>CM053623.1:336794510-336851010 GCA_028646595.1 Phalanger gymnotis | reverse complement strand
ATATTTCATGTGGTTTTCCACTTTTTCATTCCTTGGTTCTGTTTTATAATATCTTGATTTCTCATCAAGTCACTAGCTTCTACTTGCTCCAATCTAATTTTTAAGGTAGTATTTTCTTCAGTGGTCTTTTGGACCTCCTTTTCCATTTGGCTAATTCTGCCTTTCAAGGCATTCTTCTCTTCATTGGCTTTTTGGAGCTCTTTTGCCATTTGAGTTAGTCTATTTTTTAAGGTGTTATTTTCTTCAGTATTTTTTTGGATTGCCTTTAGCCAGTCATTGACTTGTTTTTCATGGTTTTCTAACATCACTCTCATTTCTCTTCCCAATTTTTCCTCTACTTCTCTCCCTTGCTTTTCCAAATCCTTTTTGAGATCTTCCATGGCCTGAGACCATGTTTTTCTTGGAGGCTTTTGATGTAGGCTCTTTGACTTTGTTGACTTCTCCTGACTGTATGTTTTGGTCTTCTTTGTCACCAAAGAAAGATTCCAAAGTCTGAGTCTGAATCTGAGTCCATTTTCACTGCCTGGCCAAGTTCCCAGCCAACTACTTGACCCTTGAGTTTTCCATTGGGGTGTGACTGCTTGTAGAGTACAGTTTTGTCCCAAGCTTGAGGGGATGGGCTGTTGTTTTCAGAGCTTTTACTACACAGGAAGGTCTGCCACACCAGTGCTCCTCCTCCTCCAATAACCAACAACCCAGGACTCAGATCTGAGTAGGCTGTGCACTCCCTCTTGGATCTGCCACTTAATTCCTCCCACCAGATGGGCCTGGGGCCAGAAGCAACTGCAGCTGTAGTTCTATAGCTGCACCACCTCTGCTGCCCCTGGGGTGGTGGCTGAACTGCAAACTCCTTTTCACTCTGTCTCTGCAGTTTTTTCCCACTAACCTTCTCTGTTGTCTTTGGTGATTGTGGGTTGAGAAGTCTGGTAACTGCCACAGCTCACTGATTCAGGGCACTAGGACCTGTTCTGCCTGGCTCCTGGTCTGATTAGTTTGGGCACAGCCCACACTGGTCTCTGCTCCCCTCCACTCCAAGCTCTGTGCAATAGACCTTAGCCAGTGACCATCCAGGCTGTCCTAGGCTGGAGCCCTGCTTCCCTCTGTTATTTCATGGGTTCTGCAGCTCTAGAATTTCTTCAGAGCCATTTTTATAGGTGTTTGGAGGATCCTGGGGAAGAACTTTAGGCACTTCCCTGCTTTTCAGCCACCATCTTGGCTCTGGCCCCCGCTTTTTTAATTAAAAAATACACACACACCATCATGCAAAAGCTTCCAGTCTACTTCTGGTAAACCATGACTATAGATTAGAGTCAGGAAAGTCCACATATGGCATGACATAAATACAATTATGACAACGTTTACATGTACCTGAGCTGTTTGGGGCCGATAGTAGCTTTGGCCTGAAAATACAGGCTCATTATGACATGAAGGGAGGGAACAGATGTGACTTCTCCCAAGGAAGTCTGAAAAGGAAGTCCATTTTAGGGAGAAGGCAGGTGGACCCATAGATAGAGCAATGGATTTGGGCTTAAATTCCAGGTCTGCCAGTTATGGTCTTTGTTAACCTCTTTTGGTCTCAGTTTTCTTATCTATAAATATGTAAAACGAGGTGGTAGAGTTAAATCACCTCTAAGGTCTCTTCCAGCTCTTATCTGTGATTCTAGATCTAAAAGAAGAGAGAGAATTTCTTAAACATTTTTTTTTGTATCATGGATCCCTTTGGCACACTAGTGAAGCATATATACTCTTTCTCAGAAAAAGATTTTTAAATGCATAAAATAAAACAAATAGGATAACAAGGGAAATAAATTATACTGAAATACAATTATTGGGGCAGCTACGGGGTGCCGTGGAAAGAGTGCCCATCCTAGCGTCAGAAGGACCTGAACTCAAATGCTGTCACAGACATTTATTAGCTGTGTGACCTTGGATGAGTCACTTAACCTTATTTGCCTCAATTTCCTCATCTGTAAAGTGAGCTGAAGAAGGAAATGGCAAAATCCATATCTTTGCCAAGAAAACCCCAGTCAGACATGACTGAAATGAGTGATAACAATTATTTAAGTATTTTTTTAAAAACCAAGTTAACGGCCCTAGGTTAAGAACACCTGGTCTAAAGAAATTTCAGCATTACTTGTTTGTTTTTAAAACAATACTCAGAAATATGTTCCTCAGACCTACTTCTATTACTTTCAAGGCATACTTGGCTGTGAGGTCATCAGCACAGATTGCAGATCCCACAAGGGGGCGCAACAAACCAAGAAGGAACTCAAAGGGATACCCAAGTCCTCCCCTCCCTTCTTCTTCTAGTCTATGGCTCTGTAATGGCCCACTGATTCCTCCCCACAATCGAAAATGAGGACAGCCTTATTCATACTCAGTTCAATTCGGGAAAGATACTCTACCGATCCACACTAAATGGTGCACTGTCCTACTCTACCAAGGAGGTCTACGGCTTGTAAGGGCTATGTGAAGGGAGTGATTACATTGTATCTTAAAGGCATCTGAACAACTGTTTACAAATTCCAAAGCTGGAAATACCATAGGACTAAGGAAGGGAAGACTTTCACAATTCTTCCCCAAGGCAACTCCAGTCCCAGCACCTTATCTTGAAGTCCTCCCCAAATACCAGTAGTACTTACGACCCCTGCAGGACTCTGAGTCCAAGACACTCCCATTGCCTGCTTGTGGCGTTGTGCCAAGCTATTGCCCATCACACATCACCAGCTGAAGTGAACAATGCCTGACACATAGCAGGCACTTGAATGAATGAATCAAAGTGGCTTACCATAGTCAAAGATGAGTAAGGAGGTTAAGTGAGGTCAGAAACCTCAACAGCCACCATGTTCCTTTCTGTGCCCTGGGAATGCCACAGAAAGCATTTAAATGGAAAGGATGAACACTTGAAGTACATAAAATATCCAGATTGACAGAACATATATAGAAACATAGAGACTTTAGAGAACCCAATCTCAGAAAAAGAACCTGAGTACGCTATACAAGGTTGTACAAGCTATAGGTTGTCATAACAAGATTGAGAGAATGGAAAAAAAAAATCTAGAGCTCAGTGGTGAAGGATGAGTGTTAGCATGAGATAGATCAGTAACAGAGTGAAGGAGAGAGTGTCAAGGGACCTGGGTAAGAATCTTCTCTCCTGCTAACTCTAAATAACTTGGCTTGAATGGCTTCAGCTCTCTGGGACTTGATGCCTTCGTCTATAACAGGAAAGGATGGACCCATTGATCACCAATATTTTTTTCCAAATCTCAATGCTCTGATCCCAGGTGGCTGAGCCAGAGGTCACATAGCTCTGACTTCAAACACGGTATACTCTTTTCACCCCGCAAATCCCAACTACTTTTGACTCACAGCAGGCTCAACAATGAGACAAGGTTCCCAGACCGACTGTAGTATGAGTAATACAATTAACAGAAATATTTCTGATTCCTATTTCTATCTGTCCAGGTCACTCCCCCACCTTCCTGTTAAGTGCAAATGCCCACACACTGCATTCTGGAGGGTATCCTTGCTCTTGTGTACAAACTGGAAGGACTTTGTTTCAAGCAACAAAGATATCCTTGTTCATGCTGTTCCCCTTTCCTACCTGGCTTTGGAGAGTCACAGGTTGGAATCTGAGCATGCTCTTTCCCACCTGGCCACTAAAGGCTCACTTTGTGTCAGAGCTGGCTGTGCTTATAAAATGTCACCAAACTCAGGGACAGTGGCATGATCAGGAAACGAGACAACAGTACAGCCTCGGAAGACAGATGTGGGCAGCTGGTGGTGATCAATTTGTCCATTTTTCAAGTGAATTCATAATATTCACTGTCTAAGCAATCATTTAACATTACTGGAACATCTGATCATTGCAGAGACACTGAGTGAGGCAATGGTGGAGGCAAAGAAGTAGGATTCTAACCCCTGCCCTCAGTGACCTAATTGGAGCGCCTGGACACATTATGATCATTATCGTTAATAATAATATCATTCTTCTCATCCTTATTGATAAATTTCTGATAGAAATGGTTCCAAAACAAGTCCATGTCCTGCTATTCTCTTATATTTCATGTTCTGAAGATTATTTTAAGGTAGATAAAATAACTACTTTTGTAAGTAAATAAAAATATTGGGATGCAAGCTCATCTTCTGCTAAGGTCACTGAATGAATCTTCAGGGCACTTCCAATAGCAGACAGGATGATGGAGATGATATGTACTCCACTCTGTTCCCACACGGCTTTAATTTCTTCCATTAGGTCCCTTTTTTAAAAAAAAAAACTTTTCAATCCACATCATTTGGAGATTTCGAGTGTTTATTATGGGGATATATATTTATGTATGTTAGAAATATTGTTTTTAAAATGTTATGGGTCAATGTTGTGGCTAGATAATTAAGGGTAACAATTTTGTATGTGATGGGCATTTAAGTGGCATAGTAGATAGAGCACTCAGCCTGAAGTTAGGAGGACTCATCTTCCTACGTTCAAATCCAGCCTCAGACACTTCATAGCTGTTTGACCCTGGACAAGTCATTTAACCTTGTTTGCCTCAGTTTATTCATCTATAAAATGAACTAGAAAAGGAAATGGCAGTATATTTGCCAAGTAAGCCCCAAATGGTGTCACAGAGGTCAGACATAACTGAAAAACGACTGAACAGCAACAATAAATTTTGTGATATAGCTCTGGATTCCAGCATGACTTAACTTGTTAAATTCTTAAGGATGTTTTGAGGTTTGGATTGAAGATCTGTGAATTTCTGTTGTATAATCCTTGCCACCTAGTTGTCTGACTCAGGACTAGATAGCTGTTAATATTTGTAATCTATATGCACATTTGTAACCTACAGTGATATGTTGTATAGTGTCTACCTTTTCCTTGCATAATCTGCATTAATAAAAAAATCGGTGTTCCCTAAGGATAAATTGTAATTTCAGGGAGATCCCAAATTGCCATTCTAAATCTTCCCATCTTTAAAAACAAATCATCATCATCACCATCATCATAATTATCCATGCTGTCAATGGCCCAGGACTGTGATTTCATGCCCACAGAGAACTCCAAACAGTGGAAACTATGTGGAAACCCCCTCCACTTACTCACAACAGTCATCTGTAATTTGTGATGTTAGAAAGTTGCTTCAGGCACTGAGCAAGTAAGTGGTCACATAGTTAGTATCTGGACATAGAGTCTAGTATATTCTAGGACCTTAATAAATACTTGTTAATTGTTTTTTTCCCCTTTGATGGGTAAGAGACAGGATTTGAATTCAGGTCATTCTGATTCCAAGGCTGGCCCTCAACCCACCATACCACACTGACACTATTGTGGTTATGATTACGGTGGTTATTAAAATAACAAAGATAATTTATAATTCCAGGCAGAATATCATAACAATCAAATGAGTGCTATCGACCACAAAAGTGACAGGAATTTAGATGAGATGGAGACTTGCGGGTTATCTTGGACAGAGAAGGTTTTGGAGGAAGACAACATAATGGATATAGAGGAATAGTATGCTGGACTTAAAGCCAGGAGAGGCCTTTGTTCCAGGCCTGCTTCTAACATTAGCTATGTAACCATGAACAATTCATTTAACCTCTTGGGAACTGAGTTTCCACATGCATAAAATGGGAATGATACTCGCAGCACGTATCTTATATTTGTGAATCTCAAGTGTGATAATATATTCAAAGTGCTTTGCAAACTTTCAGGCAACTTGGGGCCTTAGTTGTCTTGTCAGCTCTCATTACAAAGGGAAGGACTGAATGGATAGAATTTGAGTGGGGGAAGTAGGAAGGGGAGAGTGCATAAGAAAAAATATGGAGGACAAGTATAGAACATTGCATTGTAGGATTTAAGAGCTGGAGAAGTCCTAATTTCCTCATCTTACAGATGAGGAAACTCAGACCCAGTGAGAGGGAGTGACTCAAGCTCATTTGTAGCATTTTGTGGGGATGGGCAGACTGGTTGGGCTGAAACAGAAGGTATGTCTATGACAGTGGTGGTTGCTAAGGTTGGATGGGTAGTTTGGGGTCAGCAGAGTATGTTGCAGAGGATCGTAAGGAATCTAGGAATTATGGTACAGTAGAATATATACCAGACTGAGAATCATAGAAACCTACGTTCCATACCCAAATCATCCATTAAGGACCTGTATGTCCTTAGACAAGTTACATCCTCATGTTAGTCTATCTGGGCTAGAGTTTCCTCATCCTTAAGATAAGGGTATTTGACTAGATGATAAAGAATTCTTCTCTCTCTAAAATTTCATGTCCTTTATCCTATACAAAATGGAGAACTGGAGACAGAGCCAAGATGGTAAAGAGTAAAGGCAGAGACTCGTCTGAGCTCTCCCCCAAATCCCACCAAATACCTTTAAAAAAAAGACTCTAAACAAATTCTAGAGCGGCAGAAGCTGCGAAATGACAGAGTGAAACAGATTTCCAGCCTAATACAACGTGGAACGTCAACAGGAAAGGTCTGTTGTACCAGGCTGAAAGAGGAGTATAGTCTAGTGCAGGCTGCACCAGCACAGACTGGGCCTCAGCAAACCTGGAGCAGGCCTCAGAGGACTGAATCACTGGCATCAGCGGCAGTTTCCAGACTTCTCAGCCCACAAAAGCCAAAGACAACCTAGAAGGTCAGTAGGAAAGGGCTGTCAGACCTGGGTAAGAGAGAATCGAGAATAGTGCAGGCCACACCAGCACAGCCCCAGCCACAGCAAACCAAGGCCTTGGAAGTGAGTGAATCAGCAGTGGCAGCAGCTACTTCTGGAGCTCTCAGTCCACAGATGGCAACAGGAATGAACAACTGGTTCACTGAGGCAGAACTCTGTTGCTTTGCCCATACATGGATCTGGGCCAGTCATGGGTGGCGATCCTGGGGCAAGGAGGACACTAGCAGAGCAGAGCTTGTGGCAGCAGTGCTGAGGGGACACTCCTCACAGTTCCAGGGCAGAAAAGAGTGCTTAGGCCAGGAGAGGAGTACACACCTCTCCTTAGATCATACCACTTTGGAAGAACTGAAAGCTTATAACTCCCTAGAAGTATCTTGAGACAGTTCACCCTCCACTCTGGAAGCAGAGCTCTACTTTTAACAAACAGTTAAAAGTCAAATAATAGACTTGGAAATTGAGGAAACAATTAAAAAAAGCCTTTGGCTCTAGAAAGTTATTATGGGGACAAGGAAGATCAAAACACACATTCAGAAGAAAAAAAGGCAAAGCTCCTATATCCAAAGCCTCCAAGAAAAATATGAATTGGTCTCAGGCTATGGAAAAGCTGAAAAAGGATTTTGAAAATCAAGTAAGAGAAATAGAGGAAAAATTGGGAAGAGAAATGAGTTTGAGGCAAGAAAATAACGAAAAATGAGTCAGCAGCTTGGTAAAGGAGATCCAAAAAAAAAAATACTGAAGAAAATAACACCTCAAAAAATAGACTTGACCAAATGGCAAAAGAGTTCCAAAAAGCCAATGAGGAGAAGAATACCTTAAAAAGCAGAAGTGGCCAAATGGAAAAGGAGGTCCAAAATCTCACCGAAGAGAATTCCTTAAAAATTAGAATGGAGCAAACGGAAGCTAATGACTCTATGAGAAATCCGGTTAATTATAAAACAAAACCAAATAGAAGACAATGTGAAATATCTCATTGGAAAAACAACTGACCTGGAAAATAGATCCAGAAGAAATAATTTAAAAATTATTGGACTACCTGAAGGCCATGATCAAAAAAAGGGCCTAGACACCATCTTTCAAGAAATGATCAAGGAAAACTGCCTTGATATTCTGGAACCAGATGGTAAAAAAAGGAATCGAAAGAACTCACAATCACCCCCTGAAAGAGATCTCGAAATGAAAACTCCTAGGAATATTACAGCCAAATTCCAGAGTTTCCAGGTCAAGAAGAAAATATTGCAAGCAGCCAGGAAGAAACAATTCAAGTATTGTGGAAATACAATCAGGATACACACAAGATTTAGCAGCTTCTACATTAAAGGATTGAAGGGCTTAGAATGATATTCTGGAGGTCAAAGAAGCTAGGATTA
Source organism: Phalanger gymnotis (assembly GCA_028646595.1). NCBI lineage: Eukaryota > Metazoa > Chordata > Mammalia > Diprotodontia > Phalangeridae > Phalanger > Phalanger gymnotis. The sequence continues at coordinate 336,842,966 of CM053623.1, read as the reverse complement.
AAAGGAAGAATCACCTACCCAGAAAAACTGAGCATAATCCATGAGGGGGGAAATTGACATTCAATAAGAAAGAGGAATTTCATGCATTCTTGAGAAAAGACCAGAGCTAAAGAGAAATTTTGACTCTCAAATACAAGACTCAAGAGAAGGGTGAAAAGGTAAACAGGAGAAAGAAATCATAAGGGACTTATTAAAGTTAAACTGTTTATATTCCTACATGGAAAGATGATTTTTATAACTCATAAGACCTTTCTCATTACTAGGGTAGCTAGAAAGAGTATAGACAGAAAGCACAGGTGTGAGTTGAGTATGAAGGGACAATACCTAAAAAAATAAAATGAGTGAGAGAGGAATGTACTGGGAGAAAGAGAGAGGTAGAACGGCGTAAATTATCTCATATAAAAGAGTCAAGAAAAAGCTTTTACAGTGGAGCGGCAGAGAAAAGAGGTGAGAAGGAATGAGTGAACCTTACTCTCATCAGAGTTAGCTTAAAGAGGGAATATAGAACACATGCAATATAGAAATCCATCGTATCCTACAGGAAAGTAGGGTGAAGGGGATAAGAGAAGGGGGAGGTGTTACAGAAAGGAGGGCAGATTGGGGGAGGGGGTAATCAAAAGCAAACACTTTTGAGGAGGGACAGGGTGAAACAAGAGAACAGAATAAATGGAGGGGTGGAATAGGATGGAGAGAAACATAGTTTTTCACAACACGACTATTACGGAAGTGTTTTGCATGACTACACATGTATAGCCTATATTGAATTGCTTGCCTTCTCAATAGGGTGGGTAGGGAGGGAGGAAGGGAGAGAATTTGGAACTCAAAGTTTTGAAAATGAATGTTAAAAATTGTTCTTTATATGTAACTGGGGAAAAAATAAAATGCCAAACTAAAAAAAAAGAAAGAAAATAGGGAACCATTGAAGATTTTAGCAGTCACTATTTTAGAAGGATTAATCCAGGTTTATTTTGCAGAATGAACTAGGCTAGGGAGATCCATTAAAAAATTTTGATAGTCCAAGAATAACATAATAAATTTTCGACTTGGAGGTTGGCAATAGGATTGAAAAAGGGCAGGTTTGAGAAAAATATGAAGGATGCCATTAATAGTATGAGGTGACTAGACCTTTAGGCAAAGGAGAGGCTGAAGGTTTCAAGTCTGGGGAATTTAGAGAATGATGGTAACCATGATAGACCTAGGGAAGTGGGGAAGAAAGCTAATAGATTCTGTTTTACACCTGCTGAGTCTGATATGGGAGTAGGATCTCCAGAAAGAAATGTCCAGCAAGCAGGTGGAAATGTGGGACTCAATTTAACTCAACAAGTAGTGATTAAATACCAATATGTGTCTGTTAGGTGCCATAAGACAACATCAAAGCAATTTGTGACCTCAAGGAGCTTCCTTTCATTCTACTGAACTGGAACTTGGGAACTTTTGGAGTTATGCATGGGGGGTTGAAAATCTAAACTGTAAGAATGGACGATAGGTCTAAGGAAAAATAGCACACATAATATAGGAGACCAGAGACTAAACTCTGAGGGTATGTGCACATTTGGGGGACAGGAAAAGAAAGATAAACTTGGGAAATCAGAATTTTACATTTATTTATTTTTAAAATAATTTTATTTTTTCTTTATTTTTAAATTGTTTCTCTTTTTAAATTTTAACTTCCAAATTCTCTCCTTCCTACCCCTTCCCCATTGAGAAGGCAAATAATATATAAACTATACATGTGAAATCATGCAAACATTTCCATATTAGTCATACCAGAAAGGAAGGGAGGAAGGAAGAAAGGAAGAAAGAAAGAAAGAAAGAAAGAAAGAAAGAAAGAAAGAAAGAAAGAAAGAAAGAAAGAAAGGAAGGAAGGAAGGAAGGAAGGAAGGAAGGAAGGAAGGAAGGAAGGAAGGAAGGAAGGAAAGAAGGCAGGAAGAAAGGAAGACAGGAAGGAAGGAAAGAAGGAAGGAAGGAAGGAAGGAAGGAAGAAAGAAAGAAAGGAAGGAAGACAGGAAGGAAGGAAAGGGAGAAAGAGAGAGAGAAAGACAGATAGACAAAGAGAGAGAGAGAGAGAGAGAGAGAGAGAGAGAGAGAGAGAGAAAGAGAAAGAGAGAGAGAGAGAAAGAGAAAGAGAGAAAGGGAAAGAGAGAGAAAGAAAGAGAGAGAAAGAGAGAAAGAAAGAGAGAGAGAGAAAGAGAGAGAGAAAGAGAGAGAAAGACAGAGAGAAAGAAAGAGAGAGAGAAAGAGAAAGAAAGAGAGAAAGGGAAAGAGAGAGAAAGAAAGAAAGAAAGAAAGAAAGAAAGAAAGAAAGAAAGAAAGGAAGGAAGGAAGGAAGAAAAGAAGGAAGGAAGGAAGAAAAGAAGGAAGGAAGGAAGGAAGGAAGGAAGGAAGGAAGGAAGGAAGGAAGGAAGGAAGGAAGGAAGGAAGGAAGGATGGAAGGAAGGAAGAAAATTATACTTCAGTTTGCACTCAGATTTCATCAGTTCTCTCTCTGGCGGTAGACAACATTTTGCTCATCATGAGTCCTTTGAAATTATTTTGGATCATTGTATTGATCAGAGTTGCCAAGCCCTTCACAGTTGATCATCATTACAACATTGCATCAGTTCATATAAGTCTTGCACGTTCTTTCCCAAACCTCCCCTCTCATCATTTCTTATAGCCCAGTAGTTCTCCATCACAACATATACCACAACTTATTCAGCCCTTTCTCAGTTGATGCCCATCCTTTCAATTTCCAATTCTTTGCCACCAAAAAAAGAGCTGCTAAAATATTTTTGTACAGATAGGTCTTTTTCTTTTTTCTTTGATCTCTTTGGGATAGAGACCTAGTAGTGCTATCGCTAGATCAAGGGTATGCCAAGTGTGATTGCCCTCTGGGCATAGTTCCAAATTGCTCTCCAGAATGTTTAGACCAGTTCACAACTACACCAAACAGGTTATCAGTGTACCTATTTTCTTTCCCTGATTCCCTCCAGCATTTGTCATTTCTGATAGTTGTGAAAATTTAATATTTGTGAAATTCCAATTACTATACAAAGTACGGTAGATACAAAGATAAAAAATAGTACAGTCCTGGCTCACAAGTAGGTTTTGTTCTAAGGGGTAAGGAGTGGTCAGAGAGGAAGGAGAAAAACCATGATAGTATTTACTTAATGTGATTAAAGCCAAGGGAGGAAAGAGTCCCTAGCAAGAGTCTTCTACAGTAATGTGGAACAGGACTAATATCTTTGGATTTGGATGTTAGGGGGACAGTGGTAACCTTGAAGAGGACAACTTCAGCAGGATGGTGTGGGCAGACGCCAAATTGTTAGGGATCGAGGTATGGATGTTTTGTTGTTGTGCAGTCATTTTAATTATGTCTAACTTTTCATGACCCCTTTGTTTGGGGTTTTCTTGGCAAAGATACTGGAGTGGTTTGCCATTTCCTTCTCCAGCTCATTTTACAGATGAGGAAACTGAGGCAAACAAGGTTGCTCCAGGTCACACAGCTAGTAGGCGTCTGGGTCTAGGTTTGAACTCACGGAGATGAATCCTTCTGATTCTTGTTCTGGCACTCACTCTACCATATCATCGAGCTGCCTTCGGATGTTTCATGAGGAAATTGAGGAAAGAAGCATCGATCTTCTTGTTTAAGAAGTCCATCACAGGGCTCATGTGGCAATTTGTTGTGCCAAACAATGTACTTATGTCCTGAGGGATTAGTTTTGGGGGTTGTGTTAGTTTTCATTTGCTAAATGGGAAGGGAAAGTCAGTGAAAAGGACAGATTAATTTTCAAAAAACTTGTTACTTGAAAAAAAATTTTAAGTTGACCCCCTCTTCCCCCAAGGAACTAACATTCAATTCAAGGGGGAAGAGATGACCTTGATGCAAGCAAGCAAGTGCAGTATAATTTGAGGAAGAGGAAAGCTCTAAAAATAAAAGATTTCCCATAAGAAGTAGTAGCACTGGAGTTGAATTTTAAAAGAAGCTAAGGGTTCTTGAGGGGAGATGTGAAGAGAGAGTATGTTGCAAATACGGGGACAGTCTGACCAAAGGAATGGATACAGCCCAAATGATTTCCATTTCTGTGATGTCACTGGTGTGTGTCTGTGAGGAGCTCAGTAAGGAATTCTGTGTTTACCACAAAAGATAGTAACAGTTCTTCAATGTACAAGGCTGGGGTACTAAAAGGATTAAAGTGACTCACTTGCCCAGGATCACGCAGCCCCTATGTGGCCAAAGAGGGACTGGGACCGAGGGCTATCTTACCCACCTGCCTTCCCATTATCTCTCTCTATTGGTCTGTGATGCCTCAGTTTTGTAAAACAAAACCAAACAACCCAAATACCTTCCTATGTATTTTCCACTATAGAAGGTAGACTGGAATTATCCATCCTCTGCAAGAGGCGTGCTGGGACCAAGCTTGAGCTGGCTGATAAATTTTCACTGTGAGCCTCAGAAATATCTCAGCAATGGTCATTGTTTTGCTGTTTATCTAGCCTTAATACAGTGGTAGATAAAATGCCAATGTTTCATCAGCATCATAGGCATATTTCCCCAGCTGGAAAGACAGTTGTTAAATATTTCCTGGAACATCCCTGGTCTTATGTCACAGGTAGCAAGGGAAACAGAGGGTTTTATTTAGCTGTTTGCATATTATATTTCCTAATAGAATTGTTTGATGAGGTCAGGGTTGGCTTTGCTTTTGTCTACATCCCAAAGATTTGGCCCACATGGCACAAAGTAAGTGCTTTAAAATTATTTGTTGAATTGAATTGAGAGATTAAAGAATAAGCCAATGGGTTCACCACTGAACTCAGGTCTCCATCTGCCAGTCAGGAGGAAAGCCATTAGTCTCAATTTTCAGGCTAACTACTAATATCTGCCATAGCCGTAAACTCTGCAAAGCCCTCTGTAACCACCTTTATCACAGGAGGTCTATGAAAAAGAGAAGCAGGGAGGCTCTAGGATCACCGAGCTTTTCAATGGTGAGAACTGCATAGAGAGATGGAAATCTTCAAAGCACCAAGTTTTCCACTCTGGTTTGGAACTTGCTTAGCGATAGATCCATGTCAGTTGTGCTTTTCATGTATCCCTAAGTCTTGCTAACATGGACTAACATGATTACCCTTCTCTGTCTCCCTGGGTGTTAAAGTCTTGATGATCTGATACTGAGAAGTTTAAGCAAGGGCTTAAAAAGAATTCATTCACAAGATCACAGATTTGGAGCTAGTGGGGACCTCAGGGACCATCAAGTTCAACCCTTTCCTTCTATAGATGAGGAAACCCAGGATCTGAAGAGTTAAGTGACTTGCCTAGAGCTACACAGCTAGTAAGAATCTGAAGCTTACCCATTATGCCACTTAAGTTGTTTGTTTTAGAGGCAATAGGGGTTAAGTGACTTGCCCAGGGTCACACAGGTAATAAGTGTCTGAGGCTGAATTTGAACTCAGGTCATCCTGATTTTAGGGCCAATACTCTATCCACTGCACCACCTAGCTGCCTGTTACACTTATTACATAGATATTTTCTTCTTTGCTGTTGCTTGAACAAAATAACCCATCTCCCAACAATGGGCATTTTCTCTGACTGGCCTGAATGCTCTCCCTCCCCATCTCTACCTCTTGGGTTCCCAGTCTTCCTTCAAGTCCAAGCTTAAATCCCACCTTCTACAGGAAGCCTTTCCCCTCTTAGTTCTAGTATCTTCTCTCTGTTGATTATTTCAAATCTGTTCTGTATGTAGCTTGTTTGTACACAGTTATTTGCAGGCTGTCTCCAATTAGAAGGACTATGGTTTTTGGTTTTTTTTAACCTTTCTTTGTATGAAGTGTTTACTTAGCCCAAGGGTTGACAAATAGTAGGTGCTTGAAAGATGTTTACTAACTAACTTCTTCTCTATTTCATCCTCCTCCCCACATCCCCCACCTAACCATCCCTGGAAACAAAACACAGTTAAGGAAAACAAATTAACACATTAGCCACATCTCAAAGTGCATGCCTCATTCAGCACCTACAGTTCACCACCTCTGCTGAGAAGAGGGCTGAATTGTAGATTCTAAAGGACTGACCGTTTGTGAGCATATATATGTGTGTCTGTGCCTCAGCTAGAAATACCTGATGTCATAATCACCATCTCTCCTGTTGTTCTGACAGCAATGCCACCCTCCACCTTAGCTGAATGTCTCTATGTGGGAGTCTAGCTGGCGAGAAATCTGGATGTAGGAGGTAAAGAGTAGGAAGGGGGAGGAGGTAAGAAAGGGGATAATGACATTCTCATTTTTCCTTTACTGGAGAGGCCCAGGATTTGGCAGCCTGGTGCTTTATTTTTATTTCCTGTCAGTATATCCTTATTGTGCTAAAAACAACAACCACCAAGTCCACAACTCTCCATCCAAGTAATCCTTGCTACTGATGCTGATTTTAGATTTGAAGAGGTGTAGGGGATACGAGCTCTAAAAGATGTCTCCTGCTGAATCTACTCCACAAAAAAGAATTCAAGAATGTCACTTTATGAGCCAAATGACAATAAAGTCTAAAGAACTTTATTAATGACTAAAGAAAACAGTGTGCCTTTTAATTTCATCAAACTGGAAGCTAGCTGATGACAGAACCAAAGAAACTCGAAGTTGGAAGGGGTTCGAGAATCAGAGAATTTCAGTTAAAAGCAGCCTCCTAGTCCAGCTCCCACCCCACACAAGAATCTCTACTTCAACACACCCGGCAAGAGATCATCTAGTTGTTGCTTGAAAAATTCCTGTGAGGTGGAAAGAACTCTTCATTTTAATTCACCAAATATCTATCAACCACCTACTTACTTGCAAGGTACCTGAGATATAAAGACAAAAAACCAAATGATGCCTTACTCTTAAGAAACTGTCATTCTACTAAATCTGAGTGGTCATCCAGAATAACACACTGTGATGGAGTGGAAAGAAAAATGATTTTGGAGTCAAAAGAGCTGAGTGTTCAAATGCCAGCTCTCCGCCCTGTGTGTCCTTGGCAATTCACTTAACATCTCTGGCTTCAGGATGCTTGACTATAAGATGCAAGAGTTGAGATTTATTATCTCTAATTTTTAATCTCCACAATCTAAGTTGTGGAATCTATTATTAGATTTTTCTTATATCCCACATATTATTATACTGTTGTTGAGTCAGTTTTCTTCTGTTGTGTCTGACTTTGTGACCCCATTTGAGGTTTTCTTGGCAAATGAAATGTTTAAATTTGCTCTTTAGAAGATCTCAAGAACAAATAGTTTTTTGGGTGTGGCTCATTTCTGGAGAGTTCTGTAACCTAGGTATGGTTCATTTTAAAAATCCGTAATAGTTGAGAAGGTGGAGGAAAGATCGGTAGAAGCAGAGCACATTTTTGTTAATGATGACCATGACCGACTGGATGGAGATGGAGGGCCTTGGAAAAAATCATAGGACCATGGAATTCAGAACTGGAAGGAATGGTAGTGATCAACTCACTTGACTTTCTCATTTTACAGAGAAGAGAACCAAGGCCCCCAAAGATGACAGGACCATAGATTAAGAACTAGAAGGAACTTGGAGACCATCTTGTCAAGCTCCCTCATTTTATAGTTGAGAAGACTAAAGCCCAGAGAAAGCAAATTACTTACCCAAGGTCACATGGACAATAAGCATCAGAGGTAGGGTTTAAACCCAAATCCTCTGACTCTAGAGCTATTCCTTCCAATGAACGACGCTGCTGTTATCTTCAAAGTGACCCTACTCAAGGTCATATACATGGACCTGAGATTTAAGGTCCTCTGATTTCACATCCTGGGCTCTTAAATGTAGCTGCATTCCCCCTATCATGACTAAACTGAAGACAGACCTCTGATAGTTTCCAAAGATGGTCCCTAATGGAGCAAACATTATTCTTTATGATCACTACACAACCATCTAAGCCTCTAACACCAGAGCCAACACAGGCTAATCCCTTAGTGTTTCTTCATCCAACTGTCATTCATCTCTCTACTGTGGACTTGTAGTCATTGTTTAAAAGAATCGTAAGAGATGATACAGAAAGGCTACTGGCATGCTTCCTGTGGGGTGGTATATCAATAAGGTCAAAGTTGTGAAAAGGTGATGTTTGGTATATTTCCCTAATTTCTTTCCCCCTTGTAGATCTCCTATAGTCAGAGATGTGCTGCAACCAGTTCGAAAGAGCCAATTTTCAGTGTGAACACTTACAGTAACCTCAGAAATTGGCTGATCTACAAATCAGAGAATTTGATTAATTGCTTTGTTGATGGCCTAAACTTAAAAAGTGATGGAGTTAAACTTAGTTTAAACTAAACTTAGTTAAACAAAACAAGGTATTGAAGGCATATCTTCCCCTCCCCCTTCCTAGTTGTTTGCTAAAACATTTACCAACACTCCCCTGCCTGTAGTTCTCCTTAGCTTCCCCATGTTTTCTGTGTAATACCCCACTTCCAAATGAGAAAGAAAGCAGGCTTTGGATCAAGTGAAGCCTTCCATTTTTGAATAAGCTCATTAATAGAAAAAGATGGGTCAATGAAATTTGACATTCAATTCGATGAACATCTATTAGGCACCTACTATGTTGTAGTTACTGGGGATCCAAATGCAAAAGTATAAAACAATCTCTGATCCCATGGAGCTTATATTCTACTTAGGGTTCACTAAGATCTCTTCTAGGTTTAAATCCTATGAACTTACAGAGTTGCCTGCGACATCATGGTTGCTACGTTTTTATTGTTGCTATTCATGTACCAGATTTGTTTAAAAAAAATCTGTAAGCAACTTTTGACAAGAAATTATGACATACAGAACATGGCATTTATGAACTCTTATCATGATAGAAATAAGTGGAATTAATTGAAGATTTCCTGAAATGTAATTATATTGCTCCTTTTACAAGCTTCCCCACCTCCACCCCCACATTTTAATCTCATTTACAGAAAATCAATGTGATGAAAATCATTATTCTCGCTGCATAGACGTTCATGGTAAGCCTGAAAGGCTGCTAAATCTTCAAGAAAATATTTTTTGAAAATTGTGATTGATGACAGTTACAATTGAAAAGCCATGCCATGACTGCACATGTATAATCTATATCAAATTGCTTGCCTTCTCAAGGAGTGGGGACAGGAGGGAGAGAAAAAGAGAAATTGGAATTCAAAATTTTAAAAAACTGCCTAAAATTTTCATTTATATGTAGTAAATGAAAAAAAATAAATTTAACAAATTAAGCAAAAAAAATTTTAAAAATTAAAATAAAAAATAAAAACCAAGACAATTTGAGCTCCCATGCTTTTGGAGTCTCTAAAATGGAATGTATTGTAAGATAAATAATTTCATAATTCCTGTATAATTGGTATCAGTATTAATTTCCCTGGGTCTGAACAGGCCTTGAAAAGTAGAAAAATATGACCCCGGTCGATGCCTTGGGTGAGAGCCATAGAAAAGACTATGGTTCCCTAAGATTAGAAACAAGCCAGCCTGTGGCCCTTGCCTCACATTTTCCTGAGAATTGTTCTTGCACAAGCTCCCAGAACAAGATCTGATGCCACCTTTGGAGGAAAGCTGTCAGAATGGTTTCAGGAGAGGATGTATGTGCTGCATTATCATAATCATTATTACCTCTTTCCCTCCTCTTTGCTAAGTCCCTCAGCACATATCTGAGAACTAGAGTGAGATTTAAATAGATATAATTTGGGACTGTGTGGAAAAAAATCAAATCTGGTTGAGCAAATGTCTCCAGACGTTGTGTCTACAAAAGGGAGTCAGCAGAAGGCTTTGCTGAGGGAGAAGGGGATTGCAGAAGTTACCCCAGTGGCCAGCATAATGCAAACAACCAGCATTTTTTCTTCCCATTGGTGTCTGAGGTACCATTTTTCTTTAACGAAGGACTAACATGGTCATTTAACTCGGTACAGCACGATGCTAATAAGGCCAAGGTTTGGGGGTTGATTTTCTAACAGGTTTTTCATAGAGGTGGAGAAATATAGATCATATGCATGTCAAAGCCTGACCAGCTTGCAAATATGGATTGTGGTTGACCACAGACAGCGAGGGTCTTAGAACAAACCCATCTCTCAGCCTGGTAAAAGGATCTGAAGCACTTCCTCAGAAATGTGGGAAGGAGTGTAGCAGCAAAAGGCAATTAGATCCAGCAGGGCACAGGATTTTGAGGTGGAAGACATGCATTCAAATACCAGCTCTTCTACTTACTATCTACATGGCCTTAAGCAAATTGCTCTAACTCTGCTTTAACCTCAGTATCTTTATCTGTGAAATGGGGGTGGTGGTAGTGGTGATGATGATATGAGACTGGTTCCTTCCAGCTTGTCCTCTATAATGCTTAATGAATATAAATGTACACACAGTATCTGTAAGAACTAATTTTGATAGACTTGGCTCCTCTCATCAATGCAAGGGTCAAAGACAGCTCCAAAAGACTCATGATGGAAAAAGCCACGCACATCCAGAGAAAGAATTATGGAACCTTAAAGCAGATTGAAGCAAATAATTTGCTCGGTTTTTTTCCTTCTTTTTTGGTATTGTTTCTTCTTTCTCATGATTCACTCCACTGCTTATAATTCTTTTTTACAGCTGGACTATTATGTAAATAAGTTCAATGTGAAGGCATATGTATAGAACCCACATTGGATTACATGCCGTCTTGGGATGGGGGAGAGGGAGGGAGAGAAAATTTGGAACCCCAAAACTTGTGGAACTGAGTGTTATAAACTAAAAATAAAAAATAAATTTATTTAAAAAAAAGAAAAAGAAAATAAATGTACAGTATGTCCTAAATTCATGGGCTACAGCTAGATGATGTGGTGCATAGAGCATGTTAAAACGTGGTTTTCTAAGTCAATATGTGGCCCCATCCAGTTTTGTTGCTGTTCAGTCATTTCTAGTCCTGTCTGACTCTTCATGATCATGATTGGCAAAGATATACTGGAGTAGTTTGCCATGTCCTTCTCCAGTTCATTTTAGAGATGAGGAAACTGAGGCAAACAATGTTAAGTAAATTGCCCAGGGTCACAGAGCTATTAAGTATCTGAGGCCCGATTCAAACTCAGGAAAATGAGTCTTCCTGATGCTAGGGCCAGACACTCTACTATACCACCCAGCTGCCCTCCATCTAATCCTTTTTTACTTCTCATCTTTCAACGTGGTAAAATAAGAGCCTTCCAGATGCCTCAGTTCTTTCATCCGAAGCAGTTTTTCCTCCTCTTTCATGATTTAAAGGGTGGTTTCTATTTGAGTTTGACACCACTGGTCTAAGCCACTGACTTACACCAGCTTGGAAGACAGCACCTGTAACTTACCAGAGGTTGAGAACTCTACCCAAGCCTTTAAACTAGATACTAAAAACAAAGTGTTATGTGGTCCAACTATATGTAGTAGTTATAAGCATTCTTTTTAATTTCCCCATGGTAATTAATAATCAGTTTTATTAATTATGACTAGCAGATAGTTAATAAAATGATGGTCATTTGGCTTTCTCTCATAAAGCAAAGATGAATCATGGAGACTGTTTGGCAGGACTACTCTTGGAAGAGTGTGTATTCCTGACAGGTTGGAATCAACTTTTGAGAGAATGAATATTATGAGAGGTGGGCCTATTCTAATGAGGGACTAGATACTAAACTCCATCCTTTCAGGAGGTCCTAGAAATATTGATGGATCTAGGATTTAGGATCTAAGATCTAAGATTGAAGTGAATAGCACTCCAAGTACTGTGAGTCCTCAGAGGGGTCAGCAATTAGAGCAGAGTGGGAAGTTTGGTGGAAAAGGAGCAGAATTTGTGACTAAAATACCCTATTTTCACTTGAACTTCAGGATTTCCTGTTCTCCTACAGAGAATGGTCCTTTTTGGAGAACTCTTGCTTGCCTGCAAACCAGGAAATGAAACTTATGGACCTGATTGGGAGGACATTTGATAAGTTAGAGACAATTTAGCTTCAAAGAGATATGGGCTTGCCAGAGTCCCCTCTTAAATCATTTGGGTCCATATGTTTCTCTTGTTCAAGTCACCCCAAGGGGGAACAGATGTAGGCCACTGCCACAAATTAAAGCCCAGGCATGGGGGTAATCAGGCTATCCAGTAATAATAGCTCTTGCCAAAGACCATCTGCCACTGGGCTCCTGGCACTAACACTATATACATTAGAAGCTAGGGCTGAAATAGGAGATTTGTGGCTGAAGAGATGGATGGGGAAAATGCTGGAAACTGTCCAAGGGATATTGCCTGCTCTCCACTCTGCATCCCCTAGCTTCCTACAAAAGGTATATAACCCTGTTGCTGATCAGAGGTTCAGTTTCTCATGTGAGAGGAATGTTGGCTATGTGTAGCTGAGGCTCTTTCCCCATGGGAAGTACAGCAAAAGTGTCAAAATACGGGTGCCAGCATTAGGAGCAACAGCATTGAGAAACAAACAAACAAAAAACCATTTTGTACTTGGCTAAGATCGTTGCTATAGACAGTCAGCTGGTGCAGGCACTAGAAACCAAGCCATCTAATCCTTTTTTACTTCTCATCTTCCAACATGGTAGAATAAAAGCCTTCCAGATGCCTCAATTCTTTCATCTCAAGTGCTCTTTCGTCTTCTTTCATGATTTAAATTTTTTTTCTTTCTTACTTAGGAAAGGAACATATGGACTTTGTAACTGAAATTGTTATGGCATGTATGAAGTTCTAATAGCCAAATGCACCAAAATATCCTTTAATTTCTTTTTTATATTGCAGCTTCAACAATTATCATACAGATCAGAGTGGCAGCATTTTAAGTGACTTGCTTTTCTACATTCATTGCATGAATGTGTTGTCGGAAACATTTGTTGTTGTTTGGTTTTGTCGACTACAACTTATTCCTCAAATACACACAAGTGATTGGGCAGATTTCAAACTCTAACGAAACAAGGCCCTTGGGATTATGACATTTTAGTTCCTGTTTTAACACCAGATTGCTACATTATCAATGAGGAACTATGACCTGCTTTGAATTACGACATACAACATAAAATATATATAGATAGAAAAATACATAGAAATTAAGGAATAAGTGATAGACTGCCTGCATGCTCTTCATTGTATCCAGGCAATGTTGAGAGAACAGCCCACAGGTCAAACAGACCCTCTGTGGCAGATTTATGGAATGACATGGACAACAATCACATAGGATGGATGGGCGTGGATGGCTAATGATAGGAGTTTTTGAAGGAAGTACCTCCTTTTCTCCATACTGTACTCTCTTCTTAACTAATGGGCCTAAGTAGGTTGCCCTGGAAAATTAGAAAAGTCAAAATATTAGTGCATGATCAGTATCATTTTCAGAAAGACATCCTGAGATTTCTGTTCTAGATTGTTTTGATTGAATGCCATGTCAACTTTTATTGCTTTGCCCATATAGTCTATGATAAATGTGTCCAAAAAGGACCAATGAAGGCATGTGTGTTGTACCAATTGCTCTAAAGAATTTCCACATATTCACCCCTCACATCTGCATTCTTTTTAAAGCAGCCACATGATAGTAGACTAAATCTGAAGCTTTTATTGCCAACAGCTTCCACAGATCAAAGAAGCTGATTCCCGAAGACTCACTCTGGGAGTTGACCCTGGAAGCTCTTGAGAGTGTTTCCATCATGCCTGATGACCCTTTAGAAAATCATCACAAAAGTACAATACAGAAGCCCATCAGGATGCTTTGAAATAAACCGTTGCAGAAGAGCGGCCAACAAAATTTGCTATCACCTAACATATCATTTCAAGGAGAACAACTGAATTACCAGTAAGAAAATATCTCAAGACTTGCCTTCTCTACTTCCACCCAGAACTTTCGAGGCCTTACAAGGCAAACAAAAGTACCTTTTGTGCTGTTCTATCTGAACCTCCTCTTTGTTCCTATTTTACCAGCAAGTATGGAGTGGGGCCAAAGCAGGTCCATACCATGATATTTGAGGTCACTGGGCTTTAGTCACAGAATTTCAGAGTACAGATAGGAGAGTCTGTCATCACTGCGTTTCTGAACTGGGATGACAGTTTTCCTAAGATAACTTGAAAAGCATTTCCTTTGGACTTGTCTGTCATTAGTATGTCAATTATGCCTCTGGAGGGCTCTCCAGAGCTACAGTGTAGGTGGCAATAACTCTTCTATGGTGGATTTGAGTATAGTTACCTGGTATGTCTACCTTATTAACAGAACACTTAGGCTGACAGCAGGGTGTTACCTTGGTGGTTAAAAGATTATGTATGTATGTTAGAAGAGGTTATATCTAGGGCCCTTACACACACCCTTTAAAGTAGGTGGAGACTCAGAAGAGCTGTTCTACAGAAATACTTCCAGGGCTATGTCTGAGTGTCATCTTCACAGATTCAGCCCTTACTGCAAATGGATCCTTTTTGGCTTAAGGGAGATACCAAGCAATAGCCATAGCACAAAAGATGCTAGGGGCCTCCTCTCTTTCTCCCCCTTGGTCCTTTCTTTTGGTCTGTTCACTAGGGAAAAAACTCAGAGGCATTCCTATGTTAGCAAAACTCTCTGGATAACCTACATAGGGCAGCTCTGGACTTCTCAAGCCCCAGCGGCTTGCCTGGGTCTGATTCCCAATCTATGACTGACAAGTCTGTAAAGGCAACAAGGCTGTAGGCAGATGAATTATTCACCAGCAACTAGTCATGGTCCCTTTTAAACCTGGAAAACCCCAGCTAATGTGGCCTCCATATGTTGCTGGATGTGTTGCAACTGTTGGCAATGAATTTCACCTGGTCCACATGTTTCTATGGGGCTTCTCTAATTATAGTACAAATAGAATCTCCTATTCAAAGCCCTCTTTTTCCCTTTTCTCCTCCTCGGGAAGGGAATGTGCCTGAGAGGAATTGGCTTCCATTGATGAGCAATGGATATCCTCCCTCTGTTCAGTAACCTGCGCTGTAGTTGCCAATGTATTTACAAGCATCTGTCGGTGGTCAGCCCCCTTCCCTAGCGTAGGCTGCTCCCTATAGCTCAGAGCTTCCTTTCGCACCCACATTTTTCCCAAGGAGCTTTCCTGTCATTTTTCTCTTGAAGGGATGATTAGTGTTCTGCCAAGAGGAATAAGGCCACAGTTCCTGTTTCTCTTTTTTTGGTGGCTTCCCTTCATGGAGCATGAACTCAAATTTAAGTCTTATCTATCAGATTCTTTTTGTGAGCACTGATATCTGAACTGATGTGTTCAAGGATTAGGGTTAAGGAACTTCAGACTATTCTCTCTCTGTCTTGTCTGATGGTTCCAGTAGAACAGGGGAATATTTTTTTTTCACTTAAAGAACACCTTTATTTGATCTTTTATATACAATATTACTTTTAATCTGTAAAAATTACATATGGAGGACATGACTGGAAACCAATTTTGGAGCGGCCAGTGAATATCTCATTTAGGCTAGAATCGCAGAATCCTAGAATTGGAAAAGGCCCTTGGAAGTCATGGAACATTAATTTCTTGCCCTAATGGATAAATCCTTTCTTTGATATTCTTGAGACATGGTAAACTGTCCTCCAGTTGAATACCTCCAGTGAAGGAGAATATGAAACTCATGAAGTGGCCCATTCCATTTCAGACAGCTTTAACTGGTAATAAGTTCTTCCTTGGACCAATAACTGTCCCACTTATATTTTGTGGGAAAAATGAATTTTTAGGTAGTAGGGCTGCTATCCCACTACTGATACTGTGAATTGGCAGTCCAACTCACAAAAGCAGTCATTAAAATTAAGGATCTCCTTTTAAACCAACCGAATATTAACCACTAGATCCATGATTACTAATTCCTTCTTGACTAAGCACTTGTTCTCTCGCCATCAAGTTCTATGGATTCTGTGGAGCTTCTTCCACAGCTCCAAGCCCAGAGGAGTCTGGAGCTGTTCAAAATTCATTGTACCTAAGTGTGTGTGTTTAAGCACCCACAGGCTAAAACTAGAGGTAGACCATTAGGACCTCAAACAGAAGCTTATTAATAGAAAGGGGAGGGTAATACCCTGCTTGCTCTGAAAACAAACTTTTACTTAAGGAATTTAATAGCAAAACATTTGCTAGATCTCATACTGAAAAATCTTTTCTCAAACACATCCTGTGCATAGAAAAGTATATCTTA
Organism: Phalanger gymnotis; assembly: GCA_028646595.1. Classification (NCBI taxonomy): domain Eukaryota; kingdom Metazoa; phylum Chordata; class Mammalia; order Diprotodontia; family Phalangeridae; genus Phalanger; species Phalanger gymnotis. Next base: position 336,826,876 of record CM053623.1, on the reverse strand, counting down.
GCAATATAGTGCTCAGGCTATAATTTTGTAATGAATGCTGCAATTATTGAAGCCAAACCAAGTTAAAAATGGATTTATTTTAAACATTGAAGATATGATGGGTAAGGATGGCAGGACCTCTCCTGGGACTGACTACATTACTGAGATAACGATGAGCATCAACAAAGCAAAGGCTGAAGGGAGTGGAGGAAGGTGGAGAGGGAAGACAAAGGGGGGAACCTTTTTTGAAGGATGTACCTAAAGAGGGGTCACTAAGTAAATTTAAGACACAGCATTTTCTCTGCAATTTTTAAAGTCTGGCTTATTGCTAGAGACATGGGGACCAACTCAACTTTTGCAGCTCACAAAGTATCAGTGTGCTGACCAATAGAAAACATAAAAACAGAGGTCATTTTCTTCCATGAGTTTTGCTCCTTTCTTCCTTCCACAAGGCATCTGTTTCTCTATAACACTGACATCAGAGGTTCTCTAGGACCCATGTACTTGGGTTCTGAGAGCAGTGCACAGGGTATAGGGGGAGAGTAAATTCAGAGAATAAAGGACATGGAGAGACCCACTTTTTTTTATCAAGAATGACTGAGATACTGTGGCATCAAAATGATATCACACTGAAAAGGACAATATGATCTTGTTTTCATGAACATGGAAGCGAAGCTTTGGGGAAGAGATAGATGGCAGCTGACCGCACCCCCACACTCAGTTTGAATGACAACCACACCTAGTCATAGGACATTAATGGATTCAGAACAGAGGAATCTTGAGAGAGGTTAAATTCTTGAATTCATGATTCAAACACATGGATTCTAGGATGGCCATAGACTCAGAGGTGTTCTGTTAGATAGACATGGCCCAGGCTGCCTTTGTGACGTGGTAACTGTTCTGAGTCTTTTGACCTATCACCCTAAAGACATGTTTGATAGTCTAGGGAGTGAGAGTTTCATTGGCAAACATTAACAGGCCCTCCTACTCCTTAAATGACCCTCCTAATACCCTCCTAAATATCCTTTGCTTATGATTTATTTCACCTGGTTCCTGTTTCTCTGTGAGCCTTCTTGGATTATGGTGCTAACAGGAGATCAAGGTATAATGCTGGAGCTTTTAGTCTTTTTGAGTTCTGGGGGGTAGTTTGTTCCAGATGAGCTCTTAGAATTATACGTGGTAGAGTTTTCCTAGAAGGGGGATGCTTTGAAATAAGAATGCTGGCTGGATCATCTGTTTCTGGTTTTACTCATGTCCAACCTAGGAAAGAGCACACCTTGCCTCTGTGGTTAGTACAGTAGATCTAGGTTGCAAATAACTTTAGCCAAGTGTAAAAAGGTTTGATTAAGACAGAACCAGATGGATACTGAGGTAGACAATCAAGTTTCATACTTTTCAGCACAGAACCTTAGAGTTACAAGAGACTTATTCTGAAATTACCCAGTCCAAAGCACTCTTATAGAGGCATCCCCTGGACAACATCCCTGACTAGTGATCACCCAGACTCCCCTTGAAGAACTCCAGTGGCAGGGATTCCCCTCCTCACACACACACCTTCTAGAACAACTCTTTCCATTTTTGGATAGTTCTAATTGATAGGAAGCTTTCTTCTTATCCTTCTCTGCTTCTAATTCTGTTCTGAGGGCCAAGCAGAATAGAGGGGCTACTCCCTCTTCCGCAACAGAGACATCTCAAAGCCTGGAGTCACCTATTGTGCCCCTATAAGTTTTCTCTTCTCTACGTGTTCAGTTTCACTGATCTATAATCAATGGATCCATGATCTTACAGGATCATAGATTTAAAGGTGTAAGGGGGGCTCAGGGATTGTCAAATCCAACCCTCTCATTTTCCAGATGAAGTAAATAAGGCCCAGAGAATTTAAGCGATTTGCCCAGGATCTGTAACAACAATGTTGCTAGCAGCCTCTGTGGGGGTGAAAGACCAACAGCAAGAGCACACAGAAAAGCTGCCAACTCAGGCCCTTTGACCTGCTTTCCTAAGGAAAGCAACAGAGAAGCACCAACATCTGGGTTTTTTCCAAAGCTGGGGGACTCCTTAACAGCTATCCAGAGTCTCCACACCAACACTGTTCCATTGAGTGAGCCCCGAACAAAATGCTAACCTCTGAGTTTATATACCCTTCTTAGGGCCTGAAGGCTTCACACCTAATCAGCAAAAGGGTGTGGGCATGGGGCTTTGTACCTAGTAAGACTTAATCAAAGGCATTTGATTACTTTAGCATTCTAAAAGAGAAAACAGTAAAAAAAAAAAAAAGTCCCACCCTAATTACTGATACAGGGTCACACAGCTAGTATCTGAGGTCGGATTTAAACCTAGGTTTTCCTGATTCCAAATCCAGTACTCTATCTACTGTACCATGCTGCTTCACAGGTGCACAGTTTCCCTCTAGTTGGGCAAATTACAACCCATCAATACCTTCTGATCCCCTGTGATTCTTGTCTGTGTCTTTCCAACACTTTTCCATAACGGACCCATGTAACAACAATGCTGCTTGCAGCTGCTGTGCGTGTGTAAGACCAATAACACCAGCACACAGGAGGGCTCCTAGCACAGGTTCTTTGATGTGTTTCTCTAAAGGAAAGAAACTTTAAAGTGGTTAACAATCTTACTTTAATCAAATACACACACACACATATATATCATTCACTTAGTTCAGGGGAAAAGCCAGCACCCTGAACTTCAGAGCAAAATACAAACAAATTACAAGCAGAAATTATATAAAAAGATCAAATAACACAAATCAATAGACAGGGCTTCTAACTGTCTGACTATAGGAATATATACATAGTTACTAGAGAGAGAGGCACCAACATCTTGATTTCCAAAGCCAGGGGGCTCCTTAAGGGCTACCCAGAGTCTCATCTAGCTACATCACATGAACACTCTTCCCATGAATGAGCCCCAAAGCAAAATGCTAACCTCAGAGTATATATATACACTTCTTTAGGGTCAGAGGGCATCATAACCCTCATGACCCAGGCTCATGTGACTTAGGTTTCCATGTTGACTTAAGCAGGTTACATAGGCCTATTAATAGATGGGAAAGATCTTCCCTTCAAGCAAAAAATACATTAACAATATGACATAACATTAACAATATGACATAACAATATCAGTTGCTTTAGCTATGTCATGAATGTCACAGCAGCATTGAGGTCATCCATCCACCACCCCTGTCCTTCTGAGCTCCACAATTTGTAATTAGGACATATGTCCCCTTGCCCCAGTGGTGTAGACACTAACTTAGAATCTTTCTTCCTCTTGGACTTTTGAAGTCATTAATTATTTTTCCATACATGTATATACTTCTGCTTGACTAAGTACACAAGCAAGGAAGAGTAGAAGTGATGGGAAATCAGCTGGACAGATGATGAATGACAGAACTGATCCTATCAAGATATTTTGATGGCCACACTGTTAACATCCTACTGTGCATGTTGCAGAAGCAGTAACAGGAAGAGCTAAGGCAGAAACAAAACAAATCAAAAAACCCACCCATATCCTCTGTAAAGTAAATCGTATAATTGTATAATGCAGTGGGCAACTGTTACATCAAAACGTCACTGATATGAGAAAGGTTCACATTTGACATTCGTTAGGAGTTAGTGGTTAGTATTAGTCAGAATCCTTGATGATTAATCTATGATACACACGGCTACAAATGGTGTTCAGTCGCTTTGCCAGATGTTTCTTATAGATCCTTCAGAAGGATTACAGCAAGTCTCATAAAACTTTTTTTTTTTTAATCTTGCTTAGTCATTAGAGTGCCTGGCTTTGCCAACCGCTTGACAGTTTTAAAAGAGAAAGAAAAGCAGCACTCCAAGCCCCTGGTAAATTTGGGAATCTTACTAAAATGATTACAAATAGTGCTCCAAGGAAATTCCAGTGTTTAGTCAAATGGGAAATGAATTAGACTGTCAAAAGCCAAGCAATGAAAAACAAAGTCAATTTTTATTTTTTAAGCCACCAATAATACAGTATTACATCTCGTAAAGTCTTTTCTTAATATTAAACATCACTTGTCATTCTCTAACTCACTGTAATACAAAAGTTCACTGGTATTTGAGAAATGTGACTTGAGGATTTGGGTAGAAATGAAATGATCCTTAGATTTAGCACATTATAAAAACCCCAAGGATAATCCTGACACTTGACCTCATTTTATACTTTCTTTAGCAGTGGTAATACATCGAGTTGAGAAAAAAACACCATTTCACATACATATACATAAGTATATTTCAGCTGTCTGGCCATTTTTCAGTCAAGATCCCATTTAGGTTTTCCTGGCAAAGATACAGGAGTGGTTTTCCATTTCCTTCTCTAGCTCATTTTATAGATTTTTTTTTTATAGATGAAGAAACTGAGACAAACAGGGTTAAGTGACTTGCCCAGGGTCACACAGCTAATAAGAGTCTGGGGCCAGATTTGTACTCAGGAAGATGAGTCTTCCTGACTCTAGGCCCTATGCTCTATCCACTGTACCACCTAATTGCCCTTACATAAGCATATAGAATGTTTGATGTTTTACATGTATATAGAATGTTATCTATATATGACATTATATATGTAGAAAAATATATAGATATAATTTTATACACATACGCACATACAAACACACATACATATATAAATATATATACATATATACACATATATCTATATATGTGTGTGTATATATGTACATATAAATATACACATACATCTATATATGTATGTATATACATGTACACGTACACATGCACATGTACATATACACATACTACCACTACCCCAAATCACTGGTAGGAACACTGCTTAAAAGGAAGCTGGAAACTATTCCTCGTAGTAAGACTTTTTTTGATGAAAATAATGGAACACATTCAGAAAGGTTTCCAAAATTAGCCACCAAAATATATATTCTGCGTTGACTAGAATCTCATCCATTTACTTAGACATTCAAGACTCATTAATAGTGACTGGACATATTTTTCATTTGCTTACTCCTGAGGCCTGAAGGAGTTTTTGAATGCCGAGGATGCTGGCCTAGCTGTTTTCAAAGCTGCTCCGACAGCTCACCCAAGGACCACCATTTTAATTAAAACAACGGCAACAACAAAAACAACCTGTCCATAGCCGGTGTGGCATCTAGGTATGCTGTCATGAGTTGAAAGGAGCTATAAAAATACGAGACTGTAAAAATTCCCTTCACAATCAGGAGCACACATTCTTCAGCGTCTACCCTGGTCACTCATTATTTAAGATGCCATTTTGCTGGTGATTTCTAGCATGTGGTTTCATCATCATACAATTCCAAATCACTTCCAGATCTTCCCCCCAGGAATTGCTTAAATTTTATTAGATCCTGGAGGAGAGGCTTGATAAATCCAACACCCTCCTTCACTAACATAATTCCAGGCACCCCAGACTTCTAGCAACTTGCCCCCTACTCAATTCCTGGAGAGATGAAATTAGATTACCTTTTAAGAGGCTATACATCATGAATGATTTAGTTATGATATGGAAAAAGACGCAACTGCAAAATCACTTCTGAAATGACGTCAATGTATGGAATTATTTTTTTAAACATTGCCATTGGCCAAAAGCCTTCTCACAGTTACCTTGGGCTCTACCCTAACTTAATTCACAGCCTTTTCCAATCTGGCTTTAGCTTATCATTCCAGACACATGATTTCCCATCATACCCCTTCACAAACACTGTGTTCCAGAAAAACTGGCCTAATTGCCATTTTCTGAGTATAACCCCCTCTTTCCAATCTCCTTAAGTTTCCACAGGTCCCATGTGTAGAATGGTCTTTTCCATAAGCTCCGCCTCTTCGAGTCTGTTTCTCCATTTAGGGCTTACTGAATTGTTACCCTCTACCCAAGGCCTTTGTTGATCTCCCTCCACTTTAAAGCTCTCTGCTCTACCCTAAAACTAACCTTGTATATATTTCTTATTCACCTATCTGTGTGCATGTTGCTTCCTCCATAGACTGTAAGCTCTGTGAAGACAGTAACTATTTCTGGTTTTGCCTTTTTTTCCCTAGCACTGCCTGACACGTAGCAGGTACTTAATAAATGTTAGTTAAGTTGAATTGAATTCTCTCCTCATACAGTTTTACAGGAATTGGACACCCTCAACCCTGGAAAGAATTTAACCTTTGTCCTGATGTTTCTGTGGGGCCCAGTGCCCCAGACAGGGTTATTTCCTTTGGCATATCACTGACCCCAATCCGGACCCATTAAAACCATCCTTTTGGGATTGGGGCCACTTACATCACTCTAAGCCACTTGTCTGAAGAAATTAAGAAACCAATGCGTTTCAGTATCTCTCCGCAAAGACTATACCCAGTTCTTTTCTCTTGGGCTAAAACACCAAAGAGATTTTATTTATTCCCTCATTCATTTATCCAATAAACATTTATTTGGGATCTACTATGTGCAAGGCATTTGGAATACAGACAAAAAGGAAAAAAAGAAAAGTCACTTTCTCAAGGGACTGTGAGATCCTGCAAGTTGCTTAAGGGATCAGAGACAGAATTTCATGGTCCTCCTTTTCACCTGCTAGTGACCTATTTAGCCTATTCACTTGCCCCGACTTTCTGTCAACAGAAGAAATCTCCTCCCTGGCACGAGGTTCATAGGGCACTCTCCTACCTCCCTTGGGGTCTTTCCGCCCTAAGGCTAGTTACCGAGGGTGGAAGTGGGGGGCAAAAGGGGTAAACAGGAAAAGGAAGATGTCTCTGTTCTTTTCCTCCTGGACCCAGAGGTGCTTCCCAGCATAGGCACCTTGAAGCATGCTCATGTGGATATACAGCAGAGGGAAGCAGCAAAGGGCAGGTACTCTTCACTGCCCAGAGAGAAGCTAAAGGAAATCTTAGCCACATTCCTGCTCTTCACTAACTAAAAATCCAGGCAGGGGAAAGGAGAAGGTTTTGCTAGATGGGAAGGGAGAGACAACCTTTATAAAGCCTAACACGAATCTAGGTAGACATTTGGGTAGGTACCAATTCCAGCAGAGAGTAAAAGAACTAGACCCTTTCGTCCAACAATTAAAATGTACACGTGTGAAAACTGAGGCACAGGTAAGTGACATGATATGCCAAGCTCCCACAGGGGGTTAGTATCCTTGCTGGGATACTAGCCTACGTCCTCTGACTCTAAATCCCATGCCTTTTCCTTACCAAGCTTCCTACCTAGAATGAAAGAGTTAAAGCATTAAAAGGGGCATTGATGGTCATTTAGCACAAGCTCTATCCAAAGCAGGATTCTTCTCTACCTCTAAACTCTCAACAAGCTGTCATTTAGCTTCAGTGACAGAGAATTCACTCCAAGGCAGCATATTCCACTTTGGGACAGCGTGTATTGTTGAGAAGTTTTCTTTTATATTGAGCTGAAATTCACCTCCTTGTAACTTCCACAACTTGGACCTAGTTATATCAAGCTGAACAAATCTACTAGGCTATCCTCTAGAATATCACAATGTGCAGGAATCCTCTGATCAGAGCCCTAACCAAGGTACGGCAACCTCTACTTTCCCCTCGGGTGCTGAAATTTAGATGGTGCTAACTTCTCATGTATCCATTAAGGAGAAACAATTGGCATCAGTAAGAAAGTTAGCTAAAATGCAAAGCTAACAAATGGTGTACTTCCTTCCTTCCACTCACAGCCTTTGTGCTACCCCAAGGTTCAAAGCCTCTCCCTCTGTCCACTCTCTTCCTCTTTCCCAATCAAATTTGTGCCAACCTAGTTCCATTTAGCAGTACTTGGCCCAGGTGCCATAGTTGCTTGTTGGGGCTCTGCCTCTAGTTTCCAATTTACTGAAACTTAACACAAATAGAAGACTTTCCATCTGATCTTAAGGCTACTCACTTTGTGATCAGATAAAACTATAATATAGAAATATCCCTTGAACAAAGCTTACTAAAGAATGAAGATAGGTTGATATACTGAAAATACAAACCTTCAAATGAGACATTCACTTTGGCTCTGGAGAAAGCAATGACCTGGAGACTCCAGACAACGATTAGAACTATGGGTAAATATGAGTCACTTTTGCATGGACCACTTAACAAAGTCTGAACATCATACTTAATTTTTATCTCTTTATAATGTGTTTCAGATACCATGGACATTATGAATCTTCTTAACAAAAGTTGAGAAGAATAATTCACCAACCAGCATAAAACTCTGCACTGCCTCTTGCAGCCATCCTCTTTTCCACTTCTACTGCTGCCATCATCTATTACTTCTCCCCAGGACAATGCCAATCATTTCCTAACTAGGTGTTCGCTTCTGGTCCCTCTCCACTCCAACCTATCCATGCCACTGCCAAACTAATCTTCCCAGAGCACCATTCAGATTGAGTCATTCCCCTTCCTATCCACCTTCAATGGTCATCCTTCTCTGCCCAACCTATCTTGCTGTATCTGAGCTCTTAAATGAACACCACTCCTCTTCATGTTCCTTTTGCCAATCAAAATGGGATGAAATATGCCCATCAATTTAGAGCCAGATGGAAATAGGGATTTTTTTCATCCTTTGTATTTGTATTCCCAGCACCTATCCAGGGAGAGGCACATAGAGCATAGCTAGTATGGGAGATGGAGCATTAGAACTGGAGGCAGGAAGGCCTAACATCAAGCCTTGCCTCAGACACAGATAAAAAAAATCATCCTCACTTATTCTATCTCCATAATACATAATATAAACATATTGAGATGTAGACCCCGGTTACCTTATCTGTAAAATAAGGAGAGAATGGCTAGATAGAATTTGCAGATCACTTTAAAGTTCTATGTGTATTTTCTTATTAGAGCATCATCACAGTTCTGAGAGGTAATGGTACATAGTAGGCACTCAATAAATATTTATTGTTTGATCATTGGTTTTTCCCAATATTCTTTAATCTTCATGCCTTCCCTCTGAGATTATCCCAATTTATCCTGTCTATATCTTAGTTGAACACAGCTGTTTCTGTGTTGTCTCTCCCATTATGCCGTGAACGTTTTGAGAGCAGGAACTGTTTGTTTTGTTGTGTTCGCCTTTCTTTGTGTCCCTAGTACTTAGCACAGTGACTGGTACATAGTAGGCTCTTATTAAATGCTCCTTGTTTGAATGATTGCTTTTATAGATGAGAAAACAAACTCAGAGAGGTTTAGAGACTTGCCATCGTCACATAGCTAACAGATTTCACAGGCAGGATTGAAATCCAGGGTCTAAACTCTAAAGTCCAGTACTTTATCCATAATACCAGAGGCATCAAACTCAAATAGAAATGGAGGCTATCCTGCACAACAGGATTCTAGTGGCTGGCATATTGACTTAATTTGCTGTGTTTTTATTTATTTTATTAAACATTTCTAAATTACGTTTTAATCTGGTTCAAGGATACTGGGAGTGTTGAGGGCCATTTTTCTGACACTTCTGCCCTACTCTTGGCCATACACTCCCTTATAAAATCTTATAAGTCTTATAAAATATAAGTCTTATAAAGTCTTATAAAATCTCTTCCAGCTCTAAATAACTGAAAAATCACTGTGAATAAGGAAACTTCGAAAGATCACACCACCTTGTAAAGGAGAAAGATAGCAGGATCCCTATTATGTTCAGCCGAAGTGGCCTCATCCCAGAACTGCAGAGTGTCCTGGAATGTAGGCCTGAGGGTTTGTTGGCAGGCCTAGACAGTCCTCAGCAAATCAGATTTCCAACCCTCTGGCAATCTCCCCCCATTAGCACATATTTCTTCTGTGTGTGATACTCCCTTTAAGCCCCACAGGCAGTGTCTAAGAGAAGACAGATACAGAGATAGGCTATAGAAGGAAATGAGAATCTTGTCTTCTGGCTTTTACTTACTCTCTGTATGGCAGTTTTGTTCTTTCTAACGACATTAAGATCCCAGGACTTGGAATCAGGAAAGATGGGTTTTCTTCTTTACTCTGGCTTAACCACCTGTGTGACTCTAGGCAAGTCACAAACTCCTTGAACCTAAGTTTCTACACTTGGGGATAATAACGCATTCATTAAACTACCTAGTAGAGATATTGTAGGGAAAGCACTACATATTCATTCAAGCCATACTAAAATGTTAGTTTTTAAAGACAGAAAAGGGATGATTTACTACTACTACTACTACTACTACTACTACTACTACTACTACTACTACTACTATTACTACTACTACTACTACTACTAGAATTCCAGTTATCCCTTCCACATCTCGATTTTTCCCATCATGGTTTTCATATATCACAGGTTTGCATAAGAAATTAAAGGGGAATTTTTGAAGAGCTTTGTGGAAGCTGCAAATGACATGCAAAGGCCAGCAGATGACACAGAAAAAGTTTAGAAACTCAGAAATCCATAAAATATACATATAATATCATATAATACAGCCTATGACCAAATACTTAACCAAATTTTACAATAAACCCCCCATAAAAGAAAAATGTTTTAAAATTCAAACTTCTCTGGCACAAAAGGAGGGACAAAAAAAATTATACTGATTTTCTAGATTGTGGGGTGCCATGCCCTTAACCCCTGCAATGTAACCTTATTGGGGTTTTCTTGGCAAAGATACTGGAGTGCTTTGCCATTTCCTTCTCCACCTCATTTTATAGATGAGGAAACTGAGGCAAACAGGGTTAAGTGACTTTCCAAGGTCATACAGCTAATAAGTGTTAGAGGCCAGATTTAAACTCAGATTTTCCTGATCGCAAGCCTGGTGCTCTATCCACTGTGCCATCTAACTGCCCATACTACTACTACTGGCTAACTTTATGTAATTCTGCAAGGCCAAACATACATACATATATGGATATATATATATATGTAAAATATACTCATGTGTGTGTATTTTTTTCTGTCTTTTTCCATCCTGTATGACTCCTCATGACCCGATTTGAGGTTTTCTTGGCAAAGATACTAGAGTGGTTTACCATTTCCTTCTCCAGCCCATTTTACAGATGCAGAAACTGAGGCAAACAGGATTGAGTGATTTGTCCAGGGTCACACAGCTGGTAAATGTCTGAAGCCATATTTGAACTCAGGGAGATGATATTACCACTTGATAAAACAGAAAACACTATGCCTCACTGAGATTTTCTCTTCTCTGGATGAGTAAGACTGCTTTAATTCATCATTCCCTTTTCCACGTTATTCCTCTCTTACCGAGTTATTATCACTCAAGGGGTACTGGATTTAAAGTAGGCAAAACTGGGTTCAAATTCATGCTCAAATTCTAGCTACATAACTTTGATTTATATGACAAGTATTTATTACGCACTTACTATGTCCTAGTCTTATGCTAAGCAAGTCCAGGGTGCTATCCATTGAGCCACCCAGCTTCCTCTAAATTAGTCACTTCTATTTCCTGGCTTCAATTTCTTTATTTATAAAAGTAAGAAGCTAAAATGTGCCTCTCTCTTCCCATTAGAGGGACATGGGGCTACACATGTGGAACGTGGCATGTGCCATCAGAGATAGTCATTGCGTACATGTTTTTTGTTTGTTATCTGACAAAAACATTGACATAGCATTTTCTTTCTAATGGAAATGAAATAACAGAGAAGAGTTGGACTTTTCTGACACCTCAATCCCATTTTCCCCATAAAATAATAGCATTTATTTTCTTTTTTCATCATGTAAACAGAAGCCTACAGCATCCACACAATAAGCTTTGGCATAACATCATTTTCCACAAGAAGGGAGGCTAGGACACTTAGTGCCAAGGACAGAAGCATTTCCATCCAGAAGTCTAAATTTCATTTAGTCTCAGAAAGTGGACTGTGCTTTGAGTAGCATCTGGGTTGTTGAAGAGAAAGCAATCAAGGGTGTGATTGGGGTGGAGCAATAGGGCAACATAGAGGCAGATGATTCTATTAGTGAAGAGTACTCCTAGGGTGAAACTCCATTCACTAACACACATTAGCAATTCCTCTAGAACTTAGAGAATAGTCTGGGACAATAAGTAGTCAAGTAACTCTCTGGTGCTCACACAGCCAATATGTACCAAAAGCAGGACTTGAATCCAGATCTTCCTAACTCTGATGGACTTGCCCTCTTTCTATTATGCCATATTCCCAATTTGGAGCCATACATACATAGTAGTCATGAATACCTACCACTATCATACAAAAAGATTATTAAAACTTCTGAGTGTCATCTGTACTACAAGAATTGACATTCCTAAATCATAAGTAGGGATTCTGTGCTCCTCCAGGGTAGGGCCTGTCATTTGCTCTTTGTATCCCTAGGAGTTAGCATACTGCCTAGCATATGGTAGTTGCTTAATAAATGTCCATTAATTAGCTGATAAATACATATCAGAGATTTCATTAAAAGCAAGCAATGGGCCTGTCCACCATTTTGTGTATTGGGGAGTAAGATGTGGCTAAGAGGCAGTGGGGTGATGTGGAAAGAGTATTAGATTAGTCAGAGGTCTTGGTTTCAAATCCAGTTGCTCTGCACAATACCCATATGACCTTGAGGAAGTCACATACCCTCTCAATTTTCACCTACAAAGTAAGGACGTTGAATTAGATGGTTTCTTTCAGCCATAGAGCTATAATCCTATCATCCTGTAGTCATTATCCAGTCCAATCTTCTCATTTCACAGATAAAGAAACTGAAGATTTGAACCCAGGTCCACCAACTTCAGAGCCAGTGTTCCCTCCACTGCACAACACTCCCTTAGTCTCTCTAAATGTATAATCCTCTGTGCTTCCAGATGTTCAAAATGGCTTCAATGGAAAGGAAGTGGAAATTTAAAAACACGCATACCCAAGTAAAGGAACTTGCTGAACTATCTCCCAATCTTCCAGAAAGGAGACATAGAGCAGGTGTCTGGGAATGGGGCAGTTAGGCAAAGGAAAAGCGAGTAATTTAGCATTAGATGAGCAGAGACCAAAAGTCAGATGAGAACAGGACAAAACTGCCCTATCATGGGCACTCTAGCCCTCCTTGCCAGATCTCTGATGCCCTCACATACTTCTCTCTGCCTGGGTTGCTTCCTGACACACATTTCAGTGGGTGTTAACAACGACACAGAGGGCAGGTGGATCAGATGGATGGGAAGGGGCGGCAATGTCATGCCAACCTGGCATTTTTGAAAGTGAGGTACAGGGGCAACATTGGCTGGGGTAATGAGCCTCCCTATAGTGCCCCTAGCAGAGTTTTAAGGTTTGACACTTTCCGGTGGAAGTGCGGCTTCAAGGGCTGATAGGCAAACTTCTGAATGTCATTTGTATTCTAAGAATTGACATTCCTAAATTGTCAACATGCAAAGGGCCATTTGTGTCTACTTGTATATTGTCGGATATACAAGTACATAAGTAGGGATTGTGGGCCCAAACCGGAGGCAAGTAACCCAAACCCACCATATCAAACACAGAAGGAGAGTTGAGGTGCCAGCAGGAGAGGAGGGAGTAGACTAATTGCAGTGAGAACAAAAGGGGATCTCTAGAGTTTAAGCTACCATTTGTATTGTGAATTTGGAACAAAGGTTCTTAACCTAGGGTCTGTGACCTTGAATGGGAAAACAAGTTGCCCCTTTATTTTCACTATGGTCTAACTGAAATTTAGCATTTGCTTTAATTATTTTAATGAAATGGAATAATATATTTAATTTATGACAACGATTTAACAAAATATCAAAATATTTATTTTAAAACATTAATCTGAGCAGGGATCTACAGCCTCATCAAACTGCCAGAGAGGTCCATGAACCTCAAATAGCGAAGAAGCCCCAGCAGATGATCTCACCTTACATGTCTCATGCTGTACCAGAAAGCTAGGAAATCCATGACTGGATACTAACCTAGTCCTGCACTCCCAGGGACTGGCAGCAGAGCATAATGGACAATGGACCAGTCTTTGAGTTAGGCAGACCCTAGGTTCAAGTCAAGCCTCTGATACACACTAGGTATGTGACCCTGAAAAATTTATTTAATCTCTCAATTGCCCCAGGCAATCTAATTTACAGACAAGTTATTTATCTGCATCGATGGAGGGAGTTTCCACCATGGGAATATTCCCCATGGATAGAATTACAGGGGTGGACTGCCCCCACCTCCCCAAATAAACGGTCCCTAGACTTTGGCTGGAAAAGCTATGTGTGGGGAGAAATGGTTATCATACTTAATTAGTTTTTTCCTGCCTTTGTTGAGAGGGGGAAGGTGAGAGGTGAACCTATGAGCAAGTGGAATTATACAGTCTGCAATACAAGTCTTTTGCTTTGCATCTAATTATACTGTCATAAAATCTAATTAAGTTGTTATTTAACCATGACTATGACCTTGTGTGTCAGTAAATGAAAGAACAGCAAGGACAAGAAAGGAAAGGCTGGAGCCAGTAAGTTGGGGCTCAGCTGGAGGTTAGCGACAGACTCCTAGGTAAGAATCTGTGCGCAGTTTCAGGAGAGTGGGGCAGAGTTTGGGTGATTAACAGTCACAGGACCCAGACTCTTAAATTTGTTACATAGAAATACCTGAAATACTGAAATATTAAGGTAAGTGTGGGATGTTGGGTTAGATACAAATTTTTAGCTTAATAATCATTTATTAAGCACCTACTATGTATGAGGCACTGTGCGCACTTCAAAAATTCTTATTTGATCCTTACAACAGCTCTAGGAGGCAGCTGCTGTTATTACTCCCCCCATTTTAGAGTTGAGGAAACTGAGGCAAATGGAAGTTAAGGGTCATATGGCTACTAAGTGTCTGAGGTGGGATTTGAACTCAGGTCTTCCTGATTCCGGGTCTGACTCTATTCAGAAAGGTTAGTATTTTGAATCCTAATTTGGTGATCCTCTAGAGGAGTAAAATAAGGATTGTAAGATAAGGATGAAAACATATGATCACTTGGGGTGTCCTGGGCCATGCTACTTTTCAGCCCACTCAATTTCAATTTTAAACATTTGCCTGAATAAATACAGAGGAAAAACAGAGCAAACCCTGCTACTTCTACCAGTGGATGCAGAGGCTTGAAACTTATTTATGGGTGTGCTAAAGGAAGCACTCTGCTTTCTGTAGACAACAAACCCTCTGCCTGCATAAAATTTACACCTTATTATCGAGGGAAATTGGAATGTTCAGGATAAACAAGATTTAAATGAAACGAAATTAAATTAAATTAATGGCAACAGATAAACACCTGCAGGTCTCTTCTGGGCCTGCAAGCCCCCATCCCTTAAGCAGAGCCTGAGTGGGTGGATTCTAAAAGCAGTAACCACCCCAGTGTTCACAGAGGCTGTGCTCCAGCTCAGGAAATTCTTCCTCCAAAATTTCATGCATTTCTGCTGGAGGGATTTTCTCTTCACTGAGGCTGTGAAGGGAAGTAGTTTAGCCCAATTGCAACATCCACTCCCTTGCTCGGTGTCCTAAGAGAACTAAATCACACAATTCCCTACGAAAACATAACAAATCAAAAATGCTAGCAGCCACAAAAACATAAGGAACCCCCAAATATAGAAAAATAGCTGTAGCCTGCATTTCTATAACAAGGTTTACAAAGTACTTGACATATGTTAGCTCATTTGAATCTCACAACAACACTGGGATAGGTAGGAGCTATAATTATTCCCATTTTATAGATGAGGAAATTAAGGGTGGTAGTAACTAAGCGACTCGCCCCAGCCTTCATAGCTAACTAACTATGTGAACAGGATTTGAATCCAAGGGCAGCGCTCTATTCACTGAGCCACCTAGCTGCCCCAAACATGAGCATTTGCAAATCATGGTAGCCAGCGGCATCACGTTAATATGAACACTCTCATGATCTACAGATTCTCCTACCACACTCTCCTTTCCATATGATCCATTCATTCACCAAACACTTAGAAAGTCCCTGGAGTGTGCAGAGCACTGTCCTAGGAACTGGGAAGACACGAATATTTGGCCAAACGAGTGCCTTGTCTCATGGAACGAAAAATCTAGGAAGATTTTTGGCCAATGAACAAAGAGCATTACCTCCTAGGTTCAGCAGAGAATTATAGGGGAAAAAGGACTATTTGAATTCTTCTCTTAGGGGGAGAAAAGGGAACTGAGGAAAATCTAGGAATGCTTCCTAGGGGAGGTAGTATTTGGCTTGTCCATCTCTAATCTCTCCCCTTTGACTCCTTCTATTAGCCAGCAATAATACAAAGCTGCTTCTGTTTCATTGTAAATTTAAAGGTCCTGCAGAGCCCTAGGATTCTACAGTTATTTAATTATTCATTTAAGACTAAATGCATGATTTTAACAGGTAGAGTTCCCAGGGTCTAGAGAACTGACTGGGACCCCGAAGGGTTAAGAGACCTGTCCAAGGTCACACAGACTGTATATGGCAGAAATTAGACTTAAAAACCAGTCTTCCTCACTTTGTGGCCAATTCTCTACCTACTATGCCATTGTATCCCTATATTTAATATTATTACATTAGATAATTATACTGATAGAAGAAACTCCTCAACAGCTGTTCTCTACACTGATAAAATCAAAGGTCTGGTTTAAAAAAATGCTAAAATCACTAATGTCCACAATACACACCTGTATACTTAAGGCAGAGATATGATTATTCACAATACCTTGTATCTGTTCTAGTCTCTCTCCCTATAACCCAACTTGATACCTTTAATCTGTGGATGTTCAAACTTGACCCTAAACAAAGTTTTAAGGTAGGTGAAATGTGTCCTTGGCATCCTTCCAACTTCCCTTTCTACATTTCTAGCAACCCTGCTTTCCTTTTTATAGGGTATTGAGATAGTCAAAGCCAAAATCCTTGATTTACATACAAGGACATTAAGACCCAGAGATGTTAAGTGGCTTACCTGAGGTCACACAGCTAATAAACAGCAGTTCTGGGATTCTAACTTGAGACCTCTGACTCCAAATTCAGTGCCTTTTCCAGAGTATAATATCACCCTCCCCTAAAGGGATAACTTTCCTCCTATAATATCTTTAATGGTTTAAGTCAGACCTATACAACTTGGTAGTAGGTAGAGGCTGAAATTAAAATAGGCTAAACTTCTTCCAGCTACAGATACTTTAGAGACAGACTGACAACGGTTGGTTGCTGTAGGTCATATCACAAACAGGAGAGTGGGCAGTGGCAACCCTACGTTTTTTGAAGGCCTGCTTCAAGTTATTAGCCTCTTCAAGCTAGTATTAGCTTCATTTGCATTTTAAAAGAGGACTCCAAGAGAAGAAAAGTCTTAATCCAAAGGAATAATTCTCTAATGATAATAATTTGAGTGCTCAGAGAGTTAGGTGGCAGACTAAAGTCTGTTTGGAATTAACATCTCAATGCAAACAGTAAAATAAATAAGATATGTATTAATGCTAGATTTGGCGAAACAGATTTTAAAGTTGTATCATTATAAAGATCTCCTGTGATTATAGAAATCCATCCATTCCTCTCAAAGTTGTGAGTAGAAAGACCATCCATCTTTCTTACCACACACAGGTAAGTAATTGGGGGGAAGGGGGAGGCACCATCTTTGGGGAGGAGAGTTTGGCTTAGTGTATCTAACTGACACCAACAAGGTGTCCCACCCACTCTTGAGACCATCGCTTTATGCACCGTGGTCCTCACAGGTAGAAAAGATGAAGATTATTTTGGTTAAAATGGTAGCATGGGAAAGGGCACTTGAACCAAAAGCTTTTAAGAGTTAAGTATTAAATTGGGAAAATGGTACAACTTTTCTTCCTGAAAAGCTTTTCTCCTATGATTTAATTCTATTCTTCTAAACATTTATTAAACACTTGTTGTATGCAAAGCTCTGTGCTAAGCCACCATAAGAATACTGAAGTTATTTATCTGATTTTTTCTGTGTAATATACATATATATGCATATATATACACATATGTTATAGACTATTGTATAATATATAAATATATAATAAATATAAATATATAAATTATATATCATATATGTATATTACACACACTCACACACATATATTGCAATAATCTAGAACAATAGAAGAGGCTCAGAGAGTTGTCTCAGGATCAAATGAGATAAACAAGATAATAATTATAAAGCATTTAGCATAGTGCCTGGCATGTAGTAGGTGCCATATAAATGCTGACATTCAGTAGTTTTTCTGTTGTGTCCAAATCTTTATGACCCCATTTAGGATTTTCTTGGTGAAGAGACATTAGAGTGGCTTACAATTTCCTTTTCCAGCTCATTTGACAGATAAAGAACTGAAGTAAACATGGTTAAGTGACTTGCCCAGGGTCACACAACTAGTAAGTGTCTGAGGACAGATTTGAACTGAGGAAGATGAGTCTTCCTGACTCTAGGCTCAGCCCTCTATCCACTATGCCACCTAGCTGCCCTGAAAGATGGATTAGATGATCTCTAATGTTCCTCCCTAATGAGACAAAGACTCTACCCATGATGTAGGCAACATAAAATTTGGACATGGCATCTTTCTGGTCACTGGGCCTGAAAACCAGACAAACATTGGAGAAAGAAATTCTAATATCCTCAAGAGAGAACAGGTGATTATCAAAGGAAAATGTACAAGTACAAAAGAAAACAGGTGAGTCTGTGTGCACTCACAGCCACACAGAAAGGAGGAGAGAGGCCCCATGGGAAATAAAGGCCTCCTGTGTCTCCTTATTATGGAGAGGAAGCCTACTTATTAAGCAATATGTACACAACATTAAAACATGTTTTGGAAAAGAATTAATCAGTGCATAGTTATACAAGAATTTACAACACATTACAAATGGAACTGATTGAAAACCATTCCCATCCAATCAATTCATCCTGCACATTAAGAGGAAGATTCTGTATCAAAGGAGAGCCTCCAACTATGCATGCGTGGTTGGGTTCATCTGTACTTGCTCAATTCCTACAAAAGCCATGCCAGGGGAGGAAGAATATTTAGTCTTAAATAATATTGTATTATTTGTAAACATGTATCTTGTGGCAAAGCCTAGAGCTGTAGCTTGGGATTTTGGTGCCTGAGGCAAGCAGCATAGAGGATGGCCAAAGTCAAGTTGATGTGAAAATAATATAAAAAGCAACTAAAAAAATAATACAAGAAGCAGTGAAGCCAAATTTAAACAGGAGAGGAAATGGTTTCTTTAAGGATTCACAAATGGGTGTTATGAACAAATCTTGTGATTCTAGTGGCTTCCATTTTAATTAGTTATCCTTATTCCCTTTAAATTGCCATACCGCAGGACAAAGCAGTTATCGCCTCACCCTAATAATATCTCTGGACTTCTCTCTGGTTCTGTGCCCAGCCCTGGACTACTGGTCAGCTGTGTCTATTAAATAGACTGGTCATAGTTTGCATGTATAATTCGATATCTGGATACCTCCAAAGTAGTAAGAACAATAAGAATGGGTAGCATTTCTATAGCATTTGAAGGTTTAGCAAGCATTTTATAAATATTTCATTTCACCCTCGCAACAACCTGGGGAGGGAGGAGGCACTAGTGTTATCCCTATTTAACAGATGAGGAAGCAGAAGTTGAGGGAAATTAGTTGACTTGCCCACAGTCACACATTTAGTGACATAAAATGGATTTGAACCTAGGTCTTCCTGACTCTAAGGTCAACAATCTAGCCATTCTTCACCTAGCTGCCTCTGACACAGCTAGGATTCAAAAAAGGTCTTGACAGGTTTTAAGTTTTAACTAAGTTGAATCTAATAAGATAAAATTTAATAAGGATGAACATAAAGTCTTATACTTGGGTTCAAAAATTCCACTTCAAGATTTAAGTCACTTGCTTTCTCAATGAGGGGGCTGGGAGGGAAGGGAGGGAGAGAATTTGGAGCTCAAAGTTTTAAGAAATGAATGTTAAAAATTTTTACATGTAATTGGGGAAAAATGAAACATCAAATTTAAAAAAAGTTCCACTTCAACTTAAGAACTCTATCAACATAATGACAAATCCTGATTTCAAAAGGATAGATGATAAGGAACTCTACCCACCTCCTGAAGACACGATGGACTCAAAATGCAGAAAGAGACATACATTTTTTGATACAGTCAATGTAGGCATTTGTTTTGTTTGACTACGAATATTTGCAACAAGTTTTTCTTTTTGTTTGTATGCTTCTTTCCAATGAGAGTGAAGTGGAAAAAAAAGGGTGAAGTGGGAGAGAGAGAAAACAAATGCTTGTTAATTGGAAAGTTAAAATTCCTTGCAAAAATATATTTTTTAAAAATCACATTTTGCTTGTATAAGATGGGAGGGGTATAAGTAGATAGTACTTGGTATGAAAATATCTGGGGAACCAAAAAGGAAATGTGAACTTAGTTTGCATTAAGAGAAAGGTACAGTGTCCAGAATTAGGGAGGTCATAAGTACTATTGTGTTCTATCCTGCCCAGTCTACATGTGGAATATTGCATTCCATGCCATGCTATATGAGGACTGGTTGAAGGATCTGGAGATGTTTAGCCTGAAGAGGAGAAGGCAGAAGGGGGTGTGGGGTGGGGAGTAGGACATGATAACAGTCTTCAATCACACGGAAGAGAGCCAGAAACAAAGAATGGAAGCTGCAAAGGGTCAAATTGAGGTTTGACATCAGGAAAAACTTCCTAATGGTGAAAGCTGTCTGTGAGTAGCATGGACTGCCTAGAGAGGCAATGAGTTCTACCTCTTTGGAGTTCTTCTAGCAGAAGCTCAATGACTACTTGTAGGTTTTGTGGCACAGGGGATTTATTTGGAGAATAGGGGTTGTACTGGATGGCCAGAGATCTCTTCCAAACCAATGCTTTAGATCTGGATGCCACCTCCTGCCTCTGATCCTTCCAATGGGTGTACCGTTATCTGTGGTAACTGACTCCTAGCTCTGCACAACTAACCCTTCTACCCCCTTCTTTGAACCAGGTACTTTCTGCCCATGTATTTTCTACATCTTCTGCCTCATGAACTTTAACCTGTTCCATGATAGATCCTAGGCAGTAGCCAATGGCTGGTCCAGTTCCTGGTAGTGACTAAGATTGGAGTCCATCAAGTGCTATGACCAATCAGGGTCCATATGAGAGAACTGAACCCTCCTCAGTTTGGGGACCAAAGGGAAGGAATTTTGTAGCCAAGAATTAAAGGGTGAACCAGCCAGTATTAAGAGTCAGAGAGCCAAGTAGTAGAGGTGAAAGAGTCAGGGGGAGGAGGGCAGTGTCTGGGAACCAGGATATTGATGATCAAATAGGATCGAAACTGGGATTCACAATAAGGTGCTATGGGGCCAAGAGAGGCTTTAATTAGGCTTTAATTCAGTAATAGTCAAATAAGGATATGTCAGGCTAAACAGTTAGGGACAATTTTATGTCTGGCTCTGTATTGTCAGCCCTGCCCTCCAACATCTCCTAAGTTCCTTTAGCTGAAGGTCTCTTGTCTTTTGCTGTCCTCATTGTTCTCCATAGCGAGACTAGCTGGAGTCAGATAGCGAAGAATATGGCATCCATATTCTACCTGGATGTTTGCAAGTTTCAACAGGATATTCTTCAGTCAATTTCCATACCTAGAACTCAGTCTAGGCAATGGTTCACAGGCAGCCCAACATAGAATGATGGTCTACCTATAGGCACAAAACAGAAGGCACAAAAGACATTCTCTTTCAAGGAACTGCCCAATCTCTTAAGCTTATTTGTAAATCCTGGTTAACAGAGACGGGATTTCTAAAATAAATAAACAAACAAATAAATAAATGATTGAATAAATAGATAGATATATCACTTTATCGCCTCACTTTTTTAAAAATAGAAAATGAATGCAAAAAGGTTCTTAGGGGCATTC
This sequence comes from Phalanger gymnotis, assembly GCA_028646595.1. Taxonomy (NCBI): domain Eukaryota; kingdom Metazoa; phylum Chordata; class Mammalia; order Diprotodontia; family Phalangeridae; genus Phalanger; species Phalanger gymnotis. The sequence goes on along the minus strand of CM053623.1, from coordinate 336,805,153 downwards.
TGATTATCACTCACTCCTATTCCCTCCCCACATTTTACATAACCATGATATGATAAATGAAAAAGAAAATACAAGGATTTGCATTTGCATTTGGCTGCTCCAGGGTAGGCAAAAAAGCATTGAAATCCAGAAAGGAGAGGTAAGAATTTCTTCGCATTGCTCAATTGTAGTGCAAAGTATTCAAATCACTGTGCCTCTAAGTTGTTATGTTACTGTAGCACTAAATGGGTAGGCTGTAGACCTCTGTCCATCAGTGGAACCTAAGAATGTTTGTACTAATGAGCTAAGTTGCAAACCATTCCTTTAGGACACATCATCATCTATAGATAAGTGTCAATCTCTCCCAAAGAGAAGGCACTTATTCATAAGCATCAATAAATACCTAATGTACTATATAAAAAAAATGAGATTCAGAGATGACCAACGTCTAGTCTGCCAAGTCAAAGGTCGCATCTCAATTGACTCAATACACGAGGTATAAATGACTGAAGTGGTAAGACAAAGAGAAGGCTCAGACTGCACGGGTACAGAACAGCTGCAGAAGATGTAGGGCAGGGACCAGAGTGGGTGTGGCGGAAGCCAGGAACCAAAGCAAGCATTTCTTACATTCAAAGGCCAGAAGGGAGGACCCTGTTCAAGGGCTAACTTACATTCACAGCAAAGTCTGATAGCTTTGGCCTCTCTATGATAATAGCTGGCATATGCCCACATTATGGTAATATTTCTAGACATGATAATATTAAATATCACATACATCTGTATATATTTATCAACATATGAACACATGTGTGTATATGTGCAAACATGTGCAGGTGTATTGTCTAAATATATGCTTTCCTCGGTATGAGAAACTTGAGATGGAAACCTCTTCTAACCAGGCAAATTAGCAACCTGTCTTTAATTGACAACCTTAGAGGGCTGCCTGGGACACTGAAGGATTAAATGCCTTGTCTATTGTCACATAGCAAGTATGTTCCAGAGATATGCCTTCAAGCCAGGGCTTTCTGACTGTAAAACCAGACCTCTATCTACTATCCCATAGCATGTTCTCTCTCTCTCTCTCCCTCTCTCTCTCTCTCTCTTTCTCCCCCACCGTGTCTTCCTTTCTTCTCCACTCTCTCATCTCCCCCTTTCCCATTCCTCTTTTCCATCTCTCCCTCCTGTTCTCTTCCTCCCTCTATCCCTCTCCCCTCCCTATCTCCCCTTCTTCCCTCCCTCCCTTCCCTCCTATCTCTTTCTCTCTTTCCCTCTCTCCAAGAAAGAGATTTATTGACCATTTTTTTCCATTGCAAACATTACAAATTATCCTACTCCCTGAGAGCTCTTACAACAAAGTAAAACAAGCAAAACTAAGAATGCAGTGACCTCATTCCACATTTGGAGCACACCTCCTCAAACTCTCAATTTTAAGTGTTTTTTTTAATTAACAGAAATCTATTTTCTCTCCCTACCACCCCACCCCCATCACATTAGGCAAAAAAAAAGAGAAAAGAAAAACAAATTTCTTGCAACAAATATGCATAGTCAAGCAAAACAAATTTTCTCTTCGGGCATATATAAAAAAATTCATCATTCTGTATTCTAAATTCCCTCCATTAGCAAAGGGATATTATTTTTATCATTCATCCTCTGGAATCATAGATCATCATTGTATTCCTTACAGTCTTCAAAGTCATTTGTCTTCATACTGTTGCTGCTACTGTATCTGTTGTATTGTTCCATTCTTCACCAGTTTGTAAACATCTTCAAAATTGTTTTTATAATTTTGATTTTGTAGTATAAACTGTTCTGGTTCTACTTATTTCACTCTGCATCAGGTCATATAAGTCCATGTCTCTTTGAAATTATCTCTTTCCTCTTTAAACACAACACAATAGTATTCTATCCCATTCATATTTTTGTGGTTATTCGGTTGTTTCAGTTACATCTGAATCTTCATGACTCCATTTGGGTTTGTTTTTGTTTTTGGCAAAGCTACCGGAGTGCTCTGCCATTTATTTCCTTCTCTAGCTCATTTTTACGGATGAGGAAACTGAGGCAAACAGGGGTAAGTGATTTGCCCAGGGTCATCCAGCTACTAAGTGTCTGAGGCCAAGTTTGAACTCAGGGAGATCAGTTTTCCTGATTCCAGGCTCAGCACTCTATCTACTAGACCACCTAGCTGCCCCTGTCATTCACATACCGCTGCTTATTCAGCCATTCCCCAACTAATGGGCATTCCTTTATTTTCCAGGGTTTTTTTTTTCATCACTACAGAAAGAGATGTTATAGATATTTTTGTACATATAGGGCTTCCTTTGATCTCTTTTGGTTACGGGCTTATCTAAATATTTACACAATTATGTAATTTATATGTAGTATATTAATAGGAATAGGAGTAAATAAGCCATTTTTTCATGTGATCCTTACGACAACCCTTCTGAGGTAGAGCAGATATTATCAACACCCACTTCTGCCCTCTGGGCTTTGGGGGGGGGATAGAAGGGGTCCGGACCTATGATTTCATTACATAGGGAAATCCCAGTGTGGAAATTCTCTGTATAAATACAGATCAGTTACCATCTATAGACTATAGTCTTAAGAGCATTAGTTGTCTCAGGACCCAAGAGGTTAAGTGATTTGCCCATGGTCACAATGACAGTTAAGTGTCAGAGGCGGCATTTGAATTCAGGTCTTCCTGACTCCAAGGCTGGCCCTTTAGTCGCTGCATCATGTTACCTCTCACTCCCAATTTATCAATGATAAAAACGAAAGCACAGTCACATAAGCATTAAGTCACATGATTCCAATCCAATGCGCTTTCCACCCCACCACAACTGTCTCCTTTTGGGAGGAGCTTCAAATAAATATTATTACTAAAAAACTTTAAGATCTTATGATGCTTGCTTGAGTGGATATTGATATTTTGGTTTGATTTGGTTTCTTAAAACAGACGACAAGGTGCTCTGTTTATATTAATAACGTTTACAACTTGCCCAGTTCACTTTTGTCAACTGCCAGGGACTGGGCTAAGGTCCTCACCTGAAAGCCAACTTATGTAGGAAAAACACAACACACAAGACCATGTGGGATGTTACTTAATGCCTACCACCCAAGGCTAAACCTGAAAATAACTCAACACCCTACAAGCACCCCTTGTTTCTGTACCTTTGAAAGGAGAGGGGACAAACCCAGGTCTAGGAAAAAATTCTTTTAAAACTACTGGTGACTTTCTCTGTTCCTGAACATCTGTACTGCTAGATTCCCATGACTGTTTATTTTACTCTTGCTTTTCTGCAGACTAAAGATGAATTCAGATCCAGATAGGGGTGGTGTCATCGAGCCTGCTGTTTTCAACCTTTATTCCATGGGCAAAGGAGTCATTGTTCTAGACTAGAAATCCCATGGATTCTAGACAATCTAGGCAAGGACACAATAAGCTTCTTGAAGAATGGATGGGAACAAAAAATAAAGAAAAAAGGAGCCCACTTTCTTTTCTCACCCTTCTATACTTCCTTTTTGGATAACATCATTTTCTTCATCTTTTAAAGCCTGACTTTTTAACCCCTGGATACAAAAGAAAAGAGTCACTAAAAAATGGACTTGGACTCAGCTATGGAGTATGACTTGAGCTTACTCTGCCTTATGGCTGTGCAGGATGTGCTCTCTGTCACCTTTAAAACCACTCAGCATGTCTTTAAAAAAATAAAAAACAAACTGCAACATCCAAGGTTTTGGCTTTAAATGACAGTTCTGGTAAGTTAGAAATCCTGTAACAGTCGTCTGGAAGTATCTTTTGAACTCTGATTCAAGATCTTTTTTACCCATTGCGGTGCTCCACCCAGTCAACCCCCAGGCCCCCCCCCCCATCCCCCCCCCCTGCCCCCAACTCTCAACAGTAAACAGCCGTTCCATTTATAGCAAGAGGAGGCAGGGCCTGGACCAGAACAAGAATCTGGCCCTCCTTAATTCTGAGCAAGTTCCAAGAGCTGTCCAAAGGCAGACATACACGCACAGATGGTGACTCACAGAATAAACTTTTCATGGGAAATAATACAGTCAAGTAATCAGAATTCCATGTCCAAGAAAATGTTGGATGATAGATAAAATGTCACTGCAACTGGGAGTCATTAGCACTACAGCTCAGTTCAATTCAAGGCAACAACATTTATTAAATATCTACTTACTATGTGCAATGTTAGGTGTGGGGAAGCAAAAAGAAACAGTTTATGGAGGAATTTACTTTCTACTTGAAACCACAGAAACTGAAAAAGTGGGGGATAAAGGAGTATTGAGCATGATACATAAAACAGTGACCTAGGCTGCCGCATCCAAGGAAATAAAAGTTAGAATACCAAGGATATCCAGATCTTTTGAACATATCTGACTCTACTCTCCAAATAAACTACAACCTCATGGTAGAAAATAACAATGGAATGGGTATGCAGAGACCTGGGCTCTGGTCCTGTCTCTTCTACTAACTAGCCATATGTTAATTCACAGCTCTAGTATTCATTTTTCTTAATTAAAAAAAAACAATGTAAAATTGTACTGAGGTCCTTTTTAGATTTTCTTTTAAGTTCTATTCTATTTTTTAACTTAAAATTTATTGATATCTTTGGTTTTTATACCTATCATTTTCCCCAATCTATAGCCATGCATAATAGTTCAGCTAAGTCAAACCTCAACTAACAGTGTACTACTGTACCTTTCTTTCGACAGCCTCTCCAACACTGCCCACTCCCAACTTCTGTCATCTTTACTATTTGCTGTATGTGAGGCCAAAGCTCAGTTGTTTTTATTTGTATTTCTCTTATTACTAGTGATTTGGAACAATCTTTGCTATGATTGTTATCTGAGAACTATTTATTTGTATCCTTTGGCCACATTCATCAGTCATATATTTTTGTTAATTCTCTACTTGTCTTGAACATGAGGCCTTTCAAAGATATCAGATATAAAGATTTTTCCCAAGCAAAAGCTCCCCTTCTTATCCTAGTTGCATTAATTTTGTTCATGCAAAAGTATTTTAATTTCATGCAATTAAAATTTAGTATTTTATCTTTTGTAATCACCTCTATTCTTTGTTTGGTAAGAATTTCTTTTCTAGACATAGTTATGAAAAGTTCCTGATCTGCTTCTCTTTTAATTTTTTTAATGGTAAGACCTTTAATATTCAGGTCACATATCCATTTTGAACTTATTTTAGTATATGGTATGAATGTTAGTTTAAAGCTAATTTCTACCAAACTACTTTCCAGTTTTCTCAGCAATTCTTGTCAGATATGGTATTCATCCCCAAGTCATTTATGTTCTCAGGTTAATTGTACACTGTGTTATTGAATTTAATTCTATTCTATTTCATTCTCACATGTTGAAGATCACAGATCACTATGCAGTCACATGGTTGAACAATAAGCCTTAAGAATAAGAAAATGAGATAGTGTCAAAGAGCTCCATTGGCAATGTCACATTAAAATCAGTCGCTTAATTCTGGTGCCCAGATGGTGATGAAACAATCATCTGAGAAGCAAAAGGAATCAAGAACATCAATACGCCACCTGAAAGAATGGCAGACTTAGCAGGCTGCCAAGGCAGCATCAAGCTCCTGAGAACACAGACCGTCCTACTATTCGATCACTGCTTCTTAGACAATTCTATCAACAGCACAGACATTAAATGAAAACCCTGAACTAGCAAAACCAAGTTCATTGCTTCCAACCAACCACTAAGGCCTTAAAAAAAATTATTTGCCTTAGCACTGCAGCATATTTGGGACTTGCACTTGGAGACAGGGAGACGGAGGATGGAATCCTGCCTGACACTTACTTGCAGTGTGACCCTAGAGAAGTCCCTCAAACTTGCCAAGTAACTCAGTTTCCTCATCTGTAAAAGAGGGATCATGATCCCTATCACACCATTGGTGTAAGATTATGAATGAAATGTGTCTTGCTAACTGTAAAGCATTACACAACTATTGATTCAACATAATTATTAATACCTAAATTTATGATTTCATTAATATAGAGAACATCCACTGCAGAAACTCTCGCTATCAATGCAAACAGACAATTGTTCTCCTTATAAAGTTGCTTAGGACTCTGAAAGAGATTAGTGAATTGCCCAGGGTCACATAGCTAGTATAGGAGGTGGAATATGAACCCAGGTCTTCTTGACTTTATTTTCATTTCTGTGCCCTCCACTGCACTTGGGTGGATATGTATGGAGTCAGTGTTTCTGAACCATTTCTTCTACCCATGGTACTTCCTTGTAGTTGCCTAATGTCTACACCTTATGTAGGGCCTACTTGGCAGTTCTGACAGGGGGATCTGGACCCCTGAACTTTCCCACAATCAGGGGTCCAAATCCCCCATCAGTTCCATTGCCAGTTGTTGTTCAGTCATTTTTGCAGTCACGTCCTACTCTCTGTGACCCCATTTGGGGTTTTCTTTGGCAAAGATACTGAAGTGGTTTGCCATTTCCTTCTCTAGTTCATTTTATACAGATAAGGAAACTAAAGCAAACAGGGTTAAGTGACTTGCCCAGGGTCACACAGCTAGTAAGTGTCTGAGGCCAGATTTGAACTCAGGAAGATGAGTCTTCTTCATTCCAGGCCCAGCACTATCCACTGTGACACCTAGCTATCCTATATAGCGTGATATGCACGCTATTATTTTTATTGTTAGCAGCAGTGGTAGCAGTAATAGTAATTTTCACTTTAATCAGATAAAGGTCCTCACCAGAAAGCATAGTTTCAGGAAGTTCTTGCTGCCTTTACAATCTTCCCCATCCCCTTTACCCTAGATGCCCAGCAGGGGAAAAATTGAGTCTGATGTTTTTACTTTGCTAGGAAGTCAACATTCATGTAAAGAGATAATCCTGCTATAGAAAGGAACAAAGAGATGCCAGTGGAAAGAGAACTGGCTGCAATGAAATATGATGGAAAGAAGCATGGACAGAAGATCAAAAAAAAGGACCAATGATGTCATGGGGTGATGTCTTGACTCCTTAAATCAGATTTAAGTGAGGCAGAGTTGCAGTTGTCAGCCTCACTCTCTCTTCCTGAGTCATCAAAGTCAAGATGACTGGTGATGGCTGGGGATGCAGTGGATGACATTGGCATCTTTGATGTCTGACCAAGGTCCAAGTGCTCCACAGCACCTGTTTCAGCTGCCTTCACAGTCATTGGAACAAATTCTTCTCATCCACTCATTCCAGCAGGGAAAGTCTTCACATTCTTGGGGCAGACATTCCCCTAATTTACCACTGGTTTTTGAGGTTCACAAGTTACCCTCAACCTGGTTTAGCTCATCTGCCAAGATGGTTTACTATGTTGTGGCTGCCGTTGATGTACAGCTTCTTGGAGCAACCTGTGAAAGTTGGGTAAAAGGTGGACACCAAAGGTGAATGAGCAGCCTTGTAAAGGGCTCAGCAAGCCCTCAGACCAGAGCTGCCAGTCTTCCTAGCACCACCTATTCTACCCCACAGTGCTTGGCACTATGCTTGGCATAAAGTAAGAGCTAAATAAATGCTTTCTTACTCACTCATTCATACTACCTACCTTACAAGGTTGAAAAGGAAAAGGTGCTATATATAATATATATAAATGAGCTGTTATTATAATTACACTAAGACAGAAGTATGTGTGCAACGTGGCATCAGAGAGAAAATGTCTGACTTTGAGTCAGCCTAACCTGGGTTCCAATCTTGTTTGTGATACTTACTAGTGGAGTGACCCAAGGCGAGTCATTTTACTTGTAGATGCTTCAAGCAACTCTCTAAATCAAATATCTGGTTTCCCACACTGAAAAACTGACAGCTCCATCACATTTTCTCATACACACACATATAGACCAAAGTACACAACAGTGAAGAAGGGGCTGAATGTTTTGGTTAATGGGGTTGCTACAATAACCAGAAAGGTACAGTAGGTGATCTGTGGGATAGGAAAGCAGCTGATGTCACTAATACCTCTAATGAGAGAACCAGTCTTTCTCTCCCTCTGCCGCTGCCTCCAGGCAATAGATGATTTCTCTGCAGAGCTCAGAGTTAACCAATTGTAGAAGGGAATGAATTTGAGTTGGGGTACAGAGACTGGAAATCTCTGTGGCTTTTCTTCCTCCTTCCCTCCCCTACTGGGTCCTGTCCCATCTCAGCTGGTCCCTTCCCTTCCAGTCTTGTCTTGTCCTGTCCTGTCCCCTCAAGTCAGTAAGCTATCCCTTGTGTTTGCTACGCTCATCCCTGGGCAAGTCTTTTATGTTGGGCTCTGTGCAAAATGATTAAGGTCCTGGGCACAGAGAACAACCCAATTCCACAAAAATTTGAGTGCCTACCATACATGCCACTTAAAGGTCTAGTTATGAAAGACTCTGTGTCACAAAGTTGGTGGCAGTTGTGATTGTGATGACCTCTAACTCTTCCCTATCCCCTTAAGCATGCTGTGTCAAATGTTGTGAAATACCATAAACTGGGTATACTCTGAGTAAGCTAGGAGAGGATTCATGGAATCTACAGCTGAGTCAACCTCCCTCCAGGGCAGAGATGGAAAAAAATTAATCTACCCATGTGACTTTCCCTAAGAGACAGGTTTGATCTCTATTCAGTAAGGCACTGTACATAGAGACTTGTTGATCTCTCAAATTAACTACAATATAAACTTTTAATGAGCAGCTAGGTGGCATAGTGAATAGAATATTAGGTCTGGAGTCAGGAAGACCTGTGTTCAAATCTGGCCTCAGATACTTAATAACTGTGCGACCCTGGGCAAGTCACTTAACCCTGTTTGCCTCAGTTTCCTCATCTGTAAAATGAGCCGGAGAAGGAAATGACAAACCATGTAAGTATCTCTGTCAAGAAAATGTGTTCACAAAAAGTTGGACATGAAACAACAACCACCACCTTTTAATACAGGGGTTCTTAAAGTAGTGAACTTTTAAAAAATATTTTGATAACTATATTTCAATATAATAATTTTTTCTTTGTAATCCTGTGCATTTTATTTTGTGCATACAAAAAGATTATTCTGAAAAGGGGTCTATAGGCTTCCCCCAGCTGCCAAAGGGGTCTATAACACAAGAAAGATTAAGAACTCAACTTGTAATAGGTTGAGATACCATGTGGTGATTTTTAAAAAAATCATACCTACAGGCATAGACCAACATCTTATACCCTATACCAAGATAAAGTCAAAATGGGTACATGATTTAGATATAAAGACTGATACTATAAGCAAATTAGGAGAGCAAGTTTACCTGTCAAATCTATGGAGAAAGGAAGAATTTATGGCCAAATAAGAGAGAACATTATGAAATGCAAAATGATTTTGATTACATTAAATTGAAAAATTCTTGTGTAAACAAAGTCAATGCAACCAAGATTAAAAGGGAAGCAGACAGCAGGGAAACAATTTTTACAGCCAATATCTCTGATAAAGGCTTCATTTCTAAAATACATAGAGAACTGAGTCAAATTTATAAGAATACAAGCCAACATTGGCCTTTTGGCTGTTTCTGAAACATCAATCAATCAATAAACATTTATTAAATACTTCCTATGTTCCAGACACTGTGCTAAGTGTTGGGGCAACAAAAAGAAGCAAAAGGCGGTCCCTGTCCTCAATGAACTTTATCTAATGGGATAGAGGGACAGTATACAAAAAAGCAGAGTAAGCTATGTACAGGATAAATAGAAAGTAATTAACATGACAAAACAGGAAAATTATAAATGCTAGAGAAGATGTGTGAAAATTGGAACATTAATTGCTTTTGGTGGAGTTGTGAACTGATCCAAACATTCTGGAGAGTAGTTTGCAACTATATCCAAAGGGCTATAAAACTATGCATACTTTTTGACCTAGCAATAGTGCTTCTAGGTCTGTATCCAAAAGAGATAAAAAAAATTGGAAAAGAACCCACATGTACAAAAATATTTATAGCAGCTCTTTTGTTGATGGCCAAGAATTAGAAATTGAAGGGATGTTCATCAATTGAGGAACAGCTGAAAAAGTTGTGGTATATGAATGTAATGGAATACTATTGTGCTATAAGAAATGAAGAGCAGGCAGATTTCAAAAAAAAAAAAGCCTAGAAAGACTATATGAACCAATGCTGAGTAAGAAGAACCAAGAGAACATTGTACACAGTAACAGCCACATTGTGTGAATGAATGACTTTGATAGACTTAGCTCTTCTCAGCAATGCAAGGATCTAAGACAACTCCAAAAGACTCATGAAGGAAAACTGCTATCCACATCCAGAGACAGAACTTTGGAGTCTAGATGCAGATGGAAGCATACAATTTGCTCTCTCTTTCTTTCACTGCTTTGTTGTGTTTCTTCTTTCTAGAGATTCCTCCCATTGGAACTCATTCTTCTTTACATCATGACTAATATGAAAATATGTTTAATATGAATGTATATGTAGAGCCTATATCAGATTGCATGCTGGCTTGGAGGGCAGGGAGGGAGGAGAGGGAGGGGGAACAATTTAAAACTCAAAATCTTATGGAAGTGAATGCTGAAAACTAAAAAATTAATGAATAAATAATTTAAAAAACCAAAATTAAAGTCACACCTACCATTATACTATGCCAGATGCTTAGTCCATAAATGTATAGTTTTAATAATGAGATCATAAAACCTGAGTTTTACATTATTCCAATATTTA
>CM053623.1:336760077-336794010 GCA_028646595.1 Phalanger gymnotis | reverse complement strand
AAAAAAAAAAGAAAGTTTTAGGTAAAGTATCTCATACCATTGTTTTGGATAAAATGGAGAATTTTGAACTAGATAAAAGTGCAATGAGGTAGTATTGTTTAAATCACTAGGTGAGAAATCTGGTGGCAACAGAGGATAAAGATTTAGCACAGTGACTCAGGCATTGTCTTTGCTTTATGTCATTTAACATTGATATCAATGACTTCAAGAAAGCAAGAGATTTCATGCTTATGATATTAGCTTAAAATACAAATTTATCAGGCATGGCTAACATTAATGATGGAGTTGATTTAAAAAATAATTTAATGGGCTACTACATTGGGCTGAATCAAAAAATATTAATGGGTAAAATTTAAAGTTTTAAATTTAGGCTAAAAATTAACTACATAATTAGAGTTAGAGTTAGAGTTTAAGAGACAACATAGTTCAAACTCATACCGTTAGGTAACTAAATGTTTAAGCCAAAAATCATGTCAAATTAAAGGTTGAATTACACTTTCAATCAGTTAGTTTAATTAGAATTAGTCATGGATTATCCTTTAAAAAACCCACTACTCATACAGTTTCCTTTCCTAGTCCAGCCAAATCTAATTATGGAAACTGCTGTTTAAAAAGGAAAAATCTAAGAGGAGAATCTCGCAAACAAGTACACAAGTTTTAAAATGATCACTTAGTTTGCCTAGTCAACAACCTTGTATATAAAAACATGTCTGTAGACTTCATGCTTTTGTTTTTCTTTTTAGTGATACTCTATTCTTTTTTTCCCCTTAATCATTGTCACTTCTGAATGAATGTCCTTCCAAAGGAATCTTCACTTTTAACAAATAAGACAATAAAAATATTTTAATACACTAAAAAAAAAAAAGAATCATAAGAGGTTCTAATACTGGTTCTGTTACTATCTATGAATATGAGTTTAGATAATAACTTAATCTCTCTGGTCCTAGGTTTCCAGTTATATAAGGAGAACTAGATCCTTTCTAGCATTAGCATTCTGATTCTACAATTCTACTTTAACTGAGCTGTAATCTCGGTTGGTCATTATTATGATTACATCATGACACAGTTACCTAACTTTTCTCTGCCTCAGTTTCCCCATCTGTCAAATAAAGATAACAACAACACCTACCTCAAAGAGTTGTTGTGAGGATCAAATAACATATGTAAAACACTTTCAATACACTAAATCAGCATGAGATATAAATAAACATCATAAGTAATAAAGGCCATCATTATCATTATTATTATTACGTGGTGATAAGTTGTAATAGCCATATCTTTTAAATAGCTATAATCATATAGTACTCACATCACCTGGCCACTATAGGGTTTCCAGGTTAAAGGTTATTGGCTCCAGAGCAAGATTTTTAAATGAGCCCCTAAATGTGACAGCAATGAATGAAACCCAAAACCAAACAAAAGCAATTATTCCTGTATATTGGAACATAGGATATGATGTAGTGTTTGATGTCTTCCCCACTATAGTATAAGCCCCTTGAAGGAAGGGAATGTCTTACTTTCCTTTTTGCATCCTCAGCACTTAGACAGAACTTTATATACAGCAAGCACTTCATAAACTCCTTTTTTTTTCTCATGAATTAGTTCATTTAAGAAAAAGCTGCCTATTAGAGCTACCTCAAAGAGAAAAGGTCTGCCTTGAAAAGTTGTACAAACTCCTTCACTTGAGGTTTCCCCATCAAAACTTGAGGATCCCTGCCTCCCAGTAATGCTATAGATGGGATTCCTGGGTAGATATTGGTCAGATTAGATAAGCTCTGGGGTCCCTTCAGGTGCTCAATCAGCCTGTCAATTTAGTTACTAAGGGCCAGTCACTATTAAGCACTGAGGACCCAAGTAAGGCACAAACAGAGTCCCTAAGAGTCTTTAAGGAGCATATAATCCTAATAGGCAAGACCACATGTAAATAATCAAGCAATAAATATTTTTCAAATTCCTACTATGTGCCAAGCACTGTATTAAGTGTTGGCAATACAAAAAGAGGCAAAAGACAGTCCCTACCCACAAGGAGCTTACAATCTAACAGGGAAGACAACATGCAAACAAATACATACAAAGCAAGGTATATACAGGATAAATAGGAAATCGTTAAAAAAGGGAAGGTACTGGAATAAAGCGGGGTTCTGTAAAAAGTGAGATTTTATTTGGAACTTGAAGGGAAGGCACTAGTAACTGTGGAGCCTCAGAGAAGCCTCCTGCAGGAGGTGGGACTTGAGCTGAAGCTAAAAGGGAGCCAGAGAAACTAAGAGGAGATGTGACCAGACTGGAGTCTAGGGGACCGCCAATGTGGAGGAACAGAGCCGGCAGATGGTTCAAGAAGCTAAGCCAGTATAGCTGGATTATAAAGGTCCTGCAGGAGAGTAAAATATAAGAAGGCTGCAAGTATACGGAAGGGGCCAGCCTAGAGACAGCTTTAAAGGCTGAACAAAGGATTTTCCATTTGATCCTAAAGGTAATAGCTAGGGCTCACTGGGAGGTGGGCAGGTGGAAGGGAAGGAGCGGCATGGCATGGTGGGTCATGCTTTAGGAAAAATCACCCTGGCAGCTGAGTGTAGGATGGATTGGAGGGAGGAGAGGGTAGTGCCAAGGACACCAATTACAAGACTACTGTAATAGTCCTGGAGAAGGGTAAGCTAGGGGGGATGGTGGGATGAGTGGAGAGAATGGAGTACAATAATCCCTTCTACATCACAACTTTCCCCATCACAGTTTGGGTATATTACAGATCAGCATAAGAAATTAAATGGGTCAAAAAAAAAAGAAATTAAATGGGTCTTTTGGGGGAGTTTTACAGAAGCCACTGAGAACACATAATTTCTTCTCTAGGATGAAGGGAGGGCCAAAAAATGTTACACGAATTTTCTAGATCAAGGAGCTCCTAACCCCTATAATGTGGAAGGGATAACTGTATATATAAGAGATGTTGTGCAGATAGAAACAACAAGATTTGGTAACAGACTTACATTGTGAGGTAAATGAGAGCCCATTCTATGATTCTGGGTTTCTATATTGAGTCCACTTACCATCAGGTATACCTGCAATAGTGCTGCTGCCACTGCTACCATTGTTTGTTCCAGCACATATTGTTGATATTGTTGCTAACACAGATTTCATAACACTAACTAGGGCCCTAAAGGCAAAGCCACATAGCTTGAGAATGGGGGTGTAGGCCTGCTCTCAGATAAGATGGAAAACACAACATCAGATCATTATGGTTAATCAAGGTACATGACACACTTGAAAGCATGTTTCTAGCCTGGCCAGAAAGGCAATGCTGCCCATTTTCCCTTCCCTTTAGATCTTAGAAGCCAATGGAATGGGCATCCGCCTTGGGAATGGTTAGGCAAAGAGGTCTTTTTGCCTTTCTTTCCTTCCTTACCTATGAGCCTCAAAATTGTCTCTTTAACAAGTTTGCACAGAAAGCCAAAGACTGAGCGACTAAGTCATTTTGACTATTATAAATACACAAATTAAAAATAAAGGACATATAAAGAAAGATACTATCTGCATCCAGGGAAAGAACTGACAAATAGAAATATGTATAGAAAAAAATTACACACACACACACACACACACACTGCTATCTATGTTTAATGGTAGCCATCTCTAGGTGGGGGGAGGGTAGGAAAAAAAGGAAAACAAAGAAATTTACATGATAACTGTTGTATATTTAGAGGGAATAGCAAGTTGTACATGGCAGTTTCATATGCAATAATCTTTTTATTGTACTGTGTTATGGAAATGCTTGTTTTATTCCCTGGATTGAAAATAAAATAAATTTTTTAAAAAAGACATGAAGCAAAAAATCCTCCCCATCCTCCTTCTTTCTTTTCCTACTCTACTTCTCTCTCCTCCATCCCCACATATGGGAACTGGGCAGGAGAACCCTGGGTTATCAAGGAGGAAAATCTTGAATCTTGGTCCTAACATGTTCTCCCTACTAAGCAGTATTCCTTGCACCTCTATTAGGATTATTGAAGCCAGAAGATTGCTTGGAGTTTTTTTCATGATTTGGATTAACAATGGTAAGCAGGCCTTCATCCCCATAGGTGATTTCAGCAAACCTCATTTAGTTTGGCTCACTCCTGTCCACTCCCTCCAAAGGTGGTAAAGAATATGCTGGTGGTGTTTCTTTCAACATGACTAATACTGATTCGTTTCTAAAAGCCGTGTAAAGAGGGCTCCGCATCTGAAACATTTCCTAACTCGTAAAGAATGCTGTCCTGGGCAAGAGGGAGAAAAGAGTTCATGTTTATATAGAAGATTAAGTTTACAAAGCACTTTTCCTTACTGCAACCCTTTGAGGGAGAAGATCCCATTGTGGAGATAAAACAATTTTATGAATCTAGGCAAGGTTTCAATCCAACATGATTTTTTAAGCATCTACTATGTGAAAGGTGCCAGAGATACAAAGATAAAACAAAACAGAGTTCCTGCTTTTCAGGATTATACATTCTTACATACAGGAGAGACAAAGTAATACAAATAGCTAATAATAACCAGCATTTATATAGTGCTTACCATATAAGGAAAAGTGGCTTAACAATTAGAGTTATCACAAAGTGCAATGTTCCATAACTGTGGTAAGTGCTTTACAAACAGTATCTTATTTGATACTCACAACAACCCTATTTTGGGAGGGAGGTATTATTACTATACCCATTTTAGACTTGAGAAAACTAAGGTGAACAGAAGTTAAGTGAGTTTCCCAGGGCCACATAGCTAGTGTCTGAGGCTAGATTTGAACTCAGATTTCCTTGACTCTAGGTCTAGCAGTCTATCCACTATGCCACCTTACTGCCTCAAAAGCATATAAATATGTTTTTACATACATATGAACAAAGCATGTAAACATACATGATATTTGGAGGAGGGGGAGAACCCTAGGATGAGTTGGAAATAGCTTCCTGTTCTTATAGAAGATGATACAGAGTCTTTAAAAATTTTTTGCATATATATGTATATATATATGTGTGAGTGTGTGTGTATGCATGTATATCTCTGTGTGTATATATATATGTACATATGTATGTACACACAAATCTATATATATTCTAATCAGAAAAAATTTGACTTTTCTCCCTCCTATCCCAACCCTACCACCACCGTCACACAATTAGAATGTAAGAAAAACAAAATCCATATTACAAACATATATTGTCAAGCAAAACAAATTTCCATATTGGCCATTTCCAAAAAATATATACATTTCATTGTCTACTCCAAGTCCTTCAGCTCTCTACCTGGAGATAAATAGTATGTTTTATCATCAGTTCTCTGGAATCATAGTTGGTCATTATGCTGACCAGAGCTCCTAATTCTTTCAAAATCGATTTTCTTTCCCATATTGTTGTCATTGTACAAATCATTCTCCGGGTTCCGCTCATTTCATTTTGCATCAGTTCATACAAACTATGTAAGGTTTCTCTGAAGCCATTCCTTTCACATTCCTTACAACATTACAATGCTCCATCACATTTATGTGCCATAACTTGTTTGGCCATTGCTCAACTGATGGGCATTCCTTCAGATTCCTGTTCTTTGTTACCTCAAAAAAAAAGCCATAAATATTTTTGTACAACTTTAGGTAGTTTGCTTAGAAATAATCTCTCCATTAATTTGTTGTTGTTCAATTGTTCACTCTTTGTAACCCTGCACACCAATTCTGTCAATGGGTTTTTTTCTTCATGAAGGTACTGCAGTGATTTGCCATTTCTTTCTTCAGCGGATTAAGGCAAACAGAAGTTAAGTTACTTGCCCAGAATCACACAGCTAGTAAGTGTCTGAGGCTGATTTTGAATTCAGGTCTCCCTGACTCCAGGCCCAATGCTCTATCCACTGAGCCATCTAGCTACCTCCTTTAATCTACCCTTCCTCTAATCACCCCTTCTCCCCTTTACCTCCCATTTCCCCTATTGAGTAAAATGTATTTGAGTACCCAACTGTGCATGTGAGAGTGAAGTTGAAATGTCACTCCCCACCCACCTCACCACCTTCGCACACATACAACCTCTTCCTTGGGTTTGGTATATAGAATCTTAAAGAAAGCTACAGATTCCAAGAGTTGGGTAAGAGATGGGAGTGAATTCTAAGAACTGAGAGCAGCATAAAAAGATACAAAGAAAGGAAATGTAATTGCTGAGTTCTAAGAACTCCAAATAGGCCAGTTAAGCTAGAACATAGAATTCAGAAAGGGGAATAACATGAAGTAAGCCTGGAAAAGTAGGATGGAAGTAGATTGTGAAAGGTTTTATGCCATAGTATACAGTCTGAGGTATTCACAGCTAATCCAGACTTTCTAAATTCCAAAAAGGTTGCTTTGGTTTGAAAGTTAGCTGGATTGGCTATTCCATCAAAGTATAAAGTTTGGCGTTTGTTTTGGCTATGAGACCTGGCCATTATTGTAGAGTTCAACTGTATCTATCTACAAGATCTACATCCCTGGATAGTCCTGTGCGGCTCTGGGCAGCAAGAGCTGGTAGGGGAAAATGCCTGTTCCTATAGGCTATACTCAGTGTAACACATGGTATTATGTTGTAGCCATTCTCTGTGAACAAGCTGTTAATGGTTCTTTTTCTCTCTTAAATGGGAAAAACTGTTCAAATGAAGCCTAGTCTTTGGAAAAGATGGCAAAGTATAACAATTAAGCTTTAGTATATGATACTGAACAGATTGATATGATTATAAGGAAGATTTTCCATGAAATTAAATACCACAATCTTTACCTTTAGTAAAAAGAATTAATTAGCTCTTTAAGTAAAAATAACAAACCTCTGGCAGTCTAGCTGCTCGCTGAGCTAATAGGCCTCATTTATCAGGAAAACAAAATGTCTGTTTCTAACGATAATAAAGACATACAAGTTATAATCTGGAGCCCCCCCCAAAAAAAGATTGTTAATTACGCACTCAATATAGTTCTTTTCTGAGGGTTATTTGCATATATTTATTTGCCTGATGGAAGCTAAGAATAGTGCCCTATCAAAGAATCATAAATTTAAAGTAAGAAAGAACCTCAAAAGATGCTCTCCTCTGTTTCCTTGACAAGCACCTCTAAAATAGGTAACTCCCAAATCTGAATGAATCTTTAGGTACACTTCACTCCCAGAAAACAGACCTACATTTCCAACCATCTACTGATTTCAAGGAGGCACTCAGCAGCACTGTGAATGGAGGGCTGGCTTTGGGAAAAGGAAAAGCCTGGGTTCCTGTCCAGCCTCTTGACCACATGGTGAGCCACTCTCCCCCTCAGTGCCCCAGTTAATTCTCTATGCCTTTAAGGTAAAGAGAGGTTGCCAAACTGAGACATCAATGAGAACTTCTCATTGTAAAGTTCTCCATGCCAATAAAATAAAAAATCCAGAACAATTTATTCCTCTCTGGTTGGATGACCAAACTCAACATATCTAAAAACAATCTTGTCATCATTTCCCTAAATATCCCACTTACTGTCTAGAAGACCTTTTGCTCCATTACATTATACTCAGTAAAATCATATTACCATATAATGGTCCAGAGTGTATGGATTCAGGGTCTTTGACTGAACACTTTCAAATCCTTTCTTTTTAAGGAATCTAAGCCTCCTCTCAAGGTCCTTCACCATCCTGGCTGCCCTCCTCTGGATACACTCCAGCTTATCAATAGTCTTCTTAAGCTGCAGTGCCCAGAGCTGAACATGATACCCCAGATGAGATCTGCTAAGGGCACAGTTCAGTGGGATTATCACTTCCCTATTCCTGCAAGCTATGTCTCTCCTAATGCAGCCCCAAACCACATTAGCTGATTTTGGCTGCAACATCAAACTCAGGCCTCATACCGAGCTCGTAGTCCCCTAACTAGATGGTTTGTACTAGAGTCTCATTCAGTCATATTCTTAGCAAAGCAGGAAGGCAGGTGTTGAGGTGGCCCCTGAAGTTAGGAAGTAACTTGGAGGAATGCACCAGTCTCTCCCTCAGCTTGCCCTAACTTGATTCTGCTCGTATAGAAACTTACAGTGTTGGAGGAGAGAGAAAAGAGACAGGTGGGACCTCATCAAAGCAGAGCATTGCTACTGCAGAATTTAAGGTATCTTTCTCTGTGTACAGTCTGTGGATGTGAGCTCCCTGTAATACGTGCTTTCTGAGCCATTCAGGACACTGTGCCACAGAGAACAACAAAAGGGTTTGGAAGCAACTAACCTGGCTCCTGAGGTCAGCAGGAACTGCCTCCTTGACAACACCTTTGGTACTACTCTCTGGGGACTCTAACACATCTAGACAACCATAAGCTATTGTCTCCTCCACTGTAAAATGAGATTAACAATTAGAAATTTTCACATTGTGCTGTAGCAAGAAACTCAACCAGCTCATATAGTGTTTCTGCTTGAATGGTTTCCTGTGATACAGGTGGTCAAAGTCTCACCCTCAAGATATAAGTCAATTGCACCAAAACCAGTTCTATTACATCGTGCCAACAGAGGCTGAAACACCACTGGGGTGAGCTTTGTCTTTCCTCATCTATAAAGTGGGAATAATATGTGTAAAATGCGAATGTGTTTTTGTAAACCTTCAAATTTAAAAGCTGTCTAGAAATGCAAGATAATATTTTTTATCCTGGCCAGGCAATAGTAGTCAAAGCATTAGTTTAACTAGCCTGATTGTCACTCAGCCAAACAGTCTGAAGCACATTTGGATATGAGGTATGGATGAATCATGACAAAGAAGGTTGAGCCCGAGTCTTCGTGGATACCTTCCTCCCATCCCCTTTCCAGCTTACTCTTATGTGTTATTTTCCCTCATCAGAATGTGATCTCCTTGAGGGCAGGGACTAGTTTTCTTTTTTTGTTTCTATTTGTATCCCCAGGGCTTAGCACAGAGTCTGGCATATAATAAGCACTTAATAAATGCTTGCTGAACTGCTAACTTGCTGACTAACTACAATCCACAAAAGAAAACAGGTGTCCTCTTTCAGCTTATTTTTAACAGCCCATTCAGAACAGTTTTTCCACTGTTTCAAAGGGTCATTTTGTGAATAATGTTATCACAGGTCATAATTTTTCTACATCTCTTTCTTAAAACCCACCAAAATGAGGCATTTTATAGTTGTGTTCTTTGTTAAGTCTTATTGGCCCATTGGTTGAAGAGGTTCATGGAGATACCAAAAGACAAAATGCAACATAGTCCCTGCCCTCCCCTCTTTGGGAGAGGAGGAACACACATGCACAGAGAAGTATATTTGAAATATATACAAAGTGATAAAAAATAATCTTAGGAAGGAGAGTATTAACAAGTTGAGAGATCAGAAAAGTCCTCCTCCTCGGGGTAGCTAGGTGGCACAGTGAATAGAGCACCAGCCCTGGAGTCAGGAGGACCTGAGTTCAAATCCATCCTCAGACACTTGACACACTTACCAACTGTGTGCCCTTGGGCAAGTCACTTAACCCCAATTTTTCTGCCTTCCCCCCTCCAAAAAGAAAAAAGGAAAAAAAAGAAAAAAAATCATTAGTAGAAAAGGCCTCCTGTAGGAGAGGACACCTGAGCAACAAATAGAAAGAAGCTAGGGATTTCAAGAGTTGAAGATGAGTAAGGAGTCCATTCCTGTCACAGGGGACTACTTGGGGAGATGGGAAATGGAATTTCTTAGAGAGGGAACACATAGTTCATACTAAGTTTCCTGGAATGGGAAAAATAGGCATTAAGTCAGGTAAAGTAGGTATAAACCAAATTTCAGAGAGCCTGCTTACAATATTAGGCTGAGTATTTTGTATGTTAATCTGGAAGAAATAGTGAGCCATTGATTGTTTTTGACTAGGGCAAGAATATGGTTGGAATAGCACCTACCTCATAGAGTTGCTATGAGGAAGAAGTAAGAATATATACAAAGTATTGGGGTAGCTAGGTGGTGCAGTGAGTAGAGCACCAGCCCTGGAGTCAGGAGGACCTGAGTTCAAATCTGGCCTCAGACACTTGTCACATGTACTAGCTGTGTGACCTTGGGCAAGTCACTTAACCCCAATTGTCCTGCCTCCCTCAAAAAGAAAAACAAAAAATAAAACCTTAAAGTATTGTGAAAAGCTAGTTATTATTATTGTACACTTCTTTAAGACTTTTATTTAAGAATATTTTGCTAATCCTTCCTGGGAAGAAGTTACTTTGCTTGAAATGAAAATTTATGGCTAACTGGTTTCTATACAGTATTATAAATCTCTGGATATATAGCTTGACTTAAGAAAAAGTGGTTCTGCACTCAGTTGCATAAAATATATAAAAAACATAAAATATTATAGGACAAGGGAGGTAGGGGAAGAAACACCAGTTTGGCTACTTTTATGAGGTAGGTTTCAGAAAAACCTGGAAAGACGTGCACTGATGCAAAGCAAAGTGAGCAGAGCCAGGAGAACATTGTATACAGTAATAGCAACATGTATGATGACTTATCTATTCCCAGCAATACAATGATCCAAGACAATTCTAAAGGACTCAAGATGAAAAATGCTATTGACATCCAGAGAAAGAGTTGATGGAGTCTGAAAGCAGATCAAATCATACTACTTTACTTTTTTTATGTTTTTTTTTCCTTTTGGTCTGCTTCTGCTTTCACAGCATGATTAGTAGGGAAATGTGTTTTATGTGATTACACATACATAGCCTATATCAAACCGCATACTGTCTCAGGAAAGGGAGAGGTGAGGGAGAGAGAGAGAGAAAAGTCAGGATTCAAATTTTTTTTTAAAAAAAACGAATGTTGAAATTTGTCTTTACATGTAATTGGAAAAAAACAAAATACAATTTTTTTAAGTACTGCCCAGAAGCTTCCTCAGTCACCACATTTCACTGTGGAATTGTTATGTAATTTAATTCAAATGATTTGATTTCATGTAGCACTGCCAATCCTTCTCCCTCGGGACTCAATTGTTCACTCCAAACTATTATCAAAGGCCATCAATTTGCCCTTACAGAGCCCTGGGTGCTTGGGGCTATTTTGGATAATCATTAAAATGCCTCCATCTCCCTAATGTGAAATAACCAAAATGCAGCCAATAATTTTATTGAACTATAAGAAATTGCCAATATAAAGAACGTAGACATTTGGTAAGTTTGTGTGAACTGAGGCAGTGATGAAAACAGAACCAAAAGAACAATATATACAATGAGAACTGAAATATAAATGATAAGAACAGGGATTAGACTTATGATTCCATTCATATAGGCAATTCCAGAGTGAGGGACCACCTTCCCCACTTCCCCTGCCCCCATCCCCCAAGGCAGGCATCTTCTCCACAACCTACAGTCTTACAGAACAGTTGTCTATGGCACTGAAAAGTTAAATTACTTGTCCAAGTACACACAGCCAGTAGGTATGTGTCAGAGGTGCTTCTTGAATTCAGATTTTTTAGACCCCGAGACCAGTCTTCTATTCACAAGACCACATAAATGACAATATCATTAAAAGAGAGTCCCAATCTTGAGTAGCTGAAAGGGCCAACTTCATTTGCAAAAACTATTGCAAAGATATTGCAACAATATCTTTGTTGAAAGGTAGGATAGCTCCTTTTAATAGAGAGGCGTTGTTGGTATGGAACATGGTGTAATGCTATCAGTCATGGTCTCTGCAGTTTCATTTTTCTTATGTAGATTGTGATGCAGGGTCACACTTGATTTTTAAAAAAGTTTTATTAATGTCTTTAGTTTCTGCATTACACTCATTTTTATAAATAACTCTTACCCCAAATTCCATGAACCCTCCTTGTCACAAAGGAAAAGTTTGCTGACATGATTTTCAATTAAAAAAAAAGTGTTGGAGAAGGGGAGCAAAGTGTGAAGGAACCATCATGTAAAAACAAAAGACAACAATAAAACATTTTTTAAAGAACATAGAAATAAAAATCCTTCCAAGACAATGTTTGTTTGCCTTATAACCATGCCAACTGTTGATAAAAACTGTACCAAGATAGAAGAAATTGATACAAAGGCGTGATACATCTTTTTATCTCTGATAGGCTACTCCAGCCCACGTTTGGGTATGCTGATAGGAATTTAGGAGATCAGAAGGAAACAGGCTGAATTGTCATCATTTATAGCCTCACAGAGACCCCATTCATTTTTTCTACATCATTCCAGTGAATAAAAATTTGACATTGTAGATTTTTCCCACATCCATTGGGGCAGTGGCTAAGATGAATAGTTAAAAAAAAACAAAAACAAAAACAAAAACACTAGAACCCAATCCAAGGACACCACTAAGATAAACATTAAGTTATAACCCACTTCTCCAAAACCCAAAATAAGAAAAAGAAGACTGTAGTGAATGACTTGCTATGACATTGATCAAGCCATGTCTCATTCTGTTTTTTCAAAAACTTATTTTTATTGATAACTTTTCTTCTTCCATTTCTTGTATTTCCCACTGTGTCCCCACCCCAGCAAACCTTTATAATGAAAACATGTTAAGTTGCACAAAATTAGTAATATAATAACAGTAATATTATATGATAATAATAATAATATAAAATTCCTTTGATTTTTACAACAACCCTGTTGGACAGGAGCTGTTATGATCTCTATTTTATAGATGAAAAAACTGAGGCTGAGAGAAGTTAAGTGACTATCTCAGGGTCACAGCGCTAGTAAAATCACATACATGAGTCTCCCTGACTCCAAGTCCAGTGAGCTATTCACTATGCCACTTTATATAAAAATCCCACGTTATACTTAGTATTCCATACCCCCAGTGCCTCACCTCTACAAAGGAGGGTGGTAGTGACATCCCTCCATATCCAAGTTGTAGCCGAGGCCTGTTGATTTCACTCTTGCAACAGCTCTTGAATACTCCCTCTTATCTCCTCTAACTGGGCCACTCACCACTCTAGTGAAGGTCCTCATCACCTCATGGCTGGACTATTGCAACAATAGTTAAAAGGCAGGTCTGCCTGCCTCAAGTCTCTGCCTTGGAATCCATCATTTATTCAACCATCAAAGTGACTTTTCTAAAGTGCAAGTCCGGATGACACGTCACTCACCTCCCCGATGTCATGGTCCTCTTTGAGAACCAAGGATAAACAGCATCAACACTGGTCAGTTGGACAACACAGCTTCTTCCCTCCCTCCTTTCCTCTCTTCCTCCCCTTCCCTCTATGCACATAGGGTATGTTTTGCCCAAAGGAATGTAAATTTTGATCACTGAAACCTCTCACAAGATATCTTGGCATTTACAGGCTAGATGACCAAGTCTTAAACTCAAATCACTTGGGGCTCTCATTGATTGGCCAATAATAGGTCCCAGGGGGCAGCTAGGTGGTGCAGTGAGTAGAGCACCAGCCTTGGAGTCAGGAGGACCTGAGTTCAAATTTGGTCTCAGACACTTGACACACTTACTAGTTATGTGACCTTGGGCAAGTCACTTAACTCCAATTGTTCTGCCTTCCCCCCCCCCCAAAAAAAAAGTTATAAAGGTTCCAGGCTAAGCCCTACTTGGTCATTATTTGGGCCCAGATTGGCTCAGAGTGAATGAAAGTAGCAATTGTTTCTGTTTTAACCAGAAACCCTGAGGGTCTTTCCCTCCCAGACTGACCTTTTTTTTTTTAAACTAGGTAAAGAGGCCATTCTCTGCCTCATTTCTTACCTAACTTTAATCACTAATTGGGTGTTGCCTCAAACCTCTTAAAGACCTTAGCTTAAAATGGCCAAAGTCTCCCACTGTATCCAGGGCCATCTCCAGTTGTCCTGATCTATATCTGGCCACTGGACTCCAGAGGAGAAAGTAAGGCTGGTGACTTTGCCACTTAAACCAGTTCACTTGCATATCATAGCATCACCTCACTGATGTCATGGTCCTCCTCCAAAATGAAAGACAAACAACAACGCTCCTTTTTCTTCCCCCCCCCCCCCCCCCCCCCATGAACTCCAGTGGTATCCTGTTGCCTCCAGGAACAAAGACAAAATGTTCTGCTTGGCATTCAAAGTCCTTTATAACTTAGACCCCTCCTACCTTCCCAAACCTTGTTCTTGAAGAAGTAGTCTCAGATCTTGTGACAGTGGTCTCCTGGCTGTTCCATGAATAAGACATTACATCTCTTAGTTGCTGACTAGTTATCTTCTGCTGTCCCCCATGCCTGAAATGCTCTCCCTCTTCCACTCCAACTACTGACCTTCCTGGCTTCCTTTTATGTCCCAACTAAAATCTTACCTTCTATAGGAAGCCTTACCCAACCCCTCTTAATTCCAGTGTCTTCCTTTCCTATTAATCCTGTACGTATCTTGCTTTGTTTATATTTGTTTGCATGTTGTCTCCCCCATTAGAATGTAAGCATCTTGGGGGCAGGAAATATCTTTTGCCTCCTTTTATGCCCAGTGCTGAGCATAATGGCTGACATATAAATGCTTAATAAATGTTTACTGTTTGGTTCTTATATGTCATCTATGTCAATAGCATTAGTAGGATTAATGGAAATTGAAAGAAGAGTTATAGAAATAATGAAAATACCAGAGCTGAAGTACCCTCATAGAGCTTCATGTGGTATACAATATCTAAAATCAGATGCTCACCCCCTTATTGTTCCCATTCTAAAAGATAAGAGATTGAAATGAGGAGGGAGAGCAGGGTTTCTTAACTGGTGTGTGTGTGTGTGTGTGTGTTGGACCCCTTTAAATGATTAATTATAAAGGAAACCAATTCTTTTGAAATTCAGCTATCAAAATATTTTTAAATTCAAGTTTACAGAGCTCCCTTCCCCTCAAATTAAGAACCCCAATTTTGCTGTTGTTGAGTTGTTTTTTCATCATGTCCAACTCTTTGTGACATTATTTGGGGCTTTCTTGGCAAAGATACTGGAGTGGTTTACCACTTCCTTCTCCAGTAGGTCCCCGTTTTACAGATGAAATGGAGATTAAGTGACTTGCCCAGGACCACACAGCTAGTGTCTAAGGCTGCATTTGAATTCAGTTCTTCCTGACTCCAGGCCCAGGGCTCTCCCCACAGCAGACCTACCTGCCCCTAGGCATATTCAACTAGTTGAGTGACCCTGGGCAATTCAATTAACCCCTATTTGCCTCAGATTTTCTTCAGTAAAATGGAATACACTGGAGAAGGAAATGGCAAACCACTCTAGTATCTTTGCCAAGAAAACCCCCATGGTAGAGTGAGACACAACTTAATGACTCAGCATGTAATGAGCACCCTTGTGGGTGCAGAATGAGGACCCATGGGTTGGCTGAGCCAGTTAAAACTCACAGGTATAAAGAAACATAGGGCAAAAAATTTAAAACTCAAGAAATCATGTTGCTTCCAGAAAGTAGAATAATTAAGATATTTTTGCCAAAATATTATACAATAGACTAAAAATGTATTTATTTATTTAGACAGAACTTGTTATTTCAGTGGTGCAGAGGACCCCTCCCCCATCACCTTTCACTCTTACCTAAGAAAAGTGAAAACTTCTGTAACTTATGCTAGAAAAGGATCTGCCCAAGGGTCATGGGCAACATTTGAACCCAGATTTTCCTTGACTCCTAGGATGCCTGTCTATCTACTATTAAACACTACCACTACTTATACATTACAAAAAGGTACTTGTTTCTAACAGGATTTGAAACCCCAAGCCATTTGTAAATTAGGAAGCTTCTCCTTCAATTGGTACAAATACATTGCATCATAGATTTAAAGGTTCAAGGGACCTTGCAAACCTGGTAGTCTAACTGTCTCATTTTACAGATGATAAAACTAAGGCTCAGATAGTGCAAGTGACCTTCAAAGGGTCACACACGCAGTAAGTGGTTTCTTTCTTTAGTAGATTAATTTTATTGGTATGGTTTGTTTTTACATCACCTTCTCCCTTGTAGCCTTCTCCCAGAGAGCCAGTCCATATGACAGATTAAAAAAGAAAAAAAAGAAAAAGAGGACCAAGAGAAAAACAGATCAATACATTGAAAACATCTGACAACGTCCATACTCATAGATACCCTATCCCCCACACAAAAACACATACAGCTTCTGAACATTCTTTTTATCTTTATTAAACTCTTACTGTGTGTAAGTACTTATGTGTAGGGCTCTGTATATAGTAGGAACAGACAGAAATGGTTCCCAATTATAGCACTACTGGGTTTTTTAAAATCTTTTTTAATAGTATTTTATTTTTTATAGTTACACGTAAAGACAATTTTTAACATTCATTTTTTAAATAAAATTTTGAGTTCCAAATTTTCTTTCTTTCTTCCTTCCTCCCCTCCCTCCTCCCTAAGATGGTAAGCCACTTAATGTTATATGTATGCAAACATATAAAACATAATTCCCTATTAGTCATGTTATAAGAGAAAAAACAGAACAAAAGGGGAGAAAAACTACAAGTGAAAATGGTATGTTTCTATCTGTATTCATATGCCATCATTTCTTTCTCTGGGTGTGGATAGCATTTTCCATCATGAATTTTTTGGAATTGTCTTAGATCATTGTATTGCTGAGAAGAGCTAAGTCGATTACAGTTGATCATCACACAATGCTGTTGTTTCTATATACAATGTTCTCCTGGTTCTGTGCACTTCATTTTGCATCAGTTCACATAATTCTTTCCATGTTTTTCTGAAGTCTGCCTGCTCCTCATTTCTTATAGCACGATAGTATTCCATTACATTCATATACCACAACATATTCAGCCATTTCTTAATTAATGGGCATCCCCTCAATTTCCAATTTTTGACCACCACAAAAAAAGCTAGCATAACTATTCTTGTACATGTGGGTCCTATTCTCTCTTTTATGATCTCTTTAAGATGCAGACCTAGTGGGAGAATTGCTAGACCAAAGGGTAAGCACAGTGTGATTGTCCTTTGAGCATGGTTTCAAATTATAGCTCTACTGTTATAAGCACCTTGAAGGTGGGGAAAATGTTTTGCTCTATCTTTGTATTTAAATTGGGAATTACAATTTCTTTCATTTCTGCATCTACCCTTTGCCTAACATACTGATTTGTACATAGTAGGTACTTCACAAAAATTGAATTCTAAAGGACAAAATCAGAAATGTACATTCATGGAAACAACTGTGTTTAAAAGAATAGTTTAACTTAAAAATGGCCTGAAGCATCGACGAAAGGAGATTGTATAAGGAATAGTTAGAATAAATGACATGTCCAGAAAACCTTTTTGTACCAACACCAAATACATCTTCTAAATTCTCTCTACAGAAGTTGCCTCTGAATCATTTAGTATTATAAGATTTAGGGAATTGAGCTTTCACTTAAGTAACAGGGGACTGGCCAATGAGGTCCCAGTCCTTTCAGCAATAGCAATCTGCTCTGCGGGCTGCCAACCCATACTGCTTGAGGAGCCTGTTTCAGAACATGCATAATGCAGGACCCTGTCCTCTAGCCTAGGTTTGAATGCAGAGATATTCCCTGACCGGTTCCTATCCACTTAGTAGTTGGTGAAGAAAAGGCTTTTAATTGTCTGTGGTACCAAAACTGAGTGTGCATACAGAAGGGCATAAACAGGACAAATCTGGCTTCTCTTTTCTGGTGGTGACTGGAAGAATGAATACATGATGCAAGTCTCTGGGGGTGGAGTGGGTGAGGAAGAGAGACTTTGAGTCCTTATCTCCCCACCTGTATTGCTATACAGCCTTGCACTGCCTTGAGCATATGGTGCTATGGGTTTTCTGTCTGTATTGTATTCCATTCATTCTTTCTTGAGGTTAGGTAAATGAGTTAGGAGATGGAATGGACTAGGCTATGACTATGCACTTTGAAAAGCCAGAAGATCCACCAGAAGATCCACCAGAAGTCCAGGAACTGAACTGTATATCTGAGTTTGCTGGCAGCTGAGTCCAATGGAGAGCAATGCCCTCATTGGAGGAATGACCCAGGATCCAGCACATCTGTGGATTGAGCTGGTAGCTAAGCCATCGTAGCCCACAAGGGAGCAACAAGGCCCATTGGCTGTGTCACTTCCAGAAGGGAACTTGGCAGGATGAATGTTTAGTAGTAATTGCTTTTAAGTTGAACTCACTCTCCACAGGGACAGAGGTAGTAGAGGGGAGAGTGGCCCTGGTTTCAGGGGAATATATTTGTACTTCCGTTCTTGCTATATCTTCTCAGAACATATTCTTTTTTTAAAGCTTGGTGTTGTCCAGTCATTTTAGTTGTATCCAACTCTTTGAGATTCCAGTTGGGATTTTATTGGCAAAGATATTGGAGCGGGTTTGCCATTTCCTTCTCCAGCTTATTTGGCAGATGAGGAAACTGAGGCAAACAGAGTAAAGTGACTTGCCCAGGGTCACATAGTTAGTAAAAGTCAGGTCTTCCTGACTCCAGGCCTGGTGGTCTAGCCACTGTACTACCTACCTGCCCATTTTGTAAAGCTAATTGATATTAATTGGCTATCAATGATATCAACAGCTTAAATTGATAGTGGAGCAGTGGGATCAATGTTACTAAGGAGTTGTTAACTGGTACCAGGGATTGCTATTCAAGAGAACACATGGGAACAGGGATCTAGTAGGCAGCATGAGAAGAACCCTATTGCTTTTCAAGGTACCCTTATAATCTTGAAGGAGAGATGTAGCCAACCACAGGCTGGGCATATGTCCTGCCACTGAGAATGAGAGTTAGGATAACGACCCCATGAGTCTATACAGTCTATTCTTATAGTCCAATAGATCTTGGATCTAATGGTTTTGGGGGGCATTAAGGGGCAGATACCTCCTTCATTGGCAAAGATCACCACCTCACAGAGGCTTCTCATCTTTTACAATTCTGGTCTGTATCCTTTTAGAAATCCCCCACTGAAAGGACTTTCCAGTTTTTGCTTGATAGCAATATGGCATAATGGACATTGTGAACCTGAAGTCAGGAAGACCTAGGTTTGAATCTCACCTTGGACACTAGCTGTATGACCCCTAGGCAAGTCACTTCTTCCTGTTTTTTTAGGCTTCAATTTTCTCACCTTTTAAATGGGACTAGACTTAATTGATCTTTAAGGTTCCCTCCAGCTTAAAATCTATGAATGTTTGGGCCCCAACACTCTATGAAAACATCATAGATAAAGTGCATGTGACACAGAGAAGGAGCAAAAACTCCATTTGTCTACTTTTGAATCAGTTTACAAGAGACCAATTTTTATAGCATGCACATTTGAGTAAAACTTTAACTTTCAAATTAATAACAAAATGGAGCATAAAACTAGCTCCTGAATTGCTATGTGGTTGTACCAAAAATAGCAGCATTTGCCTAAATTTAAACAACGATCCTTTGTCCAGTGCTCTGAAGCAGCTTAAAGATCTATGTATTATTTTAATTTCCTTTATTAATCTTAAACCTCTAATTATAAGAAATTCGTTTTTACTTACTTCCTCATTAGAGGAAGTTCCCAATATTCTGTGAAAGTCCCACTCACTTGGTGTGGGGGTGGGGATGAGTAGATAGGGTGCAACCATCAATGCCCAAGGAATTTATATAAATAACGTTTTCCCAAAAAAAGACTGAGCACTCAACTATGGAGGGGTAACTGGACTCTGTTGCAGTCAGAGAAAATAAAAGCAGAAACGCTTTTTACTCTATTGAATAAAGACATGGCCAAGGAAAGGGTGAGGGACACAGGAAAGCAGAAATGTAAAGAAGTTATATTCAGGATGGAGGATGAAAGAATTTCAGAATTGGAAGGGACCAGAGTACATCTTTGTCCATCATTCACATGAATACCCTCATATCACAGCCTACCAATAGTTACCAAGCCTTTGTTTAAAGACCTCTGGAGGGTAGGGCCCCCTTTACTTCTCAAAGGTAGTCAATCCCATTTTCGGATGAGTATAACTGTTAGAAAATTTTCCCTTACATAAAAACTGAATCTACGTCTCTATAGTTTCCACCCATGCTTCCCAATTCTGCCTCCTGGGACCGAGTCTAACCCTTCTCTTATGTGATAGCCCTTCACACACAGAAAGGCACTCTATCACTCATAAGTCCTCTCCACGCTAAATGTGCCCAGTGCTTTCAATTGATTCTCACACGGCAGGAAATCCAGGCCCTATACATAAAAGTGGCTATCCTAAGCATCCCCTGAACAGGCACTGATAGCTGAGGAGTTAGGAGAAAAAGGGTAGAGATCAAAGGTATTCACAGATCTCTTCATTATACCATTTGGAATACCCTATCTCTGAGCATTTCAACCAACAATCCAAGATGCATATGCCTATTTTTCTATTGATGCTACAGCAGGTGTAAAGTAGGTGGAAGGTTATTGGGTGTTTGGAACTAAGAAACCATTGGGACAGGAGAAGGAAGAGAAGGAAGAAGGCATAGAGGTTTGGTAATGTGCCTGAGGAAATCCAAATCTTGTAGTACCTAGGCAAAATCTATATATAATAAAAGTTTCATTTCCTACAAGAAAACTGCTCTGGCATTTCTGGGGAATAGTTTCACTTATAGCCTGAGGTCAGTAGTTTTGCAAGTATCAGCAGGAATAGAGCATCCAAGAAGATGGAAAAATTGTGAGTGTGTGTGTGTGTGTGCGTGCACGTGCATACACACACGCTTATAAGTTTGTATAATAATAAAGAGAACTGTGACAAAGGGAAGGGAAGACTACTTTGTGGCAGGAATTGTGCTAAGAACTTTTTACAAATATTGTCAGATTTGCTCCTCACCACAATCCTGAGAGGTAGATGCTATTATTACCCCCATTTTGCAGTTGAGGAAACTGAGGCAAACAGAGGTTAAGTGACTTGCCCAGGATCACACAGCTACTGTGTGAGGCTGCATCTGAACTCAAGCCTTTCTGACTCCAGGCTCAGAATTCTAACCTCTGCTCCACCATCTGCCTCAGAGAGAAACATCATAGGAAAATTTCTTAAGATTCTTGTTAGCAATGTGCTTAAGGAAACCCAAAAGAGGTACATGAACCCAGTGAACAGAATCATGAACTACTGAGTTGCCACCATAGGAGCACTGAGGGAGGCAACATTATGAGAAGGAAGGTTGCTTACTATTACTATCAAACTGAGAGATGGGCCACAGTCTTCTTGTCTTTTGGGGCAGAATTGTCTTTTCAACAGAAAGCCTCCAGATCAAAAATAGTCATAACTGTTTGGAGATCCTGGAAAATTTCCTCTCTTGTGTTGTTACTTCTGTGTATTCAACTGTCAGGCAAGAAAGCATTTATTAAGCACCTACTGTGTGCCAGGTACTATGCTAAGTACTAAGGCTACAAAGGCAAAGAATAAAAAGAAAAACAAGACAAAAAAAATCCCAATGTATTGACTTGATGGGAAGTTGGCCAATGAGGGGCAAGATGAATTAATGAAAAGAATGCCAGTCAGTCAGAAAGGCCTTGGTTCAAGTCTTGCCTGAGACACTTCCCAGAATTTCAGAGCTGGAAGGAACCTCAGGAACTATCTAGTTCAAGTCATTCTCCAAAAAGAATATCACCAAAAGCTGCTGAGAAGCGGGTATCCTAACCTGTCTGAAGGAAGATCTGTACTGAGGAGGGAATCCACTACCTTCTTAGACAATGCATGCCATTTTGGGACATGTGTAATTGTGAGGAAATTTTTCCTAACCTTAAGCCTAAATCTTGTTGTTGAGTTGTTTTTAAGTTGTGTCCAACTCCTCAGACTCCATTTGGGGTTTTCTTGGCAGATACTGGAGTGGTTTGCCATTTCCTTCTCCAGCTCATTTGACGGATGAGGAAACTGAGGCAAACAGGGTTAAGTAACTTGCCCAGGGATGATGGAGGGGTAATTGGACCCAATGGCAGTCAGAGAAAATAAAAGCACAAATGACACTACTTAGTAAGTGTCTGAAGCTGGATTTGAACTCAAGATGAGTCTTCCTGACTCCAGGCCCAGCTCTATCCATTGTACTACCTAGCTGCCCCAATCCTAAATTTGCCTCTTCATAATTTTCAGGCTGGTTCTTCCATCAGGGATTAAGTAGAACACATACAATTCATCTTCCACATAAAAGCCCTTCAAGTATTAGAAGACAGCTATCATTCCCACCCCCACCTTTCACCTCAGCTTCTCTTCTCCAGGCTAAACATCTCCGGTTCCTTAAAGTGATCTTCATAAAGCTGTGAAAGCATGAGTGTGGCACTTAAAACATTCTCAGCTCCAATGTCCTCATCTGTAAAGTGAGAATGTTCACCATATACCAAGATAGGGTCCAAATGGATATGTGATTTAGATATAAAGGGTGATTTAGATATAAAGGGTGATACCATAAGCAAATTAGAAGAGCAAGGAATAGTTTACCTTATCTATGGGGAACAGAAGAATTTATGACCAACAAGACATAGAGAACATTATGAAATGCAACATGGATAATTTTGGTTATATTAAATTAAAAAGGTTTTGCACAAACAAAGCCAATGCAGCCAAGATTAGAAGGAAAGCAGAAGGCTGGGAAACCATTTTTATAGCCAATGTCTCTGATAAAAACCTCATTTCTAAAATATTGAGAGAAATGAGTCAAATTTATAAGAACCAGGTCATTCCCCAATTGGTAAATGGTCAAAGGATATGAACAGGCAGTTTTGAGAGGAAGTCATATGAAAAAATGCTTTAAATCACTATTGATTAGAGAAATGCAAATTAAAACAACTCTGAGGTACCACGTCACAACTATCAGATTGGCTAATATGACAAAAAAGGACAATGATAAATGTTGGAGAAGATGTGGGAAAATTTGGAACACTAATGTGTTGTTGGTAGAGTTGTGAACTGATCCAACCATTGTGAAAAGCAATTTGAACTATGTCCAAAGGGCTATAAAACTGTGTATTCACTTTGATCCAAGAATATCACAACTAGGTCTGTTTCCCAAAGAGATCATAAAAAAGGGAAAAGGACCCACACATACAAAAATATTTATAGCAGCTCTTTTTCTGGTGGCCAAAAATTAGAAATTGAGGGGATGCCCATCAACTGGGGAATGGCTGAAAAAGTTATAGTATATGGATGTAATGGAATATTAGTGTTTTATAAGAAATGATGAGCAGGCAGATTTCAGAAAAAAAGCCTGGGAAGACTTGCATGTACTGATGCTGAGTGAAGTGAGCAGAACCAGGAGAACGTTGAACACAGTAACAGCAACACCGTGCAATG
This sequence comes from Phalanger gymnotis, assembly GCA_028646595.1. Classification (NCBI taxonomy): domain Eukaryota; kingdom Metazoa; phylum Chordata; class Mammalia; order Diprotodontia; family Phalangeridae; genus Phalanger; species Phalanger gymnotis. The sequence continues at coordinate 336,770,925 of CM053623.1, read as the reverse complement.
ACCAACTTTGATAGACTTGGGTCTTCTCAGCAATACAATGATCCAAGACAGTTCCAAAGGACTCATGATAGAAAATGCTATCCACATCCAAAGAAAGAACTATTTGGTCTGAATGCAGATAAAAACACAATATTCTCTTTTTTTCTTTCTTGTCGGTTTTCCCTTCTGTTCTGATTCTTCTTTTACAACATATCTAATGTGGAAACATATTTAATATGATTGTACATGTACAGCCCATATCAGATTGCTTGCAGTCTTAGGGAGGGAGAGAGGAAAGAAGAGAGGGAGAAAAAAAGTTTGGAACTCAAAATCTTATAAAAATGAATGTTGAAAACTATCTTAACATGTAATTGGAAAAATAAAATACCATTAAATGGGAAAAATAAAAACAAAAAATGAGGGATGTTCATATCTAGAAGACTTATCTCACTATTAGTGTGAGGCACAAATGAGATCATGTATGATAAAAAATTTTGCAAACTTAAACTAGAAAAAAATCAGTTATTATCGTCATATGTTTCTTTGTTTCTTTCCTCCAGCATCAAGTATCTTATAAATTGTGCCTATGTTTGGTACTTTCCAAGGAATAGGATTGGGGGCCTGAGTCTGTGAAGACATGATAAGTTTGATATAATCCAAACTGTATTTTGTACAGCAATTGGTCTGGGACTCTACTCCATCATTCTAAAAGTGGCTCGAGAATATTCACCACTGTCATCTGAAATTCTGAGAGCCTTCTTTAATTAATAAAGAAACCATTGGCTAAATGCCTGGAGTACCCAGAAATCAGCAGCAATAAATATAGAAAGTTGCTTTCTTTGCTATGAGCCTAAAGATGATTAGAATAAACATCTGACTACTTAGCACCTACATTAGTTAGAGATGCCTCTTAAGCTAACTAAGGCATTGTGCTAGAGTATTTAAAGCCTTAAGAATGGATTCAGAAGCAGCTTCCAATCAAAAAGCGATCATCAGCTCAATAGATTTTAATTCTCCATATGGAAACTTGGGAATACTGAAAGAAAGTTTCATCCTTCAGGTCAAATGCTTGGTAATAAGGAGAGATGCATAGGATGGGAGCGCAGAGATGGATGGCAGTCGGAATCACTGAAGGGAATAGCCCATACCAAGAAGATCAGAAATTCACTGCAGTATGGGCATATGTATGGGAGAACCTCAAGTATAAAAATCTCCCCCACCCCACCCACCTCCCTGCTTCTCTCTCTGGGACACAGCCACAGATAATGAGGGAGGTGGAAGGTTAGGAACTACAGTACAGCCAGGGTAATATTAGAATCAACAAGTCTTCACAGACTCTGTCTACTAGAAACAAAGGAGAATCCCTGCCCTCAAGTAACTTCCACTCTACCTGCTTGAGATAACAATATCTCTCTGTGTATTTCCATCTTCCTCTGTCTCTTTTTCTCCTGGACCCCTGGCTCTCCTCTAAACAATCCTGTCCTATCCCTTCACCCCATTTCTAAACACAGAAAAAGTCAACTAATTTGCTTGTGACCCCAGTATGCCATGTTACACTGCCCTTGTGGTTCACTTATCTTACTGACATTAGCCAAACCTTTAGATGCCATTTTCTATCCAAGAACTCAAAAGACCCAGTCAAGCCAGGAAAGGCTTATTTCCTGAAACTAATCATGCTGAGTAAAAACCCCACAGGTACCCAGTTTCTCTGCATGGGTGGTTTCATCTGTCTAGCCTCTCTTTTCCTGATATACTTCTCTGAATTTCAGCCCATCCCAGTATTTAAAAAAAAAAATTAATCTCATCCAGGGGCGCTCCATTTGAGAAGATATGAATCAGCAGGTACTTCCTCCTCTCAAGGTTACAATCCTCAAGATTACCCTTCCCTGTCGCTGAATGTAACAATCAGTTAAGAAAAGCAGCTTGAGACCTCTTTTTTTTTAAAGGGGGATATAAGGTAAGGGATAGGGCCCACATTTTTAAAAACCTGGATCGATTCTGGGCTCCCTTTAATGGAATGTAAATGACTCTCCATCCATCCAAAGTGGGTATCTCCAGATTCTCTAAAGTCAGGTTATTGTAATCTAAAGTGCTTTTTTTTTTCCCTTTATGCCTTAGAAGTCATTTCCTTAAATTAGGACAATCAATTTAAATAAGATGACAGAAAAGATCTTTTTATTGTGAACAAGTGACTAACCGAAATTCAACCAGAACTTTAAATCTGGGATAAAGGGAGAAAAGGCTCCTAAAATGTCTTCCCGCTTAATAGTTTACTTTTCTAAAGTTCTGGTATCTCCCCAGCATTCCCCTCCTCCAAGCGAGGACAGTATACTTTGATTCTAAAACAACTGCTGGCACTCAGAAATTACAATTTAAAAAAATAATTTTAAATAAAAAAAGTCCTTCAAATCTTTAGATGGAAAATGTCTTTGTTCTCTCACCTCCACCCCACCCCTCTACCCCAGAAGCCCAAAATATTAAGCATTCTTTCTAGTTCTACTAATTAGTAACTGTTTCTCTTTGGGGCAGGAACCCCTCCCAGTTTGATTTTGGGTTTTTTTGAGTTTTTGATTAAAGGGGCCATCCCTTGATTAACTTCTTAAAGAGGCCTATTCACTGAATAGGCATTACCTCACTCAAAATGAGAACCTGAAAAGACCTTAGCCTGAAAGGGCCAGGGTCTCCTAGTGCTTCCTGGGCCCTCTCCAGTCATCCTGGTGAATATCAGGCCACTGGACCCAGATGGCTCTGGAGGAGAAAGTGAGGCTGGTGACCTTGCGCAGACCTCCCTCACTCAAATCAAAGTCAACTGCAAGTCATGTCATCATTTCCTTGATGTCATGGCCCTCTTTGAGAAGGAAGGACAAACACAACTGGAAAGTCAAAAAGGTCGAATCAACAAGTATTTTCTAAAACAAGTCAAAACGTCCATAAGCATTAGTCAAGTGCCTGTCAAGTGTCAGCCACTTCGTTTAGGGCAAGAGATACAAAGAAAGACAAAAAACGGTTCCTAACTTCAAGGAACTCATATTCTAAGGGCGAGGGGAGGGGAGATAAGAAGCAAAAAAATGACATAGGAGCGATTAATTGGAGGTAATCTCAAAGCAAAGGTGTGTGTGTGGGTCGGAAGCTAAAAAGACCTCTGGTAGAAGGTAGTTACAGTAGAATCTGGAAGGAAGCCAAGGCACCCAGGAGGTGGAGACTAGGAGAGAGGGCATTCCAGGAAAGGGCCTGTGGACAACCAGGATAAGGCATGAAGTAGGGAGTATTTCTGCAAAAAATAGCAAGATGGCCAGTGTGGCTGGACAGTTAAGTACATGAAGGGGAGCAAAATGTAAGACAGGCCAACATATGAAAGGCTTTAAAAGTAAAATAGGATTCTAATTTTGAACACAGAATTAACAGGGAACTGCTGTATTTTACTGAAGGCAAGTTACAATCTCTTCAGTCAATACTGTGAGAGATTAGTAAAAGTTAGGGAAAGTTAGGTTTCCACAGCAGAGTTAATTAAGTTCCACAGAATAATTAATTAAGTGTCAGCCTGAACCAAGAAGGAATGAAAATTAACCAGGATGAGGGTCCCCAGCCATTTGGAATAAAGTTTGTGGTTTTACAGAAACCACAGATTCAAGATGTTAGGAAAACTGGTCTAAACCGACCAGATAACAGTCAGGGTTGAAGAGAAAACTGGGTCAAATGGCTACCATGCATGCTTAATTGGTTTAATTGAATATTACCTTACATACCCACAGGGAGAAGTTTTCCACCATTTTTGAACATGAGACTTATGTTTAGGTGGGGGCAATGTACCAAAGTGGGGGAGTGCATGTAGGGGGCGTGTAAGGAAGACTGTAACCCAGAAGGGAGAGGACCAATCCGTTCTCTGAAGGGAGGTACTGCACTGATGGTGCATTAATCTATGTAACAGAATAAAGCTGGTCTCACTCCTGCATTCTCCACTCCCTCTTCCTAAAGACGTGTAGAGTCCACTCCTGGCCAGGAATGTTTACCAATTTGTTTGGATTCCTCAATAATAATAAATTGCTCTTGATGCCTAAATTTCAGTGTCAAGCATATTTCTAACAACACAGAGTGTCCAAGTAAAGTCCTTCCTGAGGATGTGTCCTCCCCACACTGCCATTGCAAGCTTCCTCCTGGCATCCTCAGTTATGAGAAATGCTTTAATGAGCAAAGTCCCAACACAAACAAAAATGTCCAGATAAAGTTCTCTCGGGGATGTGTCCTCCCTGCACTGTTCCAGCTCCTCCTCTTCCAAGTCCTGAGGGGCGGGTCCATGGCACTTCCCTCCACCCACCATAGGCAACTCCACCCTCAGGAACCAGCATGCTTTACTTAGCAAAGTCCCGACTCAGACAAAAAAGTCCAAATAAAGTTCTCTTGGGAGTCTGTTCTCCCCACACTGTTCTAGTACCCCACTTCCAAGTCCTCAGGGGCAGCTGGGCAACAATGCCAACAGGGTGGGGTGCTAGGGGGTACACAGCACTTACTGAATGTGGTGGTAGTGACAGTGACGACATAATCAACTGGTACTTTAGGAAGATCACTTTGATAGCTGAATGGTGGACGGACTAAAATGGGGAAACACTTGAGCTAAGGAGACAAACTGTTATGTTCTAGGTCAGGGGTGCTGGGAACCCCAAAATTTAAGGGCAAAAGACATGGGTCCTGCCTCAAAAGAATTCAACTCAAGCCTTCTTTCAGTCAGAGACAAGGTTTGAGGTGGGTGAGATTTTAAGAATTAGTCCTATTGGCCAGATTGGGAAGATCTGATGTGATTGATCTAGGAGTGGCCAAGTAGTCTGGGGTACCTGGGAGACAACAGATAAGGGGTCTAGATGGAATTAAGGTGGGGGGGGGGAAGTGGCCTGGGCAATCTGGAGGTGACAGACAATGAAGGGCTGGGCTAAGTTAAAGGTAACTGAGAATTGGATATCTGGGCAGGGTCAAAGCCACAGTGAAATGACAATTGAAAAGATTATAGACTAGGATGGGGCAAGTGTCTCAGGCAAACTCCAGAGACTTGGTTCAGGGGCTTTGGGGTCCTTTTAGGGTTCCAGCACAAATTACAGCCCTATCAAAACCAGAAGGCAACAGTTCATACATGGTGGCTGTGGTTGTTTCCTAAGTAGAAATGACAGGATTTGGCAACAGATTGGATATATTGAGGAGCAGTGGCGTATGAGAAGGCAATTATTGTGCTGACTAGTCAATGTAGGTGACTCTTTTAAAATCTTGCTTAAAACTTTGAATAAAAGGCAGCTGCATGCTCACTAACCCCATCTCCCCAAGATACTGGGATAAAGAAGGGGTAAGTCAATGTTAATCCAATATACCCATAGATTTCTATTGTTAAGTCATTTCAGTTGTGTCCTCTTTGTGATGCCATTTGGGCTTTTCTTGGCAAAGATACTGGAGTGCTTTGCCATTTCTTTCTCCAGCTCATTTGACAGATGAGGAAACTGAGGCAAACAAGGTTAATTGTTTTACCTAGGGTCAAGCTACTAAGTGTCTGAGGCCAGATCTGAACTCACAAAGATACATTTCCTGACTCCAGGCCCAGTGCTCTATCAACTGTGCCACCTAGCTGCCCTATTAAAACTTAAAAGGGCACTAAATTTTGGGACAGCTTGTATAAGATGCCCGTGGCACAGACAAACTGTGTCTCAAAATTTTATTCATAACAGAGCCTTCTGACTATTGGGCTATGACCTGGCCAGCCTACCTTACTCAGATTTTATGCCTTTTGTCTGGTAATTTAACCTGTAATTAACCTATCTAGATTCCTGACCCAGGAAAATTTTGCCACTTGTTCTCAGCCTCAGTTTACAGTTTAACTCATCTTGCATAATAGGGATAATAGCTAGAGTGTCTACTCAATTGGTTAAAAAGAGGTAAAGTTGCAAAACTTTAAAATGTTATATAGATGCCAGATATTATTAATTATATTATCAATATAACGTCATTAACAATAATAGCTATCATTTGCAAGACACTTTTTCCCCCAAATGCTTTACACATGCTATCTCATTTGATTCTTGCAACACCCATTATTGTCCCAGTTTTGGAGAAAACATATATAGACACTCCATCCATTGTAGAGACACTACCCACTGCTCCACCAGCAGCTCCTGGAAATTGCTTACTGCTATGTATAAAAATGCAGAACACAGATTAAATCCTGGTTGGTCCACCAACACATGCTGCATGCTGCCTTGGTGTGTTAATAAATTCCTTTTGTCTTACTTCCTGAGTTTGTGTCAGATGATCAGAGTGAGGTCTTACCCTCGGTTTCTTTTAAAGGGAGTGACACAGCCAGGATTACACCTGCATTGTGAGCCTAAGTGACTCAAGAGGATGGTGGTACCAGCAGGAAGAGATAAGGATCTGGGGGAGGGAGGAGAGGAATTGTTTTGGACATGTTGTATCTAAGATATCCACAGGACATTTGGTTCAAGACATTCGTTAGGCAGTTAGAGATGTGAGGCTGAAGGCTGGGAAAGAGAAGACCATCTGCATATAGATGCTAACTGAATCTAATTGAAATAGTATAGAGTGGAAGAGAAAAGAAGGCCCAGGACAGAGCCTTAGAGAAGACTCAGTGTCAGCAGGTATGGCATAGATAAAGATCCAGAGAAGGAGCAGTCAAGACACATTAGGAGAACCAGGAGAGGGAAATGTCAGGCAAACCTGGAAGGGTGAGAGTAACCAGAGAAGATGGTAATAGACCATGTCAATGACTGTAGAGAGGTCAAGAAGGCTCAGGATTAAGAAAAAGGCCTTAAGATTTGGCCATTAATGCGCTGAGTCTCATCAAACACTTCAATCAGTTCCTGAACAAAAGACTTGATTTGATTTTTTTTATAGGATTATAGATTAAGAGCTGGATGGGCTTTTAGAAGCTATCTCATCCCACCCTGCTGTCATTTTGATTGGCTGGTTGTTGTCCTTCATTCTGAAGAGGACCAAAATGACATTACTATGCTAGAGTCAAGATTCAATGTGTCAGATTGGCTGATCAGGTCAATATGAGCTCAGAATGCAACCAACAAACCATTCTGCCATGTCATTTTACAGATGAGGGAACTGAGGCCTAAGGAAGTTAAGTGACTTGCCCTAGGTCATAAGTCTTCTTGACAATAAAGCCACTGTTCTTTCCTCAGTCCTAAGTGACTAGAAAATAGGGAGAAATATTCTCTGGTAGCGCACCTAGGTGGTGTGCTAGATAGAGGGTTGTGCCTGGAGTCAGAAAGACTTTGTGAGTTCAAATCTGGCCTCAGATACTTACTATCTGCATGACCCTGGGCAAGTCACTTAACCCTATTTGCCTCAGTTTCCTCATCTGTCAAATGAGCTGGAGAAGGAAATGGCCAACAACTCCAATATCTCTGATAAGAAAACCCCAAATGGGGTCACAAAGAGTTGGACACCACTGAAACTACTGAATAAGACCCAAACTTACCTAACTGTTTTTCATTTGCCAGCCTGAATTTATAAAGGATCAGATGGCAAATCAGTAAGAATGTGGCCTTTGAGAACATTTGGGTATAATATCTGCCATCGAAGTTTTGGGGTGGTTATTCTCCTTAAAGGTCACAGCATCTGGGACAGGAAATGTCCCAAGAAAGCCAACAAAAGACAGTAGAAATGTGTTTTCAGCAAGCTTTTAATACAGGTGAAAAGGACACTTCAGTTGGGGGAAATTAAACCACTTTTATTTCCTTTGGCAATATCTGTAGTAAATCAAGGTGCATTCTCATAAGGAAGGCAGCCCAGGGTCACGGAAAAAGTTCTCCACCTTAAAAAGAAAAACAAAACAACAGCAACCCAGGTCTGAAGCTGGCTCAGACAATTCATGTATCTGGGGCCATGGGAGTTTACATCTCTAGACCCGAGTTTCTTCATCCAAAAAACGAGAGGGTTACACTAGATTATCTCCAAGGTCCCTTTCAGCTCTACATCAATTAAATCAATTAACTTCTATCACCACTGGGTTGTAAAGGAGAGCTTGCTAAACCTAGAATGAGTAGATTGACATTAGAATTCAGTCTTGGGTGAGTCTTTTCCCTGGTCCCCCTTAATTTTCTCATTTATAAAAAGGGAGGGTTATCTCATTGGGTTGTTGTGAGAATAGCACTTTGTAAATGTTAAAATACTATGTAAATTATATTATTATCATTCAGTGATATGTCAGGGAGGAGTATTAAGACCGGGAAACGAAATAAGTGTTTCCCAATTAGGAGAGAGGGGTGAGGTTAAATTGGTGCCTTTCCCAAGGAATTAGGTATCCACTCTTTGGCTTCATGGGCAGTTCTTAGGCTCCTTGCTAAAAGGCATGCACAGCTCATCCTCCTGGAAGCAGAAATCTTTAGATGTCCTAGGGACCCACAGAGTTGGGCCTCTTCCTGGTTCAGTCCTCTCTGGCACTCAAGGAACCAAGTAGGAGCCTCTGGTCTCAGACACCCTTAATGAGGGAGCAGCATGGAGCCAAATTGCACATTCCCAGATCAGTGGGAAGGATGCCAGTACAACCAACTGTTTCACAGTTATTGTCTATGTCTAGACTGTCTATGAAATGAAGATTAGGAAAGAAGTTTCTTCCACTAAAGTCATTCCTCCGGTACCTTAATGTGGAGTGTTAATGGCCCTGGGTTTCTGAAGTTGATACTAGCAGAGAAGTCTGAGTATAGGACCAGGATTAGACCGTGTATGTCTCTACTCCACCTAACTTCAGGTTGATCATGGGGTGATACCAACTTTAGCCAGGACACCTTGAAAAGCCTGTCTGTTCCCTGAATAGAGGAAAAAGAGGTGGAGCTGGAGTCAGGGGCTGGCCTTCCTCCACTGGGCTGTCACTTACTACCTGAATGACTTAAAGCAAGTTACACCTTCTCTAGCCCTGGTTTCCACATCTTTAAAATGAAAGGTTTGGCCTAGATGGAGTCTCCTGCAGGTCCAAACATTTTATAAAGTTGTAAGAGGTGAACGGTCTTTATTATTATTATTTTATTTTATTATTCATTTTATTATTCATTTTATTATTAATAATAAAAATTCTTCCTCTCTCACATTTTATTATTAATAAATCATTTAATGTTATTAATAGTAATAACTACTATTGATATTTATAAGGTACTTTACAGTTTTCAAATTTCTAACCAGTGTATACTGGTTATAGTATATAGTGGTATAGTAGACTGCCCAGCCCAGAGTCAGGAAGACTCATCTTTCTGAATTCAATTTTGGCCTCAGACACTTACTAGCTGTGTGACCCTGAGCAAATCATTTAACCCTGTTTGCCTCAGTTTCCTCATCTGAAAAATGAGCTGGAGAAGGAAATGGCAAACCACTCCAGTATCTCCACCAAGAAAACCCCAAGTGGGGTCACAAAGAATTGGACACAGCTAAAAAATGACTCAATAACAACCACAAGGTCTTCTATTTATTTTATGCAGTATCATACAACTAAAATTGAAAGTGACCTCAGAGGCCAACCAATACAAGGCCTTTATTTTATGGAGGAAAAAAACTGCAGCCCAATGTTGTTAAATACTCTACTCAAAGTGGCAGAAGCAAAGGTGGAATTTAAACTGAAATGTTCTGCCTCCAGTGCCCTCTTCATTGTGCCACAAGCCTCCCAGCATGCTCAGAGGTAGGAATAGGGAGGACCCACACTAAAGAAATCTTGGGTGTTCTGGAGAAAAGCAAGTAGTTTTTGGTTAGTTTTCTTCTTATGGCTGGAAGACCTCAAAGCAACCAAAGGGACAGTTGCTAACCTGCTTTAAAAACCCTTCACTATCGAGGAAGGATAAAAGGGAGAAACTTATTGCTAGAAACCAGCAAGAGACATTTTGATCTAAGGGCTAATTCATTTAGGAATCTGTAAGAATCTACACTTAGCTTAACTATGACCCCTGGGCAAGTCACCTCCAATCTCTAAGGCTTGGTGACCTCATCTGTAGGCTTTTGATTATATGATCTTTATAGTCCTTTCCAACTCTAAATACTGCATGTGATATTCATAGACATGGCTGGGTTGTGATTGGCATCACTGGAGGGAAAACCCTATCAATGACACCAGACTTGTTGGAAGAGTTAATTACTTGGCTAGTATACACCAGAGACATAAAGATATTTGCTAGGGAAAATGGCAGGAATCTGATATATATTTTCTTTCTCTTGCTCTCTGTTTCTGTCTCTCTCTGTCTTCCTCTCTGTCTTTCTGTCTCTGTTTCTCTGTCTCTCTCTCTCCTGTCTCTGTCTCTCTGTCTCTCTCTCAATACCAAATGCCACCCATCGGGATACATTGGCATTTGATTAAAAACGATTATTACTAGAGTTCTCATTCATCTTTCTAATTAAAATCCCAACATTATGGCATGTTCCTCACACTAGTTGCTCTGGCATCTGGGACCACGCTTGAAGATGGCACTGCCAAGCACTGATGCTCTCTGCACCTTTCAGTCAAAATCAAAATCATTGCCTCTCACTTGAGCAATTCAGACTGGACTGGGCACTGTCATCTCAAGCATTTTCCTGGGCATCAATGTTGAGTGCTTTCCCCACAATCAGCTGATGAGCAGAGAGAGCTGAATGACTACTTCACTATGCACCAGTAAAAACAAAGTTAAAGGTACAGAGGGTGTCTTACACAAAGAGAAATGCAAAATGGGAGAGCATAACCTACCATGGCTGATGCACCAGGGCACAAAAAGAAATTATGTCTCCTGGACTTCAATTGCAGTGAAGTTACTCTGTACTGGGAAAGGGTATTTATTGAACTAAGGCCTCCACATGTGGTTACCGCTTAATTAAACTAGAGCAATTGCAGTTGGAATAGATCCAGGATGA
>CM053623.1:336743634-336759577 GCA_028646595.1 Phalanger gymnotis | reverse complement strand
GGGGGGGTGGAAATGGGGAGAAAATCTGTAATTCAAATGCATGTGAAAATCAATGCTGAAAACTAAACATATTAAAAATAAATTAAAAAAAAACAGTAGTGTAAAAAAGGAAAACATTTGGGTCATTAAAAGAACTTCACAAGTTTTAAAAGGCAATCTATCATACCCTTCCCTTCTGTTCAATTCCAGGATACTTCACTGTACATTTGCAATGTCTATTCAAAATATGTTCATGGTAGGACAGGGTGAAGGATGAGGTTTAAAGCTTATCCATCCAACTATTTATCATGACCTAGACAACAGGCCAGTGTTCTTCTGGGGGTGCTGAAGGGCTATGAATCAGTAAGACACACGGTCTCTGAGAAATTCAAGGAGAAAAAGGTAAGTCTGTGGGGTGGGAGAGAGGGAAGAGAATATTCTAAGCCTGTAACCAGCCTTCCTCATTTTAGCAGGGATGAATACCACATTCAGCTCAATTGTGTGCTAAAGGGAATGTAATTTTCACCTGACACTGAAAGAGAAGAAAATGCCAAAAGGTGGTCTAAAAGAAAGATTATGGGATTTTGCAACAAAGACTCTGGGTTCTAGTCCCAGCTTGGACACTTACTGCCTCTGTGACTTGGAGGCAGGCAATTTCCATTCTCTGGGACTGTTTCCTCATCTATAGAATGAGGGAGTTGGATTAGATTAACTCTTAAAGTTCCTTTTGGCAGTAAATTTGTGATTTAAAATGCCATCGAAAGTTACAAGGTCAAGTCAATAAGCATTTATTAAGTACTCACTATGTGCCAGGTACTGTGATAAGTAGTGGGAATAAAAATATAAGTAGAAAGAAAGACAATTCCTCAAGGAACCGAAAAGGCTGGGGGCAGGGTGGTCTGCACAAGGGCATGGTATAAAAAGTCCAGAGAGTTCAGAGTACAGCCTGGAGAGGAACGAAGACATGGCTGGCCTATGTGTCCTCCTTAAAATGGAGGTTCTAGGAGAAGGAACAGGTCATAGGGCAGAGTGAATTTTCAGGTGAAACCAATAGTACTGCAGGGTTGTTATAAGCCAGAGCTGGCCAGGCCAGGCCAGGCTAAGTCTGACTAGGCTGGCCAGGTACCTCAAGCTCAGATCTGGGATGAAATGAGACACCCATGGTCCATAGAAGAGTTAACAGAAGGAGGTTTACTGAGGAAGAGATGTTCAATAAGGACAGAGTTGCTTGAGTTAAACTTCACTTTTCACGTGCCACATATTTTTGGTGCATGGTCCAAAGCCTGAGCAAAAAGCTCTAACCTGAGCCGTTTCTGCATTCAGACAACCAGGAAAACTTTGAACTTTAGTGGCTGAACTTTAGTCCCATGAGCCAATTACATTGCAAAGAAAATGTTGATACCTTTTAAGAGAAAACTATCCTAACCTGGGGTGGGGTCTTGGGATAGTAGGGATCATGAAATTCACAGGACCTAAGAGGAGTTTAGGGTGGGGAGGGGGCAGGTAATCTTGAAACAAGGGTGGACTAGAAGCCAGAGAAGCTGGTCTATATGCAGTGTTAGATACTAACCTCCCTGTGCTTTGAGCTCCTCATTGAAAAAATGGGGAATAACAACTGTCCTTCTTACTCCATATGATTATTATGAGGTGCAAACCAGAAAAACAGGGATGAAAGCCCTTTGGAAAGAGTAAAATCTAAGGCATCCTTACTATTACTATGGGAATATAACTGATATCCTGTGCAGGAAGTACCTAACCTGATGAGATCACACAGTATTGGTCCACTGCAATATTAAAATTTGATTTACCACATCACTTCAAAAATAAGTTATGGGTTTTCCCTAATTCTGGTTGTAATAAAACTACAGGATAGCCTCCAAGCGAAGAATCTGTGATTTGGTCTTTCCTTCAAGACAGAGTGTGAGCCACAGAGGAGCGTACACCTTGTATAGAAATTCCTTTCATTGATTCAGGTGGGAAATAGGGAGGTAACTTGTAGTCCTAGAGGATTGCCTGAGACTCGGAGGGTTAAAGTGACTTGCCTATGGTCAGTTAGCTGGTATGTCCAGAAATAATAATGATAATCATGACAGTGATGAGAACTGGCATTTATATACACACATATACAAACACACATACACATACACGTATGTATGCTATTTCATTAGGTCTTCACAACAACCCTTGAGCATAGATACTATTATTGTCCTCATTTTACAGATGAGAAAACTGAGGCAGACAGTGGTTAAATGACTTGCCCAGGGTCACGAAGCTAGTAAGAATGTGAAGCTGAATTTGAACTCAAAGCTTTAAGACTCCAAGTCCAGAACTCTTGGACTCTGTCTACCATGTCGCCTCCCTAGTTGGCTCTAAAACAGGTCTTCAAACAGGATTTGATCCAGGGTCTTTCAATGACATTCCACCTCTATATGTGTGCTCTATTGCCTCCCCACCCCACCCCCACCCCCCCATCTCCAGCAGGCGCTTATCTATGTCTTTTCTTTCTAAGAAATCTCGTTTCATAGTTGTGGCCTATATTTGGGTTAGTCTATACTTAGATTGATAGTGTCCAATCACCCAGAGAATTGACTGTGTCTCAAGAGCAGAGATGTGGCCAACTTGAATATAGTCCTTAGTATAAAAGACTGGGAAGAGTGCCAGGGGAAGTCTGATCAACTGAATCAACCTTGCGACCCTATTAAATCCACGGAATTCACTGCATCTGACCATCCAGGACATCTCTGGCAATCTGAACTAACTTTTCTAGGACCCTAATTTAAAAAGTGACCACTAAGTACTGAGGTTATCAGGAGATAGGATTGACATTCTCTAGCTGTGTGAAATAAGAACAGTGTGTTATTGATGGTTTGGGTCCTCCTGCTGTTCCTGGAATACAATAACTCACATTTGAAAAATGAAAATTAACTTGAGAATGAAATCTTAAGCAAGCCCTTCTCAGCTCCAAAGTATAGTTTCTTTATGATGTGGCAGAAAATGTCCTAGAGACTCAGAGAGGAAGTGCTTTTCAATTCCATCTTCGTTTGTTTCCACCTGTGTTACTGGGGGCCAGTCATTCTTCTCTTTTGATTCCTCAGTTCTCTCATTTGTAAAATGAGAGGCTTGGACTAGACAACCTCTAAGGTCTCTTTCTGTTCTAAAACTGTGATTCTAAAATAGCCAATGAATTTTTTAGACACAGGAGGAAGAGCTTTTAATTATGTCATTGTTAAAAAACATATACATCTTTCTGTGCATGTTAAACAGATTTTTAGGTCATGCTGAAATTGTTGTTTTTTTTAAAACGACTTCCCGCCTTCAGCAAAAGTGCACTGCACCCAAAATGTATTACGTAAAATCTGTAACAAGATAAGATGAAAAATGAGTATTCAGCCTGGTTTCAGAGACTGTACTTCTCCCATTTACTGTCATTATCTCTCAATCACAGCTTATAAACTGTTCATGTGCCTGGGGTGGGAGGGAGAGGGAGGAGATGGGGGGGGGAGGTTTGCTATCTAGTCATCTAGCAACTCACAAAGAATACAAGCACTTTTCTGAAACTAACAGTTTGATGGCCCTACATCTAAGCTTTAGAAGCCATACAGGCCCGTACTCTAGATTTAGCATCTTAGTGAGAGCTAAACTTGTTGTCTGTCCTTCTCCAAAAGGACCACGACATCAGGGAGGTGATGCCATGACTTGTAAGTGAACTGGATTTAAGTGGGAAAGAATTCCTCAGAGGGCAAGGATGGTATAGTCTTTGTGCTGGTGACTCCTCCTCCTTTCCTCCTTCCTTTTCCACATTGAGTCCCTGGAATGCAGTAGACTCTTAATAAAGGTTTGACACACTGAACTGGATTAAACTAAATTGAATTCTATCTTTGGAGTCTTTGAACTTGGGCATATGGGGGCATTCTGAGGTCAAAGTTAGGTTATCTAGAAATTCTGATGCATAAGTTGTCATTGTTATGTTCATGAAAGAAAATATTATTCATAATTCCTATATCTAAATTTTGTGGTTCAGTCATTTCAGTCATGTCCTATTCTTTGTGACCCTAGTTGGAGTTTTCTTGGCAAAGATCATGGAGTGGTTTGCTATTTCCTTCTCCATCTCATTTTACAGATGAGGAACTGAGGCAAACAGGGTGAAGTAACCTGCCCAGGGTCACCAGCTATTGTCTGAGGCCAGATTCGAACCTGGGAAAAGAAGTCTTCCTGACTATAGGCCGAGCACTCTATCCATTGGACCATTCATCTACTCATGTCTAAACTTAGGGATTCTAAATGTGATAAAAGTTTTTACCTATTCACCAAGATGCTGTAGGGAGAGGTAGGAAAATGAGAGCCATCAAATAATGAGGGTATTCTACATGTAGAGTTCTGTAGACAGGTTAGATACACATTCCAAAGGTGAGGTCCCCCACATGAAACTTCAGTAAAAGCTGAAGAAGAGGTGGGGCTAGAATAGAAAACTGTAAAGTAAAAGACCTTCAGATGCAAAAGCCATTCACAGCCCTAGAAGGGTTGGGAAGCTGAAAGAGCCAAATTGGCTATAAATGGGCCAGCAAGACAGTGAACTTGTGTCCACAGAACACCTTTCTCCCTAGAGGCTCTAAGAGAACCTTAGCAGGGCAGTCAAACCAGATTAAAATGTGATTGGAAAATATTTAACAAAATAAATAAAAATACAATATAACATAGATAATGTTAATTTGTGATTTTCTAAGTCATTATGTGGGCTGCAGGGATCCCTTGCAATTTGCCTTTGACTTTACATAGGAGACAGGATTTTAGTCAGGACTTGAAGGAAGCTAGGGAAGCCAGTAGGTGGAGATGAGGAGAGAGAGCATTTCAGACATGGGGGATAGCCAGTGAAAATGCCTGCAAGCAGACAGATGGAGTATTTTGTTCAAAGAACAGTAAAGGAGGCCAGTGCTACTAGATTAAAGAGAACATGCTGGAGAGTAAGGTGTTAAGAAGATTAGAGAGTGCAGTGCCACAAAGCCCAATCAGTGCTGAAGATGGGTAGACTGCTGCTGCCAATCAAAATGTGAGCCAAGGAAATTCAGTGGGTCTATCTATCCAGTAGAGATCCCAGATCCTGGGAAAAGCCCAATAGTGGAGCAACCTGGGCAAATTGCCTGGCTCGGCCCAGCAGCAGCAACAGCAGAATGGTCTGACTAGTCAAGCTGTCTTAACTGCCACTATCTGGCAGCAGAGTGTGCTGTCCAGCCCAGTCTAGTAGCAAGCGAGGTAGCCCAGCCAACGAGCCACCTGTTCGACGCAGTCAAGCAGCAGTTTAATTTGACCGGCTGAGATACTCTGTGGCTTATGAGAAGCAAGCTCAGCTGTGACATCCAGCTCAGACACCTCTCCCTCAGGAGGAAGCCCAGCTGAGATGCCCATCAAGCAGAGATGCAAGACCCCTCTACAAGCCAGCACAGCTGAGGAACAAGTATTTGAAGACCCGTAGGAGAGAGAAATGATATTGAGGACCTGTAGTTCTAGAGTTGCTTTTGCCATATGTGTTCCCTACATGTCTCATTAAAACTGTATTTTAAGTCAGTGCTTACTTCACTCTCCCAGCTCTGTACATATTAGTGAGAGAGAGACAGAGAGACAGATCTTTCATGTAGGGGATGGGGGAGGCTTTATAACTACTCTTTTTTTTTTTGTTAATCCACTTGAGTAAATGCCTTTACTAAAGAAGTAAAGAATCTTCAACTGGAAGATTGCTAAGGGAAAGAATAACAGTAGGGGGTTGTGAGCTAGTGTCAGAAGGATAGCTACTCATAAAGATGCCCCTAGAACCTTTTGGGGATCCAACTTCCCAATGCTTGTGAGAGTAGAGTGAACGCTTAATGGGGTGTTAAACATGCAAGGTGAACAGGGTTTTCATGAAAAAAAAATCTATGTTGATAGAGTTTTCCCCTCTAAAGTGCATAGTAAATTTTCAGCAGGTATATAGGGTTAATTCTTCCATTTTGCTCCCCAAATTCCACAATTCCCTTTATCTTTGATGGCTTCCAGACCCTCTATTCTTTATAACCCAAGCCTTTATCAGGCCTCCTAGTCCCCAAAGCTTCCATGGACAAAATAGTTTAGACGACACTGGGTAAAATGAAAAGGGCTTTCTATGTATTCTAATATTGCTGTGTTTCTTCCTTCAAATTGGTTCTATATTAGAAATTTTTTTTTGTAATTTGTTAAAGATCTCCTTAGATTACAAAGACTTCCTTTCATACATTTTTTCCTCTTTCATGACTGATTTTCATAATCAACATTCATCTTTAATTACATCTAATTGCTTTCATCCCAGTTTGTTATATAATTTCAACTTTTCAAAAATATTTCCATGTTTTTAATTTCGTAATTTTTTGCTAAGCTGCTCCTCACTTTCTTCTTTTTTTTTTTACTAACATGCTATAGAAACTCTAGCATTAGCCTATCATTCCTTATCATCTTCCTTTTAAAAAAAAAGTTACGTTGCTTTTGTAGTGGCAAATCTCTCCGTAGGATATAACTCATCTTAAATTCTTCATTCTCACCATCTCCTCTAATTTTGTAAACAAGCCTGGCAAGAGTTTAATATGGCTGAAGTGAGACTCTCATTTCCCTTGCAAAGAAGAGCTTGCAAAAGTGTTCCTCTTTCTACTTGGGGACAGGAAGCCTTCTGGGATATTACTGGGTGAGCAGCTCGGAGAAAGGAATCCTGTTACTTTAATTCACTGAAATGCATCCCGGGCTAGGGGCAGATCTCTTATTTAGCCCACAAGCTCAAGCACCAGGAAAAGAGTGGCACATATGCAACATGTCTCCTTTCGAAACGGCATCAACACGTAGAGAATAGATTTCTGCGGTTTGTGTGGCCTCCTGGGTTACAGAGGCTGATCGAGTTTTACACTGAATTGAGTGCAGACAGACTAGTGAGTTTCCCCAGGGAGTCCCCGTTTTCAGGAAGAAAATGCTTCATTATTTTTCACCCAACTATAGTCCTTAATTTTTTTTTTAAAGCTGCTACAGCAAACCATCCCCATCCCTCCCACACACAAAATTCACCATCTCTTAGATCAGAAAAACGGCTTAACCTCAGAGGTCACTGAGGAAGGATGAAGGTAAAAATAAAGCCCATTCCCTGGTACAAGGTTCTAGTGTCAGTGTGGGCTGGTGGTGGATTTTTCCTCATCACTGGCATGAAACCAGTGTAAGTGAAACTTCAACTGCCATAGAATTCT
Source organism: Phalanger gymnotis (assembly GCA_028646595.1). Lineage (NCBI taxonomy): Eukaryota > Metazoa > Chordata > Mammalia > Diprotodontia > Phalangeridae > Phalanger > Phalanger gymnotis. Next base: position 336,752,366 of record CM053623.1, on the reverse strand, counting down.
GGTATGGAGAGAAAACACAGATTTGGTCAGTTACAGTGGAAGTTGACGTTAATGGAGACAGGGTGAAGGAAGGAAAGAGAAAGAGGAGGCTCTTTCTGTCCATGTGCACCTAACAAACCAAGTAGACCAGTATGTAGTCTTCGTGGGTGAATTCTCACCATCACAGAAGGGTAACATGGGGGTTATGTGCCACTTTGGCCATAAACAGGAAGCCATCTAAGAAGCAGCTCTAATAATTAACTGCATCTTGGCTTAGCCATTTATGACTTCTATGTCCTTGGACAAGGGCCTTATTTTTCCTCATCTATAAAATCAAGTTTAGACTAAACAAGCTCTAACCCTATACTCATAAGAGTGGCTGTAGTGCCATGCTCTTAAAAACCCTGATCCGTCCACAATCTGACACATTTCAAGTCATGTGCTGTCAAGTGAGTGACAATACAGACCAAAAAGCTAATGAAATCCGCATTAATCAGAGCCAAAGTATCTGGAATCAGAAAAAAAGAACTATTGAGTAGAGGGAAATACTGATCTCTCTGTACTCTACCCTGGTTAGACCATTCCCCAAGTACTGTGTTCAAGTCTGCATGCCACATGTTTCCTTTTCTCTTGGGAGAGAGGTGGTGGGATACAGGACTGGAATGGGGCCTATGCTATCAGATACAAAGTGTACATCTCTTTTGCTTAAATAAACTTCTTTATTACAAGGGGTGACTGGCAGAGAAGACAGTAATCAGTAAACAACAGCAATGTAAAGAAATGATTAGTAAAACTTTTTTTTTTAACTAGAGAAGATTTAGAGGGAGCTTGACTGCCATCATAAAGTATTTAAAGAGCTTGCCTGCAGAAGAAGGATTTGATGTGCACTGCTTGGCCCCAGAGTGGAAGTTACAGAGAGATTCTGGCTTGAGGTAAGGAAAAACTTTTAAGGAATAGGGCTGTCTGACAGCAGAAATAGACTATCTCATGAGGTAACAGGCTATCTGTCACTGAAGGTCTTAAAAATAATAAGGGACTGTTTTTTTGGAGGGACCATTTATATTTTAAGGTTTAACAAAGCACTTCACACATATTCTATTCTCACAGCTACCCTGTATGGAGAGGACCACAGCCACTAATATCTCCATTTCACAGAAGAGGATACTGAGACTCATCGAAGTTAGGAGACTTGCCCATGATTACTTTTGAGAAATCAACCTGAGGTTTCTACAGACTCTAAGTCCCAAACTTTTCCCACAGTACCAGAGGTTTCAGGATGGATGACTTCTTGTCAGGAATGTACTTGTAGAAGGAACTCCTGCTCAAACATACGACCCAGAAATCTCTTCAAAATTGGGAAGGCTAGTGTGATTTTTGCTTCATGTAATTCCTGGCAAATTCTAGAATGGATCATTAAAGGCATGCTTCGTAAACCTCTAGAATGGGAACCACTGATTTAAAAAGTCAATACACTTTCATCAAAAATAGGTCAAGCTTGACAAACCTCATTTCATTTTTTTTGACAGGACTGATAACCTAGAAGATAAAGGGAATGCTGTTGAGAGAATAAGCTAGACTTTAGCAAAACTTTTGATAAAGTCTCTCAATACTGTTCTTACGGAGAAGATGGAAAGATGTGGAATAGATGATAATACCGTTAAATATCTTCAGAACTGATTGGATGGTTTAGTCAGTTTGATGGCTTCTCTTTGAGTAGGTGTTTACAGGTTCAAAAAAAGCCAATGAAATCTTGTACTGCTTTAAGAGAAGCATAGCTTCTAAGAATGTGTGAGGAAGTGACTGTACTTGTGAGTTCTGCTCTCATCAGACCCCATTTGGAGTACTGTGCTCAATTTTAGGGGCTACAGTTTAAAAAGGCAATTGATAAAACTAGACAGCATTCCAAGGAGGGCAAGAAGAATGGTAAAATGGCCTTGAGTTCATTTCATATAAAGATTGCTTAAAAGAACAGGTCATATTTAGCTTGAAGAGAAGACCTGAAGACATGGTAGCTGTCTTCAAGTATCTGAAGGGCTGTTAAACGGAAGGGAGATTAGTCTTGTTCTGTTTCCGGGCCCATAAGGCAGAACTAGGAGCAAAGGGTAGCTAGCAGTAAAAAAGAGACAAAATTGGGGGAAAAAAAGATAGAATCATTCTAACAGTAAGAGAAGTCCCACAATAAAATGGGCTGCCTCAAGAGGTGGAGGGTGAGGGTGATGGGCGCAAGGGATGATTCCAGCTCCTTAGAGATCTTTAAGCAAAGGCTGGATGGGTATTTGTTTGGTATGTTGTAGCAATGATTTCTTTCAAATATGGGTTGGACTAGATGGCTCTTGAGGTTCCTTCTCACTCAAATTCTTTAATTCTGTGACTCTTTTATCAGGGATGATGGGGTAAAAGGCAGTGGCATAACATATTACCTAAAGTTTTGTGTTTCAGAGGACGGGCAAGGAATTTCATTTTGACTATAATGATATTCTATTTAAGTATTGCAAATATGGTCAACCTGACCAAAGACAAGCATCAGAATTCACCCTTCACTATTAGGTATCCTAGTCAGTCGATCATTTATTAAAGCTATACTATGTGCCAAGTACAGTGATAATAAACATTGGAGACACAAAGAAAGGCAAAAAAAAGGCTCCTGCCCTCTAGGAGCTTACATTCTGAACAACTATGTATATATGCAATATACAGTATAACTGGAAGATGATTTAAGAAAGAAGGCACTAGCAGTGGGAAGGACCAGGTATTGCCTCTGGGAGAAGATGCAGCCTGAGCTGCCTTAAAGCTCATGGGGTTTCTGGCTAAAAGGGCAGTATAGATCCTGGCCACAGTTGTGCTTTTAAGCCAGGAGGCCTCCTGACACATACAGTCAATTATCTCATATCCTTCAGCTTTACAACTTTAAATTCCAAGAGAGTGAGAAGTGTTGCACACTGTACCAGTAAGGAGCCTATCTCTACTAAACCCCCACCCACATCATAGAGACTGGATCCTGGGATCACTTTTCTTTGGCGGTCTAGCGGGGAAAACATTGGATTTGAAGTCCAAGGATCTGGGTTTGAATTTGGACTCTGCTACTGTTTTGTTATTGTTGTTTTGTACTTTCAGTCATGTCTGATTCTTCATGACCCCATTTGGGGTTTTCTTGGCAAAACACTGGCATAACCTTGGACAAGTAACATCCCCTTCTCTAGGTCTCAGCTTCTTCATCTGAAAAATGGGGGTGGAGGCAGGATGGCCTAGGTGGTTGCCAAGGTCATTTCTCCTTCTTATAACCTAAAGGTGCTATAACATCCCTAATCTTCTGAATGCTAGAAAAAGAGGGGAATTTCAGCATTTAGGACCATTCATCCTAATTTTGTTTTAGAAATAGCACTGGTAACCTTAGAAACAAGGTACTTTGTTTTGTACTCTAAATATATTTTTGAAAGGGTTTCCATTTGGGGTTGAGCCAGTCTCCTTTCATCCTCCTCTTCTACCTGCCTTCCCTAAGGCTTTCTCTCCCCACCCTCAGCCCCCTGCAATGAGCTCTCCATTAATGTTCCTCTGCCACTCAACCCCCAGGAAGTAGCAAAAGCCCAGAAGGGATTCTCTGGCTATTTATTCAGGAAAAGCATAATAGGAGAAGAAACCAAGGACACAGATACTGCCCCAAAGCAAAATATAGACAGATTTCAGTCAGACAAGTAACAGCTACCCGCAAATGCAAATGACAAATATAAGCTAAGAAAGAGAAGACGTCCAGTTTGCTCCTTGTAATAGACAGCATGTATATAGCACATTAGTTGCCCTATCTTATTTGATCATCACAACTGGGGGTGCTATTCTCATTTTCATTTTACAGAAAAGAGAACCTCAGGTTAAGAGAATTTAAATTACTGGCCCAAGATTGCACAATCAATATCTGAGATTGGAACCGAGGTCTTTCTGACTCTAAAGCTTCTATTCCACTACTCTGTCACTTTGCATCTTATATTTAGAGATAATTATTTATGAAGTATTTGCTTATGACATTTCCAATTGGAGATAAGCTAATAGTTTATTTAAAATGTTTTGTTTTTAACAATCAGCAGTAAGCATCAATATTTTAATGGGAAATAATTGTGGACTTCTATCATATATAGTTTAAGTATATACTAAATTTAACAAAATTTCTAGGTTCTTTTTTGTAAGTCTTTTTATCTTCTATATTTGAAAAATGTTTCAATGATGCTTTTTTGTGCATTTTTATCACTATGCACCAACTCCTCATGGCCTTCCACTTAACAAAAATGTATAATCAAGCAATCCAAATCAACATATTTGGTCATGTCTGCAATTGCATCTTATTCTCCAATAAAAGGAAAAAAGAAATCCCAAATGCAACCCATCCATGGTAGTTTTGGAATACAGGAAAATAGCCAAGACAAAAGAGAACCCAGGGCAGAGGCACTTACCCTGATATTTCCATCAAAGATCTGGTGCAACTTTTTTCGTGCCACCAAAATGAAAAATGTCAATCCGCAAATCTTTTTTTTTTTTTATCAGTCATCAGCAATTAAGTAATTTATTAAGTGTCTGCTGTATGCAAGGTCCTTTGTGTCTCTAGGAGCTTACATGATATTTTTTGGCTTATTATTGCACTAAATTGGTAGTGACATAATGCCATCATAGGTTAATATTTTTTGTAAGACAATGATAGTTGCCATATAGTACTCTTGAGGTTTGCAAAGCTCTCTACACATTATCTCATTTGATCCTTACAAGATTTTTGTGAAGTGTGTAGGTATCATTAGTACATCTATTTTGCTGAGGAAAAAACTAGATTGAAAGAAGCTAAGTAGATTACCTATTGTCACACAGTCTAATTGAGTGTTGCTGTCAGGATTTTAACTATGGCCTGTTAGTTCTTCCAGGTCCAAGGCTCTTTTCATTACATTACATTGCCTCTCATAAGATATCTGAGAGTATTGACAACACTTTCTTAACTTTATGATTGTCATAGTAAGATATTTTGCTCATTCTTTGGAAGGCAAAAGAATTGAAATTATAATTAGGGTCAATATTTGTAAATATTAGTAAAGCCACTGTTAACATGTTAGAGAATAAAAGGCAGTATGGTAGAATGAAAATGACTCTGACTTAGGAATCAGAGGTCTGCACTTGTATCCTTGACTCTATCCCTAATTACTTGAATGATGGCCAAGTTTCTGAATCTCCTTTTTTTGAGATGGTGTTGGACTTGATGATATCTAAAGTGCCTTCTCAATATTCAGTTCTACAATAAACAAATAATAAAGAATGTTTTATGCACAAATTCATAATTTTTCCAAAAAATTAAATTAATACTTAAAAATTTTGTTGTTCTACCTACATAAATCACTTCTTTATAATACATCTAGCTGGAGTGAGTAAAAGATATTTTGGAGTTGGGCCTGTCTCAATGGATACTATTTATATGTAGGAAATTAAGGGAGTGAGGGACGTTCTTTTTTTTATAGCATTTTTTTTTTATTTTTAGTTTACAACACTCGGTTCTACATAATTTTGAGTTTCAGATTTTCTTCCCTTCCTCCCCTCCTCCCTCCCCAACATGGCATGGAATCCCATATAACTTCCATGTATAACTTCGCATTGAATTAATTTACACCAATCCGCAAATCTAAAAGTCATCAGACTCAGCAGAAGCTCTGCTCAGTTCCTTACTAGTTGTGTGACTTGGGCAAATCACTTAAAAATCTCTGAATAACAATCTTTATTGGTAAAAAGCAGATTATATAATATTTGTACTACCTTCTTCCCCAGGCTTGTGGTAAAGATCAAACTAGATAATGTACTGAAAGTATGCTGTAAAGTATAAACCACCAATATTTGAAGGATCTTAGATTTCATCAGTATAGATACTACTCCCACCAACACTAACCACCAGCTTCTTGAATTGTCATAGCTAGAAGAAAAAATCATTATGTCTGTGAAAATACGTTTAATGTGAATGGGTATGTAGAGCTTATATCAGATTGCATGCCATCTTAGGGAGTGGGAGAAAATTTGGAACTCAAAAACTTGTGGAACTGAATGTTGTAAACTAAATATAAATAAATTAATTTTAAAAATCATTATCTGTTGGCAACCCTTTGGCAGGGATCCTCTTTAGAATTAGCTAGGTGGGTTCTTGGACAGGTGACAGACTTAGAGCTAGTTAGAGACATCTTTCTTTTTCTTTTTTCTTTTTCTAAATTTATTTACTCATTTTTAGTTTATAACATTCAGTTCCACAAGCTTTTGAGTTCCAAATTTTCTCCCCCTCCCTCGCCTTGCCCCGCCCCAAGATGGCACGCAATCTGATATAGGTTCTACATATACCTTCACATTAAACATATTTTCATGTTAGCCACGTTGTAAGGGAGAATTATAACCAATGGGCTGAACCACGAGAAAGAAACAAAACAAACAAAAAAAGAGAGAGAGCAAATCATTTGCTTCAATCTGCATTCAGACTCTGTAATTCTTTCTCTGGATGTGGATAGCTTTTTCCATCATGAGTCTTTTTGAGTTGTCTTAGAACCTTGTGCTGATGAGAAGGGCCAAGTCTATCAGAGTTAGTCATTGCTCATAGAGACATCTTTCTGCTTTGAAAGAGTTTGCTGGAACTTATTCTTTGCTAACATAGCCTTCCAGAACCTAGAGTCCTCCTCACATCAGAGGAGGAACCATGGGACATTGGAAAGAGGTCTGGATTTGATGTTAGAGGGCCTAGGTTCAAATCCTGATTGTGCCACGTACTTCTTGGTGTGACCTTGGGCAACTGATTTAATTTCTCTGGACCTTCAGGTCCTTCATCTGTAAAACAAGGGAGCTGGACTCAATGGTGTTTAAGGTTCCCTCTAACTCTCTCTCTATGATGCTATGATCATGATGAAGCAGTGGTAGAGGACTTTAAAAGGATATAAAAAAATAAAATACTACATAAATGTCAGTTATTAGATACAGGGACAAGGACGGGGGATTGGACTTGTGATTTCATTGGTATAGAGAACTGCCCATAACGAAATTCCCTGGACCAGTTAAGTACCACATCAGCAACTTAGTCTTGGAGAGTTGCCTAGAACAGTGGTGTCAGACTCAAATAGGATGCCTGACAGCTGCACGCTGACTTAGAAAATCATAAATTTAATATTATCTCTGATATATTGTATTTTTCTTTACGTTGTTAAACATTTGTTAAACAACTTCCCTGTTATCTGGTTCAAGTGGCACTGGAGAGTTTTTCGGGCCAATTGAGCTTGGCACTTCTGGCCTAGAGTCACTATGAGATTAAGTGACTTACCCGAACTCACCCAGAGAGGAAATGGCATAATTAGGATTTGAAACTAGGTCTTGAGTCTAAATCAAGCTTGAACCCAGGTCTTCAGCTACCTAGCCATTAAAACTGAGGGCACGTAGGTAGCTTAGTGGCTAGAGTGTTGGGCTTGGATTCAAGAAGACTTGAGTTCAAATTTGACCTCAGATACTTACTAGCTGGGTGACCCTGAGTAAGTCATTTAACCCTGTTTGTCTTAGTTTCCTTATCTGTAAAAATGAGAGAAATGGAGAAAGAAATGGCAAACCATTCCAGTACCTTTGCCAAGAAAATCCCAAATGGGGTCATGAAGAGTTGTGCGTGACTGAACAGCAAAAACATCCATTATGACACACTGTCTCTCATCAATAATAATCTCCATTATTTTATTCTTCAATTTAACAAGCATTTATTAACAATGCCTCCTGTGCTACGCATTGGGAAAGAGTAGAAAGTTTAGCCAAGACTATGCACTTATCTCTATGGAGCTCATAGCCTAGTAGAGGGATATGACATGCAAAAAAACAAACAAACAAACAAAAAACCCAACCAAACCATAAGCAGAATTAATACGTAAGAACAATAGAAAGTTTCAAAATAAAGTGCTAGATGAAGTCCAAGGGGGAAGATCATTACTGGCAAGGGAAATCAGAGGATGCCTCAAGGAGAATGTGGTAGAGAGTTCTTTTTAACTTGCAGCACCAGAAATAATCCTCTTGCACCCTGAGGGTTCTCAGAATTTGATCATAAGTGCATTCATTACAGTTTCCCTGTCAAACAGTAATTATAGATTTGTACCAAAAAAAGCAATGTGGTTGGTTTCATATGCACTTGCCAGGGGTTTGCCATTTATGCTAATTGTCAATCACATCATGTCCAATAGAGCAAGGAGTTGCCGCAGGACTACCTCATCCTATGAGCACCAGTGGTGCAATGAAGTCCTCAGAGAAAAGGTAATATAGACTTACCTGCCCTTCAGGCCTTACTAAACATGGCACTGCTCCTTGCACTCCATAGCTGTAGTAGGAAGGCCGAATTTATGATCTTAAAGAGAATCATACCTATGTCTGAATGGTTTGGAATCGTTAGATATAAGGAATTCTCTAAGTAGAAGGCAGAAGGATTAAAACATTTATTTAGGCTCCACAGTAACAGACCCACGAACCAGCCTCCCCATTTTGACACTTTGATCACAAGCTTCCAGGCCCAATAAGTCCGCCTCACAAGAGTAACCAGGAGGCCACAGAAAAGCATAATGGCATTAAACCAAATCATATTCATGCTACCAGTAAGAAGATCACAAACTGCCCTCAGGGTCTTGCTTGGCACTCCTCGGTCCACACACAGCTCGGCTCTACTTTCGGGTTGGCTCTGCTTCCGCAGCTCCTGCTTCAGCTTCGGCTGTAGCTGTCTCTGCCGCCGTCACCGC
>CM053623.1:336666731-336743134 GCA_028646595.1 Phalanger gymnotis | reverse complement strand
TCACCGCCGCTTCCACCACAATCTCCAAGCTGTGTCCCAGCTAACTGACTGCTTCCTCTCTCCTTCAGCTCTTAACTCCTGTCACCAACTGCCTCTCTACTGCCTCTCCAACTGCCTCTCTCCTACCTCTCCAACTGCCTCTCTACTGCCTCTCCAACTGTCTCTTACCTCTGCTCCAACAGTTCAGCAAGCTCCTCCCACCACAGGCTTCTATTGGCTCCAGTCCTAGCCACTCCCCCCAGGATCCTGGGAGGCTCGCATCCACATAGGTTCCACACCCAACAGGGCTCTGGGCCTGGGGCTTAACACTTAGCAAGGCTCAAAATACACTGAGTTACTCAAAGAAAACAAAGACCATTTTGCTTATCAACACAATAGCCCAGGCAAATTGGCCTTCTTGTTGGTCTTCACATGTGACATTCTATGTCCCATCTCCCTATCTTTGCCGTGGCTTTCTCATCAACTCCCTCCATATCTCACCCCCTGCCCCGGCCTAGAATGCACTCCCCCCTCTCCTCACCTATACCTCTTAGAATCCCTAATTTCCTGCAAAATTTCACTCAAGTGCCATCTTCTACAGAAAATCTTTTCTGATTCCCACACGTCCTACTTTATCAAAATTACACAATATTTATATATGCTTAGAGACATACATGTTGTCTCCCCTGAAAGAACAAAGTTCCTCAAGAACAGAAACAGTTTCATTTTTGTCTTTGTATACCTAGCACCTAGGTTTAGGGATTCAATCTATTGTTTCACTGAGACAGGAGAACTCCTAGGTGAAGAAATTTCCTTTGCCAATTCAATTTGGCACTTACTCTTCAATTTATCATTTTGGAAACTTAGAGCACTGAGAAACTAAGTAAGTTAGCCAGCTAAGTATGTATTGGAAGCAGGACTCAGGTCTTCCTGGTTTCAAGGCCTCTTTATCCACTATGCCAAACTGTCACTCTGGAATATAACAGATACTTAATAAGTTCTTGCTGACTGACAGAAGTACAAAATGCCATTGACCCTGTCCTCTCTGAGGTGCAGAATGGTGGAGGGATTCATTCATGCTACTTGATCATTGGCTGTTTAGATTATTAATAGTTCCTCTAATATTATCCCAATCTGGCTTTACTTTGTGGCCTCAGAGTGATAATATGCTGTAGATATTTGTATTTATTTATTTATCTGCGTACATATTGATTTTCCTCAATAGAATGTAAGATCCTTGTGGGTAAGGTCTGTTTTGTCTTTGTCTACCCAGCACCTGGCATATGTTGTTGTTTAGCCTTTTTTAGTCATATCCTACTCTCCATGACCTCATTTGAGGTTTTCTTGGCAAAGATACTGGAGGGGTTTGCTATTTCCTTCTCCAGCTTATTTGATAGATGTTAGAAATGGGGGCAAACAGAGTTAAGTGATCTGCCCAGGTTCACACAGCTAGTAAGTGTCTAAGACCAGATTTGAACTCAGGAAGATGAGTCTTCCCTACTCCAGGGCCAGGACTCTATCTACTGCATCATATAGAGGGTGCTTAATAAATTGAACTGAACTAACTGTGATAAAGTCCCTGTCCTCATGGAGTTTATAATCCAGGAGGGGGGACTGACCCATAAAAATAGCCATAATAAATAATTAGGATCAGAGAAGACAACAATGAACCATGCGCCACTACCTAATTTGCATATAAGGGGGTATGTCTAGTCTGAAGAGGAACTTGAGACCCTTGACTACAACTTACCAATTCACGTCTGAGTTTGAGAACATCATGTAAATCCTGGGTAGTCTAGGGGTTTGCCTGATGAACCGGGAAGTTGTCCCATGAAAATCTTAAAAATGATAGCATAACCCTGGCAAATTCCTCTCTTACACAATATCTTTTTTTTTAATTACTCTCTGAAGACACATGGAAATAACCAGTTCTTTTTAAGTTGAATAACCAGGAACTGAGAAACTAGAATGCCAGCATTTTCATAAACAGGAAAGAAAAGCAATAGCTGTACTCCCTAAACCCAAATCCACTTACTCTGAAGGAAAATGTTTTGCCATTCAGTACACACAACCCACCCATAAATTAGCACCTTTCCTTCTCCTATTTTTCTCCCCTTCTCCTGTTCTATTCTAGCTCAGAGCTGTTCACAGGTATCAGCTGCATCTCTGTGGAGATGTTTCTGGATGGGATTCTTGGCCCTAGTTTGCTCAAAAGGAGGGGTGGCTATAAGCATTTTTTAATTTCACAGTTGGAAACATTTTACTTTCCCCTAGGGAATCCCAACTAAAGTAGAATCCAAAACAGAAAGCTTGTTTAACTATTAGTTTTACTCAACCTGAACCGTAATTTGATCCCATCTTCCAAACTGAACCCAAAGTACATCATTTAACTCTGTCTTTGAATGCTGACTCAGCCCTTTAATTCAGTGCAGGGATGATTCATGTAAGCATTTGAAAACAGTCGCTCAATGATATTATGTCTTATTGAGCTCCATTTCGATTCGATTCAATATGCATCTATTAAGCATCTACAATTTGCCAGGTGTCCTGATAAGGTGCTGGGGAATAAAAGCAAAAATGAAACAGTTTCTCTCCTCTAGGAGCTCATGTTCTACATAAGATGAACAGCAGCCATAACTGCCTTTCCCTGATTATTCCATAGATCCATGCAGAAGCTATTATCTGGCATAATAGATAGAACACTGGGCCTGGAGTCAGGAAGACCTGAGTTCAAATCTGGCCTCAGACACTTACTTGCTGTGTGACCCTGGGCAAGTCACTTGGCCTTTGTCTGCCTCAGTTCTCTCAACTATAAAATGGGAACGATCATAACAGTACCTAACTCACAGAGTTGTGAGGATAAAATGAGATAATTGTATGACATTTTACCATCCTTAAGGCATGACATAAAAGTAAGGAATTCGGAATGTCTAAACAGGAAAGGAATAGACTAAGGAAGGCATGCTAAAAGAAGGTTCCGTATGGCCCCAAAGGTGAGAACCAGGTAGAAGTGACTAAGGGGCAAATATAGGCTGCTGTATGGAAAAACTTTCTAAGAATTAGAGCTAGCTCAAAGTCAAATGGGTTTGCTTGAGGAAGGAGTTGGCTGCCCCTTCACTGAAAGTCTTCAAGAAAAGGTTCAATGAACACTTAATGGGTGTGATTTAGTCGTGAGTCTTCACATGGAGACTGAGGTCCTGATCAACTCTGAGTGTCTACAGTTCTGTGGGAGTCAAAGTCAATGACAAGATATTGATCTCAGAAAACTAGCAGAATGGTGAGGCCCTGACCGAGAGGGAAGGTGATAGGGAAAGATTCCCACATGAGTCTTTTCCACACCTCATCCCTAACATTACTGGCCCCAGGGTCATATCTGCATGTTACTGTTACCCACTCTTCTGTTTTTTAGAGTTTTTATCCCTAAAGCATACCATAGTATCTGGTAGGCATAAGGAGTAATAAATACTTGGTGAAGCTGTGCATACAATAGAAACTTTCATACAATACATACTTTCTTGAAATTCACAATTTTCATTTAAGACTTTTTCTTTGCTTCTTCTTTGTACATGTAAATGTTCATGTTTATTAATGTTGGTGAAGTTTGATATAACCAAAATAAAAAGAAGAAAACAAATGATTGTCCGAGGAATCAAACAGATGTGATTCCATTTAAATCCCCAAAACAAATTTCCAAGTAGAAAAAGGTGATTTTTTTTCCACCAAAAGATTTTTCGTTTTACAAAAGAATTCCTGAGAGCTTTCTTTTATTAATGTAATAAGGCTTCCATGAACATAGTGCTTGACATATATGGTTTTAATTTATTGTCCTAATGACCTGTGAGGTGGCACTATTATCATTTGACAGATGAACAGAGGAAGAGAGATGCAGGGTCCTGTCTAAAGCCTAAGGTCTCATGCCTAGTTAGTAGAGGGATGGGACTTGAACACCAGTTGGGATATATAGGTATCCCAACTCTAAACCTACTAAATTATGCTGCCTTACCACTACTCCACTGAATTTTAAAATTATTTCAATTGTACTGATTTACAAACCAAATGTATATACAAATATACTCCTAAGAAGTCATTAAGGTAAACCAGTTCAAAGGATTTTTCCCAACATAAAACAGGGCGAAATATCCTAGAGGATATAATTCCTCTAATTAATTAAGTAATTCCTGTAATTAAAGCTTTTCGGAAGGAGAAATAAAGGTTGTAAACTAAGTTTGGAGATTTGGCCTGGGTGGTATCAAAGGCTGACTAATACGCTTCATAATTTTGTCCTATTTTCTGCTTTCTAAACCCTAAGAATTATAAAAACTACCTGGAGGTGACATATGACATGCTAGGAATGGTTTAAGTGAAGTCCCTCCTAAAGAAAGGAGGATTAAGAGACAGGAAGGCTAAGGTCCTCTTCAACTTGAGTCTCACAAATCTTCTGGGTGCTTCCAGATTTTCCATCCATATATGCTTTTGCTTGGCTTAAATGGAGAACTCTCCCATGATGAGAGACCTGAGAAGCCATCCACTACATTTTTCTATGCCCATGTAATGTATACTATACTTAGTTTTGGTTTGCAAGGGACACTACCTAGGAACCAATAATTTGCTCCTAGTCCCTAGAACTAAAATTTGGTTCCTGTCCTAGAAGAAGTAGAGAAAAACATCAGAACAAGGATACAGAGGCCACTCCAGAAATATGTGAGAATATCCATAGCTAGTACAAACCTGGGCCTCTGCCTTCCTTTGGACTATACAGATGAAGTAGTGACAGATCTCATTTTATTTTGGAAGAATGAGCGCACACAATGTCCCCACAAATAGGAGATAATGCTAACAGATTCAGGTGAGACTAGTATCTACCCTATGAATTAGAAAATTTGGATCAATACTACTTACTGCATATACACAGATACACACATACGTATATATATACACACATATATGTATTACATATAAGACATACATAATAGAATATATGTATAATATATATTATGCAATATGTATACTTCTTACTAAATTTTATATATGTAGTGAGTAGTATAAAGTAGCATATATATTTGGTATGCATATTTAATATGTATGTATATTTATATATAGTGTATGTGTATATGTGTATGTGCATATAAACACACACACACACACACACAATCACCATCTCTCTAAGTCTACTTTCTAGAAAGAAAGAAAAAAAACCCAATAAATAGCTCAGGTCTAAAACTGAACCATAAGCACATATATTTCTATGATTATGGGAAACATTTTTAGAAAACTTACTAAAGAAAGGCTTTAAGAAGATAGACATATTTTATTCACTACTGGTGATTCTATGCTGCAATGTAGTCAACCTTTCTTGAAAACATTTAGAAATTATGCAAGAAAAGTTACCAAATTGTTCAGTCTTTGACTCTGAGATTCCTCATCTGGGACCACATTCCAAGATGGTTCAAGAAAAAAAACTCATATGTATAGAAATGTTCCTAGCAACATTATTTGTGATCAAAAGCTAGAAACATATGGAGTCAATAACTGAAGAATAACTGAACAAAATGTTGCATACGAATATTATTGGGCCACATAAAATTCAGAGAAACAAGACTTCCTTGAAATGATGCAGAAGAAAGCAACTCCCCCCACCCAGCCCCCAGTAATATGTGTAATGACCAGAAAAAGGTAATTAAGGATAATAATGAGACAATGAAACTCAGAACAAATAGAAGAGTCAATGGTATAACTGTAATATTAAAGTACACATCTCCTTTTATTTGCCATATAATGATGATCAAATCACTTTACTTCTCTAGGCCTCAGTTTCTATGTCTTGTAAAATAAGGGGGTCCAAACCCTAGGTCAGACAACTTCTAAGACACATTTCAGCTCTAAATCTATGATCTTGTTAATAATCAAATAACTACTTTTGGAGTACTGTACTTTTTTTAATTTTTTTTTTTGCAGGGGGGAAGGCAGGGCAATTGGGGTTAAGTAACTTGCCCAAGGTCACACAGCTAATAAATGGGTCAAGAGTCTGAGGCCGGATTTGAACTTAGGTCCTCCTGACTCCAGGGCCGGTGCTCTACTCACTGCACCACCTAGCTGTCCCTGTACTGTACTTTTTTGTTGGGAAGGGTCTATTGTGTTAAAAAAAAAAAATGTATCAGTCAATTACTAGAAAAGGGAAAACGGCAGGCCTCAACACAAGGAACCTTGTGTGGTGGGTACCCATTTGCTATGGTTTGAGATCATCACTAGGATGTAACACATCTGGACAATGTTTTCATATTTGTTAGGAGAAAAACCACTTTTTCCCTATACCCACTAGCTAAATTAATACTAATAAAAGTACTAGCATGTTCCATGGAGGAGGAAAAAAAAAATTGCTAACACAGTCCTTTGCAAATAGTTGCTAGTCTAAAAAAAAAAAAAGCATCAGGCCAGTGCTGCTGGGAAAAGTGATAATGACATACAATTCTGCAACAGCCCATTTTCAGGCTCACTGCATGATTTGCATTTTCAGATAAATCTAAATTAGGAAAATCTCCCAGACTGGATAATCTCTATAAGCTTATATTTGCCCACTGAGTTTCTTCAGCTTTAAGAAAAGAGTCAAAATCCTGTGATGAACCTCATAGAGATGCTGGAAGGATTACTGAACCAATGAGCTTGTCTGCCTCCCCTCCCTTACCTGGGGACTCCCCAGGCTGCAAGGCAGGCAGGTATTTAAGAAGAAAATCCCTTAGGGCACTTGAAGCTGTGCACTGGCCACAGAAGCCTGCAGTGCTACGGTTATTTGTGGTCTGATGCCATGGAAGATGCTGTGAGTTTGATACATGTTGCCTCCAAGGATATATTATCTACCTCCCAAGTTACAAAGTAAACTTACTGGCCATCTCATCTTTTGTTTCAAAGGTTTTAAGAAGCTAACAACCAAATGGGGGATGGGGGCGGGGAGGGCGCTAGATAAGTAGTAAGGAACTCAAATGGAAACAGGCCACTGAACCATACTATAAGGAACCCCTGCCTCCACTCACTTGACTTAGAAAACCACAAATTAGCATTGTCTTATTTTATTTTTATTTATTTAAAAAATATTTCCCAATTAATTTCAATCTGATTCTGGATGCACTTGGGAGTATTGTGGACTGCACCTCTGGAATGAATGACCTTTAAAGTTCCTACCAGTTCTACACTTAGAATCCTATCAAATAAATCAGTCAGCATCCATTCTGTGTCTACGATGTTTAAGGAACTGCACTAACCATCTGGGATACAAACACAGAGAATGAGACAGTTCCATTCTCAAGGAGTTTATTATATCTATGATCCAATAAGGAATTCTTATAGGTCAATATTTTAAAGTTCTATGATTTCATCAGTTCAGGTACCCTCTCTACAAAGGTGATCGCTTCCTCCTCCAAGCTTTAATGACTTTGGAAGTGATCATTCAATCACCATGCATTTATTAAGCACTTACTATGTACTAGTCCTGTGCTAAAAAGTAGCAATACAAAGAAAAAACAAAAAAATAGTCCTTAGCCTTAAAGAGCTTATATTCTAATAGGGAAGACAACATTTGTATGTTAGTACATACAGACACATTCAGAAGAGATGGAAGAAAACCTTAGAAAAGAAGGCACTAGCAGCTGTAAGTATTGAGAAAGTCCTTTTAGAGGAGGGGGGCACTTGTAAGTTGCTAGGCCTGAAAACAATAAAAACATCCCTAGCAGCCAAGTTTCTAGTGATGAGCATCTCTGAACTTGGCTAGGCTGGTCTTTGGATGACAGACACATAATATATTGACAGTCCTGTGCTCAAAGCTTTTCCAAGTTGGTTGGACCTTCCAGAGCTTGATGCTTCCTTCACTGGTATTGCCCAGAATCCTCTCCATAGCCCAATGGGGCATTCGAAAGAGACTTTGGTAGTGAAGGCTCTCAATAGTGGATCAGCAATTTGAGATAGCTAATGTGAGAGATATTCCCCATTTTAGAGATGAGAAAACTTAAGAATGAAATGACTTATCCAGGGATTGACAGCTAAGTGTCAGAGCTGGGAGCTAAATCTTGCCCTTTACTCCCTGTATCAGCAAGACAATAATTACAGTATAAATGATAATCGTCAAAATGCCTATGTGGTTCTGTATCGCAAAATACACAAGACTCTCCACATAGGAGGTAGAAAAAGGAAACCATTTATTCAGACACCAAATAACCAGATCCCATAAGTTCATAACATCACAGCAGAGAACCACTCCATGTCAAAACCATCTGTCCCCCTGCTGGAGCCTTCCCACAAACAATTACTCACAGCCACCACACATCTGCTCTTTCCCTAAGCTCTAACTGTAGTAACTGCTCTCTCAGCATTTCCTGTGACACAGTTTCCTTTTCCTCTCACCAAACTCCTCCCATCACATGTGACTTAGGCTTCCTGTGATGTAAGCAGGTCACATGACCTATTAATGGGTGGGAAAGATCTTCAAATCTAAATTGCTATTACACTTCCCAAACCAGTTCTGGTGGAGATACAAGATAAGTATAACATGGTCTCTGCTTGGGGGGAAGGAGAGACAAAAGAGGTAAAATACATATGCAATAATTCTAGTGCCTAAAATACACACACACACACACACACACACACACACACACACACACACACACACACACTCATTCAAGGAGGTGGGATCGTATATAGTCAAGATCCTCAACCTTTTTTGAGCTCTAGCACCCTATGATTATTTGTCTGATTTTCCAATATTCCTTCCCCATCCCCACCCCCCACCAAAAGCTACAGGGCATACATATATTTTCATTAAAGATGACAAATTCAGAGCTGGAAGAGACTCAAAAGTCATTGAGGCCAATGCCACACATTTTACAGAAGAGAAAATGACTCCTAGAGAAATAAGGTGATGTATCCAAGGTTATACATGAAGTTACTTAGTCAGGATTCAAATGCAGGTCTTCTGATCTCAAACCCAGGGCTCCTACTTTTTGTCACTCTGAACCCTAATTGGCTGAAGTTGAATCAAATACTTTTTTTTTTTTGGAGGGGGGAAGGCAGAGCGATTGGGGTTAAGTGACTTGCCCAAGGTCATACAGCTAGTAAGTGTGTCAAGTGTCTGAGGCCAGATTTGAACTCCAGTCCTCCTGACTCCGGGGCCAGTGCTCTACTCACTGTGCCACCTAGCTGCCAATCAAATTCTTTGTTTGGAGAATTTTCTGAGCATTTTGAGACAGTCCTTATGAACATTGGCTACAACATAGATTGTCAAAAAAAAACCAGGACTAGCTATCACTGTTCCATAAAGCATCTTCAAATGATGCACTTTGAATTCTGAGAACACATCTGTTAACAATGATTTTTGGTTTCTTCACGTTGAACTTTGAGAAGTCCATACAACTTTCCTATATTTTGGTTTTCCAGTATAGCAGTTTAGCAAGGATCTGATTTTTACTAGTAATGTATTCTATTCATAGACTAATTCTTTACATTTTCTTAGCCTGGCCCTCAAAGTTAGCAGTAAGAATTCACTCTTCTTAGTGTTTGGGCTTACTTTGGGTGTTAGCCCTAAGTTACAATGTAGCACTGGTTATTACCACTGGAGCTACAATTAAAAAAACAAAAAACCTTCCTTTGTGACCAGTTGTGTCTATTTCATTCATGTGCAGTATGTGTATACACATGTAATGAATTACATGTATACACATACACCTGGATGTTTACAAGCTTTATGACCTTCATCAACTCACTTAAACTTTGATCCTCAGTTTCTTCATGTGTAAAATGAGGGGCTTGGACAGTTCAAAATCTATGATTCTATGATCCACACACCACAGAGTGAAAGTCTACCAAGAAGAGTTATTATGTAGCCTTTCTAAAATAAGGGAACCACAAATGAAGGCAAACAGGAAAATACGCAGGAACAATATTCTCATTAAGAAGATCACAGGATCTTAGTAATCTCACTGAATTCTAGCTCCACTCTGAAAGGGAAAAAGAGTCGTAAGGCTCATACAATTAGTATGATTTGTCAATTAGCTTGTGCTGTTCCCTGCTCTCGTTAATGAAAAAGCATCAAATGGAATTTATTTGGCCACTTTCTTATTCAAGAGTAGCTACATGAATACACACACACACACACACACACACACACACACAGAGAGAGAGAGAGAGAGAGAGAGCGAGAGAGAGAGAGAGAGAGAGAGAGAGAGAGAGACCTAAAGGAAAAATAGGAAAGCTAATTGGCATTATTTTAAATTAAAACTAATAGTTAAAGTAATCTTGTTTTTGAAGCTGGTTAGTAATTGGATCTGGCAGTTCTATGGGAAACAATCATCAAACATTACTAAGTGCCTACCATGTGACAGGCATTGTGTTAGACTAGGGGAAATTTTTTATTTAAAAGATAATCCCTGTCCTCAAGGAACTTATGTTCTACTATAAGTGCTTATGTGGGTCCTGAAGCAATGGTCAGGGAACATATAACATCATAGGATTACATTTTGGATTTTTTTTTAATCTGGACCATGCTTGCCATAATTCATTAGAGAAAATGTGAGTACTCCATTCTTTGTCTACAAAAGGGCATTATCCCTGTGCTTTCCAAGGGACAATACAAGAATTTTGCTCCCAGGTGCTTTCCAGCCACTAGGCATTAGATCTAGCAGAACTCTAGGGCTTTTTTGTACCTCTAGTAAACACCACAAACCATGTCCATGGCAAATACCCTAAGATTTAAGTTGAGGGAGGGTGCGGCTGGAATATTGTTCACTGGTGGAGAGGCAGATCCCAGGGGAGCCTGCTGGAGAGGTTGTGAGGAAGGAAGTAGGGCACAAGACAGGATGGGAGATGAACATGCCTCTGGCTCACCATCAGGTGGCTTCACCTTCCTATTGTAACTAATGATTCTTGGTAACTAAATGTTAATTAGCTTCTGTACTGCTAAAACCACTGCAAAAGCTCTCAACACTCCCTAAATACCACCTGTTGGCACTAAGCTTCAGTAGTCTGATCTTAGCTATGGCTATTTCACTTGTATAACTATCAAAAAATCCTTAAGAGGCAGAGCCCAGAGAAGCACTTTCTCTGCTTCTGCCACAAGTCCTTCCAGGCACAGCCCTTTTCCTAGAACAAGGCCAGGGTTCCACTGGGCTTTAGTGCTGTTGTTAGCACATATCAAGGAGGTAATATCCTGTCCAAGGTGAGGCCACAGTACACTGTTAATAACTGCCATTCTACAGCAGCTAACAGTAGGTTGAGTTTGGATTTCTGTTTTTTTCTGTCTTGTGAGGCTGCTTGAATGGCATGCCTCCAATCTCAGTGCTGAACTCTCACTTGTGCCCACTATACAAATGATACGATAGGAAACAGATAAGCGTGACCTCTCATCTGTCCTCATGTGCCCATGAAAAGACAACAATATACATCTCCAAGGGAATAACAGAAATGAAGGCAATAATTTTAGCTACTCCAAATAGGAATCAATTCCAAGGGCTTGGCTGATTGCTTCAATGTTTAAAAATAAAAAGACATATTCAAAGCCAACACACACACACACACACACACCACGGCTGCCACCTGATCTAATCTGTCATTTTCAACTGCAAGGACATGAATGCAAAGGGTTTTCTTATGGGTTCTGACACTTGGCAAAGGCCTCACATAGGGGGTAATTTCATAGGATCTCAAACCTTATAGGCATGAAAAAAAATGTCTCACAATTCATCCTTGATTGTATGTTTTTTGGAGGAAGGCGGAAAGGCAATCAGGGTTTAGTGAATTGCCCAGGATCACACAGCTAGTATCAAGTGTCTGAGGCCAGATTTGAACTCAAGTTCTCCTAACTCCGGGGTTGGTGCACTATCTACTGTGCCATCTAGCTGCCCCTCCTCTTTAATTGTCTTACCGAAAGCTACAATAATTCTTTTCTCCTTCAAGGATATCAATACAAAATACTTAAAATATTTAATAAGCCAACGTAACCTTTCTAAATTGTGATGTTCTTCACACACATATGCACAGACACAAACAAACACACAATGAAGCCCAGGGCAGGGATGCATTTTTCTATGCTTCTCACAGGCAGGTAGGTGGCTCAGTGGATAGAGCACTAGGCCCGGGGTCAGGAAAATCTGAGCTCAAATCTGGCCTCAGACACTTTCTCGTTACGTGACCCTGGGCAAGTGACTTAACCCTGTTTGCCTCAGTGTCCTCATCTGTCAAATGATCTGCAGAAGGAAATGGTAAACCAGTATCTTTGCCAAGAAAACCTCTGGGACAATATTGATGTGATACGATGGACAGGATCAAGAAGAGTTGGAGAAAATGAAACAACACTTCTCAGACATCTAAGCACCAAGAAGCAGAAGAGGGTGATAGAAGGAGTATGGATTTGGAATCAGGAGACCCGAGTTCAAACCCTAGTTCTGACTTTTCTTACTACTTACTACCTCTTGATTGAAACTTCTCTGTCCAAAGTTATCAATGATCCGAACACCAATTCTAGACTCAGAAAACATAGCTTCAAATTACTCCTCCAATGCTAATTGTCTTAGGTGAGTCATATGACATTGCTTTATCTTCTGTAAAATGATAGGATTGCACTTGATGGTCTATGGCATCCCTCCTAGATCTATGATCCAATGCTGTCATCCTATGATTTCTTACTTTTTAACCTAATGGCCTTTTCTGAACCCTCATCTTCTTTAATCTCTTGCAGTTTTTGACAATGTTGAATCCCTCCCTCCTGAGTACTCTCTTCTTCCTTGACTTTAGTAACATTGATTTCTCCTGGCTCTCCTCTTACCTGTCTGACCTCTCTTTTCCTATCTCTGCTGTTTCATCATCCATCTCCCAATTCCAAAGCATGAGTGTGGCCTTCAAGGCTCCTGCTTCTCTCCTTTTTCTACACTCTCTCCCTTGGTGGTCTCAGCCTGCCCATAAGTTCAAGTACAATCTTGATGTAGAAGACCGACAAATTGACATAATCACATTTAGAACCTTTCTATTCAACTGAAGTCATGAATCACCAACTGCTTGATAGATAGTTCTATCTGAATGATCCATTGGTATCATACGCTCATTAAACTCTAAAGCGAACTCATAATCTTTTCCCCTAAATCTGCCACTCCTCTAAATTTCCCTATTTCTGTTGAGGCAACTGTCCCTCAATAATCCAGGTTCTTAACCTCACGATCATCCTTCTTCTCCATGATCCCATGTACATATCCAATCAGCTGCCAAAAGTGGTCAATTCTAAGTCTGTAACATCTCTTGCAGCTCTCCCTTTCTTTGGATACCCAAAGTTGCCACCATATTTAAGGCCTTTATCACACCTTGACTGAACCACCATAAAAGCTTCAACTCCCTCCTCTCCTATCCATCCTCCACATATCTGTCAAAATAATCTCCCTCAGGCACAGGTCTGACTATATCATTCTCTTGCTCCAAATTTTACTCTCCTATTGCCAAGAGGCTTCACTACAAATTCCTCAGCCACAGTTTAAAGCCTTCTTGAATCTGGTGCTAATCTGCCTTTCCTTCCTTATTTTATATTATGTATATTATATCTACATTTTGCCCAAACAAATACCAGCTGAGTATTAGAATCCTTGTCTTTTTTCACAAATTAGCCCAGGACGTAACTTCTTCATGAAGCCTTCCCTGACTGTTCCAGCTATTAAAGATTTCTTTATCACCTTAGTAGAATGTAAGTTTCTTGACAGCTAAGAGGCCATTTTGCTTGTATCTTTATATTCTTAATACACGACACAGTAGGCTCTGCATAAACATCAGATGAATTCAATCAAAATTGACGTTTACCAGCTCTACTTTTATGAGAAAGCCATCTCATCTTTCTGGACCCGTTTACTTATCATAAAAATAGAGATAGTATCTGTACTGCCAATACAGATACTTTTTGAGGAGCTATTCTATAGACCTTAAAGAATTGATGAGATGTGTTAGTTATTATCTAAGCCACATTAAGTACATAACAAAGAAAAGACAAGCACACTAACATACTGTTGTACAGCTGTGAATATGTCAAGCCATTCTGGAAAACCATCTGGAGTTCTGCCAAGGAAGTGACTAAAAAGTCCAAGACTTTTGGCCCAGTAATCCCATTTCTAGGTATATCCCCCGCCAAAAAAAAGTCAAAGATAGAAAGAAAGGTCCCTATGGCCAAAAAATATTTAGGATGACATGGCTATAGAAGCAATGAAGTGGAAACAAAGTAGACACCCGCTCATTGAGAAATGGATAAACAAACTGTGATGCATAAATATAATGGAAAATTACTGTGCTATTAAGAAACAATAAATATGCAAAGAAGAATGAGAAGACCTATACAAACTGATGCAAGGCAAAGTATATAGAACAGGAAAATAATATATACAGTGTATATATTATCACAGTGTGTATATATATACATATATATATATACATATATATATATATATCACAACAATGTAAATGAAAAGAATAACAATAACCAAAATGGAATTCTGTGAAATTATTACATCCAAGGTTGGACACAAAGAAGTGAGAATGTCATATAAAAACAAGATAGTACTACTTTAAAAAGCACTATCTGTTAATACAGAAACAATAAAATCAGGTTTATATAGTTTTCATTTATTGTGATCACAAAAATCAAATGCAATCAAGTTTGAAACCTGATGAAAGAATAGTTATGTAAGGGTGATTCTTAAAAGACTTCTCTTGTTGGGGAGATGTTTATCATGAAATTTTTTTCTTTGACATTTGGCTATGTTTTTAATCTCCCTATATTCCTTTTCTTGACCTGTATTCCATTTGCTCCCTTTTGAAAAGAATGACATTACACTTTCTTGGGACTTTTCTTTTGGCTGCTACTTTTATCTGGAGCAGGACAAGTAGTGATTGACAGGGCAGTGCATCCATTACATACAGAAGGAACCTCAGACTCCATGTAAGATAAATGGGGTACAATTCCTCTAGGCCTATGGCTGAAGCTTCAACATGAATATTCAAGAATCATCCATTTATTTCTTTGATTCATAAGTGACTTCAGGAGTCTCTTATTTTATTACCACAAACAAGAAGGAAAAGATCTTTATGGGTCTGGAAGTTTTCAAAAATCTCTCTCCAGACATGAAAACAACAAAAAATTCTGCCTTTGTTTAAATGCAGCCATCACCAGATCTGCTGAAAATTGTTAATGCAATGAGATTGTCTCCTTGTGGAATTAGCAGAGATGGCCACAGCCACACAGATTATAACAATATTGCCAAGTCGGTGTGTTGCAGTAGCTAGCCTGCTAGACTTGGAATCAAAGACCTAGGTTCAGATCCTACCTCTGACGATTGTATGATCCCGAGAAAGTTACTTAACCTCTCTGAAGAGCCTTAATTTCTTCATTTGTGAAATACGGCTAAAAATAACCTGTAATATCTACCTTTCTGGGCAGTTATACAGCTGTAATGAGATAATGCATATATAGAATATTTTATAAACATTAAAACACTATATAAAATGTTAGTTTTTATTATTGTTAACTCAAACAGTTCATAACATTACATTTATAGAAAGCTTGAAGGTTTCCTAAATAAATGCCTTACATACGTTGTCTCCTTTTATACTCACAGCAGCCCCTGTGAAGTTGGCACCATAGGTGCTTAGCACATAGTAGGCATTTAATAGGTGTTTATTGAATGACTGATCATAGTTATGGTGTTAATTCTATTTTACAGGTCAGGAAAAACTTAGAGATGTTAAGCAATACACCCAGGGTCACAAAGCTAGAAGGCAGAGTTGTACTCACACTGATGGAAAAGTATTAAGGGCCTTGGGCATCAAGAGTGAAAGCACAACTCACTTCCCAACAATATAAGATTTCTCTTGCTATTGTATTTACTGTCTTTGACAGCTTTACACACGGAAGGGACCTCAGAGGCCAGCTAGTTCAACACCCTCACTTCACAGATGAGGAAACTGAAGCCTGGGATACTTGTTGACTTGCCTAAGATCTCACAGGCTGCAAGAGACAAAGGTGGGATTTGCATCCTGGTCCTACCACCAGAGGCACTCAGCTTTCCCCTGTCACTCAATGTAGTTTTTGTTTTGTTTTTCCCAAGTGGTTTCTATTTAGGGTGTTTTCTCCTATACTAGCTTTTCAACTATCTTTCTCTATTCCTACATGATCAAGTTTTTCTGAATTTGTGCCTGGTCATGTGACACTTCCTTACTTGGAGTAATTTTCCCATCAATGCTCTGGCAATGTATCTGGATGATGGTCACATGTGACAAATATAATGCATCCAGCCATGTTTACTATTTAGACCAAATAGGGCTTATCAAAGGGTCTTTTCTGCTTAAGATTCGGAGTTGGAAGGCTTCTTAGAATTCATCAAGTCCAACTCTCCTTTTTAACAGAGGAGGAAACAGGGCAAGGCCCAGGGTGACTGGAATCTGAGCCCAGGTTTTCTGACCACAAGTCCATTAAATAATAACAATAGCAGTAACAACAACATTGATAGTGTTTATACAACACTTTAAGGTTTGCAAAGTGTTTTTACGTGGTATCTCATTTGATCTTCACAACATTCCTTTATAGTAGGTACTGTAGGTTGCATCACCCCCATTTTATGATGAGCAGGAAGTAGGCTCAGAGAGGCGGAATGATTTGCTCACACAGAAAGTAAATGTTAGAGGAGAGATTTCAGCCCTGTCTGGGAGCTAAGGGCTCTTTCCACTACAGTGATGCGCCTAATCCTTCACATAATGAATGCTATTGCATATCTTCAAATTCATACTCTTTGAAGTTACAATTATGTAAAATATGAACACTGGTTCCAGCCCAATGGAAACGTACAGTATGAATTCAAATCATGCGACCAATTCTCAAGATTCATTACTGGCACCGATGCTATAGTTGGTCTCTATTGGCCCATGGAACCTTGAGTTGCTGCTTTTATTTATCGTTACATATAAGGCCTAATCAGTGGAAAACTGCTGAGCAGAAATATTAATAAACTCCTTTCCCTTCCTGCCAACCCTCCCCATTACATGCACACATATTCTGAGAATCCATAACTATATCCCTGCACTCCTCATCCAAACACATTCACTACAGAGGAGAGAATACAGACCACACACAATTCCGAATCAGACCAAGCTTTCCTGCTTTCCTTTGGATTCTATCCACCCTGTCCAAATGACCCTGGAGCATTTGGGAAGACTCAAGATGTGTGAACACTGTGTACAGCTGGAGTGGGAACCTCTTAGGATGAGTGGAGTTCACTTGGCTTCAGGCCCTGGGAAACTTGCAGGAGGCATCTCATCTCATAAGCTAATGTTGGCTGTAAGAAGAGGATGCTGTCTTCCCCACTTGACTTTGCTTTTCAAATACCAGTCATGCTCTTCCTTATAGGCAGCTAGCTAAGTGGTGTAGGGAATGAAGGACTGGACTTGGAATCAGAAAGATCTGAGTTTGAATCATGCCTTAGACATCAGCTCTATGACTCTTGGGTAATTAATTCATTTGTCCTCTTCAGTTTCCTCAGCTGCAAAATGAGAATAATAATAATCCTTACCTCACAGGGTTGTTAAGAGGATTAAAATTAAAAGAAGTAATATGTAAGACACTTCACAAATCTTAAATCATTGCTTATATATAAATATTAGTAATTGCCATTTTCTGTCTGCTGTTCTGATTTAATTAGTGAGAGACAAGGAGATCACTGGATCATAGACTTAGAGCCATAAGGGACCCCAGTGGTATTTTAGTCCAACCACCTCATTTTACAGATGAAGAAATGGGGGCCTAGAGAAGTTAAATGACTTACCCAAGGCAACACAAGTTTTGTTGTTAAGTTGTCTCAGTCATGTCTGACTCTTCTTGACTCCAATTTTGGGGGTTTTCTTGGCAAAGATACTGGAGTGGTTTGTCATTTCCTTCTCGATTTCAAATAAAATTCTATGGGCAATAACCACTCTTTTTATTCTGTAAGTTAATACCCTCCTCCTTTCCTTCTTCTTCCTACTTCTTCTTCTTCTTCCTCTTCCTCCTTCTTCTTCTTCCTCTTCTTCTTTCATCTTCCTTTTCTTCTTCTTCCTTCTTCCTCCTTTTCTTCTTCCTCCTTTTCTTCTTCTTCCTTTCTTCCTTCTTCTTCCTCCTTCTTCTTCCTCCTCCTCCTTCTCTTCTTCTTCTCTGTCTCCTCTTTTTTTCCTTTCTCTCTCTTCCTCTCCCCCATCCTTTTTTCTCTCTTCTCTCCCTCCCCCCTTCCTCTCTTTCACACAAACTTCCACGATCCTTGTTTTATGAAAGATCAATCCACTCAGGAAACCAGATATATACTCAGAAGTTAATTTCCTGTATAGCCCTTCTTGATATTCATACTTGTAATCTGGAGCAGTAAGAAAGGAAAGCAGGAATAATCACTTGAACCAGGCATGAAGATAAAGACACAGCAGTGGAAGAGAAAAGGGCATTCAGTGATGAGCAAGGCAGATCTCTGAATTCAGAGAGCCAAGCAGACTTAAGTTACCAAGAAGGTCAAGGGGGCCTGGCATCTTCAGTCAGAGGTTAGAGAAAAGAGAAGATTAGAGAGAAATGGAGAAGGAAGCCCTGGGGCTGAGGGCAAAGGTCCCTTGGATAAATCCCCCCCAAAAGTGGAAACCCCGAGATGCTTTAATGATTAGTAAGTCCTACCGCAGAGGGCAGATCTCTGACAAACGATAAATTATGCCTATAAACTCATGAAGGAGGGAATGGGAGCCATGTTTGTCAGTTAGTGGGCTGAGTGGCAGAGCGAGTATAGCTGACAAACATGGATTGACTTCACAATAGACTATGTCTTGCATATTTGTTTGTTTTTATTTTTTGATGGATAAGGCTTGGGATTATGCTGAGAAATCAAAGGTGGAAAAGATACAATCTTTTGTGTTGAGGGGCTCTTATACTTCAATTGTTAGCACAGGGTTATTTCCAGGAATATAACTTTTAGAGCTTTTTCCTTCCTGATTTTAACTATCACAAGGAATATAGAGTACTTTCAATTCATCCCGTTGAAATTTCCTCTATATTCAGCTGTCACTCTTAATAAGTTTTCCCAGATAATTCAATTCAATAAAAATTTATTAAATGCCTACTATATGCCAGGCACTGTGCTAAGTGCTAGGGATACAAAAAGAGGCAAAACATACTTGATATTTGACCTACTTCTTTTCTCCTCTCTCTCCAACTTATCTTCATACTTCTGGTTAAATCCCCTTTTGGGGGGGGGCAGTGAAGATTCTAATGAGGAAACTCCCTCCAGAAGTTCTCAGCAACTTACAGTCTTAGACAATGTCTTAGAGTACTACTAAGAGGTTAAGTGAGTTGCCCAGGACCCTACAGCTAGAATGTCAACGGCAAGACAAATCCATTTTTTCCTCATTTTTTTTAGTCTGGGCTCCATGATTTCACAGGTGGAGGGCACTCTCTGAAGCTTTCCCTACCAATACAGTTTGTGGGCTATTCCCAGTTTAGAGCGGGGTCGCCAAGAGAGTAAGTGCTATCTATCCTTCCCAGAGACCCAAAGCCAGCTGGGATGAGGTGAGATCTGAATTGCAGATCTTCCTGCTCCTTCTTGTGATACTCAAAATATCCCCCTCAAGCCTTTAGGCTAATTTATGTCCTTCGGATCACTGTGAAGATGAGTGCCCACATTTATCCTTTGCTCACTCAGACATTGAAAGTTTCCTCATTTCCTGGAGAGGTTATTAATGATTTAGTTGCTGTGGATCTTTGAACCCCTTTCAGCTCTTTCTTAAAGACCTCTAAAGAAAACCAGTCACTCCTAGAAAGAGTGAAAGGCAAAAATCTCTCCAATCCCATTAGGCAAGCCTCTCATAATCCTCAGTCTAATTGACCAACATAAAAGACTCATATTTTTTCTTTGCCAGCTCCCTATGAGATCATTGGATCATAAACTTCAAGCCATAAGAGATCAGAGGTATTTTAGTCCAAGTACCTCATTTTAAACACAAAGAAAGTTAAGCGACTTACCCACAGTCACACAGATTTTGTTGTGAAGTTGTTTCAGTCAAATCTGACTCTTCATGACCCCAATTTTTGGGGTCTTCTTGGCAAAGATACTGGAGTGGTTTGTCATTTCCTTCTCCAGCTCATTTTTACAGATAAGGAACTGAGGCAAACAGAGTCAAGTGACCTGCCCAGGGTGCGATAGCATGTAAGTGTCTGAGGCTGGATTTGAACTCATTAAGATGAGTCTTCCCTGATTCCAAGCTCAGTGCTCCAGCTACCTAGTGGCAAAGCCAGGATTTGAACCCTGGTCCTATTACTACTCCAAATTCATCTCTTCCTACTATATATTGCTATATCGTGCGGTCTCCCTTGAACTTGGGGAACTAGAGGGGTGGGGCGGGAAAAGCATAAACAACTGGAGAGATCAGGAAAGTTGGAGGTTAGCTCTTGAGCTGAACTTTAAAGGTAGCTATGGGTTCCAACGGCGCAGGTGCTTCCAAAGTCAACACTTCCAAGCAATATTACAAGGTGGGATTGAGGGACACCAGTCCATTTATACTAGCCCCCAAAGCCCACTTTCCTATTTTCAGATTGATGAGATAAGGCTCAAAAATCTTTCCCAATCTTCCTGCCCCACCCCGATACCCTGTAAATTTCCAGTCAATGCTACAACACCATATACAATAATAACCCCAAACAATTCCCAGCCCCCACCCTCCATATGGAAGAGTTATTTCATTCAAAGAACAATGAGAATGTGAGATTTCTTTGCTTGAATGACAGAAAAGAATTGGGCTCTTACTTCCGCTTCATTGTTTTATTTTTACCACGAGTAATAACAACACCTTATGTTTCCATAAGCAATTTAAGATTCACAGAGTCTGTACGTATTCTTTGGTCTTAAGAAAAGCATGTGAAATAGTTCTAAATATCATACCCACTAGAAATATAAAGAAACTGAGACTCAGAAATGTTAAGTTGGATTGCACAGAGAGACAGGTGGAAGCTAGGAGTAAGGAGTGAATTTTTATAAAGCTCATCAATAAAACACAAACAACTCAATCATCAACCATACATTCTTTGGCCCATCTTGTTTTTTACATGTAGTCTTCTGTGTCCCATCTCCCATTTCTGACTTTGCACAGGCTGTCCCCCTATCCTTAGAATATTCTCTCTTCTCATCTTTTGAGACCTTCTTACTCCTGATCTCTTAGTTACTTTCAAAACTCAACTCAAATGCTACCTCTTATGTGGGGCTTCTCCTGATGCCCCACACTCCTTTGCTTCTGTCTCCCTCTGAAATGACCATATTTATTTATTCAAATATATATTTATCTGTTTATTTATTGTGTATGTCTGTTTCATCTCCGACAATAAAAGGTAATTTCATTGACAGTAAGGGCTTTTTCATTTTTGTCATTATATCTCCCATATGCCTGGCACATAGTAGGTGCTTAATACATGCTTTTTGATTGAGCTAGGCAGCTTGGCCAAAGGAAACCTCATACCTATAGTTTGTTTCAACTTCCTTCTCTAACAAATTACGCAGAAGTTTTCACAACAAATTCCAAAAAGTTTTTATTGAGGACCTCACCCTTCTCTTCCCTGCTGGCCACCACTCAAAAGAACAAGAAGGAAAGCAAGAAGCCTGAATTTTAAATTAACCTCAATAAACCTTTCAGAGCCCATATGTTCAACATACGCTTCTAGGCACTAAGCAAAAGAACCTAAATAAAACGTGGTCATCCGACCTCAAGCAGCTTGCAGTAAGAGTAGATAATCTCCAAATTGGATAATCATCCTCTCAAAATTTATCTTTAACAAGCTCTGACTTGAGGGTCTTCCTAGACCAAAAAAGTAAGATGGTACCAAAATGAAAAAAATTAGAGGAAAAGAATTACCTATCTATCAGGTGATTAATAAAGGAATATGGCAGTATTCTCTTCCCCAGCTGGTGAGATCACCCCATTTTCTCCATCATTAACAAATACTTCTGAAGTATACATTAGGCATTTGGCATATGCTCACCCCACTCTTCTATATTGTGTTTCCTTATTTCCATAAAGGAAAGAAACACTTCCTGTAAGGTAAGTCTTAGCCTGGGTTTTATGGGATAGAGTCTATCCTATAGTCTATCTGATAGATGGTGATTTACATGAGTAGATGGGAGTAGGCGGACAATAGGTGATGAATGAGTAGATGGGGAGGGCAGAATCCTCCATGCAGGGGACATCTTTTGCACTCCTATTTCTTCCAAGTAAAGAGCTCTTTGTAGTCATGGTGACATAGTCTCTAGTAGGAGGTCAACGGCTACTAGGACACCTAGGTGACATAGTAGATAGAGAACCAAGTCTAGAGTTATGAAGACCTGAGTTCAAAACCAGCCTCAGACACTTAATAGTTCTGTGACCCTGGGCAAGTCACTTAACCCTATTTGCCTCAGTGCTCCAGCTACCTAGTGGCAAAGCTAGGATTTGAACCCTGGTCCTATTACTACTCCAAATTCATCTCTTCCTACTATATATTGCTACATCATGCGGTCTCCCTTGACCTCATCTGGAAAATGAGCTGGAGAAGGAAATGACAAACCATTTGTATTGTAATACAGATATGAAGTCAGGAATAGTGACCCCAAGAGAAATTATCTTACCACAATGTGCAGCTATAAGATCCATCTTTCTCATTGCTTTGAACAACAAGGACAATAATTCTTGGCAAATCTTTTGTTTTATTTTGTTTTTATTTCATCCATTGTTAATCCTGTCAAACAGAGCAAATAGCAGTCTGATGAAAAGCCTAGTAGCAAATGTTCTTGCAATCAGTCCCAGAACTAATAATGCTTCTATTCTTTTAAAAAAAGCTCATTAAAAGACTAACAGTCTTCAAAGAACAGTTTTTGCCTTCAGTGTCTCTTTCCCTATTAGAGGGAGGAAACACCAGAGCTCTGAATGACACTGCTCTGACCTCCCTGAAGGTTACCTTTAATAAATGCTCGTTGAATGACTGATAGGGTGGCTCCAAGATCAGTTATCCTTGGTGTTTCCCACCCTAACTTCAGTTTACATCAGACTCATCACTCATAAGAGAAACCAAATTTTCCAGGTTTATTCTGCTGGAAAATAATGGTTACTGAGTCATGTAGGCTTCCAAAACATATGTAATGACTGCAGATTGTAAAATTATCTTGCTGAAGGAGCTGAAGGTATAACAATATTGCTGAAAATTTAGAAGTGATTTTTTAAAAAAAGTTGACATTTTAATGTAGTAATACTATACCCTGCACTATTAATTATTTATGTGCTTTTTGCTATTATTTAACATAGTCAAGGGTATAACTTAGAGAACAGAATTTCATTGCAGAGGTATGTTTGCAGGTAATCTAAAGTGTTAAACACTGAAGCCTGATAAGTATTTCTGTAGATACTAGGTATTGTCAGTTGATAGCTAAGCATTTATTAATTAGATGACTCTTCTTTCTTTTCTGGCATATGTCATATTATCCCAATGAGATACTAATAGCTAGCTCAGGATCATAAGGTTTGCAAATCACTTTATATATATTACCTAATTTAATTATCCAAATTTTACAGATGAAGAAACTGGTAGCTAAGAATCAGGTAGCCTTTTGCCCATTTTATAGATGGAAAATATGCTTTTTTAAAATCATATTCTTGGTGGGCAATAATACAATATGGTACAAAGAGCAATGGACCTGAAATTGGAGGACTTAGGTTACAATCCTAGCGATCATGTAACTTTGGGCATGTCACCCAACCTCTCTAAGTCTCAGTTTTCTCATAGGAGCTGGGGAATGTTCCTTAAGGTCTCCTCCAGCTTTAAATGCTAAGATTTTGACATTGCTTCCAAACCTGTTGCTTCCCATCCCATGACCTACCTAGTTCTGTATCCCTATCTCATTGAAATTGGCTGATTCCAAGACCTACAGAATTTTCCTCTTAAGCTTTATCCAGGAACTCCTTCTATTTTGTTAATAAAAGAGATAATTCTGAGTTACTTCTATACATACACATACACAAAAGATATGCGGTTTCTTCAGTAAAGGGTACTCCAGAAAGGTCAGGGATTGTATGGTGGATTCTGGATTTATCCAAGGAGATGGACAAAAGTCACACAAGTTAGGTAGGCATGGATGAGGTGAAATCAACATTGTTGGAAGAGAGTCTCATATCAATGAGATGACAAATCCATTGCTGTATTATATAAAGGACCAAGAGAGTCAAAGATCCATCAATCAATTTGGTAAATAACAAACATAGGGATGTAGTAAATATTGACCAATCCTTTCATACACCCAGGCACATGCACACACACGCATGCGCGCACACACACATTTGTATATTTCTGTATGCATGTCTTATTTTAGAATGGAAACTTCTAGAAGTCAAGGATGGTTTCAATTTAATGTGATCTGTATGCAGAGCAGTGCTATGGGGACATTAATAAGTAGGGAGGTGTTTCTAGAGACGTGTATTATGTGTCTATTACATATATTCGGTAGAGAGGATTACATAAATGCAAATGCTGATGAAAGGTATGGTATTATCTGACATTACTTAAGCTGCCATATGGCTTATCTAGGGAGAAAAGGCGTGTCAACAGCTGAGTGGGGTGACCTCCTTTCCAAAAGAACAACATTTCCAGGAAACCTGGAAAAAAAATTAAACCATGTACACTTCATCTTTACTAGCTAATACATTCACTGGTTCAGAATGTTTTGGCTTCTCTCCCCCCATCATTAAAATGCTGCTCTGCTTGGCTTGGACTGGAGGTAATCAGTTTCACCAACCCTGCTCTTT
This sequence comes from Phalanger gymnotis, assembly GCA_028646595.1. Taxonomy (NCBI): domain Eukaryota; kingdom Metazoa; phylum Chordata; class Mammalia; order Diprotodontia; family Phalangeridae; genus Phalanger; species Phalanger gymnotis. The sequence continues at coordinate 336,718,333 of CM053623.1, read as the reverse complement.
CAAGTCTTCTTTTCTCACTGTGTCTTTTCACAAATTCAAGGGCACAAATTAACTTTTCCAATTACAGTTGGCCTGGTTCACGTTTCCTTTTTGTAGTTCTACTTACTTCCTTTCTTTCCGATAAGCACCTCAGAAGTCACTGCTGTTCTCTCTTGGGTAGATCATTCAGTAAGGACTTGGGGAGAAGCTGAGACCACTTTCTCAAAATATAGCTTACAGTTTTCCTCTCTGCAGTCTACTCCCAGGGCACCTGCTTCGGATCCCCAGGCCCTGATCACAATCACAGCTCTGGGCTGGCAGAGAGGAGTTCTTCCCAGTTGTGCAACTGACTTAATTCACACACTCTCTGGTCAGCAGCATTACCTGGAAGCCTAGCTTGTTTCCAAAGCAGATGCGCTATTTATTGATAATTTTACTTTAAACACTGCAGCTTAATGCCATATTCTATTTCAACAGATGCCATCTCTTTCTATTCTGGACTAGGAAAGCCTCTTAGTATGAAAAACAATTGTGTTTTTAATTACATTTTAATGATGACTTCTGTCTTAACATAATCACTTCTGGAAAAAAGACACCCACCCCCTCTCCAACTCCTACTTCACAGACTGAAACCACCCTTACAACAAAGAAAAACAAATGAAAACTACATCTACAATCTACACAATATTTTGCCTAGTAGTTTCCCACCACTCAGTTATGATGAGGTTTATTATCTATTCTCTCAAATCATCACTGGTTTTTCAGGTACTCAAATTATTTTCAGTGATCTTTTCATTTACCTTGTGATCACTGTTGAACATTATTGTTTTGGTTCCACAGATTTCACTCCGCATACAAATCTTCCAATGTTTCTCTAAGCTTTTCATATCTATCATTTCTTATTTATGATAATATTATGTTACATTCATCTACTACAGCTTTTCAGCCATACCCCATTGATGGGCAGCACTTTATTTCCAGTTCTTTGCTACCAAAAACAATGCTACTTTAAATATTCTAGTACATAACAGACAATTGCTTCTGTCTTTGACTCCTTTGAGTCAAACAGTCATAACCTAGAACCATGCCTAGAACATGAAAGGCACTTAATAAATCCTTGTTAAATGACTGGGGTATATACCATCCCCAGCAGCAGGAATGTTGGTTCAAGGACAATTTAATGACTTCTCTTGCATAATTCCAAATTGACATGCAGAACTGCTGAAGCAATCAATTCACAACTGCTCCAACAGCTATTTAGTGCCCCTGTCTTCTTCTAGTCCCTTTAATATTAACAGGTTATTCCCCACCTCCTTTTTTGGCCAGTTTTTCTAAGTCACATGGAAGTAATTCTCAGAATTGTTTTAATCTGCATTGTCTATTACTGATTTGGAGTATTTTCTTTTATGGTCATTCATATTTTGCAAACCTTTTGAGAACTGTATCTTTTGACCACTTATCTCTTGGAGGAGTGCCTCTTGATGTCAAGATGCATTCCCTATTACCTACTGCCAATTCACTGTATCTTGAATATCAAACTTTTATCAGTGATATTTAATGCAAATATTTTCTACTCTATAATTTCTTTTTGTTCAAAATTCATTGATTTTTTTCATACAGAAGCTTTCAAACTTTATGATCTCTTTATCTTTTACAATAGCCATCTATTTGTTGTTTAAGAATTTACTCCCTAGATAAAGATGGGAAAGGTAATGCCTCCTTTCTTTGAATTTTTTCTGATATGATGCCTTATACATTCAATTCACATCAGATACTGGACAATAATACCAACAAAACAACCAAAATAATGCTACAGAATTATAAGGCCAAACTTAGACTCAAAGAAGCAATGAGAATGGCCTTCTTTTCTCCCATTTTTGGGGAAGAGAGAGAGAGAGATTGACAGAGAAAAATTGAGATAGGCAAAGACAGAAACAGATGGAGACAGAGTTTAAAGGAACAGAATGCATACAAAGTTGGACTTAGTTGGTGTGTTGCTTAGTTTTGCCGAGCTTTGCTTCTCCTTTTTAAATTTTTTGGTATAATGCATTGTATTCTGGGAAGGAAAAAGAAGAGACATGTAGGGAAAAACAAAAATAAAAGACAGCAACACAAAATCTTTTAAAGAAACTATATGAAGGCAGGAAAGGATTCAGGGAAGCTTAAGTCAGGCATTTAAAGGCCAAGGTTGGGATGAGGAAACAATATTTTATCCTAAAAGCACTGGGGAGCTCTGGGAGGATTTTGAGCAGGGAAGTAACATTATCAGATGTGTTTCTTAGTAAGGGTATTTTGCTAATTGTGAAGAGGAAGCATTGGATAAGGGAGAGGCTAGAAATAGGCATCCATGGTCCCCTGAAGTCATGGGACTATCAGGGGAGCTGAGGAAGGAGAAATGCTTATCTTCTGATTAACAGAAAGATGATGTGCCTCAAAGCCCTTTTCTTCCCTTTTCCAATTTTCCTGAAGCTTGGTCTCTTGGGAAAACCATGACAATATCTGCCCTGCAATAAGGATACTGCCCCAGAGGCAACCAGGTGATGGCCTGAATGTATTCTGGAGATTTCTGCTGGCCATGTTGTTCTAGAGGATGTCTCAGTGGACCTCCCTGCTGATGAGGCTGAACAACGACATGAAAAATCACAGGTTTGGATCCATAATCTACATTGACACAGCCTTACTTCAAAAGTTAGACAACTGTGAAAACAGCAACCGCCACCACCTACCTGGCTGCTCCCCAAAGACTTTAAACATGGTACTAGCTACAGTATGAACTAGACTGGGGAAACTTGGACACTCTTTATGACTGACCTAAGGTACATCTGATCATGTTACTCCCTTCTTCAAAATCCTCCAGTAGCTCGCTAGGGCCATCAGGATAAAATATAAGCCTCCCCATCCCCACCTGCCTTGACATTTAAAACCTTCCACAAGTCAGACTCAGGCTCCCCTGAATTCAACATACCATCTCCTGCCCACAGATCTTTTGAATCTATTTAAAGTTTTGTATTGATGTAATTTGTAAAACCTTTCTACTAATGAATCTGAGAGGAACCAGCAAGGCCAGAGAGGACCACGCAGAACAGAGATATTTGAAAAACGAAAAGAGAACAAAGGGGAACGAGAGGGTGCTGGGTCAATACCACCACAAACCAGGTAATAGAGGCAGAAACACCAACAACAGAAGATAGAATTTTTTAAATGAGGAAAAATAATCACAAAAAAGTAAATTCATTTTATGGAACAGGGAGAGGGAAGAAAATATCATTAAAACAAACCAGAGGAGAAAAAAAACCAAGAAGAAAAATGAAGAGAGAACACAAGAGACAAGAGAAGACCACCAAAGAGTAATAAAATTTAAATTTCTGAAGAAAGAGAAAGCTAAATGAACACATATTTCCAAGCAATTCTCCCTTCTTGTCTTCCTTCCCTGATGTCATACAGCTTTCTGTTTATCCTGTTACAGCTAATATGGTATTGTACTTCCAGCCTTTTCTCTTCTGTAATCCAGGGAGAGATGCTTTGCGGCTCCTCAAGAGGACAAGTGAATGAGCTTCATTAATAAAATGAGTTATGTCCCTGATTTTAAATTAGGAGGGAAAAAAAAGAAAAACTACAGGAAAAAATCCATTCTTGGATGCTTAGTGTATTTAGTAATGGCTAGTAGAAAAGCAGACTTCAGTCTTTAGGCTGAATATGTCTGGCTAATCACACATCTTGTAGCCAGACACATCCACTTGAGGCAAAGAATACAAGTATTCCTCACCCCCCCCCCCCCCCCCGCAAAAAAAAAAAAAAAAACAAACAAACCCACAACCAGCAATCAGAATGAAATTCTAAAACAAAACAAAGCAAAATGAAACAAGAAAACCATAGATTTGAGCAACAGATTTGAAACATTCTTTGTTTCACAAAACAATTCAATAAGCTTTAGTTTAATCAGAGGAATCTTCTAACTCATTTGTAATAAACAGTAATAAACTGGATACCCAGAATCTCTTAGTTGAAAGGGATTGACTTTCTATTCAGTGCTTGGTGACCAAATGGCTGATGTATTCTAATGCAGGCCTGTACAACAACCATCTCTACAACACTGCCAACTAGGGGCATCCAGTCTAGAAAGACCTTGAGTGAGGGAGAACCCACTACCTACTGAGGCAGCCCACCCTGAATTCCGAGAGCACTAATATTTAGGGAGTTTTTCCTTATATTGGGCCCAAGTCTGCCTCTCTGAAGCTGGTTCCTGGTGTGCCTAGATCAGCCCTCTGGTTCCAAGCAAAACACATCTAGTTATTCTTTGACATGAGTCTTTCGAATTCTTGATGACACCAGCCATGTTCCACCCCCATCAAGTTTTCATTCTCCTAGATTAATATTTCCCTCCGATCTCCCTCCTCCATGAGGCCAGAAGAAAAAGACTTAGGTTCTACTGTTAAATAACTGAGTCTTGATTTCCTCTAAGGTAAAAATGATTGAGTCAAAGTAGAAAATCTCAAAGATTTCTTGATTTTTAGAGCCTAGGTTCTATTATGTAGTCCACCCTGAGCTATCTCAATACTTCAATTCATCTATAATCTCATAAATTTAGATATTCTATCCAACAGCACAAAATTGCTAGCATTTACATAGCACTCTAACATTTGCAAAGCACTTTGCATATATTATCTTATTTGATACTCACAACAATACTCATTTTACAGATGTAGAAACTTAGGCTTAGGGGATGAAATGACTTGCCCAGGGTCATACAGCTAGTAAACATCCAAGGCAGGACCCAAATTCAGATCTACTTGACTCTAATTCCAGTTATCCAGTATGCCATCTAGCTGCCTCTGTAAAGAAAGCAATCAGTCCACACCTCCCTCTTCTATACAACTCTTGTTCGCAAATGAAGAACAATCAATTCATCAACCAACAAGCACTCACTGAGCAATGATTGTGTGCTAGGCATCATGGGAAACTCCTGGTGTGGAAACTTCTTGTACTAATAGACATGGCAGTAGATAAGTCCTATGGAAATGCTTTAGATACATAGAGATTAAGTTACTTGCCTATGGTCAGACAGCTACTAAGTATTAAAGACAGTACTAGGCATTCTTGACTCCCAAACCCAGAACTCTATCCATGGTCCCAAGCTGTCTCGACTTTCTTAACTTTTTTGTATCATGGACTTCATGGCAGTCTGGTGAACTTCTCAGGGGAAAAAAAAAGTTCTTAAATGTATAAAGCAAAATAGAAAGGATTACAAAGAAATCTAATTATACTGAAATACAGTTAGCAATTTTTAAAAAGAAATTCACTTATCATCCATGAATTCTTTGGAGATCCATTGATACCAGGTTAAGAAACCTTGTTCCACATAGATTGGTGGCCAAATCCTTCCATAAATTTTGCAGAGGCAAGTCACTGAACATGATGAAGACCTTCCTGTAATTCCCTTTACACCAATGAAATACCAAGAAAGCAATGACTTGTTCCTCTCCCTCACTTTTCCTACAACTGGCCCACTTCCTTTTCTGATTGTTCAGCTCTGAGGACATATTTAAAGCTGTTTTTGATGAGATTCTTTTTGGATGGTCTTGTTTGTGGATGACATTGCTCCTGACTCCCCAGGAATATTTCACAACATTTTATATGATGTCTCATATAATCACTCAAAAGGATTTGGCCTAACATCCATGCAGAAGAAACCATGGCATGAAGAATGTCACCACCAAGCCTATAACGTGCAAGTGTTGGGATAGCCCCCCCCTCCATCTATAGCCATAGATACTGGCTGGTCTATCGGTACATATACCTGGGGCAAACACTGCAGAAGGGCAATGAACTGGGCCCAGATTTGATCAGGAATAAGAGAGCTGAATGGATTGCGATCAGGAAACTGCACAATCCTTTTACTGACCTCAAGCTTCTCTGTGGAAAAATTGGTCCCTCTGTTAACAACAATATTTGTCTAAAGATGCTACACAGATGTAAATCATGAAACACCTCCACCTCTAAAGAATTAAATTTTGGGTCACCCAAAGGACAACATGTATGCAGGGTATAAATAAGCTATAGCACATTAACAAGTAAGAACTGTGCACAAGACAGAAATCATTTCTTATATGATAGCAACTCCCCCCACCCCGCCAACTCCCGTCCCCGCCAAGCCATGTAATAGCTGAGTAACTGATAATGAAAAAGAGATTGCCTATCTATCTTTCTGGAGACGGAGAATAGACCTGATGACTTCTTGAGATCCTTTCCAGCTTGTCTGGATTTCCACATATGGAATGTAACATTTATAATGGCTAGTGTAGAGAAATCTGAGCTAAGAGGGGGTAAAGAATGCTAGACGTTCAAAAGAATTCCTTTATTTTTCTTTAGGGGAGGGCTAATGCTTACTTGTACAAACAAACAGAAATATAATACTGAAATATATTCTTAAATAAACAGGAGTGGGAACTGCTAGAAATAGACTAAATTAAATACTGAACACCAAGCAGAAGAAAATAGCAACTAAGAGACTCAAATTCAAACAAATGAACAGTATTTAAAAAAAAACAACCAGAAAAAATATCAATTTAATGGACAAGCAGCACTCCTAGATGGGAAAAAAGAACAGCTGGTAAAAGAATGAGAAGGAAGAGAAGGAAGATGAGGTAAGAGTGAGAGAAGGCAGAAGAAGAGAAGGGAGAGGAGGAGGAGGAGGAGGAGGAGGAGGAGGAGGAGGAGAAGGTGCCTGAGGAGAAAGGGGAGGAAGAGAAGAAGAAAGAGGAGGATGAGGAGAAGAAGAAAGAGAAGGAGGAGGAAGACAAGGTGGGAGTAAGAGAAGGTAGAAGAAGAGAAAAAAGAGGAGGAGGAGAAGGTGCCCGAGGAGAAAGGGGAGGAAAAGAAGAAAGAGGAGGAGAAGGAAGAAGAGGAGGTGAAGCAGGAGGAAGAGAAGGAGATACAGGAGGAAGGGACAGAGAAGGAAAGAAACAAGAACAAAATGAAAAGAGCAACAATGAAACATTTGAAATATATTCAGAAGAGCAGAAGTTCAGAAAAGGACAGAGACAAGCAGGGCAATTTTCTTGCCAATATGTTAAAAAACACCTGTAGATAACACTCACACAACACATAAGTGTGTATACCACATACATGATACAGTTAAACCCTATATGTAATAGTTCGCAATTGCATATATAAAATATTTCCTCTTCCTCTTCTTTGTATATAAAAATGTTCACGGTTGTTAAGATCATACTAAAGGGCTAAAATTTTTAAAAAAGAAGAAAATACTTTTCTGGGAACAAATGAATCAGGCACAAACCTAATTCAAGCACAAGCCAAATTTTTAAAAATATTCTCTTTTTAATTCCTCTAATGACTGTTTCAGTCCAATTATTTTTTAAATGTAATTCTGAAATAATGTCATGTTTCAGCTGAAGGTTTTTGTTTTATTTTGTTCACAAGTTTTAATAGAATTTTCAAGATTTCATAAAATCATAATTTAAAGTGATATTTATAAAACTACATACATTTCAATACTGAAAATGTGGATAGAGCTTTAACAGTACTTACTGGCTAAATTCTAACTCAGATCCCTACGAACGAGATCTTTTTTTTAACTTAAGGAACGAATATTAAATGAATTCATTTCAAGCAAAATGCCCTATTATAAGGCAAGGTATTGCAAAGATAACCTAATATGTGAAGGATTCATGATGTTTATTAACTTTGTGATCCTGGATAAGTTTCAGACTCAGTTTCCTCATTTGTAAAATGTGGATAAAACAGTACTTACTTCATAGGGGCATTGTGAGAAACAAGTGAGAAAATATACATTAAAGCTCTTTACAAAGCTTAAACTGCATAGAAATATGACTTTGTTATTATTATCATTTTTATTATTAGTAGACCTGAGAAATAAGATGATAAATGAAAGAGAAAGATGGGGCTTTCTAACAGAATTTAACTGTATTACATTCCTTGCTCTTTTTCAGTAAGGACAGTTTCATTTGCAACACACAGGGTTGCATAATGAACCATAACTTGGAAAACTTTTCAATTTTGCCTACTTGTTACGGGAAAGAGAATGTTCCCAGACAGCTCATTATCATGAAAGACTGCTTCTTCCTTCTCTCATTCTCTGCTCCCCTTCTCCTACCCCTAACCAAAAAAGAATCAGAATTGCATGGAAATGGAAAGGAGGGGAGAGACTCAAAATAACTCAAATAAATCCTTTAGTTTTCACTGCTACTTTCATTTTAAAATCTAACAATCCAATGGGGAGGCTGGGAAGAAGGTTTTTTTTTTTTGCTGCAAAAAGATGCCTTGTACAAAGGAAGAAGAATGACCTCCCATGTTGTGTGAAAGCCCCAGAGAAAGTGTATGAACAGCAGCCAAGATAAGTGGAAAACCCACTAATTTGAACACAGAAGAACTGGGTTCAATTTTTGGCTACTCCTTCTGAACTTGGGAAAGTCATATAACCTCTAGTGACTACACCTGTGACTTCATCCTCCCCCTTCAAACACATACTGCAATTTTTCCCCTTATAGCCTATTAGAGCACTGAGAGCATAAGTAATTTGTCTAGGGTCACATAGCAGTATGTGTTAGAATCACAACTTGAAATCAGGTCTCTTCCTGGATTTAAGGCTGGCTCACTATCCACTTCAACCAGCTGCCTCTCTACAAAGTGAGGGGGTTGTATGAAATGATCTCCACGGTCCCTCTACTGCCAACATTCTGTGATTCTGGGTATATAAGGCATATGTAGAACTGAACCAATGGCCACTTAGAATGGGGGGAAAATCTCATTCATCAAATGGCTGCTCATTTACTAGGGCTCAGCAATAATTCATTCATTCAATGTAGAAGCAATACAGCTTTTTTACTGGTGCCTGCACAGGCCACTAATCCGTTTCAATTCAGTAAGCATTTACTAAATGCCTACCATGTGCAGAATACCTCATTTGGCATTGGATAGAAAAAGCTAAAATGAAAAATACCACCTGCCCTCAAGAAACTTACTATCTATTAGGGACCTCATAAGGAGAATACTGACCACAGCATCATGGAAACAATGTTAGAAGAGACCTCCAAAGTTTAGCTGTAAATCCAGGGACATCTAGGCATGGCCCTGGTTATCCCCACATCCTGTTGCTTAAACAACAGGATGCTGGAAGGTACATGGTGTTCTCTCACACCAACATGCACCAATATCTTGTTGTCTGGTTGCCCTGGGCAACTGGCCATAGCTAGGTTTGGGTTATCCTCTGTCCTTAGTATCTGAGTTCACTGCAGTTTGGAGCTCTACAGCTAATTAATCAGTCTATGAATCAATGCCCTCCTCCAGATGGTTGTAGTTCTGTCCAGTAAGTGATCTCTTTATACAAGTCTACAGAAGAGCAGAAGGCTGTGCTTCTTAGTATTCCTAAGAAGCCTGTCAGATTTCATACCTGAATCAAAAGAAAACAGATTTAGAGCTGACAGTGACCTTAGCGATGTTTCAGTCCAAACCCCTCATTTAATAGGTGAGAAAACAGGCTGAGACAGGTTGTCATTTAGTCAGATATTAAGTTGTAGGGCAAGGATTCAAACCCAGGACTTCTCATTGCCAAGCCAAGGCTCTCTCCACTCTGCTATGTTCTCTTGACATGATTGGCTCATGCGGCGTGTTTCCTGAGGTGATGTTCTGCATGAAAATGAATGACAAGAATTTTTATGTTGAGTGTCCAACCAGCCAGACCAACTAATGGATGATTTCAAAGGTTTTTGTTCCTCTCAAAAATGACCCCTCTATTCAATTAACCCAAAGAAAACAAGAGGCCAAGTTTGAAGCAGTTTGCTTTCTGCTTCTCCATTTAAGGCATTCCAGTGACTAATGTGATGAATTATAAACAGGGTTCATAGAAGAATATATTTGCATGAGTCAATGAGCCGCAACTGTTTTAACACAATAGTGACAGGCTCCATCGCCACAATACCATAATAACGCTAATGAGTAAATATCATTTTAATGCCAAAATACCAGTCAGGCAGGAACAAACAAACAGCAACAGACTATTGCAGTAATTCTAAGCCACCTCGGCAAAGACCTCAGCTCAAAATGGAATAGAGTGTTTGTAGTGATGCCACAGTTTGGAAGGTAGGCTAATTAGCTTCTTTTATTGAGAAAAAATGGCTTTTTCCCACTCTTTCTAAAAATCCAATGAACTTTACGCAATTTGACTGAATTCATACATTTTTCCTTAAACAGTGGGCAATTTGTGAGTTCCCTCTTAAGACGGGATCAGTTCAAGGCTTTAATAAAAAAGCAGAAGTATGGAAGCAAAAGAGAAAAGAATTGATTACTTCAGAGGAACCAGTAAAACCAAATTAGGAGAGCTATTTACTGTATGTAGTTCTCCAACAGGAGGCCAGTAAGCCAATGCCAGCTTCATTAATGTGCTGTCTGAATGTTTTTTCATTGCAAAAGAAGGCTTTCTAATTGACTAGAAACAGGATTTTAATTATGTTCATTTTGTTTTAAAGAAAAGATTCTTTTAAGACAACAAATAAAGCAGATCAAAGATGTTTTGCTTACCTCTCCCTACCCCCTACAAATGAATTCAAATGAAAGTGCCACTCAAAAAGGAAGGAGACAATACGGCATGATGACAAGATGATGAGATGTGGAGTTCGGTCATCTGGGCTCTAATCCCTAGCTCTATCACTGCTTTGAAGTTGAACAAACCACTTAACATCCTCTGGGTCTCAGTTTCTGCCTCTGTAAAATGAGGAGGTTGGGCTATTTGATCTCTGAAGACCCTTCCAGCTCTAACCCTATGACAACAGGAGTGTTGGTGAACTGCATGGTATATGATTACGTTATTCTTGGCATATGGGGGGGGGTGGCACTTAGTTGGAATCTTTAAGAGAAAGGAAAAGTTAATACAGTTGCTGGTAGATTAAAAGGCTAGTCATTATCCTGTTGTCTTCAGGGAGTTTTAGACATCAACAGAGAGAAGTTTAGGTCCCAAGTAAACCTCCAATGCCTAGGAAGGCTGCATTTAGAACTGGAAGGTTTCCTGGTAAGTTTCCATTTAGTTGGGCATGTTTATGTGGGCCTTGAAAATTGGGAGGAAGATACCTAGGACAACCAAGGTATGTCTTTATATCCCCTAGGCATATAGCTAGTAGCTGAGGCCCATTTCTAGTCATCCTGATCTATATCTTGCCATTGGGCCCAGAAGGTTCCAGAGGAGAATAGCATCCCCTTCCTGATGTCATGGTCCTCTTTGAGGATGAAGGACAAACAATAATAATTAGTAGCTATGCTTGACATCCATTGCTGAGAAAGCAATTATTTTACTGGAAGGGTGAATTTGTGATGAAAATGCCATCTAGATAGAACCCTGGCTGATACAGGGGACTGCTTTGAAACTGTCCCTTCACCTTAGGGTTATGACTAAGAGATGAAATAACTAGGCTCTTCATGTTTCCTTCTCACAGGTGATTGTGAGCTGATAGGTAGAATCAATGAGAGGCTCTGTGCTAAGTGGCCAAAGGAATGGCTAGGGTCACTGCCCAAAACCCCAAAGGAGACACACTCTAGGAAGCTATCTTTGCTTTTGTATTTGTATTTCCAGCATTTAGCAAGTGTTTGGCACATGGTATTGATAAATGACTTTTTATTCATTCATTCATTCCATGACACCTCTTTAAGTAATCTGAGAATTCTGAGCCAAAATATAGTCCACCTTCCTCCAATCTAGACCTTGAGTGAGAGATGCGTCCTCTACCCCAACACTGCCTCCCAAAAGGTAAGCACATCACAGAAAATCCCAGGCATATTCTTTTGCTGTTTGATTGCTCTGCCTAGTGACCAAGTAAGTACATGTTTCACTTGTTATAAAATGCATAGATAGGATTCCATGGACCTAATTTGCTTCTCCCCATCTGCCTGTAGGCTTGCTCAAATCTGCAGAAACCAGTCATTTTCCATAAGTCACTAATTCATTATTGGAAACCACTGCCTGTTGTACAATCTCCCATGGCCATCATATCAGGAATGCTCTGGAATGAAGACCATTGAGAAATTCTTGGTGTGGTTCTCCAATCTTTAAACAAAACGACAACAGCTAACATGTCCTCAGGGCTTTACTCACACCAAGCCTGTAAATTAGGTAATGGATTATTATTGCTCCTATTTCCAAAGTAGAAACCAAGGTAGAGGAAAAGCAAATGACTTGCCCAGAGTCACAGGGATGGTGTCAGAGCAAGAAACTGATCCCAGGTCTCATGATTCTCTTCATTCTATCATAATTCTCCAGAAGCAAACAAAGCTGATGAAATCGTGCTACAGACTGGTTTTGCCTTTCTTTATAGCCTTTAGAGCACAGTGCCAGGCACATAGGGAGCACTTAATAGATGCTTGTCCAGTGACTGAAGGAGCTCTTTAATGGCATACTCAATTAGAATTCCTTCAACCATCCCCTCTCCTAGGAACAATGGGAACATCTTACAGGGTTGAGATATAAAAGGATTGGCTTAGAACACCCATCATTCATCATTCTCCATTCATGTACTGCAAAGCTGTGATCTTTTTGTCCCATACCTTTCTGACTTTGGTAGTGAAGAGCTTTTTTAAAGCCCCTTCTGCTATCCACTGGGTCATCCAGTAACCAGCCAGATAAGGTCTCAGGCTTGCCATATATGCCCACAAATATGCAGAAGCTAGAAGAATCTGACTTTACTCACAGCATAATCAAACTCCTCTGGGTAGAAGAGAGTCTAAAAGTGGTGTTATAAAGGGGTGTAGTGGTGATGGCCACTATACAAGTCAAAAGTCTGGCATTCATATGTGTCTACTGCCATCACCCCCAAAGTGCCTCAATCATAGCCCCTTTCAAAAGTACACTAGCAGACTAGTCGTGCACAGAGAGGAAGCCTCTTTTGCCCCATTTGGGAGGAGGATGGATGTTCTATTCTCCTCCTTCTGTGTAAATAAGGATTTTTCAGGGGCCAGACCTATAACTAAGTAAAGGTGACTGAAGCTTTGTCCTGGGGCTTAGAAATCAAGAGGATGTTGACAGCACATGTATTTTTTTTTAAGCAAATGGACCCAAACAAGCACCTAGTCAATAAGGATACTTGATTGAAACAGGAAGCTACCAATGGCAGTCTTTTCCCCTTTTTGCAGAACTTAAGATGCAGGTAAGCTTCTCCATGGCCAGCTCTGGCTTCTTCCTTTTATCTGTGGCAAACTTCTTATACCAGGCCTCAGAGAAATCACTTTGGACACATGGCTTTCTGTTCCAAAGTCAAAGGTCTTTCCCTGAGGTCTCTTACCCCATCTCTCTCAGATGCTAGCCCTTTCTTCAAGGTCTCTTCATTGCCAACTTTTCCCGTCACAGGTACCAGAACTGTCAGTTAGGGCTCTCCCGGGCTGGGGGCTAGGGGTGGGGGTGGTTCTGGGGCTGGCGTTTTTCTGTATTGGTTGTATGTATCTACTGTAGTTCTTCATTATAAAACTATCTTTGGAAGGTAGAATAAAAGTTCATTTTTAATAAAAGAATAGAATATTAGTCCCCAGAAGAACTTGAGTTTAGCGCTATAAACTCACAGGATCTTAGAACAAAAAGGGACCTCGGTGGTTATCTGAGCTGACCTCAATCTAGGCTCTGCTATTTACTATCTACAGAACTTCAGGAAAGTCTTAACCTCTCTGGATTTCAGCTACCTCATCTGTAAAATTTGAGGGTTGGACTAGATCAGGGGCTCTAAACGTGGGGTCCATAAGCTTGGATTTTTTGTAAAATTTGGTATCTACATATCAATAAAATTGATTTCCTTGGTAACCCTACATATTTTATTATATGTATTTTATGTGTATTTATATATATTTATGTATTATTATATGTATTTTATTATATATATTTAAAAACATTATTCTGAGAGGTGCATAGACTTCATCAGACTACCAAGGAATCCATAACACACGCAAAAAGGTTAAGAACCTTTGGGTTAAAAGATGCTTCAAGTCCTTTCCCAGTCTTTGTTTATAAAGGTATTATCTATCACAGCCTTCTCAGGAGGTTGTACCCCTCCCAAAATGGCTGTTACACTAGGAAATACACTCATTTTACAAAGGAGGTCTGGAAACTCTGAAGTGGCTCTCGCCTCTAGGATAAAATAGGATGTCCTTAGTTTGTCATTTAAAGGTCTTCTTGATTTGGCTCCTACTCACCTTTCCAGATTTGTGTCTCACTATTCTCTACACTCTCTCTAGAGGAATGTATTCCAGTTGAACTGGTGTCCTTTCTGTTCATTTACCTGAGCACACCACCTCCTCCCCAGCCCAATCTTTGCCCAGGAAGTCCTTCTGCCATTTCTCCTACCCTCTTCTCCATTTTCATCATTCTCCCTCATCTCTATCTCTATCCTAAGCTTCCTTCAGAACAAATCAGCTGCCACTTCCAATGCAAAGCTCATTTCACCTCCCCTTAGTTTTCTGTGTCCTCTTCCTCCTAAAATTAGCTTATACTTACTTACATATTTCTCCTTCTTGTTGTTGTTATTCAGCCATTTCAGTCATGTCCTAGTCTCTGTGACTCCATTTGGAGTATTCCCAGCAGAGATACTGGAGTGGTTTGCCATTTCCTTCTCTGGCTCATTTGACAGATGAGGAAATTGAGGCAAACAAGGTTAGGTCACTTCCTCAGAGTCACACAGTTAGGAAGTGTGGGAGGCCAGATTTGAACTCAAGAAAATGAGTCTTTCTGACTCTATCTAGGTGGCACTCTATCAACTATGCCACCTAGCTGTCCATGTATCTCCTCAGGAGGATATAAACTCTCTGAGGGCAGAAACTAATCTTTGTTTTTGTTTCTGTATTCCCCAGTGCCTAGCCAAGCACCACAGAAATCAATAACTTTTGAATGAATGAATGGCTAGCTCAAAGTCACACAATAATGAGTCAAGGGCTGAACTGGAACTAAAGAAATTCCTGATTTTCAAAACTTGAGTAATTTTTTTTAATAGCTAGATTTTAGGCAGCCAAAGCAATCCTTTTAAAAGACTAAACAAGCAATAAAGATCCCAGTTCTCCCCTTCCTCCCAGAACCCTTAACACACTTGGACTAACTCCACAGGAGGTACAGCCTCTCCTCAAAGAGGACACACAAAAAGTGTCATGTGCTCGAGATTTTTGCACTGAGTGGGAAGTTGGACCAGATAGCCTTTAAGGGCCCTTCCAACTCTTTAAAAGTCTGTGACTCTATATGACCCTCAACATGGCAAGTTGAACTCTTCTTGAAATGGGGAGGATATTTGGTTGATGCGTTGCCAAGAATGTTACAGTATACATATTCTCAGTTATGATTTTTTAATAGGGACCTAGAGAAATATTCATAACTCTGACTTTGAAAATCTTTGAAAATGCTATTGGAAGGAGGGGAGAGAAGGGGAAGAGAGGTGGTAGTGGAAGAAGGAAGGCAGTTCAGGGGTGGGGGTGAGGGTGGGGTCAGAAGAGTGGCAGCCAAGCTTTTGAAGGCAGTGAGAGGTCTCAGAGCCTGACACAAACTATCATTGAAGACTTTTTGGCTATGATTCCAGAGGCAAAGAGAAGCTAAAGAATCTGTCTGGCAAATTTAAGCCAACAAATCTGCTCTTGACGTAGCTTCAGGCAAGTCCCCCATATCTGGAAGGCTCTCTCTCCTCTGCTCCAATTACTGACCACCCTGGCTTTCTTTCAGTTCCAACTAAAATCCCACCTTCTACACGAAGTCTTCCTAAACTCCTCCTAATTTCAGTGCCTTCCCTCTGTGAACTATGTCCTATCTATCCTGCAAAGAGCTTGCTTTGTGTATATTTATTTGCAAGTTGTCTCCCTATTAGGTAGTAATCTCCCTGAAGACAGAAACCTCTTTTTGTGTCCCCATGCTTAGTACAGTGTGAGGCATATAATAAGTGCTTAATTAATATTTACTGACTGATCATCACAGCAACAATAGTAGAGTTGTATAAAGCAGAGTGCTTTGCCAAGTGCTTTAAACTCATTATCCTGTAGTCATGTATAAACTTCATTATCCCATTTAACAGATGAGGAAATTGAGGCTCAGAGAGGTTAAATGGCTTGCCTATGGTATCTTCACACAGCCGGTAATTGACTGAGGAAGGATTCGAACCCTAGTCTTTCTAGTTCCAGGTCCTTCACTCTAGGAAGTACACCAGACAACCTCTTCTAACCTCAATAGATCTCTGTTTCCTCATTTGTAAAATACTAAAGGAAACCTGCTCAGAATACTAAAGAAGGACCAAAGAATGGCTTATAAGCGAGGATCCTGAAGCAGTGAGAATAGATGTTTATGCTGGCCAGTATTAAAGGTTGCCAGTGGGGTGGGGAAGGACTATAGCTTTCCTTTCTTCTGGGCTAAGAATTGCTAATGAATTCCAAGACAGAAAGAGAAATGAATGCAATTGTCCTTTCTATTCAGGTCATATAAATATTACAATTGCACATGACTTATCCAGAAAGTCACTTATTCACCCAACTCAGTGGTCTGGAATATGGCCAAGATTCATGAAATAAACACAAAAGGTCACTGAACAGCCAAAACCTATGTCCCAAAATCCAATTACTAAAAGCTCATGCACTTTACTCACAGGAAAGGCCCTCAGGCTCTCATTCAAATCCTCCTCACTCTATTTTAGACAGAATTTTAATCAATTTCTCAGGTTTCCAACAGGTTAGAAGCAGGTATTATTAAGCGGTGGGTGGTAGTGTCTAGCAACAAATGGTGATGGTTGACAGTTGGTGGGACCATCCAAGGAAGGGATAACACCATCTATAGGCCCTCAGGCCACCCAGTGATGGCCTGTCTTGATAGCTCAGGGTCATAAATGTGATTATTATTATATAGCTCAATACAATAATATGATCTTTGGTATTTTATTATGCAGTTCAATAAAGTAACAGTCACATTTATGACAGAGTTATTAAGGCAAAGTTAAAATATTGTTTAGTGCTCTTTGTTTCAGAAAAGAATAGTGTAATATGTATTATGAAAAGATTTTTTTTGTCACAAATAGTTCATTTTTAAAAATTTCCATAAGCCTCAATTATCTGGAAAAGTTACTATTATGAAACAGCTTCTTTGATGATGCCAGTTAGATAAGGTAATTTATGCTTCAATTTCTTTCAAGAAACAGCTTAGGAATTACAAAAGGCACTGCACAATTTCCCAAAGGCAATCCTATCTGCTCTTTTCTTTTTGTCCAGTTTTGGGCCCAGCTCTTTGTGAGAACGAACTGTGAGAATGTCTCATCAACATGATTATCCTCTCCATGAATACAGACGGCAGCCCCCTCCCAAAGCTACTTATCTGGTATGATTCTTATGTACATCTATCCTTTAATGAGGCAATTTTGTAGTTTTCTGATGGAGGTGTTAACTAAAAGTTCCGTAACCCTGGGAAGACATATATGAACTGATACAAAGTGAAGTGAGCAGAACCAAGAGACCATTGTACACTGTGTCAGCAATATTGTAATGATGATCAACTGTGAAAGACTTAGTTACTCTGATCAAAACAATGTTCCAAATAATTCCAAAGGACCCAGGATGAAAAATACTATCCACTTCCAGAGGCAGAACTAATGAACTCCAGGTACAGTTTGAAGCATATTTTTTAAACTTTCTTTACTTTTCGTGTGTGTGTGTGTGTGTTTTCTTTTGTAACGTGGCTAATATAGAAATGTTTCACATAACTTCGCAAGTTTAATTAATATCATGTTGCTTGCCTTTCTCAAGGCATGAGGGAGGAGAAGAAGGGAGAGAATTTGGAACTCAATTTTTTTTAAAGATGAATGTTAAATTTTTTTTACATGTAATTGGGAAATAGTTAATGAAATAAAAATAAATTTAAAAAATAGAAGTTTCATAGAAAGAAGGAAAATGCTAATTATTTCAGACTTCATGGAAAAGGTGGATATGCCCCTTATTAAATTTAAATGGAATTTCATTTTATTACTGTAAAAATACCAAAATAGTAAGGATACTGAGAAGTGGAGTATTTCTTATAACTAGCCTTGTGAAGATACTGCTCCAATTGGAATACTTTGTAGACTATTAACATTGACATGTATAAATCACTTTTTATCTTTCCATGATCCTTCCCCTCCACTCTAGTTGACAGAGTAAGATAGGGGTTACAGTAAAAGATGGTATATGCAGAGTGATAAGCACTTCTTTATTTGAGTGAATTTGAGGCATTTTATATTGTCTCCTCTCGGTTGAGCGAATGGGTGGCAATATCATTCATTCCCTGTTTTGAAGACGGGGAGACTGAAGAGATATTAAATGTTGTTAGTGAAAAGTTGTTAGTGAAATCAGGGAAATCATAGTATACAATGGTCAAAATTGTATAGAATCATAGACATTGAGAACTGGAAGGAGCATCCTCACCCCTTTTACAGATGAAGAAATAAAGCCAGGAGAGGTAAGCGATCTGCATAGGGTTACAGAGCTAAGGAGAGATAAAGCCAGAAATTGGTCCCCACGTCCAGAATCTCATTCTACTCTCCTTTTTAAACCATTTCCATCAATGGGGTCTGGCGGGGGGGGGGCACAATTTCTCACTATTCAGTTAAAGCGCTGCATTTTGAAACTTCAAGTTGAGTTGTGATGCATAAATCACATTCCAAAGCAGGAGATAGGCTTTATTATTCCAGTTTCAACACCACTGTCTCAATATCCACTGGCAACCTGTGGACTGGTCCTGTATACTAATTGGGATTACTTAAAACATAGGTTAAGCTCTTTGGGAGTCACAGGCATTTAATGAATATTTGTTGGTTGAGATGAAGAGAAACTAGGTAGCTAGATAGATAACTTATATAGATATGGCACAGCTAGAACACACGGTGCATAGAGTACTAGGCCTAGATTCAGGAAGACCTAAGTTCAAATCCAGCCTCAGTCATCTACTAATTGTATTGCCCTGGGCAAGTCACTTAACTCTGCCTCAGTTCTCTCATTTGTAAAATGAGGTAGGGAAAGAAACGGCAAACCACTCTAATATCTTTGCCAAGAAAACCCCAAGTGGGGTCATGAAGAGCCAGACACGACTGGAAAGACTAAATAACAACAATGATATATTGACATATCTATGACATATTAGCTTTTTATATATTATACAATTTTACGTAGGTATGTATAGATAAATAGATAAATTGATAAATCTCTGTAAACGATCCTTTATGTAAAAGTAAGAAATGACATTTGCTATCATGAAAGGTAGTATGATGTGGTGCCAAAGGCAACTGGACTTTGAGTCAGAAGATCTGGTTTGAATCATGCCTTGGACACTTACCAGCTGTGTGATCATGGGCAAGTCTTATGGAAAAGTAAGATCTTAAATCTGGATCTCAAAGGGACCTTAAAGACCATCTAGACCAGCATGTTGCCCCCATCCTCATTTAACAAACAAGGAAACTGAAAATCAATGAACTTCAGTGACTGCCCCATGTTCAATGGCTAGTAAGGGTCAGGAGTTGGATTCGAATCTGGATCACTTAATTTCTCTCTGATGATTTTCTTGCCTACGAAATAGGGGCAATAATACATACCGCCTAAAAGATTCATCATAAAAATGTATGGGTGAAAAAAAAGATAAGCTAGTCCCAAAAGAACAAAGGAAAACTGATAGACAGTCCACATGCTCCATTGGTGTCCCTCTAATCAAAAGAAAGCAAGGAACAACTGCCCCCTCCCATTGTAATGAATTTATAGAAGGACACAGGCAAGAGTGTAACTTGTAACTGGATGGGAAAGCCAAGAGAGATTATTTATATCTACATCTTGGTGAGAATACCCACACTAATGAGATCCCAGATCCATTTCTAATCCAACCACAAGCATGTGTGCACAAAGCTCCATGCTAGGCACCTGGAGTATGTGACCTCACAGGGATGTTGTAAGGAAAGCACTTTGCAATTCTTAAATCATGATGCAAATATGGGATCATTATTACTACCTGTTCAACCTCGAAGCTAAATAGCAGTGGTTGCTGGCACCTAGAGATTGGATTATCCCCTTCCTTACATACTGGCATTAGTCATATCCCACCAGGCAGGACTCTGCAAATTGTGACTGATACAAGTCACCAAGAGAAACTGCTGGCAAGGGCCAAATAATGAGGACACGTGAGAAAAGAGGAAACCAAAGGGGAAGAAGAAAGAAAGAGGAGAAACAAATTGAGAGCAGACTAAAAGAGGAATTGGTCACATAGGGAAAGAATATTTAGTGTAGCTTTCCCCAAATAGGTACAGTTCTTGTGAGTCAGAGGCCAAAAGAACATCATGACAAATAATTGTAGGAGTGATAAAAAGTCAGAACTAACTAATTCAAAATAAGAAAAAAAGACAAAGTAAAAGTAAAGAAAGGAAATTTAAGGGGAAATCCACAAAAATACATCAAGGGATGCTGAGCTAGGCCTGTAGCAAGAATGACAGATAAGACAGTGTTGCCCCATAGACTATAACTTCCCAGAAGGCAGGAAGTCATTTTTCATTATCTTTATACCAGTCTCTCCTCTCCTCCTCCTGTCCTTCACTCATCCCTTCCACCAGGCCTAGAACAGTGACTTATGTATAGTAGGTGCCTAATAAATGTTTGTTATGACTAATGTGGAAATATATTTAATATAATTTTGCATGTATAGCCTATATCAGATTGCACGCCACCTTGGTGACGGGGGAGGGAATGGAGAGGGAAAATTTTAGAACTCAAAAGACTTAACAAAAGTGAATGCTGAAAAGTAAAAATAGATACAAATTTAAAAAGAATAAAAGCGAGTTCAGTGTCAGAAACTAAGAGAACAATTGAAGTAAAAAATGAAAAATACATGGTTATGCATTTCTCTAGAAAAAGTGTTTGTTAAATTAAATGGACTAGAAGCAGCTAGGTGGTAGGGTGGGTGGACAGAGCACTGGCCCTGGAGTCAGGAGAACCTGAGTTCAAATCTGGCCTCAGACACCTAAATATGTGACTCTGGGCAAGTCTCTTAACCCTGATTGACTCAAAAACAAACAAAAATTAAATGGACTACTCAAGTAAAAATCTAAGTGTCGCAGGCCCACAAATACCCTGAAAATTTGGTGAGATGGGCCAGTGGGCCAAGTATCTGATGGAGTGATAGAGATGACCAAGTTCAAACAATTTATTATGTTGTTGGATGGGTCCAAGTCTTTATCCTGACAAGGTAGGATAACCTAAATACGAATGTGAATTTCAAGTTAGTCAAAACCTTTGGGTGTTTCATGGTCTGATCCCACAAATTCACTAAAATTTCCTCCAGAAAATATTGGTGAAATTCTTATCTAATCTAATAGGCATCAGATCTCAAATGAATGGATGTAGGAAGAACAGGATACTTCGACAATCTTTTTTATGTGTGGATTTTAGAAGGCTTGAGTTTAAAGTGTTTAAATATCTGGATAAAACTTAAATTAGCAAATTGTAAACTCCTCAAGGAGGGTCCCATATATTATTTGTCTTTGTATTTTCTCTAGCACTTAAGAACATATGGTACATAATAGTCACTTAATAAGCACTTGTTGAATGGAAAAATGAATGAATAGCATTCTCTGATCTACAAATGGTTATATTCCAAATTTTTATTTTAAATTGTTTGGATTATGTTGGTTGCTTGGAACTTGGAATACATTTTGCCATAGAAACAATCTTACATATAGTGTTTAGGATGACAAATTAGCACCCCCCTCAAAAAAAATTAAAAACAGACCTCTGCTGAATCCATAATGTACCTGAAGTCCTCTACTAGAATCCTGATGTCTCATATAGTATGCGGATAACCTTGTGTTTTTTAAAACTGTACCAGAAGAACATGAGCTTGAAAGGCATAGTACTCCTGAAGCCATACTATGTGTCGGTCCTCCAAGGAGTCGCCTAACTGGAACAGCTTAATCTAAGCAGATTGTCCACCAGGTGATGAATTTTATTGGCCACAGTAATTCATGAAGACCTACTAAAGTGTGGAGGAGTCATAAGCATTATGTCTGTGTATAGATTATGTCCAAAGATGAATAACCTCCAAGGATGTTCCCTACAGTCTCTAGAACAAAATTTAAGCTTATGGGCCTAATGTCTAAGGCAGTTTATCGCTTGGCTCCATCTTATATTTCCAAGGCTAATTTCACCTTATTCTGCTTCCCAAATCCTACCTTCCAACTGAAGTGGACTATTCCCTCTTCCTTGAACTTGGTATTCCATAGATTACTTCCATTCATTTGCACAAGCCATTACCCAGATCTCAAAAGCACTCCCTTCAACTCTGCCCAGAACCCTTATCTTCTTTCAAGCCTCAGCTCAAGTAACTCCTTCAAGAAGCTTTCCCCCAGATCCATCCTCACTCCCCTAAGTTTTGAGTGACATCTACAGGTTATATCCCCTTTTCTCATAGTAGAACTGGGAACCCTGGCAGGACTGGGGGTGTTTTCTTTTTGTCCTTATATCTCCAATGCTTCTCACTATGCCTGCACGTAGTAGGTACCTTAATATGTTTGCTGCATTAAATTATTTATTAAACAAAATCACAGATCTTTGATACACCAAAGAAGCAATACTTGGAAGCATAAAACTGTAATCATAGTATCATAGTAACTCATCACCATAAATAGCAATGTTTTTATGGGGAAACTTGGAATGATGGTACCTCATTTCCCTCCATGCAAATCTGGCAAGAGGAACTCCCTTCTCTATCTTCCCTATTGAGCAGTTTGAATGGTGCCCACTCATGATGGTTTCTGTGTCCTGAAGCAGGACTTCAATTAGGGCAGGAGGAAGGGCTGGAAGGCAGGGTAATAGAGACACGCAAAGATGGCTTCTACCTGTATGTACAGAAATATTTATAGCTGCTCTTTTTGTGGTGGCAAAAAATTGGAAATTAAGGGGATGCCTCTCAATTGGGGAGATGGCTGAACAAGTTGTGGTATATGAACGTAATGGAATATTATTGTGCTATAAGAAGTGGGAAAGACACGGACTTCATAATAACCTGGAAAAACCTACACGATCTGATGCTGAGTGAGAGGAGCAGAATCAGGAGAACATTGTATACAGCCACAGGCACATTGATTCTGTGATGACTAACTTTGATAGACTTGGCTCTCCTCAGCAATACATGGCTCAAAGACAGCTCCAAAGGACTCATGATGAAAAAAACAAGCTACATCCAGAGAAAGAACTGTGGAGTCTGAATGCAGATTGAGGCAAACTATTCGCTCTTTTTTTTCTTTTTCCTCTTTTTTTTTTTTTGGTTTTATTTCTTCTCTCTCATGATTCATTCCATTGGTCATAATTCTTATTTGCAACTTGACTGTTGTGTAAATAAGTTTAATGCAAAGGTCTGTGTAGAATCTATATCGGACTGCATGCCCTCTTGGGGGGGAAGGGCGGAGGGGAGGGAAGAGAAGAAAATATGAAAATCAAGAACATGTAAAACTAAGTGTTGTAAACTAAAAATAAAAAATCTAATTTAAAAAAGATGACTTTTAAGGTTGTCAGAGGATGAAGAATTGGGGTGGGGACTCTGGGGTAAAAACCAGAGATGGAAACCGAGGAAAGAGTAGGGAAATAAATGACCAGTGGGTCTTGGGATAGTGAAGAAGAGCAGAAGCTGGATGAAATTATTTATTCAGGAAGCATTTGGAAGCAGAAGAACTAGGTTAAAATTCCAGTTCTTCCACTCGTTGGTCTTGGGGAAGCATTTCAATTCTTTGGGCCCCTGTTTTCCTATCTGTAAAGGGAGAAGTTTGGACTACATGGCCTCTGAACTTCCTTTCATCTTTACATCTATGCTCCTAGGAGTCAAAGCTTCAAGGGAGGAGTGAGTGAGTGGCAGCAGAAAGATCTATAACAATGAGTATAGAAAGGGAGAACAGGAAATTCCCAGGAACAGTAAGGAGGGAACTAGGATTTCTTGCACAGCTACCTGGTTATTTCCAGAAAGGAGTGAACAGAAGTAGGGCATCCATAAATTGGAGCCAGCCAGTATTTCAGAAAATATGAATGTAAATTACCTTCCATTTTTCATGAAATGAGGATATTTTGACCAAAGGCCCAAACACCCTCATTTACCCAAACTGAGTTTAAGTACTTATTTAAAATTTAATTTAAAAAATAATTTTGATTCTCCAAATGCTACAGCTGCAAGACTTTGATAGTCAGACCAGTGGTTCCAAGTGTTGAGAAAAGCAAAAAAATTTCATTCCAGAATGAAATGCAGGGCTAACAATGTTCCCTGGTCATGTATTTCATTTTAAAGCAGCCATAAGGAAAAATCAATGCCATATCTGAGATGGAGTTTTTGGAACAAGGAGCTGTTAGATAATAAAGACAAAGTTACTAGACTATTACCAGATCCAGTATTAACACATTTTTAGACACAGAGACCAATTATGATGGTAAAGAATTTCCTATATTTCCCTTGGCCTTTAACCTTCAAATTGTTAGTAGATCTTCCACTCCTCTGTGAGTGTGACCTAAGCCAGCCTTAATAAAACAACAATTGTGTGGGAACACAGCTTACTACATTCTTAAAACACACACACACACACACACACACACACACAAGCACGCACACAGAGGCAAGCCATTAATTGATCCAGCATGTTGGCAGTTCTAGAGAACCCTATTCAGAAACAAAAAATACAATGGACTTGAGGTTGAATCAGAGGCTGATTTTAAGACTCCAGGCATGGATACAAGCGAAGAAAGTCTTCTGCTTTGGTTATTAAAGACTTTTTTTTAAGTCATAAAGGGCTAGCTTTCTTCCTAACTACATAATCAGTGCCACCCCTTGCCCAAATGATTAAATATTACTGAATTACAATTGGTTTATGAAAAGTGCAAAAAAGTTGCAATGCTTTAATTATAAAGTTTATTGAGAGGCTTTAGAGTGGATAGAAGGCTAGAACAGGAGTTAGGAAGACCTAAGCCCAGGTCCTACTCTATGAATCAGAAATCTAGACCTGGAAGGCACCCCAAAAACATCTAGAACAATCAGCTCATTCTACAGATGAGAAAACTGAGGCCTAGAGTGGTTAAGTGACTTGCCCAAGGTCATAAAGGTAATAAGCATTACAGGTAGGATTTGAAACCAGGTCTCTGATTCCCAAAACAGCAGGCTTTCCACCATGTCAAGCTCCAATTGACTGAGAAGTTACTAATCTTCCCAGTACCCAGTGTGCTTCAGTGGAGGAAACTTGAATGCCTGAAGTTATCTGCACTGCTAAAATCACATGTCCATATGAAGACAAACAAAAATTATTAAAACATTCCTGAAGAGAAAGCAAGTCCTAGACCTAGAGTATCCTTCCCAATTGCCCTGCCCATTGCCAGTAAACAATCCTTTTCAAGAATGCAGGCTAAATATTTTTAAGGTCTTGTAGACAACCAACCATTCTAAAACAAAGACCCTTTTCCCACTCACCCATCATTCATTATACCACAGAATAGTATGTAGGAAGACTCGAAATTTCCCCTAAACTTACTAACCTGTTTACTTTAAAGCCAACCACTTTCCTCAAGAAAAACAGCTGGTGTTAATTTCTAGCTGGAAAACTACAGCACATCTAACTAATAAGTGATCTTTTCCTTTTGATGCATATGGGCCCTTGGAATGGAAACCTGTCCTTGCAGAAGGCATTTTCTGTCTGTTTTTTCTCTCCGCCACCTTTCCCCACACCCCCTACTCCTTCCAGATGACGGCATTCCACTTTATAAAACTCACTCTTTCAAATTAAAAAGATCTTTTAAAAGAGAATTTCATATTTTTTTTAAGGTGATTCCAAGGCTCACCATGTGGGGTAGCATCTGACAACCCTATTCCCACAATGTCTTTGGGGAATTATGTGTACACAACAAGAAGGCAGGGAGGAGATAGGGTGTCCTTCTATCTAAGGAATCACTTCATGAGCACACATAACAGGTGCTATTTTGGGTTACTGGGGTCAGTCCACTAAAACCGAATACTTTGTCAAGCCTGGTTGGTTTTTTTTTTTTTTTGTTCCTGCAAATGGAGATATTCTCCATCTGCAACTACACCTGCAAAAGGGAAGTATGCTACATTACAGTATCCCCTGCTTTGCTTGCAACAACTAAGAAACACTTGGCTTTCCCAGCTTGCAATTAGCTCCTCACCAAACAGAGCTCACAAGCATGCTAAGCCCTCCATCTTCGGCCTGTATGACACAACATACAGAAACTGGCCATAACTTTATCCCTTGAAAACTTTCCTCACTTGCATCAGCTTGAGGCTGTTTATATTTATGTCTCCGTTATCAGTTTTCCTGCTGGACAGCTGAAAGGCAGCAGTTAAAAAAATTATTTTTATTTGCCACTTGCTCAAGCCCAGAAGGGAAGAAAACATTTAATCTTCCAGGAAGAAGTGAAACACAACCTGAAGGAACAAGTTCACCTTGGGTGCGCTGCAGGGAGAAATCCTAACCTCTAGATGCCCGCACTATTGGCTCAGGTGTAGCTCTCTACCTGATGGCGCCCAGTGACAGCTAACCCAGCTATCAGAGCGATCAGTTCCAGGGCTCGCAATCCCCAGGGAGAACTGTCTCCTGTCCTGGCCCCTCCAGATCCAGGTCTTCTTACCCAGAAAGTTTCCTCGATCTTTTCCATCCTTTCCTTACCACTATTTAGAACAAACTCTGGGTCTTTCCAAATCCAGCTCTCTATTCGTCCTACCACATCACCCATATGAAAATGACCTTTGTCTTAAAAAAAAAAGCCGGCATCAAAACCCCCAAAACTTAAAAGGCGCAGAGAGCAGTCAGTAGCTTTCAGCACAGGATCTACTTTCCAGATGGAAGCAGGCGCTAGCTTTTTCTCGGAGTCTCCATCCCCAGCGCCTCCTTCCCATCCCCACCCCCACCCCCTGCTTCCCCAGTGCCCTCCTCCCAGGCCCCCCCGTTCGCTCACCTGGATGGGACATCGTGGTGGTCTCGTTGGTGTTGGTCCCCACATTGTAAATGACCACCGCGGAGGCGTTCTGCATGAAAGCGTGCCGGATTTTGTCCTTGTCAGAGCAGTTACCCTTGGGGATAAGGGCTATCCAGTGCTTGACATGGGCCGGGACGGCGAACTTGGTGTTGGGGTCGCAGGCCAGGCGCTCCTGGACGGAACTGGCCATGGCTACCCGCCCGTGGGCATCTAGCTTGGGCGAGTGCTCGCCGTAGCGGCCACACTCGCTCTTCTCGCTGCGCAGCTCCCCGGAGGCGCCCAGCGCCCCAGCCGCCGCCGCCGCCGCCGGCGACCCCGGCTCGATGTAGGTGATGTTCACGAACGCCGTGTACCATTCCTCCTTCTCGGCTACGGTAAAGTCCAGGCACAGCAAATGCACGAAACAAAAGGAAAGCAGCCATGTTGAGAGAGCCAGACTGCGGCACGCTTGGATGAGAGACATTGCCATCTTTCTCCTCCGCCGGGCGCCCCCCCTCCACCCGGTCCCCGCCCCCCCGCGCCCTCCCCCCACCCCCGTCCTTGCAGTTGCCGTCTCCCACCCCCTGCCGGGCTCCCGCTGCTGCTGCCGCGGCTGGTGCTGCCGGTCTCTCCGGTGTCAGTGCTCAGGCTTCTAGGACGCCCGGCTCCGGTGGCTCCGGGCCGCTCGCTGTGTCCTTAGCGGCCGGAGAGCGACTGTTTCATGCTCTTTGCCCAGGGCCCGGCGGGAGGGAGAGGAGGCGCCCGGGCGTCGCTGGGGAGTCGGGCTGGCCAATGGTCCGGCTCCCGCTCCGGGTGGCTTCTCCTCCCCTCATAGGGTGGTAGGGGGAGGAGGAGAGTGCGAAGCGGCTCCGCACTTACTGCTCCAGCTCAGTTGGGAGTCGCCTGCTCCTCACCAAGGGTGCTGCTGCTGCCCCGAGGAGGCTCTCGAAAGGGAAGCAGCCGCTCTGCGTGCCCTGCTGCCGCCGCCGCCGCTGGGCTCTCCAAGCTCCGCGCCGGGCTCCTTGCCCTGCTCACCACGGACACGTACCGGGAGGAGAGGCTTGTCTGCAAGCCTGGGGAAAGTAGCAGTCTGTGGGACTTTGGGAGGACGGAACCAGCAGAGGAGGAGGCTGAGCGTATATGTTTGCGTGTGTGTTGTGTGTATGTTTTCGTGTGTGTGTATAATGTGTGCGCCTGAGGAGGAGCTTGATGTGATGTCAAAGCTTTGGTTTAGGCTTAGCTCGCCTTCCTCCCTCCTTCTCTCTTTCTCGACAGCAGCGACACCTGCTGGGTTAAGTCAATTTTAAAAACATTGATTAAGCACCTACTGTGGGCCCGGCGTCTCAGCAACTCTTCAGCAATCTATAGCCTTAGTTCCCTGGGGCACCAGCAAGTATTTTGCAAAGCGTTTGAACTAGGCCGACAAAATAAAATGTACCAGTCACACGAATTAAAGTATCGAAATACCTTAGCAACTTTAAAAGGCTATGCAAATAAGTTATTGTTCTATCTAGTCCAAAGCTTCTAGTTTGAATCCTGCGGTACTTTTTTTTGCAGGCTGAGGAAGCGAAGCCTGAAATCCGGACAGAACTTTCCGAAGTTCTCGTGGACGGAGCAGAGCTGAGATATGAAGCGAGCCTGTTCCATGATCCTATACTGCCCTTGCAACCTCCCGTTTTGAAATCAGACCACTTATGTTTATTTTCCTATGGGCCACACTCTATTCTTTGTGTGCATATAAAAAGGAAACTGAATAAGAGGTTTCCCCATTTTGTTTTTTTGTTCTTGTTCTCATAGCTTTCAGTGGCAGATTTCCACATCCAGGGGAGGGAAGTTTGTTATTCTTGTTTAGAGGGCATCAGTTATAGTTAGAGATTATAACAAGTCGATCAAGTGGCAGTCAGCTCCAGTATAGTCGCTCTAGATTTGTGTGAATCTATTATGTTGGATATACTTGGTCAAATAAAGGTTTCTGGTGATCCTTGTTCCCCCATCACTATTCACTATTCCTTTAGCTTTCAGCATCTCCTCAGTCTCTGAGAACCAAAAGCACCTGTGTCATACTGGGGGTGGGGGTATATGGGTGTATGGAGAGGGGATGGGAAGGGGAATAAGGATTTATGTAGTTTCTACTATGTGGCAAGCACTTTGACAAATATCATCTCATTTGTTCCTCAAAACAACCGTTCAATGTAGGTGTTGCTATTATCTTCATTTTATAATTGAGTCAAACAGAAGTAAAGTGACTTGCCCACAGTCACCCAGACAGTAAATGTTTGAGGCAGGATTCAAACTCAAAGCTTCCTGACTCCAAACCCAGTGCTGCTCTCTCTACTTCACCACCCATCTGCCCTCCTCCTTAAATTATCTGTAACTACTTCTCCATATATAAATGGGTCGCCCTCAGTAGGTCTCCTGATTCCCCATATTAAGAACCTTCATTCAGATTCAAAGTCACGCACTGAAAATGTGATCTGTGGCGAATTACAAAGAATTGTAGGCTATTGAGTTGGAAGCTGCCATAAAGATTATCTTGCTCATAAGACTGAGCTTCTTGAGAGCAGGGACTGTTTTTGCCTGTCTTTGGATCCCTGGTGCTTAGCACAATTCATGGCAAATAATTTTCGTTGTTGATCAGTCATGTCCAACTCATGACCCCATTTTGGGTTTTCTTGGCAGAGATACTGGAGTGGTTTGCCATTTCCTTCTCATCTGACATATGAGGAAACGGGCAGACAGGGGTAAGTGACTTGTCCAGGTTCACACAGCCAGTCCATGTCCAAGGCCAGATTTGAACACAGGTTTCCTGACTCCAGGCCCGATACTCCATTCACTGTGCTACCTAGCCTCCCAGTGCAAATAATAGGCAAATAAATAAATGTTGATTCATTTGATTTGATTTGCCCAACCTCTTCAGATTTTACATGGGGGAAAGTGAAGTCCAAAATGACTCATTGAATAGCAAGGCTGAGATTCAAACCCATTTCCTCAGACTCTAAATTCTATGCTCTTAGCATGATACTACACATTTGTCTCTGTTGCACATTGTTCTTGTTTATTGTCCATTTTAGAATGTAAGCATTTTCTGGGCCATTTGGTCTAATATTTGGCTTAATACCTATAAGTGACTGCTGCTTGGCATCCTGGGGTTCAGGAAGCACTAGAGGTTGAAGAGAGCCAGCATCATGCTGTAAATGTTCAACAATTCATTCTCTAAGTGGGGGGGGGGGAGCATACGCACAATACACTTTCAAGTTAAATATGCATCATTAATATTTTCTCCATCACTTTAAACCTAGAAAATCAAGAAAACAATAAATGAAGCCCTGATTTGTAGCATTTGCCAATTTCCAAGGTATAAATGCTTGCCAAAAATTTAACAACCATCCCCTGAGCTGGTTCAAACTAATTTCAGCATACCCCTGGAGAGAAGGCACTGAACCTGTAGTCTATAAGGCAAAGAAGAAACCAGAGGTTGATGTCACAGCCACTAGAAATTTAAGATACTGCTTCCTTCCTGTTCCCCACCCTCTTTCTTGGGAATCCAGCACTGCTGACTGGATTAGGAAAATGAATATATGAGATAGAGTGGGTAAAGAGAAAATGGGAAGGAATAGAGAAGAGAAAACTCAAAGATGGCTTCCAAAAATTTGTGATAAAACCCACACCTTCAACTGTACCATAGCCTATGTAGAATATACAGAATTATATGTACTCTGGGCAAGGCAAGAGTCTAATCATTAGCACCTAGTTGATAGGCTGGCTCTATATCAAGCATGAATAAGGTGGTAATATCTATTGAGTGGCAAAATACCGTGCTTTCTTTAGCATGGAAGTAACCATGCTAACATGCCCTTTGTTCCATTTTTATTCAACCATATCTAAGGGGACACAGCCAGCTGACATTAATAAAAATAAGATATGGTTGCCTTGGAACACCACTTACCCGACAGGATTCAACTCCCCAAAGGGGCATATCATCCAGGCCTAGGTAGTTACAGGCTTAAATATGGCACTTTACTCATAAACAGAGAAAGTATGGGTCTGTTTGATGCAATGGATAAGCTGCCAGCAGAAGGGAAGTTCCTTGAGGGGAAGGATTGTTGCATTTGTCGTCATCGTGCCCCCAGTACCTAGCACCATGTTTAATTCGCAGTAAAAACTTAACAAATAGGTGTCGAATGAATCAATCTGTTATTTTCTACTGTCTCCCAGGGTGCTATCTCTGTAGTTTGCTTTTAAGTATTCACTTTGGGACTTTTAGTGTTTGAAATTGAAAAGAATTTCTAAACGTCTCTCTGCTTCGAGATCTTTTAACCTCCTGATTGATCATATACTTGCTAGTGCGATGTCTCCTTGGCACAGTAACTGGGTCTATATGACCTTGGCAAAACTTTTTTTACTTACAAAGGATGAGAACCTTTCCAGAATATTACCAAGCAAGCAAATGATTTATAGGGGTTCCCCTTCTGTGTCGTTCTTTTACTGGTATGGGGGAGGGGTATCTCTCAAATGGGGCTCCTGCTTTTGTGGTTGCATATCAGGCACAGAAAAGCTTTTCTAAAGTTATAGGTAAGATTAAAATGCTTCTACAAGCAAGTGTTTATAGGAATTCTAAAAGTGATGGTTCTTGAATGGGAATGATGCTCGCTTGGAATTATTGGTAAGCTTCCAAACCCCCTACAACTCAGGGTTGAGCTAAAAGCTTCTTTTGAGGATTCCAGAGAAGAACTTGTCTGCTGGTTATTTCCTGAACTTGGTGCTCCTTCTCCAAACTGGATGTCTTTGAACAGGTGGTCTCCTCCCTCCTAACCCATTCCTGGAATGCACATACTTCTTATCTCTGCCTCTTACAACCCCCAGCAGCTTCCTTTAAACTCATATGCCATCTTCTGTGCGAAGCTTTTCCTGATCACCTCTTTATCACACCCTCTTGTTCAATTTAGTAGGGGGAAAGGAAGTGGAGGCAGTATTGCAGATGGCCTTCTCAAGGATTCTAGCCATAAAAGGGAGAAGAGGTATAGGAAAATGGATAGCTGGGATGGTTTGATCAAGCATTTTTGGTTTTTGTTTTTAAGAATAGGGGAGACATGGGCAAGTTTGTAGGCAGTAGAAAAACAACTAGTGGGCAGAACCCACATTCTCTGATTTAAGAGCCAGGAAAAAGGAAGATATTGAAGATGAGTGAGAGAGTTGGAATAATAGAAGGGACAACCTTTTGGAGCAGGTGGGGTGGAGTGGGATTACTTATTATGCAAGGGGGGTTTGCCTTGGGCAAGGAGAAGAGCACATCTTCCTGTGAGAAAGGGGTAATGGCAGAAAACATCTAAATGCTATAAGGTGGGGAGCAGGAGAGAACTCTTAGTGAATGTCTGTGATTTTTTAAATGAAAGATGGGGCAAAGTTCTCAGCTGAGAGGGTAGAAAAACAACAAGCTCCTTGATATTAGGGGTTGTACATAGCTCTTGTGCCAAAGGCATAAACATCACACAGATATGGAGGAGGGAAATCCAGGTTTTCCACTGAGTATCTATACACTCTTCTCATCTACTTACTCCTCTCTTGCCATTCCCTACATTAATGGGATTAGATTTTTTCCATTCCCAGATCCTTTTAAAAAAATCTGTTTTTCATTGAACCGTATATCACAATTCAACTAGTCTTAGTTCAAATACAAGTTAGCTGGACGATACTTCACAGCACCAACCTTCTTTGTACCTCAGTTTCCCAAGTGAACAAGAGCATTTTCTAAGAAGGAATTGCCTAAAAAATGATGAGGGTACAGGGAACTAATTTTTCTTCTTGTTAAAAGACCTGGGTTCAAATCATATTTTTGCCATTTGTTTACTATATAAGTGGAGCAAGTTGTCCACCTTCCTGGCAATTAACTGTTTTGTCATATAATTTGATGTCTGAGTAACAAGTTCCCTAATCTTTTTTTCCCTAAGGGATATTTTTGAATTTTTGTTGTTTCATATTAATTTGGTTTTGTTTGTTGTTGTTCAGTGGTTTCAATCACGTCCAACTTTTCACAACCCCATTTGGGGTTTTCTTGGCAAAGATAGTAGAATGGTTTGCCATTTCCTTTTCCAGTTCATTTGACAGATGAGGAAACTGAGGGAAATAGGGTTAGGTGATTTGCCCAGGGTCACATGCTAGTAAGTGTCTGAGTTTAGATCTGAACACAGGAAGATGAGTTTTCCTGATTCCAGGTCCAGCACTCTATCCCCTGTGCCACCTAGCTGCCCACTAATTTGGTCACAATTGCATAATATAACAGACGTTACTAGAGTGCTTTAGCATTTGCAAAGCACTTCCTATACATTTAGTATCTTGTTTTAATCTCATGGCAATCCTGTGAGTTAGGTTCTGTATATATTTAAAGGTGAGGAAACTGGGCCTCAGAGAAGCGGCATTACAGTCGTACCACTGGTAAGTGTCAGAGGAGGAATTTGAACCTAAGTCTTCCTGGCCAGCTCTATTATGCCAAGCTGCTGCTCTAATCCACCTTCATGTCCTTTTGGGTGTTTTTTAAATCCAATTTTATTTATACCTTACATGATGAAATTTAATTTCTGGAGCCGTTGTTGTAGGACATGTGCTGGTTTGTTTTTTTTCCTCCAAGTGAATTTTCTTCAGGTTAGTTTAATGCATTTTTTATTCTGTCAAAATTGTTTTCTCCTTGTTCGTTTCTTTGTCCTTTCCCTCTCTGAGAGATTATTCTTTTTTGAGGCTCTTTGCCTGTCCTTACTCATTTCTCTTCTTGATTCATTTGTTTAAGGGTGTTGTTTTTTAAAAACCTCTATCCATATGGGGGATATAGATAATCTGGCCTCTTGTCAGAATTCCTTAAATTTTCATTTATTTCACTAAATCAATTTTCATTAACTTCCTTAGCAAACTCATTTTTCTGGAGTCAAATAAATTAGCATTTATTAAATTGCTGTTGAGTCATTTTTTCACTCATGTCTGACTCATCATGACCCCATTTGGGGTTTTCTTGGCAAACATACTGGAGTGGTTTGCCATTTCCTTCTCCAGTTCACTTGACGCATGAGGAAACTGAGGCAAATAGGTTTAAGCAACTTGCCTAAGATCACACAGCTAGTGTCTGAGGCCGGATTTGAACCCAGGAAGATGAGTCTTTCTGACTCTAGGCCCAGCATTCTGTCCACTGTGCCACTTACTTGCTACTGTATATAAAGATAAACTTCAGGCAGACTTATAGTCATTTGACTTATCTGCACTCTAGGCAACTCTAGGAGACTAAGTTTGTGAGAAGATGCCAATTGCCCCTCTAGGAGTTCCCTATGCCAGTGAAGCCACAGTTCTATCTCTCTCTCTCATATCCTTTGTATCATAAGGATAATTTTATCATTCAAATAGTAGAAGTAATAAGGAGAAATTCTGTCCTGCATCTAAGATCACAGAACCATAGATTTAGAGATGGAAAAAACTTTAACAGTCACTTAGTTCAACTTACTAATTTCACTAAGAAGGACACTGAGGCCCAAGAGAATTAAATAATTTACCCAAAATTATAGAGGTACTAAATGGTATTGCTCACATTCAACTCTTAGTCCTAACTCCAAATCAAGTATTGCTCCTTGTTGCCTTCCCATAGTAGAGAGTTTGTTGTTGGAATACCAAGGACAAGGATCTTATTGTGGGGCAGGGGGCAAAGATGACCTCTCCATCTCAGATTTTGTGAAAGAGAAGAAAAAACTCAGGTACAGTCTGACATGCATTTGGCGAACAGATTCAGAAAATGAATGAGTTCAGAAAAAAAGATAAATAGAAAATAAAGGACTAAATTTCTAAATGAGAAGCCAGTCCAGGAAGGATGGGAAGTTCTCAGGAATCAGAGCCTGAAGGTCTAAGGAAAAATAATTCCTTTTGGAGGGAAAAGAACCATTATGGATACACTGAGAATTCATCAGCTAATTTATAATTTTTTAAAAGACATATATATATATACAAGATGGAGGCAAGGACAGGTAATAGTGGACAAATGCATGCAAAAACATGGCTCATCCAGTGAAATAAGCGTCAGGAGGCCTAAAGCTAAAGGGGGTATTAAAAAGCTATAATGAGAGAAAAAAGAGGCTTAAAATGATTGATTGATTGAATGAATGATTGAATGAAAAAGTACTTATTAAACACTTAGTATGTACAAAGTACTATGCTAAGCTCTAGGAATATAAAGAGGAAAAAAAGCAAGACAGTTCCTGCTCTCAAGGAGCTCACATTCTAATAGTGGGAGAAAAAAAAAAAACCCTAGGAGGATTCAGCAGCAAGTGAGATGGAGTGACCCAGGGGTCCTTGGGGTACAGCATCAAAGCAGATGGCAGACATGGCGATAGATAAAACTGCTGCTTGGGTACATAGGATGGTGACAACCAACAACCAAGGGATTATTTTGGCCAGAAAAGGACAGATATAAATGACTAGTACAGAGGTGAAATCCAATCTAAAAAGAGATAGGAAGAGTGTACTACCTGGACTTACTGAGTTCCCATCACCAGACCCTGAAGAACTACATTCCAGGTTACTAAACGAACTAGCAGATGTGATTGCTGAGCTAATGTCAATGACCTTTGGAAGATCGTGAGGAGTGAGAGGGGTGTCACAGGACTGGGGGAGGCAAAATACCCCAATTTTCAGAGAAAGGTGGAGTGGAATTTGGAAAGTCAGTAAGCTTAACTTTCAGTCCTGAGAAAATTCTAGAACATAGCACTGAATAGAAGGTTAGTGAACATCTTAAAAAGTGATCAGGAATCAGAAAGAGATTGCTTGGCTACTGAGTTACTTGACTAGATCTGGGGAATGATGTGTGTAAAGTGGACCAAAATTTTAGCAAAGTATTGACAAAGTTTCTCATGCCATTCTTGAAAACAAAATGTCATGATAGAAGCTAGGCGATGACATATTTAGGATTTGGAACTGGTTAAGTGACCAAGAGTAATCATTAATAGTGATATTTTGGTTAGGAAGGAGATATCTATTGGAATGTCTTAAAGATCTCTTCTTGGACCTGCGCTGGTTAACGTTTTTATCAGTGATTTCTATAAAGTTATAAATAACATTTATCAAATTTGCAGATAATACAAAACTTTGTTGTTATTCAGTCATGTCTGATTCTTGAGGACCCCATATGGGGTTTTCTTGGCAAAGACACTGGAATGGTTTGCCATTTCCTTCTCCAATAAATTAAGGTAAACAGAGGTTAAGTGACTTGCCCAGGGTCACACAGCTAGTGAGAATCTGAGGCTGGATTTGAATTCAGGTCTTCCTGGCTTCAGGCCCAGCACTCTTTCCACTATGCCACCTAGCTGCCCCAATACAAAACTAGGGAAAAAAAGTCTACAGATTATATTTGGCCCAATCTAACAAGGTTAAATTTAGAGAGAGCTATCATTTTTTTTGTATAGATTACTGTAGAGTGAGGAAATTCCTTGTACAGTTCAGATTGGCACCTTCTGTTGTAGAGTTGCCTAGAGCACTAAGAGGTCAAGTGACTTACCCAGAGTCTTGTAACCCACATGGTCAGAAGCAGGTCTTAAATCCATGTGTCCTGGCTTTGAGGATATCTTTCTAACCACTACCCCATATTACCTTAAATATAGTAAGGATAAATAGAAAATATAAAAGAATGAGGATCAAAAATCAACTTCCAAGGCATAAAATGGAGGTGATACATCTAAATGAGGTACATATGAAGATGGTCTACAAGCTTTTTAGGGACTAAAATGGTCAGTACAAGACGACTGTGTGATGTGTTGGACAACAAAAAGTTAATTAAGCATTAGGTTGCATTAAATGAATTAAAATGTCTGTGGAATAGAGAGGTGAGGGTCCTACTGTACTCTGCCTGGAAAAACAGTATTTGGAACACTTCAGTTCTCAGCATTACATTGTAGGAAGGACATTGATAATCTGGAAGTCCCCCCTGTCTCTGAGATTCTGTGGTTCTGTTGGAAGAGGTCCATCACCATAAGTAGTTAGCAATTGTTCAGTGGTAAGAAGTGCCAAATCTTTTTGCTTTCTACTGCATCAAGTAAAGCAGCCCACAGAAGTTCAGCAGTAGATATTAAACTATCTTTCATGCAAGGAAAAGTGACAATTACTGAACTCCTAGACTAACAGATTTGAGTCCTACAGGGCCATAGAGGGTAGTCCAAGAAACTAAAAGCTCAGTGGGATGAGCCAATGGTCTAGAGATAAAATGGTGAGTGGGAAATTATCAGTGATTGTGTTTGCCTGATATGTCTTCCTTGATGTGATGAGGCACAACTGATCTAAATGCAAATACAAACTGAGGTTTTACTATTTTGCAAAAATTGTATTATTTTCACTATAACCTTTCTTTTCATTCCTCAGTTGTTTGTCTCTCTGGTACATTCTGTTTGTTCATTTGTAAATTCTCATGTATGTTTTCTATTTTGGAACATGAAATTCTTTCTGGATGTGTAGATTAATACTATGTAACATAACATAACACAATTTGGCAAGTGTATCTTAAGTACCTATTATGGATGGAACACTGCACAAGGCACTGGGGAGATACAAAGTTTAGATGAGACAAAGTTCCTGCCCTTTTGGGACATACGGTCTAGCAGGAGGAAAACCAAACTAGCACAGATAATTACAATTCATAGTAACTTTTCAGCTACTTAGAGTTTTACAGGGTTGCCTAAAATATTTTTGAAGTTAGGTAACTTGTTTAGGGTCACACAGTCAATATGTGTCAGAGACAAAATTTGGACCCAAGTCTTGTTGGCTCTAAGACCAGCTTTCTCATCACTATGCTATGCCTCTTTAGCAAGGAATTCTAATGCTGCTCAATGAAAATATAGAATTATATAGAAATATAATCTCCAAAGAGAGGAAAGCGATATTCTCCTTGGTTTGCATCTGAAATATAATTTCCAATTCTGGGCAACATATTTTAGAAGGAGCATTGAGAAACGAGTATTTCTAGAGCAAGGGTTCTTAATATATTTTATATCATGAACCCCATTGGAGGCCTGGTGGAATCTTTGGACCCTTTCTCAGAATAATGTTTTATTGCCTATATTTATAATGGAAGAAAATGCTAAACTTTAGGTAGAGGTTAAAGAAAATAAAACTGTGATCTTTCCCCCATGTAATTCTGTAGATGCCATAAAATCAAAGTTGGTCATAGTACAATTTTGCTGTTAATGTGTGCAATGTTCTCCTGGTTCTGCTTACTTCACTCAGCAATAGTTCATACAAGTCTTTCCAGGTTTTTTTTTTCTGAAATCTGCCTGCTCATTATTTCTTATAAAACAATAACATTTCATTACATTCATATACCACAACTTGTTCAGCCATTCCCCAATTGATGGGCATCCCCTCAATTTCCAATTCTTTGCCACCACAAAAAGAACTGCTATAAATATTTTTGCACATGTGGGTCCTTTTCCTATTTTTATGATCTCTTTGGGATACAGACTTAGTAGAGGTATTGCTGGATCAAAAGTTAGGTGAAGTTTGATTGCCCTTTGGGCATAGTTCCAAATTGCTCTCCAGAATAGTTGTATCAGTTCTAATGTGAATTCTTTACTATGTCCTTAGCATTCTTTTTGTATTTCAAATTTGAGTTTATTCAAGATAACATTTTGCTGTTGTGACCCGATTTGGGGTTTTCTGCAATGATACTAAAGCAGTTTGCCATTTTCTTCTCTAGCTCGTTTTACAGATGAAGAAATGGAGACAAACGGATTTAAGTGACTTGCTCAGGGCCACACAGCTAGTGTCTGAGGTCAGATTTGAACTCAACCCTTCCTGACTCCAGGGCTGGTGCTCTATCCACTGCAACACCTAACTGCTAGAAAGCACATTCAAATAGAATTCTATGAAGGTGGAGAATAGTTGTTTTTTTATTTTTATTTTTTTAATGAATGCTAAGCTTTGGAAATGCATTTCCTTCTACACAGCTGGGTTTTAACTGCTAAATAGGAGTTTTAGCTGAGGAAGCTCCAATGCTCAGGATTTGATGCACATCATATTTTTATGTTTTTACTTTTAGTCATCTTCTATTCTGCTTTTTTTTTTTTTACCAGCTTTCTTTCTAGGCCATTTCTTTTTAATACTTTCCCATGTTGCTTGTCACTATTACTAGAAAAACAACTTGGAATGCATGCTTTACCAATATGGGCACATCAGAAGGTCATTTGGATCACCTTCAAATGTGCACAGAATTTTTTTTTCTTTTCTGATGTTATGTCAGTGTTTAAAGGATCTGTGATTTCATTGGTGTGGGTGCTCCCTCCAAATATGCAGATTGAAAACCCAGCTATGCCTTAGTAAGTGGTCTTTTGTGATGTAACATGGGTAAAAACAACCTCACCTGATGGCCGACCTCATGATGTTTCAGCTCTCCCAATTTGGTTAGATCATCACAGAATCTCAAAGTTAGGAGAAACCTCAGAGAATGTCGAATCCAAGCCTTACTTGAAGAGTAATCCTCAATACAACATGCCTGGCATTGTGGTTAAGCAGCCTTTTCTTAGAGACTTTCAATGAGGGGGATCCTGCTGCTCTCTGAGGCATCCCATTCTATTTTTAGAAAGCTCTAATTTATAAGAAGTTTTTTGAATATTGAAATAATCAAATAGAATTGTGATTTCATCAATGTGGATATTCCTGCCAATGATGCAGAACACAACTCAGCACTCCTACCATCTTGCGCTGGTCTTGTCTTACAAGTTTGCCATGGTGGGAGAAGGATGGGGAAGAAATCTATCCAATCTCCTGGGGAAAGGCCCTTGACGTTCCCTTGACATTGTGAAGATACCAGTGGAATACATAGGCCTTTCTTTCCTTCCCCCAAACTCTCCCCTCTAACAAACTTCCCTGTTTTTGTTGATGGCACCCCCATTCTTCCAGATTCCTAGGTTCATAACCTTGGTGTTATCTTTAGCTCCTTGTTGTCCTTCCCCCTACTCCTGGCCCACATATGAAATGGTTATTTTTCATTTTTGCCCCATGACAAACAAGGGCATTTTCTTCTTCAATCATATATTTCTTTGGTGGAATCCTTTGTATTGGCAAGCACCCTAGCACATCCAGGATGGCCTGCTTGCACAGGTTCTTTGATCTGCTTTTATAAAGGAAAGACCACATCAAAAGGGTTAACTATCCTACTTTATTTAAACAATGCAGACTTTATTCTATGTAACCTTCTCACAAGGGTTGCTGAGCACCAACTCCTACAGCATTCGCTAATCACGGTTCTTGCAGGGGCTGGCAAAAAGGGGGGGGCAACTCCTCTTATATCTCAATGGGGTCAGTCAAGACAGGCACAACTTGTGCATTCCCCTAAATCCCCTCAGACTCAACGGGGGCCGGTCGAGGCAAACACAAATTCCCCCCAAGCCTTGATGGGAGCCGATCAAAGCACATACAGCATCTTAGCTTGGGCATTTCAACCCTAAACGTTCCCCACTCACTGACCAGTGCCCACCTGCTTTATGTTTACACTCTGCCACTCCAGAGTCCTGACCTTTACAATTTAAACAAGTGACACCTGGCACTCACAATCTACATGGGTTGGTGGAGATGGTTTGAACCATAAAACTCATATCTAACACCTGGGGGCAAGAGATTGTTATGGCCGTGGATCCTGGAAATCAAAACTCTAAAGAATACTAACAAAAAATCCACTTTGCTTATGCTTATGCTCCATCCCCTCCCCCAGGATCCTGGCCTTTACAATCTCTTGGCCCTTACAATTTCTCATCACCTATATAAACATAACTTATTACCATCGTGGCCACGTGGCCTCAAACAAACACAAAAGTAACTTGCCCCTTTCCCCCAACAAGTATGGCTACAAACCAAACATATCACTCAGTAACATAGCACAATATACAACATAACATACCTCCCACCTTATACATTCTTAGGGGGCCAAAATCTTCATGGAGCGAACAACCAGTTGCTTCTCACTCGGGCACTGTTCCAAAATACTGTTCATACAATCAGGGGGTCCCAGACCAGGGTCTTCCCCAATGCAGCACATCCCCAGGGGTAGCAGAGACCTTAACACATCCTTTTACTAGGGTTTTTCTTATTTGTTACATGTTGCAGCCTATACACACCCACTATGCCTCTCTCCCTGATCCTCTAAATGATATGCAGTTTTAATACTTTAGAGACAGTAGTGTTCCATGCCTAAAGGTATTTCTAGTCATCCTGATCTATGTCTTGCCACTAGAACCAGTAGGCTCTGAAGGAAAGAGTGAGGCTAATGACTTTTCACAGTCCTCCTTCACTTAAGTCCAGTTCACCTACAAGTCATGACATCTCTTTCTTATGTTCATTCTGTCCCAAGACCTCCTCACTGGGCTGCTCCTAGGCCCTAACAAAGACCTAAAAACTAAGACCTGTTAAAGACCTTAGCTTTAAAAGGCCAAGGTCTCCCATTGCATCCTGGGTCATGTCCAGTCATTCTGATCTATATCTTGCCACCGGACCCAGATGGCTCTGGAGGACAGAGTGAGGCTGGTGACGTTGCACAGCCCTTTCTCACTTAAATCCAAATTCACTTGTAAGTCATAACATATCCTTCAACAATAGTCATGCCTAAAGGCCTAAATACCACACTGATAGACTACTGGTATTAACAAGATGGGTCTTCATTTGAGGAAGAAGTTTGAGTCCATCAGAGGAACTCTTCATTTTCCCACAATCAAATCAGCCTTTTCTCTTCTTCACATTTAGTTTCTGAGCATAGCTTTGCTCAGTGGTAGTAGTCAGTGAGGCTTATCTGAGGCACAATTGTTGCTAACTGAAAATTTAATTTTGGGCCTAACTTGTCCACCTGCACTCAGATAAAGTCAGCACGCATTTATTAAGTTCTGACTGTATTCTAGGCACTGTGGTAAGCACTGGGGATACAAAGAAAGGCAGAAATTGTCCCTGACCTCAAGGTGCCCATGTTATAATAGGGGACAACTAAGTACATATGAGATGTATGCCGTTGTTTTTCCTTCGTTCTCAAAGAGGACCATGACATCAGGAAGGATATGTCATGGCTTACAAGTGAATTGGATTTAAGTGAGAGAGTCACTAACCTCACTCTCTCCTCCAGAGCCATCTGGGTCCAGTGGCAAAATATAGATCAGGATGACTGGAGATGGCCCTGGTTGCAGTGGGGGAGACCTTGGACTTTCTGAGCTAAGGTCTTTCCCAGGTCTCAGTTTATCTGAGGCAACACCCATTCAGTGATTAAGGCTAGGTAAAAATGAGGCAAAGAACGGACCCTTTTACCTAGTCAAAAAATTAAATAAACAAAATCAATCTGGGAGGGAAACATACCCCCCCCCACTCCAGGGTTTCTGGCCAAAACAGAAACAATTGCTATTTACATTCACTCTGAGTTGGCATAATCCAAAAACTGACCAAGTGAGGCTTGGGCTGGGACCTATTGTTGGCTAGTCAATGAGAGCCAGAGTGAATTGAGTTTAAGACATGGTCCATGGAGGGTGAACAAAAGTAATCTGAGAAGAAAGTTTTTGAGGGAGACCAGGGAATGCCTCTTGCAGAAGATAGGATTTGAGATGAGACTTGAAAGACTCTAGAGATGCCTGGAGGCTGAAAGGAGGAGGAATTCCTCCAGTGCATTCCAATGGGAAGAGACTTGACATAGGGAGACCAACCGGAAGGCTTACTGCAATAGTCTAGGCATGAAATGGTGAGAGCCTACATCAGGGTAGTTGTAGTGTCAGAGTAGAGAAGGGGGCATATATGAAAAATGTCATGAAGACAGAATGAAAGGAACTTGGCAATAGATTGAACATGGAGGATGTAAGGTACATGAGAAGGAGAATTTGAGGTTGATACCTAAAGTTTAGGTGACTAGAAGGATCTGCTCAAGGTATATGTACTGATGGAAAAAGTCTATAGGTTTTTCATCTAACTGAACAACAGGCATCTACATCTGAATGACGTAGAAGATTAATATCATGGATGATTAAGTCAAATTCTCATGAGTGATTGTTATTATTAGCATAACAATAATAATAAGATGATGTTGATAATGATGATGATGATGTTATCATCCAGGAGGCTCTGTAATGTTCTAGGGCTTGATGAAAACAGCACAACGACCTCTACAAACAGTAGTGTATGTAGAAGGTCATCATCTCTAGGGAATTCTTCTTCGACTTGGACTCTGTGCCCGGAACTCTTCCATGACTTTTTGCAGACACCTTTGGCCAACACACATCTCCTTGTTTCATGCCTTGCCTAATATTTACAGTGACAGAGCTGTTGAACAAGATTGTCTCTGCTTTCATTCCTTGCATAATTTGATGTGTGAATGGGAGAAATCTAGTTAGTAGAGAGCTTTTTAAGCTATGTTTTACTCTATCAAATCAAAAGCTTTTTTATAGCAAAAAAAAATAAACTAAACAGAGAGATCTTATATTTGTTACATATTTGAATCATGTCTGATGTTAAAGATATCTGCTATTATATAGTCTTTGTAAAAGCCTACCATCAAGGATGCCTTCAATGTGTACATAAATTATTCTCATTAAAATTTTATAAAGTTGGGAAAGTGGGCATATAGGTTGGTAGTTGTTAATATCCTTAGTCCCTTTTTTCATATTAATACTGTCTGAGATTTTTCAGATTAGTAGGATCCATCAGAACTTATTTCCCTCCAGCATAGTCTTTAAGAACCCAGGCTTAGCTCAATGTTATGATGAAGAATTTTGTGGACATGATTAGCTTATAAAATGGGGATTATGATATTTGCACTACTACCTCTCAAAGTAATTGGATTTGGAGGGGAAAGTGTATTTAAAGTCTTTCTATGTATAAAATGCTCTACCAATGCAAACTGTTTTCAATTTTCATGAAGTATTGTATAGCTTTTCTGTTGGACATGAGCTGTATTTTGATTGTTTTGCTAGTTTTTTTTTCCCTTCCTTCACTTTTCTACTGCCCAGTATATTCATTTTTCCCTTACCCAGTATGGCCCAGAAGAAAGGGAACAAGGTTGTAAACTGAGAGACTGGGGTTTCTTTCATGGATTAGTATTTGCTGACAGTGTGATAGTGTCCAAATCGTTCAGGTCCTCTGAGCCTTAGCTTCTTATCTATGGAACGAAGACAACAGTAGCTGAGTCCTATGATCCCATGCTTGCTGACTGACGGATTTTTACCTCATGCCCTTTTTTTCAGTTCCTTTTCATTTGCCTGATGTCAGGCAGATGGTAGCCAGGATGCTAGGCCTGTGGTCTGGAAGAAGTGACCTCCAATCCAACCTTAGATACTTGATAGCACTGTAACCCTAGGAAAGGTATTTCCCCTCTGTTTCAATTTCCTCATCTGGAAAATGAAGATAATAATAGGGCCCACCTCCTAAGATTATTGTGAGGATAAAATGATATAAAATTTGTAAAATGCTTTGCAAACCTTAAAGTTCTAGGGAAAAAAATCTGACTTTTATTAATTAATGCCATTCATTTCTTACTTATATACTATTTACTTAAATGCTACTTTTCATGTGAATGAATTTGTCTGCTGAATTTTTACCTCTAGTATATGTCATCTCTCTAAGGCCATATCTTAGATGGACCAAAATTGTACAGAATACAGTATAAACTTTCCCTTCTTCCCATAGAACTATAGATAGAAATGAGAGGTTATGGGAAATGATATTCAGAGAGTGTGCATAAAGCTAATGAAATTCATTGTCTGCTTTTTGTTCCCCTGTTAACTTCTCAAGTTTCAGAACAATAGCGTGCTTTGCTAAAAATACCATCTCTTTGTCATTCCTTTGAATTTTCAAGAGGACTTCTTTTTCAACTCCTTTACACATGATTTGACATTTAATTCTGTCACCTTCACCCTTGTCATTAACCAAAACACTGCCAATCAACTTTTCAGCTTCTCTCCATTTTCAAAAGGTCAACA
Organism: Phalanger gymnotis; assembly: GCA_028646595.1. Lineage (NCBI taxonomy): Eukaryota > Metazoa > Chordata > Mammalia > Diprotodontia > Phalangeridae > Phalanger > Phalanger gymnotis. Next base: position 336,673,436 of record CM053623.1, on the reverse strand, counting down.
ATCAGAGGGAACTTTGATGAAAAAAGGACTTCTGGGCCTCTGGCCAAAACCAACAGAATTCCCTTTCTGCTTCTTCTCTACTCATGTTCCCTATTTTTCCACATTGTAGTTCAATGATAACATAAATCGTTACTTTTCATTTGTTCCAAACAGCCTAACCCAGCCTCTTTTCTTTTCTTGCCGGGCCATGGGAGCCATAAGAACAGCTAGCACTATATTATAGGATCGGGAATCCACAAGAACATCATTGAGGCATGAGCTAAGGAGCTGAGGCAGAAAACGATCCATTTAATTTTCATCACCAGCATAGCTGTTCATTTCCATCCATGTCCACTCTCTTATGTCACCTTGGCATATTGGCCCAGGAACAGGAAAGGGAGTTGGAAAACTGGCTTCCCATCACGACTTCCAGGCTTTCCACCTGCCCCCATTGTTCAGCAATCTCTTCTCCTTCGAGGTTCCCTCTATCTCAATTTGTCACCCAATTCAGATCCTGGTGACTGTTTTCTACTAGTTTTCAGAACATTCTCCTTCCTTTCTCAAGGGGTTCAGGACATGGCAAATAATATTCCTCTCCATCCCAACTACTGGTCTTATAGTAGGGAACTCCATCATACAAACCGATGTTTCTCAAACATCCTAACCCATAATTTCCTCAAACTCCTCAATTCCCATGGTCCATCCTTTTATGCCACCTCAGCTACATGCAGAAATGGTCACACCCTTGATCCTACCATCACCCAAGAGTGTTCCACAAGCAATCAATAATTCTGAAATTCTTATCACAAACTCCTATGATTTCATTTCTCTAAATGTCTTAATCCTCCTAAGCATAGTCTTTGTTTCACTGTGGCCTCAAATCTGTCCCCTCCCCAGTTTTCCTTCAGGCTCTGGTTTCTCTTTTCCTGGACTCAATCTTTTGGTCAACCAATTCAACTCTACACTGTACTGCTCTTTCAAGTCTTTTTGCTCTTTTGGCCTACTCATGTCCTGCTAAAGTCCAATCCTGGACTGATCCCACCATCCAGTTACTGTGCTCCAACTTACACACCACTGAATGGAGCGATAGGGATTCTCACAACTCTGCTGAGCCTGCTATAAATTCATGTTACCTAATTCGAATTGGTCACTCAGTTCAGCACGGCAATCTTTTTTACTCTTCCCTAATTGATCCTCTGTTTTGATCTTCATAGCAGCTATTTCAATCCTCTTTTCTCCTTAGGCCTTCCACACCTTCTCCTTCTCCCTATGGGACCTTGACTTATACCTTACTGAGAAAATCATAAATCCTTTCTCTCCTTTTTATCCCCTTCTATATCGCACCACAGATCAGGGATCCAGAGCTGCAAGTAAAAATACCCAGATTCTAATTAGGGTTCAGCTATTGATTTTCTACTTAAGATTGGAAGCCTATTGAAAGCAGGGGCTGTGCCTTATTCACCTTTGTGCTTGCCCTAGCTCCCTAAGGGCTTTGCCACCTACTAGGTGATCAATAAAAGTTTGGGTAATGAGATGACATTTTTTAAACGAACAGATTAAAGGATTACTGGTCTGCTCGTTTTTTTCAGTCTTGACAATTACAAGACAACCACTTTAGCTCTCTCTGAATCGTATTGATTGTGAGAGAGCCAAAATGAATAGATTTTCTGTGCTGTGGTTTAGTTCACCTGTCACACAGAAAGAATACTGGACCGGGACTCAGCTTCCTTGTCTCTCATTAATTATTCTTATTCATATAGCTAGTATCCTTGCTGCTCTTTTTGTCCTTTCTTTCCCAAGATGCCACTCTCCATGGTGACTAGTTCAGATTTTTTTTTTTTACTACATCAGGGTTAAAAAGTGTTTTTGTCACAAGAAGCTTGGGAAGTGTGTATTACAAGTATTCTTAGCACTTCCAATTAACAGGGGAAGAAAATATACATTCTTCAGTTAGGCTGCAAGTTTTTTTAGAAGACTTTAGTCATTCTTTATCTTTGTGCCTGCATCACCCAGTGGAGTGCCTTGTATAATGTTGTTCAGTCATGTCTGTCTCTTCATGACCCCATAGACCATAGACCATACTGTCCACAGGGATTTCTTGGCAAAGATACTGATGGGGTTTGCTATTTCCTTCTCCAATGGATTAAGGCAAGCAGAAGTTAAGTGACTTGCCCAGGGTCACACAATTAGTGAGTGTCTGAGGTTGGATTTGAACTCAGGTCTTCCTGACTCCATGCCTAGCCTTCTATCCACTGAGCCCCTGCTTAGTGTATATAAATATATACAATTGTATATAAAAAGGTGCATATAAAAGAGGCTTAATTTAAAATTGTTCTGGGTTCCATAGCTATTAAATATCAGAGCCCCAGCTCTAAGGCAGGCTTTTGACTCTATGACCTGTGTTCTTGCCACTGGAGGTGGGGCTTAAAGGACAAGGGTTGAAAAAAATAATTAATCCTTACTCTTGTGTTGTTGAAACCACAATGGGAAAGTGGCGATGTAGAAGGGATAACTTTATTTCAAAGCTTTATTAAATCGGCTCCTGTTCTGGGTTACTTTCCCGGAGTGTAGTTACTTCTCACACTGAGCTTAGGATATTCCTGTGGGTCCAGGCTCCTACAAATTATATCTCATGAACCCTGCCTACAGAACTTCCCCTTCATAGTCATCCAGTCTCTACAATTAGGTAAAAGCAATGGCATTTGGTAAACTTATAGAATAATAATAGTAGCCATAAAAACATCTCTCCTAACAAACCTGGGGTGCACCTTCCCAGAAATGTACAGAGAGTAGACACAGAGGATAATGGAAATAAGGCCCATGTGTAGAGAATCTATAGAGTCAAGGCACCTCACATCTTCATTAATGTATGGCCTGAATGTCCTTTCTCTTTATGGAGTTCTTATGCTTCCCCCCTGCCTCCAGGCACAGAGTCTTAGCTGGGCATCCATTCAGTGAGACTCTCAGGATCTGCTCTAATTCATAGCTTAGCTCCCTATTGTCCCATTTCCAGGACAACTTCTTCCTTGAATCTATAGTTGACTCTCTTCTCCAATCCTAGGGCCATATGCTTTGAAGCTGCTTTAAGCCTTGAGTGACTAACCCCATTTCTCCCTAACTATCAAGCTTCATAGATATACCTAGAAGGCAAGTGGAGGGGGTTACTCAAATGAATCAAGAATATTTCTTGCCATTTCTAGGTTAATAGGTATAGGAATCAAAAAAGTATCCAAGCCTATCTGGAGATTCTTATTTTAACTCTAGCTCTTACCTGAACTCTCTTAAACTGAGTTTGACTCCTACTCCTTAAGTACCTCTAATAATAGATGCCATTGCATACATAAGGTGAGAAAAGAGAAAAGATCATCCTCCTTTTCTGCTGCCTTTTAATATAGGAACAGGGCTCATACTCCGCAAATCTGTTCCAACCTGTTCTCACCCAAAGACATTCACTCTTGAAATGTCCTATAATCTTTTCAGGGCTACCAAGGAACATGGACAATCTTTTGCCCCTTCTAATTCAACCAAGGAACTTACATTTCATAAGGATGTTATTGCCAATACTGTACAGTTAGTTCAATATTTCTTTGTAACTGCTTACTTTGTCTAATTAAATCTTGAGGTCCCTAAGCTAGAAGGTTAATAAGAGATCAGTTCTCTCTACCTACCTTGGCAGAAAATAGTTTTTTTTCTTCTAATGTTATAGTTCAAGCACTCCACCAGACAACACACTTCATTCTGAAGCATATTTTTTGTTTTGTGTTTCTTACATACATTTGTCCTCCAAAAAGTTTGCCAAGGAGTCAGGAAAACAGTTTGTCCCTATAATCTTTAAGTAAGCCTCTATCACCAATGCCAAGTTAGAACATGGTGACTCCAAAGTCTGACATTCTATTTCTCCCAGGCACTTTGGCAGTGTTTCCTACTTGAACATTTCCAAAGGGTCTAGAAGCTTTATAAATTATTCCAGTTTCTTTCAAGCCTCATAGATATGCCTACAGGAAACTGGAGGGGATTATCAAAATAAATCAGGACTCTTTCTGGGCATTTCTAGGTTAGTAGGTAAGGGAATCCAAAGAGTCTCCTGGAATTACCTTAAACAGAGCAATGGAGAGAAAAGGGAAGCATATAACCTCCCCCTTCCCCCCCCACACACTATGAAACTATGGCATTTAACCTTTGCCTAGGTATTGTAGGCATTCCTGGAATAACCAAAGCTCCTCTTGTAACTCTATTACAGTCACTTGTTGACCCCAAGTAGAACAAGCTGTGGCAACTAGAATTTAACTCCTCCTAAATGTAAATTCTTAGCTAAAGTCTCAAAGTTTTGTACCAGACCCAGAGTCTTTCTACAAAAAAAAAAAATCTTATTATTTATAGTTGTGCCCTAAGCTGGTATTTCTAACTATAGTTGCTCCCAGTTCCACATAACCCTGGACTGCAGGAGGCTTTGCTTGGCGAAGCGTGCCTCCAGTTTGCAAATACCCTGCTGGAGTTTACTATGCAAGGATTACTGTGGAATCCTGCTGTTGGTCCATTTTTCACACATACTCAGTGCCACCCAGTTGTTTTCTGATGAGCATTGCTTCAGCATTGGTAAGCTGGCTACCTTCCAAGGCTCAACTCATGATGATCTCACCCTGTCTCTTTTGGTTCAGTAGAGCTTGTGAGGGTAGCAGTGACACTGTCCGAGGTACTTCAGAGAGTATAGTTCTAGAGAATCAGGCCCTCAATGAAGCTAGGCACAGGTTGCTAATTTTTTTTTTATTGAGGGCAAAGTCAGAAATATTCTTTTGGAAAGTCATAGGCTTACAAGATCATAGATTTAGAGCTAGGACCAATTAGCCGATCAACAGGCATTTAGGAAGTACCTATATGCCAGGTATCTCATTGGGCAATGAACTTACAAAGTCAAAAGAAATAGTGTAACTCGTTCTTTTATTGGTCATCATCCAAACTGGGTTGATAGGTGGCCAGGACTAAAACTGGTTAGGTAGAGAAACTTAGCAAATTCTCCAAAGTATCACAATAAATTAGTAACAAGTCTCATTTGCCATTTCCTAGTGGTCTGTCATGAATACGCTAGGCTGTGCCACAGGGACAAGGCCAGAACTGGATAAAATTATAAAACAAATAAAAGCCAAACCATCCCTCACCTCCCTTTTCATTCTTCCATTTCCTCTACCCCCACTGGCCTTGGGTCCAATGTGACCTTCTTGAAAGTGTCCCATGGTTAGGACTTTACCCACCTCCCAATCACAATGTGTTCCTTCTGTACCCTGTCCTCATGGGGATCTCTATTCTCTGGTGGAAAGAGGGGGGAAGATGGAGAACTTATTAATTAATATGTCAATCAGGGTTAGTCTGTTAATACAATAATAGGTACCAATGGGAAATCTTCAAGGAGTGACTCTAAATGGTGGGAATCTGAGGCACCAAGGCAAATTGCTGAGGAGCTATGGAACTTTTTCCAAATCACTATGTGTTGTGACTAAACACTTTTCGGATTTATTCTGATATTGTTGTCAATATGGACCTATAGTGAAAAGAGCACTGGCTGTGTAGTCATGGGACCTGGGTTCAAATCCTATTTGGAATTGTAAGTTTATAGGGGGAAAGGACCTTAGAGGACATCTAGACTAACTCCATCATTTTGTAGTTGAAGAAACTGATACCTAGAGAATAGAATAGTGGAAAAAGCACTTGATTTGGAATCTGGTGACCTGGGTTCAAACCCTAGCTTTGCCATTTACTATCTGTATGGCCACGGATAAATCATTCTTCTTTCTCTCAGTTTCCTTATCAATAAAGTGAAGGTACTGGACAGACAGCCTCTTAGTTCCTTCCAGTTATAAATCCTATGAATCTATGACTTTCCAAAGGTCACATAGCAAGTTAGCTGAAGACCCCAGGATTGTAACAATTTTCATTCTCACTCTAGAAAAAGAAAAACAGAATTTCAGAACCTCAGTGTTAGAAGAGGACATTTTGGGGCCAGTCTGTACCCAGACAAGAACCCCTGTACAACATACTTGATGGGTAGCTGTCCAGCCTTGACTTATAGACATCTAGTGACAGGGTGACTCCCTATGTCCTGAGGCGGACTTCTTGCCACTCCACTCCCTGTGGCTCCACTTTTCATACATGAACATACATACCCCCATCAGCACAAATCTAGAACTAAAAATCTTAATGACTATTACTTGTTGTGCCAGTAAGGCAAAATGGGCTTAGTTTAACCGGTGCCCTTGAGGAGTTTGGCTTTTGTTTGGTGAAAGTACTTTCACCTGTTAAACGCTAAGCCCCAGGCCCAAAGCCCTATCAGATCTGAAACCCCTGTGGGCGTAGATTAAAGACTTAAAAGCGGCCAATTCAGGAACCAACGGGTCTCTGGACTCTGGTCTCTAGTCGTTGACTTGAGAACGCCAGAGGCTTGGCTGCGAGGAGAGGCGAGAAAACTATAGCTAGAAAAAATCCGAAGCAGAGCCGACCCCTGTGTGGACCCAGGAGTTCGAGTGGTGAATATCATTTATGCCATCTTATTTTTTTGTGGCCTCCTGGCTACTCTTGTGAGGCGGGCCTACTGGGCCTGGAGGCTTGTGTTCACAATACTGGAATGGGGAGGTTGGTTCGCTAATTTGTTGCTCTGGGCCCTGAATAAATTTTTTGATGCCTTCTGCTTGGAGAATTCTGTATACCCATCGATTTTGAACCATTCTGATATTT
>CM053623.1:336632045-336666231 GCA_028646595.1 Phalanger gymnotis | reverse complement strand
GAAAGATCCTGTGTGATCCTGACTGTAGTTCCACAATATTTGAATTGTTTCTTTTTGGCTGCTTGCTGTATTTTCTCCTTGATTTTGTAATTCTGAAATTTGGCTATAATATTTCTTGGAGTTTTCAGTTTGAGATCTCTTTCAGGGGGTGATCGATGAATTCTTTCAATGACTATTTTGCCCTCTGGTTCTAAGACCTCTGGGCAGTTGTCTTTGATAATTTCTTCGAGGATACTGTCAAGGCTCTTTTTTTCATCGTGGATTTCTGGTAGACCGATAACTCTTAAACTGTCTCTCTTGGATCTATTTTCCAGGTCCATTGTTTTCCCCATCAGATATTTCACATTTTTCTCTATTTTTTCATTCTTTACGTTTTGTTTTACTACTTCTTGATGCCTCATAGAGTCATTAGCGTCCACTTGCTCAGGGTGTCATTTTCTCTATTTAGATTCTGAATTTCCGTAGCCATTTTGCCAATCTTATTCTTTAGGGAATAAGAAGCATTTCATACCTTTGGGCTGCCAGCCTCAGGAGTTGGTATCTCATGGTCAGTGGCGTTGCACTGCCTCTCATCACTTCCACACAGTGCTGTCCTGTGTTGGGAGGCCTGGGGATCTCTGCTGGTTTCGGGCGCCTAGCTTTCTCCCAGCCTGTCTCCCACGTGGGTTTCCCAGCCAGTAGCTTCTGCTTTGGTCCCGTCTGGAGCAGCTCCACACGCCAAGTGCTCTCCTAGCCCACAAATTCGTTCCTTCAGCCTTTCAGACTTTCCTAGCTGGGAATTTTGCCCCACTCAGACTTCTCTTAGTTTCTAACTCTCTCAAATCTGCTCAAATTCACTTTTTTATAGGAATCTGACAGAACTTGTGAGAGAGCTCCAGTAAGATGCTGTTTTCATGTGGTCATCTTGGCTCTACCTCAAGGTGCTAAATTTTTATAGCTTTTACAGTGATATGTTATACGATTTCTACCTTTTCTTTATATAGTCTGCATTGATCACTAAGACCAGGTTCCTTAAAAATAATCCTTCTGTAATTACAACAAATGCTAGGTTTTTTAAAAAAATTAGTCTTTTTTTAAATAATTGGTCAGCTGGTTGGATTCATGCTGTCAAACTCCAAAAGGTTTTTTTTTTTGGAATCCAGTGTTTTAAAAATAAAATACTATGAAATTCTGGTGTAGGTACACCTATTTCCTATTTTGAAATCATTTGATATACTGGTATGTGACATGGTTTTAAGGCCTCTTGCTATTCCAGTCACCAGATTCTGTATGTGTACCGGCTTTCAAATGACCTTTGTTAAATGTGCTCATACCTGAATATAATCTTTCAGATATGGTCTGACCAAGTTGGAATACAATGGCATGAGTTCCTCCTTCATTCTGGACAGGTTAGATTCATTCAAAAATGTTACACCAGGTTAACTTCACTTATGAAAAACTGCAATTTGATGCATTGCAGTCACAATCTCTGATTCATAGAATAGTAATCATAATTACAGGCATACCTTGTTTTATTGTGCTTTGCAGATATTGGGTTTTTTACCTACTGAAGATTACAACATGTGCTCGCATGGTGTATATGTGTCACATTTTGGTAACTCTCACAGTATTCCAAATGTTTTCATTATTATTATATCTGTTGTATGATAAGCCATATGGTCAGTGATCTTTGATGGTACTTTTGTGATTGTTTTGGGGCACCATGAACTGTGCCCATGTAAGACAATGAACTTAATTGATAAATGTTGTATGTGTTCTGACGACTCCATAGACCAGCCCGTTCCCCAGTCTTGCTCCTTCTCCTCAACCTCCCTATTCTCTCAGACACACCGATTGAAATTATGTCAATGGCCTGTAAGTGTTCAAATGAAAGGAATAATCAGTTGATATGGCAAACCTCATTGTTTTCTTATTTTAGGAAATTGGACAGCCACTCCAACCTTTAGGAACCACAACCCTGATCAGTCAGCGGCCCTCAACATAGAGGCAAGACCCTCCAATGGCAAAAAATTATGACCCCCTAAAGGTTCAGATCATGATTTTAACAATAAAGTGCTTTTAAATTAAGATATATACATTGTTTTTATTTTGAACATAATACTATTGCATACTTAACAGATTACAGGATGGTGCAAACATAACTTTTATATGTACTGGGCAACCAAAAACATTGTGTAACTTGTTATATTACAATGTTTGTTTTATTGTGGTGGTCTGAAAAAGACCCACAATATCTTTGAGGTATGCTTGTATGGCATTGCAAAAGACCCTGATGTTGGGAAAGATCGAAGGCAAAAGGAGAAGGGGACGGCAGAGGATGAGATGGATAGATGGTGTCATGGAAGCAATGAACATGAGCTTGGACAGACTTTGGGAGACAGTGGAGATTGGAAGGGCATGCTATGGTCCACAGGGTCACAAAATGTCAGACATGACTGAACAGCTGAACAGCAGCAATGCTTGTATCAACTCTGCCTCACTTAAATCCAATTCTCATGCAAGTCAAAACACACCCCCCCTGCCCCATGATGCCCTTGGTCCTCTTCAAAAACAAAGGATAAGCACCAACAACAAGTATCTCAGAATTCAATTCAATATCCATGAAATATCGAGTGGCAGAGTAGGAGCAATGGCAAAGTAAGGGAATACCAGGCAGAGGAGATATACAGTTGAGACCTTGCCATCTTCTTGGTTATTAGGTATAATTTCTGGATGTTACAATCAGTGAAGATTTGCAGTGACCTTAGGGTCTCCAGCTTTGTCATCTTCAGATTTTAGTAGCTCCTTGATTTCATCTTATCATGTCTATCTCGACTTGGGGATGAGATTACTTTATATGATTATCAATTATCAACAATGCATAGTCAGGTGATTTGGAGTGGAGGGTAATTTTAATAAAAGTAGCATGCAGTCATTGTCTATAGTGTGTGAGATTTGTTTCCAGTCTTATTTTGGTGAATAATAAAATTATTGTGTTTTCAGTGCATTTCAAGTGCACTTACGGATTGTTGTTGTTTGCGTTTAATAGTCAGTGCCACCTACACCCAAACATTTCCAGCAGGCCGGACACGGGCATTGCTGCTTTAATCTGATGAATCTTGCCTTCTTGTGGTACCAGAACATTAAGCAGTACTACTCACTCTACTCTCCTTCAAGTCATTATAATGGTTTTGTGTAGCGCTAGCCTACAACCCTATGGTGACCTATTTCAAGGGTGAGGAACCTGCAGCCTCAAAGCCGCAAAGGGCCACACTTGAAGACCTAGAGGGCCACATGTGGTCTTGAGGCTGCAAGTTCCCCACCCCTACCCTATTTCTTAGAACCAGAGAAGCAATGTCCAGGGTCCTTATCCAATCAGTAGTATTGCCAGACCCCCAAATGGCTTGAATTTCAATATTACTGCCAGACTTCCACAATGACAGTGGTGGTCTCCGGGTACACAAGGTCCCAGCTGTCTATTAGTCTGCTCAGCATCCCCTTACTTTGCCATTGTCCCCTGCCCCCCTCCCCTCACCACCTTTCCAATAGATATTGAGTGGGGCTCCAAAGTCCTTATAATAATTATTATTGCCCTATAAATCAGGAGATTGTGACTTTTATGCATAAATGAGTTTCTCATAGGTGAAGTAACATTTCTGAATGAAACTAAACTGTCCAGAATGAGGGAGAAACTAATACCAACATACTCTGAGTTGGTCAGATCACATCTGAAAGATCGTGTTTGGTTCTGAAGACACTTAATGAAGGTCAGTTAAAAGTTGGAGCACATACAGAGCCTGGTGGCCAGAATGGTAATAGGCCTCAGAATTGTGTTACTTGCAGCTTGAAGGTACCAGGAAATACTCAAGATGGAGCATCCTCACTCCTTTCAGTGAGTTGAAGGGCTGTTGAGTAGACGAGCTGTGAGTCTTGTTCTGCTCAGCATTACCATGCAGAGCCAGAGCTGATGAATGCAAGCTTCAGAATTAGCTGAGAGTGAAGCTCTTGCATGAAGCTAGGAAAGAGGCTAGCTATCACTTTTCTTCTAAACCATTATTGACATTATCACTCTTCTTAGAAGCAGCTGGGTGATGCAGCACTGTGCCTGGGTCAGGATGACCTGAGTTCAAATCCTCCCATAGCCACTTTCCGGCTGTGTGACCTTGGGCAAGGTACTATGCCTCAGTTTCCCCCATTGTAAAATGGGGAAAATAATTGTACCTACTTCTCAGGGTAGTGCAGTGCCTGACACATAGTAGGTACTATATAAATGCTTAATTCAATGGCAGCACTTTCTACCTTGTTCTTAGACAAAAGGTTTTTTTTTTTTTTGAGAGGTCACACAGCTAGTAAGTGTGTCGTGTCTTAGGCCAGATTTGAACTCAGATCCTCCTGATTGTAGGGCCAGTGCTCTACTCACTGCACCACCTAGCTTCCCCAATAAAAGGATTTTAATATCGAACATCTGATTACTTTTTGGCAAAGTGCATTAATCCTGTGGTAGAGAGGGAAGGAGGGGAACAAGAAATGGTAATGGGGCACTGAAGAGAGGTCCAACTCCTAGGCTGGGTCTTCCCCAGAACACAGCTAGCATAGGCTGAAAGAGGCTTTACTCACACTTGATATTTATATGTAGGAGTGAGCTTCCTCCTTGTGGCAACCAAGTTTCCTGAACTTCTCCATGTTCCTTTGTCCCAGGCCACCCATACGGTCCCAGGGTATGATCACCTAGCAGCCTTCTTATGGGGCCCATCTTGATCCCTAATCCCTGTAGGATCCAGGATTGACCTCTGCACAATGGCACCTATAACCTGTGCCCCTAGTTCCACCCTTCCTCCATTGCTTTTATTTTCAAATTACGGCTCTGATCTTCATAGTGCTCTTTTTTTTAAAAAAATGTTTGAAGTGCTAGAACATAAAGTACAACTACATTTAAAAATAGGTCTCTAATACATTCCAAGAACAAAGAGAAATGATTTTTAGAACATGGAGACACTGATTTTAGCCCCAGGAAATGACACTAGGCAAGGTAACTGGTAAGTAGTCACTGTGCCAAGAAGCCATGGCCAGGAAAAGACTGCAGTGAATTAACTGGTACATTAAGTCTCTGAAGGTTAATGATTTAATATTGTTTTCACCTTCCAGAAAACTGACCAGATCTGCATTTTCATTGCATGAATAAAGAAGGAAAGAAACCTGAACTATTCCTTCTTGTGGAGGTACTTGAAAAGAAGTTTTAATTTTAAATACTTTACATGATTTTTTATTTGTGGGGCTTATAGGATTCCCAAATACCATCCTTTCAGGCATGTCAGAGGCTCAAGAATCAAATGTTTTTGTCCTGTGGGCAGAGGTAACAGCTTTTTAAATAGGAGATTAGGATTGCTTTCTAGATCTTCTAGGAGGAAAGAATTCTCATTAGGGGAGATCTACCAGATAAGGTATGCAGCCTCTTTCTCAATGGAATAAATGCTTTTCCTCAGCCTAAGTGTTTTGATTGTTCCATGTACATCAGCCAAGGTTAGAGAAATTCATTACTGTGTGTGAGGTATCTGTCTTCTCATTCTTCTGTCTCGAATAGAAATTTACCTGTTCTGTATTTCGTCTCCTAAAGAAATGTTCTCAGTGTCTTCCAAGGTGACAATTAGCTAATGTGATAAACTACTCCATGCTAATAGAAGCATCTAAGGGAGATTCCTCTTTCCAGTCCTTTAGAACATGTGTGTGTTTTAATAATGACCCCCTGGGGTAATGGTATCTGGAGGGATGGTGTCCAATTCATCACATTAACTAAATGGATTAGACTCAATATAATCTTACCTTGCAAATGATGTTCCCAAGGGAGCACTTAGTTCAGTAAGAACAAAGGGAAGCTATGTAAAGGAAGAGCTTGAGATCCATAGATTTAGAGCTGGGCGGGACCTTACAGGAAGACTTGACCAATTTCCTAATTTTAAAGATGAAGAACATGAGGCCAATGGAGTTAAAGAACTTGACCTAGGTATTATGGGTAGTAAGTGATAAAGCCAAGATTCAAACCAGGCATTTATTATTTGGTGAGTTTAAGAGAAGGCTATATTATTTAACTTGAAATATACAAAACTAGGAACATAGAGAGAGACAAAGGCAATAAGGGAAACCTATTATGGCAACAACACCCCTTACCCCATCACTTACTTCTAAAACCCTCAAACAGGATATTAGCTAACACTTCCAGAACTGGATGGGAAAGGAAATGAAAGCAATACATACAAGCAAAGATGTTTCCAGAATTTCAGGCATGATGATCTTGAGACTGAAGTAAAAGAAGGAGGAAGTCCATGACTGGCCTGAGGAAGGCTTTTTCCTAAACTTGATTAATGGTTACACTAAGCTCTTCCCACTCCTCTTGGTTCGATGAGTAGGTTTCTTTAGTTCTTTCTCACTCCGTGCATTTGGACAGCTCAAGGATGGAGAAGAGGGTCAGGGGTTTTATCATGTTGTTTTGGTCTTTCTTAGGATATTTCAGTTGATTTCCCATCTCCGATGTCATATATAAGGAGCCGCCAAGGCTTTACCATGGGAAATCAAGATGGTGGCAACTGGGAAGTTCCAGGCATAGAAGATTCCAGAAAAAGGAAGGTGTGCCGAATAGAAGGGCATGTCCAGAGCAGAAACAGATAGTCACAAGCTCAAGAAACCAGAGGAGGATTCTGAATTACCCTAGGAGGGCAGAAGAGTTGTATAGTAGAAAGTACACTCCATGTGGAACCATGAGAGACAGGAGTCTGAAATCAATTTACTATATTTACTATTTATGAGGCCTAGAGTAAGTCATCCCACCCTTCTGAACCAGTCTCTTTGCCTATAAAATGGGAATCATAATACTAGGTTGTGAGAATCTAGCAAGATAATGCATGCAAATCACTTTGCAAATCTCAAATACCAGTTGTAATGGTTGCTGTGATGGTCTTGGACAAGGCTCTTCTACCCTTTGTGTCAGGGAATTGGAATTTCCCAGGGTATAAAGGAGTATTGTGAGCACTGTCATTATTTTACAGATACACATGGCTCTGGAAGAAAAGCCCTTAAAAGACTTTTCTAAAATAAACAAATGGCAGGTTAGAAATTTTCTCTAAACAAACAGTGAGACAAACTATCTTCAAATTCTTTGAGGGCTGTGGCAGAACAATCAGATATGTGTTGGCCCACTGGGAAGAACTATGACCAGGAGGCAGAAGTTGTGGTAGGTAAGGAAGAACTTTCCAGCAGTGATAGCTATCCCCAAATGGCATAGGTAGCCTTTCATGGTATTGAGCTGATAACATTTCTGATAACATCACTGATAACATTTAAGAAAAGGTCTGATCCTTATTAGGGACACTACAAATCACTGTATTGGAAGGGAGGTTGGAATGTGTGACTGCTAATGTCAAACCAGATTTATAAATGTGTCAATCTGTGTTAATGAGTTTTTAAGTCAGTTTTCAGACTTGTAATGCAAAGTACCTCCGGGAAGGTGATTATCACAAATTTGTTTTGATTTATTGGACTCCATCAGGGAAACTGTATGTTGATCTGAACAATAAAAGCATTAATCTGGGCAGGACGTGTTTTGAGATCTGGGAAGTCCTCTTGGTAGAGAGGGGAGTTTCATTCATTCATTCAATAAGCATTTCTTAAATGCTCACCATGTGCCAGCAATGGGCTAGGCCCTGGGTATACAACAACAAAACAAGACGGTCCGTGTCCATATGGTGCTTATACTCTGTTGGTGAGGAGACAACATGTGTATATATAAAGAAATACAAAATATATACAAAGTAAATACAAAAGGATTTTTGGGGGTGGAGGTAGTGCACTAGAAATGGAGTTGGGGGATTGGAAAAGGACCTCTGAAGAAATGGCATCTGAGCTGAGCTTTGAAGGACACTAGGGAGTCTAATAGGTGGGGGAGAGGAGAGGAAGGAGCCAATTTCAAGCAAGGAAGATGGTCTGAGTGGGGATAGGGTGTCTTATATGGGAAGCAGCATGGAAGCTAGTTTGGCTGAACCATAGAAAGTGTGAAGGGCAGTAATATGTAATAAGCCTGGTAAGGCAGGCTGGAACTGGACTGTGACAGTCTTCAAGAATCTAGCCGAGGAATTTGAAGGCTATCAACAGGGATCCAGAGGAGCTTTTCAAAGAGGGTGACAAGCTGTTCTTTAGAAATATCAATTTAGCAGTTTTGTGGAGGGTAGATTAGAGTTAGGGAGACCAATTTAGGGCGTGCTGCCAGATTGAAGCATACTATTTGCTCTCTCTTTTTTGTTGTTTTGTTGTTTCTTCTTTCTTGTGGTTCCTCCCATTGGTTCTAATTCTTCTTTACAACATGACTAATGTGAAAATATATTTAATACGAATGGAAGTGCATGATGTAAACTAAAAATAAATGAATTTAATTTAAAAAAAAGACTGTTGCCGTAGAACAGATCAAGCTAGAGATGATGAGGTTCTGAACTAAGGTTGGTGGTCTTGTGAGTGAATGGGTGGAAGCAAGAGGCAAGACTTGGCAACTTATTGGGAAATAGAGAAGAAAAAAAAGTACTGACCTAAATGAGAGGACTTGGGTCAATTCCCACCTCTCTTGCTTGCTGCCTGTGTGACTTTGTGCAAGTCAACAAATCTATTTGTTTGCATGCTGTCCTCCCACTGGATTGTAAGCTCCTGGAGGTTTGAGACTGTCCTTTGACTCTTTTTGTATCCCTAGTTTTTAGCACAGTGTCTGGCTCATAGTAGGCACTAAATATTTATTGAATGGAATTGAACCTCTGTGGGCCTCATTTTACTCATTAGTAAAATAAGGTTAGGTCTAGATGACCTCTGAGGTCCCATCCAGCTCTATAGCTACGATCACATGACTGAGCTTAGTCATAGTCCAAGAATGGTGGGCTGTGCCTTAAACAGAAACAGGGAAGTTAGGGAGGACTCAGTGCTTTGTTACTACTCTTCTGCTTTCCTTCTTCTCATTCTATCTTTTCCCTCTTGTTCTCCTCCCCTCATCCTAATGGTGCAGGTTAATCTGGGGCGTAATGAACTTTTGAAAAAAAAAAGTACACATATCTGTCTACCTACCTACCTACCTTCCTATCTATCTCTTGATAACTAGGGCCCATGAATTTTTAAAAGATATATTTTGATAATACTGTCCCATGAACTTGTTTAAAAAATTTTTAAACTATGTATTATGAACTTGCTAATTTTTTATAATTATGGCCTATTAATTAGTTTTTAAAAATTATTTTAATAACTGTGGCCCATGATCCTGTTTAAAAAAAGTTTCTTTGAAACCACGTCCCATGAGCTTGCTTAAAAAATATTTTGACAACTATATTTCAATAAATTTGGTTTCCTTTGTATCTTATTTTATGCATTTAAATTAGAAATTATTCTGAGAAGGGATCCATGGTTGCCTGACACGAAAAAAGTCAGGAATCCTTGATCTAGACTAGAGCACCCCCAAGACCCTCCCTTCTAATCTCCCTTGGGCTTTCTGCTCCTCTTTCCAGATCTACATTGAGGCAGCCCCGCCCCTCGGGAGCAGCCCCGCCCCTAAGAAGGTCGCTTTGGTCCTCGGAAGCGAGGGCGGAGCAAACGGGGGTGGTGGCGGCGAGCGGTGGGGTCGCCCTCGCCTACGTGTCAGCGTGCGGGCGTGCTGACGTCATGCGGACGCCGGCTGGCCCCGCCTCCTCCCGTCCGCTGCTCATCCCCACGTCTGCCTTTGGCGCTGTCGCGCGGGTCAGGTCGCTGTCACTCCGCCGCTGTCAGCGTCTGGCCCGCGGGAGGCTCCGCCGTAGGTCAGTGTGGACGCGGGCGGGGGGAGCGCGGCCTGAGGGGAGAAGGCGCCGGCGGCGTCCAGCTGAGCCGTCATCGCAGGTCCCCAGGGGAGGTCGTGTCCGGGCGGCGGGGTGTGGGGCTCCCGGGGTCATCACCCGCCTCCAGCCCGGCCACAGTCGGAGGCTGGTCCCGCTTTCCAGGAGAAGGGAGCGACGCCCCATTACCCGGGGATTGGTCCTCAAATGACGTCGGAATGACCACTGGTTTGGGGACCGTAGATTGGCAGCCCGTGGCGACCTTAGAGGCGGTCTAGCTCCTTCCCTCCCTTGTTTTACAGATGAGGAAACTGAGGCCCAGAGAGGGAAAGTGAGTTCCACAAGGTCACCTCACTGTCCAGGTGGCAGAGGCAGGAATCGAACCCGAGGCCGTGCGACACCCCAGCTCAACATTCTTCTCTGTCTCGGCGAGTTCTGCGTTCTTCAGGTAGGGATCCGGCGAGCTCCCTTCCGCTTCTCGGAACGTCCCTCTTCCCTGTGAGTGCAGGCTGCTCACTGGTAACTTCCTAACCGGGGGATGAACGCACGGCACCGGCAATAGCAGAACTTACTGAAGTAAGGAATCCAAGATTCACCGGTGGGAAAACAAAATAAAACTTTGCAAGATGAAAAAAAGAAACAAAATCCAACTCTCTTTGGCCATACGAAGGAATTTTCCTACTTCAAAGATTTCCCCCACCCCCACGTGGTTTCTCTGATTTTCATTTTGCATTGATTTTTGTCCTCCTGAACCTTTTCAGTTTTATGTAATCACCGTTGTGGTCACTTAGGCCCCGTAGCATCACAGTTGTAACTATAAATCTTAGAGGTCATCTAGCCCACATTCCTAATTTCATACATGAGGAAATAGGTCTAGAAATGAAATGGCTTACTTACCAGGGGGGGCTGCCAAAGATTTTTCCCCATCTTTACTTGTGAAAGATACCTTCCTGCATTTTTTCCAAAGAAAGTGATGTGATCTTTTATACTTTGGTAAAGAACCCCTCTGTATCTTATTTACGTCATATGGTATGAGCTGTTGGTCTAAACAGGCTATCTGCTCAACTTTTTTCCAGTTCTCCCAGCAGTTCTTGTCAAATTAGGAAGTACTTTCACACCTTCTTTTCACTCTGTACTCATCACCTGGTTTCTTAAATGTTGCCAAAGAAATTTAGGGTTGGGGAAAGATGGGAAAGTAAATCTAAAGAACAGTCCTGAAATTTCATGTCCCATTTAAGACAGGCATTGATAAAAGTCCTTACACTTTTTATTGATACTGCACAATTTTTTTTTCCATAAGATTTTATCAATTGCTACAGTGGTCTAGTAGAATTCATCATTGACATTTGCAGAGCACTTTAAAATTTGAAAAGCACTATATATGTAATCTTATTTGATCATTAGAATAGTCCTATGAGATGAGTGCTATAAATATCAATAACCCTATGGAATTCAATTCAGTTTGATTCAACTTAATAAACATGTGTTAAGCCCCTACTCTCTGGAATACACACACAGCTGAGGGTACAAAACCAAAATGGGGATAGTTCTAAATCAAACATTACCAGTTCTCAACTTGTTGTTATGACTGTAATTTAATGTTTATTATTCCTTATGTACAAATTTTTATACAGCTCTTTAAAGAGATTTTATCAAGCTCTTAATTTTTTTGGCTGCTAGTCATTCAACAAATATTTATTAAAAACTGTATGTTAGAGCACTGTACTAGGTACTGCTGAAATTTAGAGTTTAGATAAGAGATGGTCACTGCCCTAATGAACTTTGCGGTTTAATAAGGGAAATAATAAAGTAGTGTGGCCATATCAGTTGTGTAGTTGTTGTTTAAGTGTTTCCCAGTTGTGTCTGACTCTTCATGACCCCATTTAGGATTTTCTTGGCAAAGATACTGGAGTGATTTGCCTTTTCCTCCTCCAGTTCATTTTACAGATGAGGAAACTGAGGCAAAGAAGGTTAAGTGACTTGCCCAGAGTCACACAGCTAATAAGTGTTTAAGGCGGGATTTGAACTCAAGGAGAGTTGTCTTTCAGACTCCAGTCCAGGTGCTCTATCCATTGTGCCACCTAGCTGCCATTTAATTGCATAAGATAGTTATAAATTAAAGTTTTCTGTAAGGGTAAACTAATGAAATTTTAGAACTATCAAAGTGGATTGGGCTCCCTCACAAGGTTATGGGATCCCTCCCAACCCCTCTCCTGTCACTGGAAGTCTTAAAGCAGAAGATGAAAGTCTGCTTGTTGGGGGTATACTAGATGGAATTCTTTTCTAGGTACAATTTGAACTAGTTGGCCATTGAGGTCTCCCCCAGCTGAGATTCTTTGAACTTTGCTGACAAGAATCTTTTCCAGTCACCCAGTTCCTGAGAAGTTCCAGAGTGGGCAATCTGCCTTTTTTGAGCATGAAAGACTTGTTGAGAAAGAAGAAGTATTCCTGAAGGGCCACAAATATTCCAGAGGTGTTCTCTTAGACCTCTGGAAAACGTGACTTTTCACTGATTGAAAAGGGTTGCACTGAGCATTGTAGATCTAGAGCTAAAAGGTGTCTTGGAGGCCAGCTAAGCAAGGGCCTAGTCCAAATTCTGCTTTATCCAGATGAGGACACTTACGGCCTGAACAAGTTAAGGGTTTTGTCAGAGGTCATGCAGACAGTATCAGAGGTTCTGAAAGAGTTCTTTCAAATGTACCATGCAGTCTAGACTAGAATGTCCAGTTTAGTGACATGGAGACCTAAAGAGGAGTGATTTGCACAGTTATGTAGGTAGCTAGTGACAGCCAGGACTCATACCCAGGTCCTCTCATTCTGACTGTGTTTCAGTTATTCATTAAATAAAAGTATCTTCCCTGGGCTGAGCACTGTTGAGGGTTCCCCCAGTCACCCAGGCTCACAACCTAGGAGCTATCTTTGGCTCTTCCTTCCTCCCTATAGCCAATCCTTTGCCTAGTCTTATCAATTTTATCTTCATAGTATCTCTCATACCTGTCCCCTTCTCTCTAATCACAGTCACTATCCTATTTCAGCCTTTCATCACCTCTTAGAAGGACTGCAGCAGGAGTCCTATGGGAGATCAAAATCTGAATGAGTTTCAGTGTAAGGAAGAATCTCCTAAGGCTTTAGTCCTGGGCTAAAAAGTGATTTCCCCTTCACTGAAGGCCTTTAAGTGGAGGTTAGATGATTGCTTGTCCTGAATGTTGGAGATGGGATTCATGTTCAAGTGCTTTATAAGCACTTGGTGTTAAATTTCCCAGGGGCTAACCCAACTTACTTGAGATTTTGCTCTTAGATTTGTGGCTTTAGACCCAGTTCAGTAATGTTATATTCGCTGTGGTAAGCTACTGCAACATTGTGTGCCTCTCAAGAAGCTAAACACCAAGCAGTCAACCACTTGACCAACCTGCAGACTCAGTATCTTCTTTCCAGAGTTGTTGCATGGGTAATTGGACACATGGATTGCGTGCCCTGAAAGTTAGAACATAGATTAAATTGAGTGCTGTCGTTTCATAGATTATAAATTTGAGGCCCAGGAAGATCAAGTTTACATAGCCAGTAAGAACTTGAATTCAGCTCATTTGACTCCGAGTCCAGTATTTTTTTCTCTTTATACTGTTATTGTAGCAATCAAGTACATTTTACTGGTAGGCCCATTCACCGTTGCCCAACTCCTGCGTATTACGGTTGCTCAATGTGTTTTCTCTTATTTTTTTTTCCCTTTTATTTGATTAGTCCAGCCTTTGTGGAGGTTTCTTTGAGGTGACTCTATAGGAGGCCTGCATAACATACAGCCTGTGGGCCACCCAGGAAAGGATTTTGGGCAGCCTGTGAAAAATATAGAGGATGTAAAAGGAAGTAAAGATGTAATGAGTGCTTTCCCCATCCTCCACTAATCACTGTTGTGCCCATCATGTAACTTGGCAGGTAGTTTGCCACTGTACAGCCCCTTCTTTCTCACATGACCCATGGCATCCAACCCATCATCAGTCTCTCTCTAGTCTGAGAGGAGTGAGAGTCATATCTTTTTGCTGTGTTTTCAGTCATTACTGGCGTCAAACAGGTTCAAAGTGAGTGCAGCCACGCTCTCCCAACGCAGTTGATGCCCGCTATGTAATGAGCAGCAACAATGCTTCTTCCTCTCCCTTGTTGCATAGCCTCTCTCTAAGTTACATGAGAGTCTAGCACTCTCTACAAGGTCCGCCACGCAGTTCACTATTTCTTTGTATGTGAGCCTCAGTTGCTGCAGATGTTTTTGGTTCTAACATTAAAGTTTTTGGGGTGACTGTAAAATTTGTGACAAAAAGAAGTGGAAGACTGAAACAGAACATAGTGTTTAATCTGGAGTGGACAAATGGATGCTTGTTTACTTACATGAGAGACAAAATATTATGTCTTGTTTATGCTAAGAAATAATAGCTGTTCCAAAGTAAATACAATCTTTATTGCCATTTGGAATCAAAACATCCTGACTTAAGCAAATTGGACACCAATGAAAAACAAATTCAAGTGTCCAAATTGTTGAAAAGTCTCCTTGGGGAACAATAGTTTTTCAAGAAAGTAAACTCAGAAAATGAGGCAGCTACTAAGGTTAGTTTTAAGATTTCTAAAGAAATTGCTGCTGCTGGGAAGTCTTTTACTGAAGGTGGCATTATAAAGAATTGTTTTCTGATTGCAGTTTCTGGATTATGTCCTCATTTAAAAAAAAAGTGTTTTTGAGAAATAGTTTAATTATTAATTATACCTTTACTTGTGTATGAGATGACAACCACCAGAATCAAGAGTTTGGAGTCTGAGTTGGAGATCAGAAAAGGTCTTTATTCTTTCTGATGAGAAAAGGCACAGCCCCCATCACTCAAGCAGCAGCAGTCAGGGAGTTGGGAGATGTGGAAGCTTGAAGGCTTCTTTTGTCCTAATTCTAACCCCACCTCTAACTTCTGTCCTACCTCACCATTGGCTGGTGAGGGAAGCTCACAGTCTTCTTACTAATATCTAATCAGCGCAAAGCAGTTTTTATCCTTCATTACCATAAGTATTCGTAACTAATTTGTACCCTATCAGAGGACAATGGTTTTACAAAACCTCTATGCATTTCCTGTTACCAAACTTGGAGGCAACTACTCAGAAGAGGACTATTGAGGTTCAGTTTTGGAATCCTTTCATCATTTGGCAAAATGTAGCACAGAGAGAGAGAGAAAGGTAAGAATGTAACAGTGTATTAGTGAGGGAACTTCACTGTGAGCCATCCCTCACACTTGGAAAGTGAGCTGCTAAAAAGCTCTCTGTGGCCTGAAGAAGTTTAGCCCGTGTTAATTTTGGCCCTTACCTACTGCCATGTTGTATGGGTCTGCCCTACAGCATTCTTAGTCTTGATACAGTTACTGTCATATATAAATGAGTCTGGTGAACCTATCTGTTCTGTTGTGAATGAATTCTCTTCTCTTTGGGATTTGAAACCTGTCCCTGCCTCTCACTAGCTTTGTGAATTGGAACAAATCATTGAACCTCATTGAACTTCATTTTTCTCATCCGTAAAATGATATGGGTGGAGTAGCAGATGTGTATGCTTCTTTCCATCTCTAACTCTATGGTTCTATGACTTTTGCATATGACACCTTCCATGAGGAGGCAGCCCATGCTGTTAAGATAGTAGGCCTCATTTTTCAAATGAAAAAAGCCACTGCCTCATATTTAAGATGGTTATGCCAGTTCTTTGTTACTTAGCCTCAACTTCAGTGCTGCGTGGCTTCTTTAGTTTTGCTTGATCTCTTTATAGACAGGCAATAAAAAGGCTTCATTTGTGGAAGTTTCTTGATTCATACTAATTAGATTTATTCTCCTGTAAATAGGGTTACTTAAACTATGGTAATTTAGAAATTTTTCCTTCAGAGATTGCAAAGCATGGCTAATTCCCAATTGACTAAGAAAATATTAAATTTGAGGATGGTATATCTGTAGCTTAAGTGAAGAAAATTAAAATATTAAAAACAGCTTCAACTTGTTATGTTTTATGATATTAAAATTGCATAATTATAACTTAGACTATCTTCAGGAAACAGTGCCCCGAAAGCAGGTTATGTAGAAGATACGATATCTTCTGAGAGAGAATTATATTTGTGAATAATGCTGTCAAACTTAGTATATTTAGGTATTTAATTTTTAATTTTTATTTAAAATTTAAGCATTTAATTTTTCAGGTCAGCAGTATAGTAAATTATAAATCTTTTTATGTTACGATGTCATTTAGAAGGATGCTATACATTAGATCAGTAAAAGATTATATCTATATTCTTCTTCTATACTATTCTACTTATATTGTCGCCGGAAAACAAGTGTGGGTGGTTTTTTTTTTTTTTTGGAGGGGTGGGCATCGTAGTGCATCTTTTGAAGAATTCAGCACAAATAAAGTTTTAACCTGCAATAAATGTTTTGGCTTTCAAAATAAATGCTATCTACTTTTTGAGTTTCACATGTTTTAGAATGATTCTGTGAATGTAAATAAGTGCTTTATTTTAAAAGACTACGTGTTTTTAAGAATATCACTAATTTCTTTGTCAGATAGCATATAAAATGTGTTAAATGTTTCAAAAAATTTGAATAATGTGGTTAATCCATCAAAATTACTAGGTTGAGAGAGCATTATGTTACATAATTTAAGTTGGGTTAAAATAGTAGATGCAGCCAGATCTCAAATCTTCTTTTCTTTTATGTGCAGAAAGTAGGCAAAATGCCTAAAAAAAAGACTGGTGCAAGAAAGAAGGCTGAAAGCCGTCGAGAACGCGAAAAACAGCTGAGAGCAGCAAGAGGCAATATCGATTTAGCTAAACATCCATGTAATGCTTCAATGGTAATTTTCCCCCATAATTCAATTAAATAAATATTTTTAAGTACACACACACACACACACACACACACACACACACACACACACACACACACGGCTTTGTTCTAGACCTTTGGAATACAAAGACAAAAACTAAACAGTCATTGCTCTCAAGGAGCTTATGTTCTACTGGGTGTATAAACATGTGCACAGATACATAATTACATTATGATCACTTCGCTACTGGGATAATCAGGCTTCGAGAAGGTATCACCTGAACTGAGCCTTAATAAAGAGAGTTTTCAGAGGTAGAGGAAAGCTGGGAGTGCATCCTAGGCATGAGGGACAGCTTTTGCTGGGATGTATTGCACTAGATTTCAATGTCAAGTTTGGAGAAAGGCTAGGAGGTTAGTTTGTCTGGAATGTGGAGTATGTGAAGGGATGTAATGTGAAATAAATCCAGAAAGATAAGCCAGATTATAGAGGACTTTAAGTGCCAAATTGAAGAGTTTGTATTTTATTGTAGAGCATTAGGGAACCATTTAACATTATTTTTTACCGGGTCAGATTTGTGTTTTAGTAATATTAACTTGGTGCCTGTGTGGAGGATGAATTGGAAAAGGGAGAGACTAGGAGGATGGAGGCTGTTTCAGTGATTTTTGTGGAATAGTCACTGAGATTAGAAGGAGGGGAATAGGTGTAAAAGATGCTCTGAAGGTAAAATCGACAAGACTTGGCAATGGATTGAATATGGAGAAGAGGGAAGAGCCAAAGATAATTTCCAGGGTGAACCTTGGTGACTGGGGGTGCCCTCAGCAGAAATAAGAAAGTTTGGAGGAGAGATGGTTTTGGGGAAATGTTATAATGAGTTGTGTTTTTGACATGTTGAGTTTCTGATTCTAGTGGAGATGCCCGGACAGTTGAATTACGGACAGAGGTTGAGGCGCAGAGTATATAGATTTGAGAATCATCAACCAGTTTGTAGATGAGAATGGAGCCATGGAAGTTGTTGAGATAACCCAGAATGAGAGTGTAGAGGCGATGGTTCAGGGCAGATATTGATAAAGCCAGATGCTGTGATTTACAGATTACAGTGAAAACATAGCGTTTCATTATTTACAGTGTGCTGACATGTTTAATTTTAGTCTAGAATTTGATGTCAAAGGATGATGCCTGTACCCATATATGTACATACCTATTATACTTCCTGCATTGAATATATTTCATTCCATTCTCTGCATAGCACCTAGCATATGAAACATGCTAAACAGAGCAATCTGTCTCAATAGGAAATGTTTCTTTGTTGGTAGCTTAGAAAAGTTGTCTGCAAAGTAATGTTTTATATTGATTCAAGGATGTGTTGTTCTGTCTTTATGTGCCATTCAGGTATTTGCTATTCATATTAGGATCTTAGGTCCTGTCCTATGAAAAATTTTCTGATGGGCCTTTCCCATTCCTCACCTCTTGCCCTGGTTAGTTAGCATTGGACATTTATCAACATTCTTGATGTCTTTTATGTTTGGGATATTATTCTATTGGAATGCCTAGAGGCTTAGAGGAACTATTATGAAAATCTGGGTAGCAAAGTCTTGAATATCCTTGGGATCCTCAGGTAAAAGAGTAGGTAGAGCTATGGCTTACTAGGACATAAAGACCTGTTCTTTTTTCTTGGGTGGTGCTGTGGGGACATGGGAGAACGCAGACCTGCAAAATGCAGCCACCTGGCTCCATCTCCTGAGGACGCCAGGCCTCTTGGTTCCCGTGTCTGTGGCCCTTGACTCCATGCCTTAGGAAATGGGGGAAGCCTCACGGGGCGGCTTAGAGGAGATTCTTTATCGAAATGCCATAGATGATTAAGCTGTAGCTGATCAGCAGCAGTTGGATCTAAGGCGAGGGGAGATGGCGAATACTGGGCAATATTTCCTTCTTCACTTTCCCTAACTTTCAGCTTCTCTTCTTCCACCTCTTCTGCTCCCTCTGCATTCATGAGTGTCTTTTTGCTTCTCTTTGACTCTACCACTTCCACAAACCTCTTGAGTAGTTATTTTGCCAGCTCAGTGTCTGAAAAGTACTTGGCTGCTTTTGCTGATCCTTAATTATCACAGATATCACTGCACCAGATATGGGGGGTGTTGTCTATGGCGCCATTCGTCTCTTGAAAAGTTCCCTAGAAGGAACTGTCCTAGTTGGAGTTCGGGTGAGATGGAGAACCAGATAGGTGATTCAGAACTTACTTGGGTCTCCCAATTCTGACCCTCCTCAGCTCTAGTCTTTTTACTAGGGTCCTGTCTCCATCATCTCCTCTCCTTCCTTTTCTTCCTTGAAAACTGAGCCCAGGTCCTGCTTTCTCTGTGAAGTCTTGATATTCCCCCAGTAATCTACTGCTCTTTTCCTCATATTATTATTTCTCATATTGATCTGTGTACCTCTTGTCTTCCCTATGGGATGTAATATTGTCGAAGGCTAGAACCATATTTCCTTTGTCTTTGTATCCTTGGTGTCTAGCACATTCCTTACACAGAGTAGTTATGTAATAAATGTCACATTTTCTGAATTTCAGTTATGCTGATGTTCCTTCTTATATCTGTTCCATGTTTTCCCTATACCTGTACTAGGTTCTTACCTCGGTTTTCATGTTTCCCCAGGTACTCGTATCTGTGCCGCTATACTACCGACCCTGCCATTTTTGTAGATAGCTCTTCCAGGAGGGATTTCTTTGTGGTTTTTATAGCAAATATGGTTCTGAACAGTGTAGGCCACTAATTTCTGGATTGGTTGGGATTATTCAAAGATGTAGTAAAGTAGCATTTGATGCATACTCATCCCCTGCCTTTTTAAAAAATCTCCCCCTATTTACCATGTCCCACTGAGGTATCTTGGCTTTCCCCCTTTTTTAATTCTGTCCTCATTGTCCTTATGATGTTGCTCATCTCGTTTTTAGTCTTTGTTTTATTCTACCATTTCCTCTGTGGTATTGTTTTAATGTCTTATGTTTGCCTTTTTTCATGATAACTCCAACTTTTTCCTGTCTTTTTTCTGTTTCCATAGCTCCATTTCATACATACATAATGCAATATGTGATTTTACTGAAGCCAGACATTCCCATTCCTAGTTATGTTTTGTATATAGACACCTAAAATATGTACTGACAGAATAAAAATTATGATATAACCTTTATAAATTCTCTTCACCATTTTGTGGCAACAGAAAAAAATTTTTTAATGTGTTTTTTTCCTTACAGGAATGTGATAAATGTCAAAGGTAAAAATTTAATCGTTTTTTCTTTGTATATTTCATTATAAAATTTGCATTTTATTTTTGATAATTAGTTGACTTCACTCTTTATTTTTATTTCACATAACAAGACGACAGAAGAATAGAGCATTTTGTTACTTTTGTAATTCTGTGCAGAAGTTACCACTGTGCGCTCAATGTGGTAAGTATGTATGACAAAGGACACATCTCTTTTTCTTTATAGAGCATTCTGTTTGTAATGTTAATAAGTTTTCACCTGAACCTGAATGTTCTTCACAAGCAATCTTATAATTGCTCATAACAAGCAGTCTGTCTCACAGATAATGTTAAAAAACACTGCTTTTTGATTAGCAGAAAAGTCCCATTGTCCTTGTTTGCCTAAGAATCAATAAAATGCTGGGGGAAAGTTGAAAGGTCCAGGCCACCTTTTTTTTTTTAAAGAAAAATCTTAGTTTTTATATGACTTATATCCTACATCTGATTTATAGAGATCTGCTTGTTTAGAGATTATGATGCCTTTTGTTAAAAACTGCTAATCTGATGGGTGTGAAGCAGAGCCTCTTTGCATTTCTCTAATTATTAGTTATTTGAAGCATTTTTTTTATGTGACTAGACTTATTCTTATCTTTTGAAATCATGTTGTCTTTGTTGCTGCAAGGTGCTTGGCAGCTGCCCTTTGGGGTTTTTCAGTCCTTTATACCTGCCTGTTTTTAGTTCAGAATAGAATAGGATATGCTACTCACCTCAGATAATAAGAATGGTAGTGGTCACGATGAAAGGTCATTTAACTTAAAGAGATAAGCAAGTTTAAAAAGAATTTTGATACATTCATGAGTGATAGATACAGGATGAAGAAGGAGAGTTAGCAGTATAAGGGTGTAACCTTTGAAGGTAATGTAGAGCCATTTATTTATCATACTGTCATACAGACTATTTTAATGTCACTTCTAGAGCTAGGAACAGAAAATGTTAAGTCTATCATGGTCTCACATGGTCTCCTGTGTGAGTACATTTGGAATATAGTGTCTCAGGAATGTGAATCTGGGTTATGTAAGGGAGTTGATGTTACAAGCAAGGTGGAAAGGTCAATTTCCAGATTTTTTTGATAGTGAGTAAAAGATTATTTCACGGGTAATAGTGGAGAATTGGAATTATGGTAAGGAAGCATTTTGAGTGTGTACTGTACCTGCTTATGTTCTGAGTTGGTATCAGAAGCATGGGGATGTTGGATAGTTGCTGGATAGAACTACTTTCTTATTCTCTTATTGTTTGCAACCTTCTTGCCTATCTCAAGGGTTTTGTTCTGTAGGCAAGCAGGGATGTTGTAAAACTATTTCTCTTAACCATCTTTTCGTTTTAATTTGTTATGAGAGCTGAAAAACTGGTGATATATGAGATTCAGATAGTCCTTAATGGCTTACAAAGTATTTTTCCTCATGATTTCCTTGTCATTCTACAAGATTGGGGTTTTTCATTTTGTCAGTAGTGATTCCCATTGACTTTTTCTGGGGTCATTGGTCTCAACAACAAATTTATAATAGTTTTTTGAGCTTCCTTACTCTCTACTTCAAACTTTTCATTGTCAAGCCTATCTATATGGTTTTAAAACATTTTCTGAAATAGTTAGCATGGCTAATCAGATATATAAATTCATATTGAATAAGCTCTGTAAGTATTCTTTGTCTTGGTTTCAGACTTGAGATAATGCTGCAAAATGAAGTTAGCAATAATATTAAATCTACCTTTTTAAAACATGAATTATATAATGTGAAATTAATAGGACTTTTTAAAAATTTAAGCATTTTCATAAAATCTTTGATGTGGAATGGAACCTAGAGTTAAGATAGCCCCACCTAGTCATTTTACAGATGAGGAAACAGACCCAAAGAGATTAATTATCACATAGGTAGTGTTAATGGAGAATCTAGGTCTAGAACCCACACCTGATTCTCAGGCTATTTTTTCCACCGATAGTACCAAGCTGAATATTATGTTGGGTAACAGACATAACAGAAATAAATGATTATTAAATAGTAATGAGTATGTTTCCAAGTGTGACATATACCATTTCTGTTTTTCTGTTACAAGATGCTTAATATTGATACTAGATTGTAAATTTGTGCATAAACTTCTATTTGGTGTGATTTTGCATGTAAATAACTATTGCACAAGATGTTTATTTTTACTAATATTACTTACCTTGAAAGAACTTCCACACACAGTTAAATATCTTAGTTATAACCACTCTCCTAGTCACTCAGATAAGTAGTAAAGAATGTTGATTTAATTTGTTTTAGTCCTGGAGTGTTTTCTGTAGGAGAGTAGACTAAGGGAAAAGATGAAGGCTTAGTAGATATTTTTGTATTACTCTTCAAGGCTAGTTTAAAACCTTTTTAAATTTTCTTTTTCCTTTTTTTAAACGTAGGAAAAACAAAATGTATGATGAAGTCTTCAGATTGTGTCATAAAGCATGCTGGAGTGTATAGTACTGGGCTTGCAATGGTGGTAAGCTTTCTAAAACATCATCTTTTAAAGTAAGACAAAATATTTAGGCAGTAAATTATTCTGATGGAAAATATTTTTCTAAGTATGATATCAAAGCATTATCTGTCTTTCTCTTTGAGTCACTCTCAATTATCAACCTTGTGGATTATTCATGGAAAATTTTTAATCCCCAAATAACTTCTGATTTATTACTCATGTGCCTTTTCTTTTTGCTATTATGATCAAAGAATACAAATTGATGAGATAATTATATATTGGGCCATTCATGTAATGCTCAATATAGTGAAAACCAAAAGTGTCCAAAAGGTCAACTTTTGCCTTCTCTGTCCTTATATGGTATTCCAATGGTATACTTCGGTAAAGTAGATTCCACTGTTTCTTGGTAGCTTATTTATGTCTAATAGCCCTCCTTTTATATGTGTTTAATAGCACTTCCGATCTTTTGAAAATTCTTTAAATTTTCTTTTTTTTTCCAAATATTTTTTCTGCCTCCCATCTTTTTCACCTCACTGGAAGAAAAGAAAAAAAAAAACGACCTTGTAATGTATATGCATAGTCAAGCAAAACAAATTCTCCTTTAAAAACATTCCCTAAGGTGTATGAATGGGAAATATAATTGCTTCCATTTAGTAGATGGACAAACCAATAAAACCATTTAAATATAATCACATATAATTAGGGCATATATCTAGTAAAGTGCTGTATTTCAGAATTATGGCTCTTTTAGTGGCATATGCGTTAGCATTCCACTTTAAAAGCCAAAAACATTCAGCAGATTTACTGTTCCATGTATTGTTACCACTGTACAAGATCGAAGGGTTTTTATTAGAAGACTATTTATTATGTGTACTCTCTGAGCCTGAAACAGAGCTAGAGTAACTTACTCTAGGCTTTGGTTTGTATTAAATTTTATCATTGTCGACAAACAAGCATCCTGAGTGATCATATAAGAACATCATCAACTGTCTTTTAAACAATACTCTTAGCATTTTATCTCATTTATTCCAGAATAACTTCATGATCCTCTTTAGAAATTATGTGTATACTCCTTTTTTAAAAGTAAAAAATGTTGAGGCTGAAGTTCATTGAATTATAAGAAGCCCTCACCAGATAAGAAGTGCATGAATACTATATCAGAATTGGGATTTATTTTGAGAAATACAGGTGAAGGAGCCCTTGTGCCTAGCCGTTCACTTTGATTTAACGATGTGTAACACCCTGTCTAGTGTGGAATGGATAAATAGGCTACTCGTCCCTTTCCCTCTGTTTCTTCGATTTTCAAGTAAGGTCTGCATGTGGTGAATAGTTGCTGACTCAAGCTACGATATTTGTGTCCTAGTTGAACTTTCCTGCGGTGAAACTATTTATTGCACCAAAGGTAGATGAATTATTACATTTATAGGATTCGAAATGGTCAGTTGCAGAGATCAATATTCCCCCCTCTTTGGTTACAGGGTGCTATCTGTGATTTCTGTGAAGCCTGGGTTTGCCATGGGAGGAAATGTCTGAGTACACATGCTTGTACCTGCCCTCTTACTGATGCAGAATGTGTTGAATGTGAAAGAGGTGTATGGGACCATGGTAAGTTATTAGAAATAAGGTTAAGTGAGGGGAAAAAGATATTCTACTTTGTTAGATATGTAGGATGTCTTTTATACCATTCTGAATGCTGCATGCAAAGTTATTTCTAAAGTTACAGTTAATGGAAACAGTTTTATACCAGCTATTGGCAGCTGTATTAGTTGGTAGGACAGTTGGAAAGGGGCATATAATAGCAGTGATTGTAGATATTTTCTGCCAGTATTGTTTACCCAGGCAACAAGAATAAAAGTCTTCTTTAGGAATTGTGAATATGGGAAGAGGCAGAGAAGGGCAATGGGGAAGAAGGGATACCGAGGGGTCATAAGCTATCTCCCCAAATAGTCTGGCTCTTGTCATTGTCTCTTTTATCAGGACAAAAATTGCCAGATGATTTTTATGCTCCTCTTCAATAGCACATCACTTTTTAAAGCAGTGTCACTTAAGTTCGCTTAGTTTTACTATATCAGCATATTTGGTTATTATTTTGGGAATTCCGACAGGAGGCAGAATATTTAGCTGCTCTTTTTGCCATAACTTCTTGTGTGAAGATGATCAATTTGAACATCAAGCCAGCTGCCAGGTTTTGGAGGCAGAAACATTTAAATGTAAGTAATTTCATCTAAATTGTTATGTCTATCCAAGGTACTTTCTTTTACGAGTATTAACATTTAGTGGAAAAAATAGCATGCTTCTCATGGACTCCCACCGCTCCCACCATGGCACAATAATTTAAGTATTGATTTTCCATTATTGGAGAAAATAATTCAAAAACACATAGCCTACTGACTCTAAATTACTAATATTTTTGTAAATGAAACAACTTAATTTCCACAGGGCATGATACTTACATTATTTGGGTAGGTTGAGTTTCTTCATTAGAAATGCATTCAAAGGCTCATAGAGACTTTGTTACAAGAAGTGCTTTCTAAATATGTTCCTTATCTCTGGTTTTAAAGTAGGTTTATCTACTAAGGGACTTCTAAGATTTACAGTGTTGCACTGTTTGTAGGCTAGTAGAAATGTTTCAGACTAAAGGAGTATCTGGAATTATGAGTCAAGTCTGAGCCTTTTAGACACATTTGCAAGAATATGTAGCAAAACACTGATTTTTTTTTCTTTGTGCATTTTATAGCACACGGAATAAAAGGCAGGTAACTGCGAATGATAGCATTATAATTCTGTCATCTTTTAGTGATGCAGTAAGAGACAGAAGCAAAGCCCCAAGGCTCTGTAATCATCAGCATCCCAAGAGGGAATGATCACTCTGTCATTGATGTGTAATATTAAAATCAGTCTCATTGTAAATTCACAATGTTCTTCTGTTTGCTATAATTAATTCTTAAAGGCCTTCCTTTTCTCTGCCATCTGGTTTGTTCTTCATTTTCTCATTTACTAATTGCTCTTGGAACATGGGAAGGTTCTTCAAGTGCTATTCCAATGGTTCCATATTAGTCTGACAAGCATAGGCTACTTTTATTCCTCATTTGGTTGAATCCAATAATTTATGCATTTGACATTATAACTGAATGTAGGAATTTTAAATTTGAGTTATAGCAACATTCTGGAGTGTCCCAAACCAGATTAAAATGTAACTGGGAAGTACTCAACAAAATAAATAAAAAGATAATAAAATATAGATAGCATTACATTTTAAAACTAAGTCAATATGTGGCCTGCAGGGATATTTAAATATGGATTAGTTGCTCCT
Source organism: Phalanger gymnotis (assembly GCA_028646595.1). Taxonomy (NCBI): domain Eukaryota; kingdom Metazoa; phylum Chordata; class Mammalia; order Diprotodontia; family Phalangeridae; genus Phalanger; species Phalanger gymnotis. Next base: position 336,640,547 of record CM053623.1, on the reverse strand, counting down.
GTTTCTATTTGGGCTTTACACTACTGCTTTATAGCATGTTTTATATACACATACTCATCATTATTTCTGAGAAATGTATATTAGAAAATTGTACTGTACATGTTAAAAACATGCTGCTGGAAGATAATTAAAAAAATAAAATTAAGTAAAGAAACTTCATGCTTTTGGAATATTTTAAATCTCATTTGTAAATATCTATCTTTCTCGATTAATGGGCAGTTAGGGGCATAGTGGATAGAATGCCTGAGTTCAAATTCTTCTCCAGACACTAGATATGTGACTAGCTAAGCAGCAAGTCATTTAACCTCTCTCATTCTTGGCTTCTTCATCTGTATTGTTTTGAGGCTCAAATGAGATAATGTATGTAAAGTACATTCCAGATCTTAAAGCATTATGTAAAAGCTAGCTGCTGTTATTAATGCTAATGTTGTTTTCCCCACATGTATAGTGCAGCAGTAGAGCTGCAGGTTTTGGCTGGCAGGCAGCAGGCTGAGGGAAGGACAAACCTGGAGGGATACATGGATCTGGGCAATCGCTGTCTCCCACATGGCCCCTCACAAATTGCTACATGGATTAGACTGTAAGACATAGCTTAAGTGTAGAGTGGTTTCCACAACAAGGAGGATGAGAGAGCTCAGAAACTGGCTCAGCCAGCATATACTTAATCTCTTTGATAAGCACAAATACAGCTGCTAAGGGAAATACCACTTTAGGGTATAAAGGTGTTTGTGAAACATTATGGGGAGAGGGTAGTAGACGATTACAAGCAATATTGCCCCACAAAATAGGAATGAGCGAGATGAGCATTGGCGAAGAAGCCAAGTCTGCAGGAAACTTCATGTTATACCCAGCCAAGCTGGATGATCCCAGGAGTATAGATATAACAGGCAGGAGGAAAAAAGATGAAAAATGGAACAGAAATGCCAGTGTTCCTTTTAAAAGTAATTTTTAATATTAATGATAGTAGATATCCACCAAAGATCCACCAAATTTGCACTCTAGCACCATAGTCACTTAATGTACTTTACTGTCTACTTTTCCTTCCTCCAGCCTTGCTTTACAAGCTTCTTATTCTATCCACTTACCTTGCCTAGAATTGGCAGGGGGTAAGGTGGTAGAATCTGAATCCACAAAATCAGAGGCTTATATCAGTAGTGATGTTTGGGGTAGCCCTTTGAAAAACCTGAGTCATGTGTGGGTGACTAAAGTTTGGATCAGAGAGGTAAAAGATGATTTGGTATCCCCATAGATAAGGATGGTGGTGGTGCAGTTTGTCAGATGCTGGTGAATTGGAGAAACCTGCAGTAACTGGAGAAAAGCAAAGTTCCATGACTCAAAACAATGTCTACTGATTTTGTAGGTTTTTCTTTTCTTTATTGGGGATCCCGCCATAACTGTGTGTGCTCATATTTTCAAGTTTGTATTTTGGTTCAGAATAATTAGAAGTTAGATAATGGATCTGAGAGCTCAACCTTAGATACAAATCTGTAGAAATTAGCAATGCCAGTTCTAGTTTGAAAATGACAAAAGTTTATCTTCTCCCACAGGTGTTTCCTGTAATCGGCTGGGACAGCACTCATGCCTCCGTTGTAAGGTAGGAATGGATCTCTTGTATATTTTAATTCAGGGTTTTCTTCATGATTCTAACTCAGCAACCAGTGCTTGGATTGTTCATAAACATCATTTTGCTGGAAGGAACATGAGCGATAACTCTAGTAGCTGAATTCTCTCACTTTATATTATAAATAAAGAAGCATCGACCAAGAAAGGTTAAGTAACTTTAACTTGCCTGGGGTTGTATGCAGAAATGGGCCTAAAACACAGGTCTTCTGACTCCCATTCAAGTGCTCTTTCTACCATTTCTACTTCCACTGTAGTTGGAATCCAAAATGATCACTATGTTTTCGATAAATGTCATATTAAACATATAATTTTTTTCTCTTATTAAAAAATACATTTATTGTTACCAGAAAGGAGAGATGTGTCTAGAATCAGGAAGACCCAAGTTCAAGTTTGGCCTCAGATACTATATTATTATATCTCTGGGAAAGCCACCTGACTGCTCTTTGCCTCAGTTTCTTCATCTGTAAAATGGGGACAATAATAGCACCTACCTCCTTTCAAGGTTGTTGTCAGGCTAAAATAAGATAGTATTTGTAAAGTGCTTTCCAGACCTTGAAATACTATAAGAATGTTAGTTCTCATTGTTATTTTACCTTGCATAACACATTACTGAAAATGACCATTGTATTTAGCCAGTTTTTGCAGATTGGTTGTTTTTTTCTAGAATTTTGATGATAAAAAGCAAAAACAAACAAAAAACCCCACTCTTTCACTTCATACTATTTTATTCTCAGATTGTTGCCTCTTAGACTAGAGGTTATTAATCTCAATGTGGGGCTAGGGAAGGTAGGAGAGTAAACATTAATATAGCCCTAGCCCCCAATACGTGTTGGGTACTGTACTAAGTGCTTCATAAATATTATCTCATTTGATCCTCACAGCAGCCTTTGGAGGTAGATGTTGTTAGCTGAATTTTACAGTTGAGGAAACAGGCAAATTGCTTAAATGACTTGTCCAAGGTCACATAGCTTGTAAATGTCTGAGGCAGGATTTGAACTCCAATGTTCCTGACTCCAGGCCCAACTCTTTAATCACTGTCCCACCTAGCTGTCTGTCATAACTAGAATTTATATAATGCTTTTAAGTTTTTTAAAGCACTTTACAAATATTATCTCATTTTCCCATTTTCTTAGATCAAGAAATTGAAGCAGACAGAGGTTAAGTAACTTGCCCACGGTCACAGCTAGTCAAAGGTCTGGAGCAGGATTTGAACTTGAGTCTTCCTGACTCCACATATAGGTCTATGAGTTTGCTTTTGTTTGTTTACAAAAATATATATGTATATATATACATATATATATAGCTTTCTATTATTTGCTTATTTAAAGGTACTTGATTTCTTTTGCAATCATGTACATTTTTTGATGCATTTAAAATCATTATTCTGATAAGGGGTCCATAGCCTTCACCAGACTGTGAAAGAGACCCATGACACAAAAAAAGTTAAGAAACTGCGCCTTAGGAAGTGACCTATATTATTGTGGGTCACTTAACCATTTCTTAGTCATAGTTAAACCCGTTCCTAGTTGTTTTTCTTACAAGGTCATATCCATCATTAACTTTGCCCTTCTTTTTGGATCAGACTTGATAATTGATAGTATAATTTCAATTTATAAATTCATTTTTGAGCGTATGTTGTTATTATGGGGGAGAAATCTTTTATGGTATTGAGTGCCTCTCTCTGTGGTGTACTACGTGTATAAAGGAAACACCACCCTGTGTTAAGTTAGAGTCTTAAATTATAATTTATTGGAACTGTACTGACTGATCTAGACTTTGTTTCCCCAAAGAACCCCTACTTGATTTTATTCCTTCCCAGAAGGAATATTTCTCTGATGCTGTGAAAACTTTATTTCTCTCTGTGCTCAGTCAAGAGTATTTCTTGAACTTGGTTAAAGTAATACCACTCAGTTATTTCCTTGTTTTCTTCTTAGGCTTGTTTCTGTGATGATCATACAAGGAGCAAAGTGTTTAAGCAAGAAAAAGGAAAAGAACCTCCCTGTCCTAAATGTGGACATGAAACTCAAGAGACTAAGGATCTGAGCATGTCAAGTAAGACTCTTCTTAGAGTGTCTATACTTAGGCATTATAGTTGAGTAGAGCATTTTTATGCTTAGTGTTTTCATCTGGTTGAGAAAATTGGACTTGGCACTGCTGTGAAAAAGTATACATGTAGGAGTATGATAATTTTTCAACTTCATTAATTTGGAAATAAGATCATTTTGGGGGTGGGCGGGCATAGCTTTTGTGGTCAGCCGTAAGTTTGCCTTAGTTAATGCCATACTAAATACAGAAATTTAAAGATTTGAGCTTTCTTCTCTACCCCCTACCCCCATCTTCCTATTAATCTATGGTTCACTACTAAATTCAGAAGAAATATTTGATGGTAATTTTAGGTTTGATGAAATTACAGGGCTATTTCCCAAGCCGGTCTTAAAATATTTGATCATCATAATAGAGTGAGAGACATCATGGCATAATAGATAGAGAACAGGCCACAAAGTTGGGAAGACCTGCCTCTGATACATAATTACATATTAACCCATGCAAATCACTTAACCTTTCGGTGTCCAAGGAACCAAGACTATGTTTTGAAGAGAATTTGCCAGTCTGCATTGGTAGAGAGTGTTTTCTTACTAGGAATTCTTTTCATCAATGAAATTACATGGTCAATAAAAATGAAAAAGGATATTGGGGCTAAAATGTACTTTAGACATCATTTAGCACAACTGCTTTTTACATAGGAGGAAAATGAAAATATATGTGATTTTTAGTGTGCTTATGTAACATGTGTGAGGTTATTATCTAGTAAGATTATAGATGAAGAAATCCAAAAAGTGTTTTGAAATGCAGTTCACAGTTTCTAAGAAAACAGTTAACATTTTAGAAAACACTTCAAAACTTTATTAGCTTTATAAATGGCTTCTGTAATTATATTTAATTAAGAAAACTGACATTTACACCTCCCCATTCCCTCTATCAATTGCTTATCCTCTAGGCTAACCCAGTTGCTGATCTGTTTTTCAGCGTTTTGCAATTATAGAAAAACAGGACAAATTGAATCTATTTTCCATAGTATCTTGTTCATTTATATATGTGTCTGATTTTTTAAAGAGTAAAATAGCAGATGAAGTCTATTGCATCTTGGAAGTGATATGAGTACAAACCAAAGAATGAGCTTTTGTTGTACACCAAACCTAGTTAAAATACCTGTTTTTGCTACTACTATGGTCAAGAAATTAGCTTTGATACCTTGTATTATGTTAGTGTTCTTATGTCTTCACAAAATAGCTGTCCACCCCTAGCATAGTTATATATCGTTTCTGTTTTCCTGTCACTGTAAAAAACTTGGCAACAAGCCAGCAATAGTGTCCACTTGGGGCATAAAAATAACAGATGTGGAGGCCTGCAAAAAGACTAGCCCTTGTCAATTCATTCGATGATAGAGATGCCAGCTCTCTTAATTAAATGATTATAGCTACAGGATCCATTATTATTGATTAATGTTTTTGTCTTGCATATAGGTCTGTCGTACACAGGTTATATAGTTTGTTGGAGGATAACATTCTTTATGTGTTTTATTTTTTAAAAACATGAGTTGCTTTTCTGTTAAGCATAGAATGACATTTGGAATGCCTTTAAGAAAGGATTTTAAAATTTCTTGTGTGGGGTTGTCAAAAAGTAGCCACTGATTTGAATTGTTTCATATATCTTAGAGAAAAGATCTTGAAAAATATGAATTCTGAATTCATGTCTCTTTCTTGTAGCACGCTCCTTGAAGTTTGGCCGGCAAACTGGAGGCGAAGAAGCAGATGGAGCTTCTGGCTATGATGCCTATTGGAAGAATCTTGCATCAGGAAAGTATGGAGATACAGGCTACCAGGAAGAAGAAGATGATGACTATGAAGCAGAAGAGGATGATGAGGAAGAGGAGGAAGGAGGAAAAGATTCAGATACAGAGACCACAGATCTATTTACTAATTTGAATTTAGGAAGGACCTATGCCAGTGGCTATGCTCACTATGAGGAGCCTGAAGACTAAGAATTACATGTCTTGCACACGAGTGGCATAGTGTCTGAGTGTGTGTGTGTGTGTGTGTTTTTTGGTGAATTGTGTATATGTGGTTTTCAAAAGTAGTAGTTAGGCCTTGTGCTAAAGGGTAGCCATACTTATTAAGGGAAAAGGGGGCATAGATCTTTTATAGAAAATGCAAAATCAGACTTGTAGCACCAAGAAAATGAATTGAGAGGAAAATGATTATTCTTATTCACCCAAGTATTGAAGTATCATGGATGAGGTTGTTCCTGATTATTATCTTGTGGCCTCACAACAGAACTGGAAATATGAGAATGGTAGCATAGGAAAATAATTGTATTTGTTGGAAATTAACTTCATTTTTCTTAACAGTGTCTAATTCCATCTTGTCATTTCACAAGTTGTGTTATTGCAGAAATTCATCAATGTATTTTCCTCATGTTAACAGATGCCAGGGTTCTGGTATATAATATATATTCTGAAATATCATTAAATATTTATGTTGTCTTAATTTTTGAATTGGCCTTACTTTTTACATTATGCGTGACATAGTTCATTGAGGGTAGGATACTGTTGAAATTAAAGTAGCCTTAGACCTATTTTTCTATTTTTGTCAATATATTTCTTTAATGTTTACATGGGACTGAGATCTCATCCAAATGGGTATTCCTTCCATCATTAAAAATAGCAGTCCATAGAGGCCTTATTTTTTCAGCATGGCCTCTAGATGGAGCAGTAGTTAGAACACCAGCCTTTGAGTCAGGAAGACCGGTGTTTAAATTCTGCCTGGGACATTTCTCAGCTACATGACCCTGGGCAAATCACTTACCATCTCAACCTCAAGAAACCTTGTTTGCAAAATGGGGATAATAGCACCTACCTCCTGTGGTTGTTGTGAAGATTCCATGAGATGATATATGTAAAACGCGTTATAAATGTTAGCTATTAGGATGATTGTTTCCTGATCTCTGTTCTTGCCCATTTCTTGGGTACGGGTACAGCTCTTGAACTCTCTGTTATCCTGTGCACTTACATGTGAGCAGCCACACTATGCAGAGGCATAAAGGCTCTTGATGCCACTGTCGCTTACTGAATAAAGGTCATCATTGGAAATAGATTGCACCCCTACTTGTACCTACCATGCACATTTTTTTTCATTTCCTTTTTGTCACTCAGAACATTGATTTTTGAAAGAATGTGATGTTACAAGATTCATACCCATACAAGATCATGAAGGGAAAACCTAAGGTTCTTGTAGTAGGAAGAAGCTTTGGTCTTGACCTTGGTCAAACAGGGACTAAAATTTCCCTAGTGCAAGCATCCCACAGCCTCCTTCTTCTTGTTTAATTCTGGGCCCAACTCATTCATTTGCAATACCTCACACAGAAATATGTGCTGGTGGATTAACTAAATGAATTGGGCATACAACCAGTTTTCATCGTCTGAAGAATAGACATGTTTAATCCATTTGAGTTTTTTTCTCAGTATGGACTGTTAGGCTTATTTCTTTTGAATCATGTAACTCACTGAGAAAGCCTTGTAATGTTCATTTCCTTGATGCAATCAACACAATGTCATTTGAAAATATTTGTGGAGAACTTCACCATTCATGGGAAGCCCCTATTCTAACCTTTAATGACTAAAGGGAGACATCTTTGCTTTACATCTTTCTTGAGGTTAAAAATCAGGGCACTTAACAGTTATCTCTGACACCTAGGAATCACTTATGGTCTTAATATATGTATAAGAAACTCTTATCTGGGATAGCTTTTAAAGCTGTGTTTTGCTCTGGTGAGTCATGTTTTACAATAAACCAAATAGGACATTGTATTCTTTGTACCTTTCTTAAAAGGTTTTTTTAAAGGCTTTAAAAAATCTTGAACTTAAAAACCAAAGAAAAATGAGAATTTCTATCTATATAGAACACAAAAAGAAGGTTGCATATGGAGCCATGAATGTTTTATATTACTTGCTTTTTAAAATATATATGTATACATAATAAATTACATATCACTTTCAAAACTATCCTGTTTGTGTTTCCCTCTGAACTTTCCTTCTGTGCATTTAAAAATATATTTCAATAGCCTTCTTAGCATCACTATTTGTAACCATCTCAGCACCCCTTCCAAATTAAGAAAAAAGAAAAACAGAGGAAAAAAAACACCATTTTTAACAAAAAAGCATTGTCAAAGCAAAACCAATCAGAGATCCTTTAGAGACATGGTTCATTACTGCATTGATCAGAGTTCTTAAGCCTTTCAAAAGTGTTTTTCTTTGCAATGTTTTTCTTGAATCAATTGTTTTCCTGGTTCTGCTTCCTTTACCCTATCAATTCAAACTACTTGGGATTCTCTGAAGTTTCTCTTACTGTATCATTTTTTATATAAATTTTATTTAATATATTTAGTTTTCAGCATTGATTTTCACAGGAGTTTGAATTTAAAATTTTCTCATTTCTACCCTTCCCCCCACTCCAAGATGGCATATATTCTGATGCCCTGTTCCCCAGTCTGCCCTCCCATCTGTCACCCCACTACCCTCCCATCCCCTTTTCCCTTCCTTTCTTGTAGGGCAAGATAAATTTCTATGCTCCATTGCCTGTGTATCTTATTTTCTTGTCACGTGCAAAAACTTTTGTTTTTGTTTTTGAACATCTATTTTTTAAAACTTTGAGTTTCAAATTCTCTCCCCTCTTCCCTTCCCACCCACCCTCCCTAAGAAGTCCAGCAATTCAACATGGGCCACATGCGTATCATTATGTATAACCCTTACACAACACTCATGTTGTGAAAGACTAACTACATTTTGCTTCTTCCTAACCTATCCCCCTTTGTTGAATTTTC
>CM053623.1:336613027-336631545 GCA_028646595.1 Phalanger gymnotis | reverse complement strand
CCACAAAGAAAAGGAGCCTACAAAAGGCACCAACAAGCCAAGGTTCTGTTTTACTTCCTAGCTATAATCAAGGGATGACCTGCTGTAAGCTTCTGGTTGGGAAGAGAGGCTTCAGGTCTTAATTACCCCCTTCTTCTCCCCTCCTTTCCCAGGTGGCCATAAGTACTGGCTTCTGCATTTGTTCTTTCTTGCTCTTAGGTTGTGACCTTATGAGTTTCAAAGGCATGGGAGAGCAAGCCACTAGAAGTCTGGGAGCTGGAATCCATGCAAGTTTAACAGATAACCAAGCCCAGTGAGGAATGATATCACCCCTCATATGGCATGGTTGCTTGATACAACCTAGAAGTGGATCAAAGACAGCCTTGTCCATCAGCTACGCTGCATTCAGAAGTGAACTTAGCGACAGGAATGCTTTAAAGCACCTGTTTTGGGTCTGACCCCTTATTCCCAAAGGATCAAGGAGTTGTATAGGAAAAAAGAAAACAAAACATGTCCCTATTTTGGGGGGATCTGTTATTACTTCTATCCTTGCTTTATCTTTTTTAGTAAATACCAATTTGTAAATGCTCATTGATATTGCTTAAATAAAACCGGGCTACTAATCGCTGGAGAATATCAGCATCTTAAGGGACATATTAACTGTAACTGGTGACTGATATCCCTTAGAATTACCCCTAGAACTTAGGGAAAGCTATAACTAGCATCACTTTGGAGCCCAGACACATGAGTGTGAGGGGTAGTTGGGATACGATAAGGATCTCTCAGAGCTTATATGTGCTGCATAGAGCTACAGAAAAGTGGAGATGGTTGAGTGAGATGGTCTTTTCTTGGAGACATCATAGATAGGGTAACTGCTTGGGGATCCTGCTTGGACTAGGTGATCCTTAGGGTCTTTTCTAGATCTGACCTTCTGTGATTCTACGAAATTCAGAGAAAGACGGAGCAACCAAAGCCAGGATTTCAAAGTAAGATAATTGATTAACTAAAAGAGATAAAACTAATTTTGTCAGGGGAAAAATGATTTTAAAATGGTGCCGACTTTTTTTTTTTTTGGAGGGGGGGACAAAATTCAGAAAGAAATAGTAATATAAACTAGAGTATACAGTCACATTTAAATTACTTACGTAGCATGGTGTTAGAGTTTCACTTTATATCAATTAACTCCATCAAGGCTTTAGTCTTGTGTCTTCACATGAATATTATTGATAGTAAAAGGAAAAAGAAAAACATTTGAAATGGTCTCCCATATACTTTATTAATGGTGAAGACATTGTGATGCAGTGGATGGAGCACAAGGCCTGGAATCAAGAAGACCTGAGTTCAAATCAGGCCTCAAACACTTACTAGCTATGTGACCTTAGGTCAATCATTTAACCCTGTTTGCCTCAGTTTCCTCATCTGTAAAATGTGCTGGAGAAGGAAATGGCAAGCCTCTCCAGTATCTTGGCCAAGAAAACCCCAAATAGTAGTCAGTAAGAGTCAGACACGACTGAAACAATTCAGCAACAACCATTGCACAACTTTCAGCCTCTGGTCAAAACAGTGACAACAAAATGGAATTACTTTGCTTACTCTGCTCACTTGACAATGGAGCATTAAGAAGGCTACATTTCATCTTGGAAATAGATTAGGGTAGATGGCCGATGCCTTGGTATATCAATAGACCCAGGACTGGATGAATGGAGTGAGACTGCTCCACAGGACAATTAAGCATTTTGCAGGTAACCTCTATCCAACTCTTTGCTTTCAGACCAGTGGGTGTTTATCAGCTCTGGATTATATTTGTCTGTTTTCCTTTGAAGGAGCTGCGCTTTTTTCCTCTGAATGTACTTGTTATTTAAAATATAAGCTGGGAAAGGATGTTGCCATACTGACTTTTTAGCAATCCCGCCTGTTTAAATGCATGAATGAGCCCACTCATGCAACTGGTTGTGCCTTCAAGCCAATCATTTTAGTTGCCTATATAGGAATGGGCACCAAACAACAGTTTAGGTTGGAAAAACAGCTCATTCATAGAAACTCTCAATTGCTGTGAATCAAAGACAATAGATGAATTAGCAAGTATGCTATCACCATGAGATATCAAAGAAATGCCAGATATAGTCTCTGCCCACCAGGATCTTACTTTTTAATTTGAATGACTAGACTACCCCATATAAAAGCCATTAGGAAGAAATTCGATGCTGGACGACATGCTACTTTAAGTGCAATTGGAGTTCAGAGAAGGAAAAAATCAATGTGGCCTGGATCTGATCATTCCCATTGCAAGTATGGTTTATAGCAGCTAGATGGTGCAGTGTACTCTATCGTACAGAGCCTGGAGTCAGGAACATGATTCTTCATGAGCTCAAATCTGGCCTCAGACACTAACTAGCTGTGTGACCATGAGCAAGTCACTTAAACCTGTTTGCCTCAGTTTCCTCATCTGTAAAATAAGAAGGAAATGGCAAACCAGTTTGGTGTCTTTGCCAAAAAAAATAATAATCCCAAATATCTATGTTTTCTTTCACAGCATGACTATTATAGAAATGTTTTGCATGACTATACATGCATAACCAATATGGAATCGCTTGCCTTTTCAACGAGAGGGGGGTAGGGAGGGAAGAAGGGAGAGAACTTAAATTCGAAAGTTTAAAAACAAATGCTAAATATCGTTTTTACATGTAACTGGGGAAAAATAAAATACTAAAGTAAATTAAATTAAAAAGGAAAACCCCAAATGGGGTCATAAGGATTTGGACATGACTGAAAAATGACTCAACAACATGTTCCATTCTACACTAAATTCACACAAACTATAAGGTTATGTGCATCCTCATTCCTTCTCTGAGAACCTATAAGAATATCTAAATCCAGTTTGAACCAGGCTAGGAGATCAGACAAGGAAAATGCCTTGTAAAAATAAAACTTAAAATTGGGACTAGAATAATCTGCTAAGAAACAAGGAAAATAATCTCTGCATTCACATTCTGGAGATGAGGAGTTCCATTCCTAAGCAAATAATGTTGGAAACAATCTATTCCAAGACTCAAATTCCCCAAACAGATCCTCTTTGTGTCTGGATATCTGTCTGTTCGCCAGCCTGTCAGTCTGTCTCTCTGTTTCTCTGTCTCTGTGTCTCTGTCTTCTCACTCAGTCTATGTGTGTGTCTCTGTCTCTCCTCCTGCCTATCTCTCTGACTCCCTCTGTCTCTGTCTCTTTTACTGTCTGTTTCTATCTCTCTCTTTGACTCTGTCTGGCTCTTGTCTGACAATCTATGTCTGTCTTTCTCACTGTCTCTCTTTCTCTTGCTTTTCTACCCCACCCCCAAAAACAAAATGAGTGTAACCTTTCAGTGCCAGTATCTTTGAGAACTACATTTGCAAGGATCAGGCTTGCTCCACTTGTTCTGCTCTAAACAGCTATTTTTCCTTGTTTCAGGGCATTTCAGGAACATGCCAGGGCTCTCCCACTCCTGGATGTGGCCCTTCAGTCTCTTTCCACACAACTCACCTTCTTCAACATCTCTGTAGACAGTTCATTGCAGTAACACAATCTTACAATATTGAAATCCTGGGCATTTTAATTAGACATTTCCTTGAGACTCAGAGCCTTATACAAAATATAGTCTTTTTCCCAGACATGCCCTTGTTACATCCAAATGAAGAGTAGGGGGAAGGCTTCTTGAAGGATGTGGAACTATGCTTTCTTTCATTTATTCAGTAAGTATTACATGCTCCTATGTGCAGAGTGCCATGCTCGGTGCCAGGAACACAAAGTTTAGATTAGATACAATCTTTGTCCTTATGGAATTTACAGCTTAGGAAAGGGAAGGGGTGGGGGTGGGGGGAAGGGGTGGGCTCTCGAGATCTTCCAGGCAGGTGAAACCATGTAAGAAAAGCCACAAAGGTAAGAAGAAGAGGGGCAAACTTGATGAAAACAGGACTGGGAGGGAACGGAACAAGTCATTTCATATCAAATGAAGATATTGGACTATATTACCTCTAAAATTCCCTTCTAACTTGAGTATTCAATTTTTCTATGATTGTTGTATTTTGTATTTTTATGGTAGAGGACAACACCATCTTCTCAGTCCCTCAGGTCCACTCCTTAGGAGTTATCTTGGAATCCTCACTGTTTCCCCCCTTCCCCCATAATCAATCTTTTACCGAGCCTATTGATTTTTCATTTGAGACATCATTCTCTTCTCTCCTCTGACACTGCCACCACTGTGGTACAGGCATACATCACTTCTTACCTTTATTATTTCAATAGCTGCTGATAGGAGTGTCTGCCTCAAGTCTCTCCCCACACCAATCCATCCCCATTCAGTAACTGAAGTGCTTTTCTTCAAGTGCAGATCTGACTATGTCACTCCCACGCATACTCAATGAACTCCAATGTCCCTATTGCCTCCAGGATCAAATACAAAGAGTTCTGTTTGGCATTCAAAGCCCTTCATAACCTAGCCCTCTCCTACCTTTCCAGTCTTCTCACACCTCACCTCTCAATATCGATCCAGTGACCCTGAGTGTTTTACAAACAATTCTGTTCTCCTTTCCCCCCACCCCCACCCCTCCCCGTGCCACTGCCCATGCCAGAAATGCCTCCAACTATTGACCTCCCTAGCTAACTAAAATCCCATCTCCTACAGAAAGCTTTCTTCAACTCCTCTTAATTCCAGGGCCTTCATTCTGCTAATTATTTCCTTTTTATCCTATATATAGCTTGCTTTGCATGTATTTGTTTTCGTATTCTCTCCCCCATTGGTTTGTAAGCTCCTTGAGGTAGGGACTCTTCTTTACTCCTTTTTTATATCCCCAGTGCTTCACCCAGTGTCTGGCCATAGTAGGTGCTTAATAAATGTTTACTGAATGATTATAAACAACAGGAGTTCCAAGTTTTAGAAGATCCAGAAAGTCAAGCAGAATATCATGTTAGTATAGTCATACTAAAGTTTTCACGCCAAACATAATAATGGTAACTTCTTCCCCATCCGTATCATTACAATGAATGAATTGATTTAGAGCCAGAATATAGTTTCTTGATGATTTGTTTAAATTCTTATAAGGGTAAGCAATTCCAACCATTTCTAAAAGAATAAATGATTCAGATAAGGAGGCATAGAGCTGTTTTGGAATTACTGCTTGCTAAAAATACCAAGATAGTGGTCAGCAATAATTTATACAGAACCTGTTTAAAATAGATTACTGTATGGATTACCCTGACTTTTTAAAGAATGATAAAATTGAAGTATGTTAGTCAATATTTTTCCAGTAATGCTATCTGCCTGCAAATCATGGAATACCACAATTACTGAGGAATCAATATTGTAGGTCACCCAAAGGACAATGAAGAAGTGAAAGATGGACATAAGTAAAATATAGCATATTACCAACAACAAAATGCATTCAAAAAGTGATCATCAAAGAGATGTGTGACTGGGAAAGGAAGGGGGTCAGGCATGTAGTGAGGCTGAAGGCTAATATACGGCCAACCCACAGACTTCAATGGTGCCCACATAATATCAAGAGACCAAATCGAGCGGACTCCTTGTGGAGGATTTGCATCCGAGCATGGACAGAAATGTCCCCGGTGGACAGAGTGTCCAAATCTTTGAGAATATAGACCCATTACAATGTTTAAGTATATGTCATACAGATCTACAGTGATTGGCAGGGCGGCAGAACTGATTTTAGCCCAATATGCTGAAGGAATCGGAGTATCCTGTTGAGACTGATTATTTTACATTTGCACTGAACTTACAAATTATTATTTACTGAGAAAGAATTCAGTCTTGATTAAGATGGTCACAATTCTCACATATTCTCACTGATATGTGGAAATACTGTTGATTTTAAGCTAAGGGAGAAAAATGTGCATAACAGGCAAAATGTGGAACAATATGTGGAAATTATAAGTACCTACGTTGTAAGTACCATTTATACAAAGTTTCTAATCCTTTTGTCCATTGAATCTAATAAGCTAGTAAAGTCTAATTGTCCTTAGAACACCGGTAGTTATCTTTGAGTGCAAAGAATGTAGCAAAGATAATATTCCTAATTTTATTCACTCTAATTCGAAGTGCGCAATAAACAGAAGCCTTCAGTCAGGCCTCACCAGCAACCACAGGTTGATTTTCTTGTCAGAAACTGCAATTAAATTGCTATAGTCATTTATCATACTGAGAATTTTGCATTATATAGTGAACATTCCAGACATTCCTAAGCCCATGTCCAATTGAGGGTAATCAAGCATATAATCAATAGCTTATGGGAGTCTGAATGACAAAACTTGAGTACTTTTTAAGGGTTTATCATTAAATACAGCCCTAACCATCCATCCTCAGGGAGGCATTCTCATGTAATTAAGAATGGGATTATTCTCTTGTCTGCCTAAGGAGGACATGAGACTATGGAACCATTCACTGGACAGTCCGTTTGGCTTATAAAATAATGGGAGAATCCTAGGATGCTGCTCTTTCCTTTCCTGATTACCCTGATTGTTAGTCACCTCTTGCCTCTAATATCAGTGTATTTATTTTATAAGTATTCTGTATTTATTTGTCTGTGAATCTATGTATCTTCTCAGGAAAATATAAGCTGTTAGAGGGTAAGAACTCTTTCACTATTATATTTACCTCTCCAGAACCTGAAGATCAGAAGGCATTTAATAAATGACTGGTGGTTGATAATTGAGTGATGAGATATTTAGAAAGGAACTTGGCAGTCATCTAATTCAAATCTATCATTTTACAGATGAAGAAATAGGTGCTTAGAGGAGATACATAATGGGAGAATGCTAGAGGAAATACATGACTTGTCTCCAGTCCTCTCTATGAGCAGAATAATCCTGTGAGGGGGCCCTTCTTCACTCAAATCAAAGTCAACTGCAAGTCATATCATCATCTACCTGATGTCATGGTCCTCTTTGAGAACCAAGGACAAACATAACAACTACTGGTAAAGCTATCAAGGTGGCTTCGCCTCCTCACACCACCACGTACACACAGAAACATTATTATAGCTAACCTTAGTAAAGCTGCTTTGCATATATTATCTGCTTTGAATAGCACAATTCTCCCTGTGACATAGTAACACAAGTACTCTTATTTCCATTCTCCAGATGAGAAACCTTAGGCCACACAAAGCTGGTTGGTCTCAGAGGTAAGATTCTAAACTAAGTCTCTCCTGAATCTAAATCCAATGTCATCGTTGCTCAGTTATGTCTGACCCTTCATAACCCCTGTTTGGGGTTTGCTTGGCAAAAATACCAGAATGGTTTGCTATTTCCTTCTCCAGTTTACTTTACAGATGAGGAAACTAAGGCAAACAGAGTTAAGTGATGTGCCCAGGATCACACAGCTAGTAAGTGTCTGAACTCAGGTCTTCCTGACTATAGGACCAGCATCCTATCCATTGTGTCATCTAGCTGCTCCTATATCCAATACTCTTTCCTTTAGATCTCACAGACAATGGCAGAATAAAATCTGGGCCTCATTTTGAGAAAGGATCAACTTTAGGCACAATTGGGGAATGAGGGAAGTTTGTCTCTGGCACCCTCAGTTTTCTCATTCCATTCCCTTTTCCCAACTCGTTGACACCCCATACTTCCTTCCTCCCTCAGGTGTCCTCCTGTTCCCAGGAAAGAGAGATGCTTTATTGAGTCATATTAAAATATAAATTAAATATTATAATAGCTTAAATCATTATCCCTCCCAGAGGTATTCATATTTTAAGAGGTCCATAAAGTTTTGGATTAAAGGAATGAGTTTCTTTGGGGATTTCAGGTATTAGTAGACAGGAGGGAGAAGAAGTTCTAGGCTAGGCCCTGGTGCTTTCCCAGAGCCCCAGAATTCATACCATACCAGTAAGTGACTGCTCTGTCTGTGAGTAAGGCCAGATGCATCATTAAGACTTCGAGCCACAGTTTTTCTGTTTTGAAGGAAAGAGAAAAGATCAAAATAAGGATAAAAACACTTCTTGTCATATCTGGGAAGTAGATACCATGATGGAGAGAAGGTAGCACTCTTCATTCTCGGTTTTATTCTGTGTTCCCTGCCAAAAAGAACAGCCTTTGAACTAGGAAGGACAGAACAAAAATAGCCAACCCAAGATAAATAGTAAGATAGCGAGCAGCCAGTTGTCACCCTTTTGGGGATATCTCTACCTCCCTACAAACAAATGAACTGTATCTCAGTTGTGATTCTTTTGCTGTTGTCAATGATCTTGAAAAAAATCTACAAGAGCAAAAGAGATGCCAGAAGATATTTTTTTTTTTGTAAAGGGGTTGGAACCTCTGATTTCATTGTGGTGAGGAAACTTCTCTACCAATATGGATCAGCAATTGTTCTGTGAATATTGGCTTTAAGCTCCTTGAGAATAGATATTGTTTCATTCTTTGCATTTGCACCCCCAGGACATAGCATAGTGACTGGTACTGGTACCTAATCAATGTTTATGGACTGATTAGTTATAGCTGAACACTTACCCATGGTCATATAGCTGATATGTGTTAGACAGAGGACTTAAATACAAATGCTCCTGATGCAAAGACCGGCTTCTCATCTGTTATACTATGATACCTCTTAACCCTATGACTAGAAAAAGGCAGATGTCATCACAATGTTCAAAATAAAGAAAAGAAGTATTAGGTTTAGACCGACACCTCACACTACACACCAAGGTAAGCTCCAGTTGGATACGTGACCTCCACATAGTCATTTCATGAAAAGAGGAGCAAGGAAGAAAATACCTTTGAATTTATGGATAAGGGAAGAGATCATGATTAAACAAGGGATAGAGAGGATCACAGAAAATAAAATGGACATTTTTGACCATATAAAGTCAAAAAAGTTTTGCACAAACAAATCCAATGCCACTAAGACTAGGAGGGAAACAGTCAACTGGGGAGGAAATCTTTGCAGTAAGTTTCTCCAATAAAGGCCTCATTTCCCAAGTATGTAAGGAACTGATTCAAATTTATAAGAATAAAAGCCATTCATCAATAGATAAATGACCAAAAGATACGAACGAGCAGTTCTCAAGATATGAAATCCAAGGTATCTATAGCCATGTGAAAAAGGCTCCAAATTTCTAATAATTAAAGAAATGAAACAATTCTAAAGTTTAACTTCATACTTATCAGATTGGCAAAATTCATAAAAATGGAAACTGACAAAGGTTGGAGGGGCCTCAGGAAAATAAGAACCTTGGTGTACTTGTTGGTAGAGCTATGAATTGGTCTGGCCATTCTAGGGAACAATTTGTAATTGCACTCAAAAAGTTACTCAACTGAACCAGAAATGTGGCTACTAGACCTAACAAAGAAATTTTTAAAAGATACAAAAATAGTTACGGCAGCTCTTTTGTGGTGACAAAAAAACTGGAAACTTAAGGGACAGTGCCCATTAGTTGGGGAATGACTAAACATGTTGTGGCATATGTAAAGGAGTAATATTGTGCTTTAAGAATGACCATGAGGACTGAGATGGAAGTAGGGGTGGGGGAGGAGGTGCTACCACTTAAAATTTCAATTTGGCCTTAATTACATCATAGTATCATAGTTTCAGAGCTGAAAGGGATCTCAGAGGTCATCTATTTCAATTTCCTCATTTTTTAGATAAGGAAACTGAGGCCCATGTGAGTTAAATGATGCCTAAGATCACACGAAATTCAAACCCAAGTCCTCTGATAGCAAATGCAGCATTCTTTCTACTGATCATCCATTAAGGAGAGGCATTATTTAAAAAAGCAGAGTGGAAGAAGGATATTTCCTTTTATTTCTTGCAGGCAGAAAAGAGTTAACAAGGGTATAAATAGAAAAATACACATGGTATATTGAGTAGAAGGGCAGAAAGTGAGCAGAACCCTTTGGGCAGAGCAGGGACTAGTGAGGACTATTTCTAACCCCCAAGTGGAGAGTCTCAGTCACTCCAGGGCTGTGGTAGGGACTCAGCTTTCCTGAAATAGGAAGCTTGATGGGTTGTTTTATTTTTTTTCCATTTTGCCTTTGCAGCTGGTCAATGAACTAAGTGCCAGAAGTGAAAAGCCTAGAATGGCAGACTAACCATTTTTTACTTTATTCTACCTTAAAACGGACTTTTGAGAACCTCATCACACTTCTGGATATGTCTCATTGTTAGGAAGTCTTCTTTATATTGAACTCAAATCAAACTGTGATGTCTACTTCTTGCTTCTATTCTTGACATCTGTAGCTAAGTAGAATGAGTTTAATCCCTTATCTGTATGACAACCCTTCGAAATCTTGAAGACAGTTATCAAGTCCATGCTTCACTATACTCCACTAACACACCTGTTCCTTGCCCTATCACTGAATCCTTCATAAGTACTGATAGTGAGACTAACATGAGAAGTTAGTTTGCATCACTAGAATGCTGATGCCTGAGAAATGTCCATATTTCTCCTTTTGCATTTAAACAGGTATCCTCTGCTTGCCTCTTTTGTGTGAGATTCTAATGCCCTGTTCATAGTTCATAGGGTAAGGCTCGTCTCTGCGACTGGAAATCCCCAATTATCAACCCATAGTTCTTATTTCCTTTTCTTGGGATCCTTGCCTTTCTCTTCAGCTTATTTGACCTTGATTGCTGTTTTCTCTAACTGAGATTACTTGTCCTATTATTAGATGAGTTTGAAATTCCAGTAGGATTTCCCTTGCAGTGATGGGGATTCACTCAGGGAAATTTCAGGTGCCCTTTGGAATAAGGACCAAAGGAAATTTGCCTGGATGTTTGTGGAAATTTTCTATGGTGAAGAATCCCCTTGGGCAATTTTGGTGTGCCTGGTATGGAAAGGGACATTTAGAGAATTTTGTCCACACCCCAGTTGGGTGGTCCTAAGTGTGCTGAAAGAATCACGGCAGAATTTTCACCTAGGACAGTTGATTTCTCACCAGAAGGTGAGGGAATAATTTTGGGTTGACCTCAGGTTTCTAATCCCTGTTTGGAGAGTCTCTGAACTATGGCAGCTCTGAAACTATGGCAGCGATTTAGCTTTCCTGAAATAGGAAGCTTGGTGGGTTTCTTTACCTTTCTCCCATTGGAGTTAGTCAATGAACTAATCCTATTTTGAGTGTGGGTCTAGGACAGAGGAGTGCTCATAGAAGAAAAGGGAAAGGGTAAAGTACTGCAACTCCTTCGAATTCAAAACAATTTGAAGACATCAAGCCAAGTTGGTTTGGTTTCTCACCACAGAGTGATGGAGTGACTTCTAATGAATGCTGGGTCCTAAATCACTTTAGGAAGGGTTCCATGTAGTTTGGGAAGCTCTGAGAAACGAGATTCCCTTCTGAAACTGGGATAAGGTTGTTTCTCTTTTTCTTATCACCTTTGTGTTGAAGAAGTCCGTTTAGGGCACCAACTTGTGTAGTACTAAGCAAACAGTGATCTTTGTGAAATGTACCTTGTCTGTTGACTATGAATAATTTTGTATCTGCAGACAATGGTGATTTTACCCTGTACATGTGGAATTATATGATTGTGCTACATTGACTGTTCTGAGACTCTTTGTACATGGCTTTGGGAAAACAAATAAGAAGACAACATTTGATGCCTTGCTAGGACCCAGAGGACTGTTCTTGATTGGGGGACATTGATAATGTGTTCTCTTTGGTATGATTACAGGGTAGGGTACTGCCCCAGGGTCATACCTGTCCAAGTTCCTAATACCCAGGTGAAATTGTCACCTAAGGTCCTGTAGAACTCAGGCTGTGAGTACTCTTTATCCAGTCTTTTGTTTAGAGAACCTGATCCTAGGGTTCAATAAGAGGCTTAGGTAATTGGTGATACACAAAACAGGGAGTTGATTGTCTGTGCTAAATGGACTTCCCCAACACAAACACATCCCATCGATAGTTCTGCAGTAAAAATTGGAACCAGTTTGTGGTCCAGGCAAGTAGACTTTCTTATTATTGCTCATACATAGCACTTAATTCTCATCTCAATTTCTTTGAACTAACCATCCCCCCATGCCCAAATTGTACTCCCTCTTCACCTTTGTCCCTTAGAATACTTTTTCTCTTTCGAAAGCAAGTATGTGAGAGCCTCTCCCGATTCTCGAAGTTGCCAGGGCCTTCCCTCTTCAGTCACCTTCTATCTATTTCATTTTAATTTTGTATTTATTTATATATAGATGTGTTCACTCCTTCAATAGAACATAAGCTCCTCGAGGGCGAGGAAAATTTCTATTCTGTCTTTATATCCCTATGTGCCAGCTGGCACATAGTAGGAGTTTAATGAATGCTTATTGATAATTTTCCACTACAATACTAATAGAAATGATAGCTAACTCTATGATAATCAGTATTACAGACTGGCTTATCTATAACATCTCATTTGATTCCTCAGTTCCCTCATCTGTAAAAGGAAGGTGTTCGGTTCAGTGACTTCTAAGGTCAGTCAGTCCCTTCCAGTTCTAAATCTATCATCCTATGAACTTCAACACAATTTTATAAGTAGATGCTATTATCCCCACTTTACAGATGAGGAAACTGAGGGTCACAGAGCTAGTAAAAGCTTGAGGTGGGATTTGCTAGCTCTTCTAATATCTTGGAACTCTTGTTCAGGCAATTCTTGCCTGCCTACCTGATTAAGCTCTCCTGTTCCTATTTTGTGTACCACCAATTACCTGAACTTCTTAAGCCCTAGAATCATGTTCCCTAGATAAAAGATGGAATGAAGGTACTCATAGTCTGAGCTCTAGAAGAGCCTGTGTGACAATTTCACCTGGCTGTTAGGAACTTGGACAGGTATGACATTGGGATAACAGCCAACCCTGACAGCATCCCAAGGAAGGGAAAGCTGAACAATGGTCTAGTCCTCCCTGTGAGGAGGGAGCTACCACATTCTCCCTCCTAATCTCCCCTAATTCCAATCCTCTGCCCCTTTCTCCCCTCCCTCTTCACCTCCACTGGCAGTCCACCCCAGAAATTGTCTGGGTAAAAAATAATACTTGTTCTTTCTACTTATATGAATGATTTACCATGTATGCCTAATTACTAGGCAGCACGAGAATGTGGATCTCATTAAATATGTCAGCTTCACTCTGCTCTAAGTTTTAATTAATTTCCACACCAAGTCCTGTGTGAGTTTGCTCAGTCTTCAGAGTTTGTTGTTTATGTCGCATGGCTGTCTACTCGCAACTTTAAAAAAAAATAGAGACAATATTTGTATGCAAAAGGGAAAGTGTCATTAGGCAAGCCAGAAAGGATTTCTTTCTCCGTGTGAGCCATTGTTCATATTTAAGCAAAGAAACAAATGGAAAGCAAAGCCTGGGGGCATTCCCTCCCAGAGAAGTCGGATCAAGGCTATTCAACAAATGAATTACTAACAAAAAAAAAAAATTCTACTTATAGAATTTATTATTTACATATAATGATATATCGATTTATAATCATGTTTATTATTGTGGTTAATAACCATTCAGGGAATGAATCAAATTTAATGTTTCAGATACTCTGGAACCTTTTAGATAATCAGCATTTTTAAATTGCTGGCTTCCTTTGCGGCTCACTTCATGCACCATCTTCCATGGGAAGTTTTTTTTTTTTTCTGATTTCTCTGATTTTTTTCCGATTTTCTGATTTTTTCTGATTTTCTGATTTCTCTACTTCCTCTTCATTACTAACGATAGCTAGCACTGATATAGTACCTACTATGTGCCAGGCACTATGCTAAACACTTTACAAATATTGTCATCTGATCCTCACAACAACCCTGTGAGGTAGGTGCTATTATTACCTCTATTTCACAGTCAAGGAAACTGAGGTTATGACTTGACCAAGGTCACATAGCTGGTAAGTGTTGGAAAGTAAATTTAAACTCATGTCTTCTGGATTTCAGGCGTAGTGCTCTACCCATTGCGCCACCTAGTGGCTCTTCTGAAATTATCCCATGTAACAGCTCCCCAGCAAACCCAGGAGAGCAAAGATCTCTTTTTCATTTAGCCTTACTTTGCTTAGCAATTAGTCCTTGCTTATCAGTGCCCAATGAATGTTTGTTGGCTCGTTGAACTAGAATCACAGGAAAATAAAGAGAAGTAATAGCAATGATGCTTCTTCTCTGATGTTTGTCCTTCATTTTCAAAGAGGACCCATGACACCATAAGGTGATGTTTTAACTCACACATGAATTGGATTTAAGCAAGGCAGAGTTGCACAAAGCCCTCAGCCTCACTCTCTCTTCCAGTTATCGAAGTCAAGTGACAAAAGTCAAGACAATGGGCAATGGCCCAGGATGCAGTGGGTGACCTTGGCATCTCCAATGTCTTACCAAGCCATTAGTGCTCCATAGCACTTGTTTTAGTTGCCTTCATGGCTGTTGGAACAAATTGTTTGCATCTGCCCATTCCACTAGGGAAAGTCTTCACACGCTTGGGATAAACACCCCCCTAACTCACCAACACATTTGAGGTCTATTGCTTACCCTCAACCTGGTTTAGCTCACCTGCCAAGATGGTTTTACTGAGGTGTGGCCACTGCCCGTGCTATGTTTCTTGGAGCCACAGGTGAGAATTGGGTGCAGGTGGACACCAAAAGTGGATGAGCAGCTCTGGAAAGGCTTCAACAGCCCTCACACCAGAGCTGCTAATCCTCCCTTAACACCCAATAGAGCCCATACACCTCTCTGTAGATAGCATGTGAAAGGCGAATGTGATGGCTGAGCCCCAAGAGTCAAACACCAAATCCTGCCCAGTGAAGCATTCTTTATTTTCTCCTTTCATTCTCTGGTGGCAAGAAATTTGCATCCACTTGACCTGTGGTGGATCAGCCATTGACCGAGTGTACGGTAGATGGGCACATCTGTGCCAATTATGTGGGGAGACTTGAGGAAGGGACTGAGCAGAGATGTGACTGAGTGGCAATTTAGCAAGCATATGTTTTCGTCTCAAGCACAGGCAGATTTTGATTAAGCTGTGTACTTCAGAAGGTCTAGAGAGCTCAGAGCTGATATTTCCAAATAAGCATAAATCTAAAGAAACTCAGCACAATGAATCTTTCTAACATTCCAAATCACAGAATCATAGAAACTTGTGCCATTTATAATGAGGACAAATTTTAGGGAGATTGGCATGGGCTCTGCTTTTCCAAATTTATTTGTTCTAGGAACTGTAGTACCTGAGAGAAAGGCCCACCAAATTCCATTCAGTTCAACTCTGGTGAAATGCCTGATTCCAACACTTACTGTGACCCTGGACAAGTCATTTAACTTTTCTGATTTTCAAACTCTGCATCTGTAAAGTGGGGGATATTAATACTTATATTGACTTCCTTACAGGATTGTAGTGAGGCTCCTAAGAGACAGAAAAGGTACTCCCAAGCTCTTTTCAGACACTGAGTGGTTGCATCTGTATCTGAAAAGCTCAAAATGTGATTTGGCTGGCGGCAGAGATTGGCTGGGCTTAGATTGGTTTTAAACCTGTTTTTTCACTCACTCATCTTCCTGGGAAAATGGAAAAGACAAAGACATAGTAGCTCTTAGCTTCATAGACCTGACCCCCACCCCCCATACGGAAATGTCTGTTCATTAGCATAGGGAATAATGATTTGGACTGTCCCCCATGAGGACAGAACTTTTTATGCCCCTCGGAGACCAGGAAGACACTTCAACACAGGCAGTGGCTGTGTTGCCCCCACCTCCCTTGCCAATCACCTCTGAGCTTTCTTGCCTTTTAGGGGAAATCTAACCTAACCCACTGCATTTCAGGGAGGCTGGGGAATATAAATTAGTCCTACCACACTTTGTAATCCTATGTATTTGACTTCATGTATTTAAAAACATTTTTCTGAGAAGGGGTGCATAGGCTTCACCAGATTGCCAAAGTGGTCCCTAAAATTAGAGAACCCCTGAACTAGAAGATGTTGCAAAAAGGCATTTTTTTTCTTGAGTTAAGGAAAGACTTGCTAGTAATTAGAACTGTCTGAAATGAAATGGCCAGCCTCAAGAATTAGTGACTTCCCCCTCACTAGAAATCATCAAACAAAAACTGGGTGACCTCTCGTTGGAGAAGTCATTGAGGGGTTTCTTATCCAGGTAAGGGTTGGGCTAAGAAGAGTCTAGAGCTTCTTCCAACTCTGAGATTCTATAAAGGGCAGAGCAGAGGCTGGAGACTGTTAGACTTGTCAAACTGGCCTAGGCAGGTGGCAGTGAGGGCTTGAACACTGACAAAAATATTCCCTTGGAAAATTAGTTTGAGTTGCCATGCTCCAGCTCACAGAGCTGTGATTTGATGCTTGGTTGCTGATTTTTTTTTCTAAAGGGAAAGTCTAATGATGTAGATCACAACATGCAGCTAAGGGACACAGCGCAGGCAGAGATGAACAAATATAAGATTGAGAGTTGCTTTCAATTTCAAGGGGCTGTACGTATATCCATGGATGTATGTTTGTAGGAATATATATATGTACACATGCATGTATGGAATCATTTCCTTCAGACTAGGCTGCTTCCTTGAGTGTTTCTTCTTGACATCTCAGAAATGAAAAATGATCTAAGTGCAAACTGTTGTCACAGCTCATGGGGCTGCAGCAAGAGAGCCTAATGTGGTTTATTAGCACCGACCAAAAATCTTTAAGTTAAACTAGAACTATTTTTTAGTTAGCTCTTTAAGAACTCATCCTCAAGTCGAGATTGTTTGCCTACATTTACGCAAAGAGAAACACATTTCACATGGCTTCTTACAATGTAAATTCTTTAAGGAAATAGCTGGTGACTTAAACCCTATCTCTAGATTGTTTAAACCCATATGAAGGGGAGAGGAGGGTAAAACAAATTCAGTTCTAGACTATTTATTAAATAGCATAAAAGAATCTCAGAAATCATTTTAATTCATCTGAAAACATAAGAAATAATTATTTCTCTGATCTAAAGTACTTCCCAAACCTTTCTTTTTAGGAAAGTGTGTAAAAGTTTAAAAAAACCCCCTAAATTCTGCCCTCCCTCCAGCCCCCACAATGGATGAAGGTGGCAAACACCAAACAAATACCCCTTGGCTAGTTAAAATAGTTGTCTTCTCTGTCTTCTAAAGGATTTGGAGTTAAGATACTAAGGGTAGTAGCCCCTTTCCCCATTCTGAAGTGGACTACTCAAAAAAAATTGACAAGTTTTAGAAGATTAAGAGTAACCATTGTCTTATTAGAGGTAGAATGCTAATCCCAAATGGTATTTTATCATATTGTGAATTTTTCCTTGTTTAAAGTTTCTGTAAAGGTTACTTCAAATCGTCTTGAGTTAGAGATGTTCAAGGATGTGGGAAGATTATGTCAACTGAACATTTCTCTCTCTAGAAACTGTTGAATTTAGAATGTTAAATTAATTGTAAAATGTTTCTAGCAAACTTATACCTAAAACTCAGTGCATAGGATTAATATTGTTTGGCATTCCTAATAGTATGCAACATGTTTGGAACTGGTGATAAAGATTTTGATATAGATGGTAGCTTCAAGAAACCTAAATTCTACTGGGGGAAAAACATGTGGAGAAATACGTCAATGGCAGTAATTGCAGGGTGAGAGAGTACTAATAATTGGGGTGATCTGGTGGAACCTAGGCTGAGCCTGGAATGGGACTAGGAATTCCCAGAGGTCGAAGTGAAGAAAGAGAGCAAGACTAAAGCCAAGAGTCAGGAACGAGGAAAAGTTGTGCATACAAATGCTAGGTTCTCTCATTCATTCATTCAGCTATTCAAGTGTTTATTCAGGACTCACTTGTCCTGCTGCCTTGTGTTTGGTGCTGAGGGGAATACAGCATGTGAGATAGGATCCTTGCCTTACAATCTCATTGGGAGAAAAGACAGGAAATTCATGTTTAATATCCCTTCTACCTCTAAAATTCTGTTCATCTAATATGCCTTACATATATAGAGGAAATGTTTGTATAACAATTTAAGACCACATAATCAAGTTCCCAAATGAGTGATATAGACATGTGTTGTTGTTTGTCCTTCAATCTGGAAGAGGATCATGACATCAGGGAGGCGAAGCCTTGACACACAAGTGAATTGGCTTTAAGTAAGAGTGTTGTGCAAAGTCACCAGTCTCACTCTCTCCTCCAGAGCCATATGGGTCCAATGGCAAAATATAGATCAGCATGACTACAGATGGGCCCCGAATACAATGTGAGACCTTGGCCTTTGTAAGCTAAGGTCTTTAACAGATCTCAGTTTCACTGAGGCAATGCCCAATCAGTGATTGAGGCTAGGTAAGAAATGAAGCAGAGAATGGCCTCTTTTATCCAGCCAAAAAAAAAATCAATTTGGGAAGGGAAGACCCTCAGGGTTTCTGGTGAAAATAAAACAATTGCTATTTACATTCACTCTGAGCCAATCAGGACACAAATGATGATCAAATGGGGTGTGGCCTGGGACCTATTGTTGACCAATTAATGAGACCCAGAGTGATTTTGGTTTAAAGCATGGTCCTTAAGAAAAAAATGTAGCCCATAAACCCAAGATATATTTATATTTCTTTGGACAGAGCACCCACAGATAAGGGTATGATACCCTATATGGATAGAGGGAAGGGAA
>CM053623.1:336592975-336612527 GCA_028646595.1 Phalanger gymnotis | reverse complement strand
TTTTGTTGTAGGCTCTTTGACTTTGTTGACTTCTTCTGGCTGTATGTTTTGGTCTTCTTTGTCACCAAAGAAAGATTCCAAAGTCTGAGTCTGAATCTGGGTCTGTTTTCTCTGCTTGTTCATGTTCCCAGCCAATTACTTGACCCTTGAGTTTATCAGTGGGGTGTGACTCCTTGTACAGAGTACTTTGTCCCGAGCTGGAGGGACTGCACTGTTGTTTTCAGAGCTATTTCTACACAGCAAGCCCTGCCACACCAGTGCACCTCTTTCTCCAAGTACCACCAACCTGGACCGCAACTCAGATCTTAAGAAGCATCTGCACTCCCATTTGGATGCGCCACTTATTTCCTCCCACCAGGTGGGCCTGGGGCCAGAAGCAACTGTAGCTGTAGCTCTGTAAGCAGCCTCAGAGCTGCACCACCACTTGCTCACCTGGGGTGGTGGTTGACTATGAACTCCTTTTACTCTGTTCCCACAGTTTTTCCCACTAACTTTCTGTATTGTCTTTAGTGTTTGTGGGTTGAGAAGTCTGGTAACTTTCACAGCTCACTGATTCAGGGTGCTAGGGCCTGTTCCACCTGGCTCTCGGTCTGATTGGTCTGGGCGTGGCCCACGATGGTCTCTGCTCCGCTCTGCTCCCAGCTCTGTGTGCGATAGACCTTACCCAGCAATCATCCAGGCTGTCCTGGGCTGGAGCCCTGCTTCCCTCTGCTATTTTGTGGGTTTTGTAGCTCTAGAATTTGTTCAGAGCCATTTTTATAGGTGTTTGGAGGGTCTTGGGGGAGAGTTTTAGGCAAGTCCCTACTTTCCAGCTGCCATCTTGGTTCTACCGCCTGGGCGGATCTTTTTTGGTAAAACAAAGTTACTTGATTGCTGAAGTGAGATGTCTGAAAAGTTTATGTATGTGTGAAGGCTTTCTGGCCTTTTGATATGTCAATGTAAGCATCTCTTTATTGTTATTGTTGTTGTTTTTTACTTTGGTGACTTTGGTAAGTAAATTATCACATTTGAATCCTTATTATTAAAAGCCAGAATTTTGGAGGAATGTAAAAACATTATGTGGCAGAGGCCATCTGATTTGAAATAATTTACCTCAAAAAGTAAAAGTGATGTACTCTCTATGAAAGAACCTGGTGATGTTAATCTCATGAGATAAATTGTGTTTAGGTGCTGATTTTTTTTTTTTAAGCATGCTCCTTAAGCTAGGTAGAGCAGAGATGAGAGTCCCAGGAATTGTGATCAAGACCTCTAAGCCCAATTAAAAGGACTTCATACAGTATCTCATTCGCTCTGTCATTTTTCTGCCTGCGATGGAAGAGAGAAATGTCCCTGGTCTTGTTCTGTGCACAATGACCCTGGGCTCTTAGAATTGCAAACAGCTGTGACTTTATTGTGCCAATAGTTATATATTTACACAGCAAAATAAGCCCTGGACCAGCTTGGCTATTGATAACTGAGGCTTCCTGGGCTTGGCTAGGTAGAAACTTGAGTCCTTGCCATCTGGCCTGGTTCTCAACATTGTGGCCAGATTACAAATCTAGCTTTAATTGTTTTCTCCTGAAGCTTAGTGGGCATGTAAACTCTTTGCTCGGAGGGATGAGTGCGAACTTAGCTTCAAACTGCTTATCCTGGAGTAGAAAAAAATACTCTTTCCAAATTGCCTGCCTTCTGCCCAGGGATTACCATGAAGAAAGGGTAGCTGTTTGTCTGATCAACTGTAGGTGAGGTATTGCTGTTGTTCATCTTCAGTAACAACCAAATACTTTAAGGAGAGGGATTAAAAGGACTGCTTCTAGGATAAAATAGAAATTTCTCTGAGTATTATTTTAAGCCCTTCACAGTCTGGTTCCAATCTATCTTTCCAGAGTGATTTTACATTACTTCTTTTCCCAAACTCCATATTCTAGCCAAAGTGACCTAGCTGATATTCTCTATACATGAAAATTCACCTCCCACCTCCATACATTTGCAGAGGCTGTGCTCTGTGCCTAGAATGCCTTTCCTTGTTACCTCTGCCTCTTGTAATAACTAGTTCCCTTCATGGTTTAACTCAAGTGCCACCTCCTTTAGAGGCCTTTCATGATTCCTCCAGTTGTTAGTTTCCCTCTCTCATCCCCCATTCACATTGCCGTGTATTTAATTTGTATGTACTTATCTGTGTACAGAATGTAAATTCCTTGAGAACAACGAATGTTTTATTTTTTGGCTTTGAAATCTCAGGGTCTATCATAGTGTCTAGGATATAATAGGTGCTTAATATATGTTGTTGTAGTCAACGGTTGTTGAGCAGCTTGGTGGTACAGTAAATAGAGTGCTGGACTTGGAGTCATGAAGACTCATCTTTATGAATTGAAATCTGGTTTCAGAAGCTCATTAGCTATGTGACTCTGGGTAAGTTACTTAACACTGTTTGCCTCTGTTTCCTCATCTGTAAAATGAGCTAGAGAAGGAAATGACAAACCACTTCAATATCTTTGCCAGGAAGACCCTCCAAATGGGGTCATAAAGAGTCAAGACATGACTAAAACAACTCGACAATAACAATCCAGCTGTCAAATTGACTGCTCTGTCCTAACTTGCAACACTGGTACTTGACTATTGTGTCCAAGATAGTATTTGACCCTCAAACCCTAGAACTAGCTATGTACAAACAAGATATATACAGGATAAAATGGAGATAGTTAACAGAGGGAAGTCACTGGCATTGACACAGTGTTTTGTACGTAGCAGGATTTCTACTGGCCATAAAACACCAAGCATCTAGTTGTAATTCCTATATGTGTTCACTCAATTACCTCTTAGATCCCCTTGGGTTATAGAGGAAGAAGGAAAGATTTCCCCTGTGTGGTATTCTGGTGTTATTTTCGGGATGCTATGACCTTTCACTGCTAGGGTCCCTTAACTGTCATGGACACACATGAGAAAACAGGAAAGGTCTATTTATGTAACATTTGGCAAGTTAACTTCTCTGTGTTTCAGTTTTTCTCATCTGTAAAATTAGGGAGTTGAAATAAAAAGACTTTAAAGTTTCTTCCTACTTTAAATCCTATGAAATATTTACATTTTACTGAATTCAAAAGCTTCAGGGAGGTCAAGAAAGATGAGGACTGAGAAAATAATTGGATTTATAATCATAATCTATGCTTCTACAAATGTAGCAATAAAAATATACAAATATTTATATGTTATATCATGAATATAACTCTTATAAATAGAAAATATTTATATTTATACTGATTAAATTTATAATTCATATAGTTATTAGATTTATATGATTAGACTTATAAATTAAGAGATCATTGGTGAGCTTGGAGAGAGCAGTTTTTAGTCAAGTGGTGAGGTCAGAAACCAAATTGAAAAGTGTTATAAAGTAAATGGGAGGTAGAGAAGAGAAAGTAAGGAGTATAATTTTCTTTTTCTAGGAGTATGGCAATCAAAGGGAGAAGAAATGTAGGAGAAGAGCTCGAGCAGGAGGTAAAATATAATATGTGAAGTCTTGCCTATTTCCTTCTTATACCTGCCCTCAATGCATGTGTAGATTATTCTCATGAGAATTTTGTAGAGGTGAGAAGGAAAACTTATGCATTAATACTTATGGTACATTGATATCTTTCCTTCTTTTAGGTATTTGCAGAAGCAATCCCTTAATGCCTTCAAAATTGTGTCATTTCCATCATGGGTTTCCTCATATACACTGATCTGGCTTAGCTTCTCCCTCTAATTTTGTTTTCTTTAATGTCATTTTTATTTCTCGCATCAGGGAGAGTGATATTAGAGTTCAAATGTAATGGCTCCACTCTCATTGATGGAGAAAAGGGGTTGTTATAGAAATCTTTAGAGATCATTTTCATTTTGTATTTCAGTTTCATCCTCAAACACTCACAGAATGATTATAATTAGCTTAATTGGTCTAGCCAAGCTTTTTATAAAATTATTTTTCAATTCATTGCTTCTTACTGTTTTATGTGCTGACAGTGCTCATAATCTTCCACCAGTCTCCTCTGTAAGATTTTATAAATGAGTTTGTATTCTAAACTGCTACAACTTTGGCTGCTCTCTTCCACCTGGAGGTTCCTGCAATCTTGTTGGGGTTGTCTGATTAATACTGGTTTGACTTCCTTAGGGTATGGCAATTATCTGCTTTGATGTTTGTTCTGTTGTCCATTTCAAATCTATCTGCATTCAAATCTTTCTGTTTGTTTAAATAGGTCAGGTTGGAGTTGTCATATCTCGGCATTTTTTTCTCTTTCCTAATTTTGTACTGATTTGATTTTTAACCAATTGATAGTCGTAAAAAAACAAAAAGATGACAGTCTCTGGCTTCAAGTATGTCATATTTCCATTGACTAGCACAATGAAATGGAAAGAGCATTGAACTTAGGATCAGGAAACCTGGGTTAAAATCCCATATCTGATACTTCATAGTTTTTTGGTCTTTGAGAAGTCACATATCTCCGTGAGCTGCTGTTTCCTCATCTGCAATAGGAGCATGCAATAATTCTTTGCACTATTGCAATAATATGAGTAATCCTTGTATTACCTATCTCACAGACTGCCATGAAAAAAGTGCTTTGAAACACTTGTGGGCTATTATTGGAAAGCCTGGAATACATACGTGAAAGAGGGCCACACTAGGACATAGGATTTTTCCAAATGTATGGTAACTGCTAGTCAGTCTTCATAAGAACAGCAGGAACAACCCAATTCCTTGTTCTAAGTGACCTTTTTTATTTCAGGGGTTACCTTGTTGCAAGTAGCTCATCTATTGCTGCCCGATTTCCCGTTAAAGAGAGAGGAAGCATGCCTGGCCTCCCTTTTGTATCACATGAATTCTCAGCCAGCTTCTCTCTTGGCAGGAAGCCAATTGCAATGGGCACTAGCCACTAGGAAGAAGTTATTAGCTACTAAAATGGCCATTAATAAGTAATAGTGTGCCATTCAAATAAATGCCTTTGCATACCACATTAGACTAAGCCATGACTAATAAAGCATTAAATGGTACCATTGGATTTTTCAGGCATTCTTCATTTACTTTGTATTAATTTTTATTAATTTTGTTTGGCACTTGCTTTGGCTGGACTCCAAAAAGTGATGACCGTTCAATGTGTTAGTGCCTTTTAATATTCCAGTGAGAAACTACTCTGACCTTAATGTAGCTCAGCTCTATGAACTGAATCTAGAAATGTGTGCACATCATGTTTCTCACTGAGGTGAATAGGTCTTCCCAAGGTGTATGGAACAGAGGCCGTAATTTTAATGAAACCGTGTCCTTCTTTGTGGGGTCAGGTTGGTGGTGCTTCCAGGTTCCAGGAACAAATAGGGGTCATAATCTTACCAAATTCTTAATATCCTATTATAGCAGTTAGACAGCACTTTAACATTTGTGAAACACTTTATATTTCTCATTTGATCCTCATAACAACCCCGTGAGGTGAGTGTTATTATAATCCTCATCATACAGATGAAGAAACTAAAAGGTTAAGTGATTTGCCCAAGGTCAGTCAGCTAACAAGTGTCTGCGGCATTCATCAAACTCAGTTGTCCTGACTCCAGGTCTAGAACTCTTACCAACTAGTCACCACTATGATCCTATGGTCTGTAGGAAAAATTCCCCAACTGGGATTCCTAAAGCCTGTATCCTTTGGGGTATATAAAGGGTCTTTATGTATTCTTATTGATTTTTGTAACCTTAACATCTGGATTTCAGTAATCTAAACTCTCAAGTTAGTCACCATCGCTTATATTCTACAACAAAGCATACACATGAAAATAACTACTTTATCCTAGAAATTTCTCCTCACTGAAATGTTCTACCTCAGGCTGGTTCTGACTAGTTACAGCTAGGAGTCACTATGCTCTGATGTAAAACTTCTCCAAAGATAGATGAGAATCAGAAAAATCACAAAATTACAGCATTGGAAGGCACCTCTGAAGCCATCTAATCCAAACCTGACCTAAATAATAAGTCTTGTCCATACTAGTCTGGAAAAGTGATGATCTAGCCTCTGTTTGAATCAATCAGCAAGAATTTATTAAGTGTCTACTCTAGGACAAGCATTGTGTCAGACTGAGAATAGAAAGACAAAAAAAGAAGTTCTTGAGGCCATTACATCTTATCAGGGGAAAATAACATGTATGTATACGCAAAGTACCTTGAATACAAGGTAAATTCTGGGTTACATAATTTATAGATTTGGAGGAAGAGCCAGGTGGCACTTAAGCTGAGGTTTTCTTTAAATTTAGTTTATTTTATTCTGAACTTAAGAAATAAAACAAGAATTTCCATAACATAGTACAATAAAAAAAAGGTGATTGTACATGAAACTGCAAACCTATTATGTATGACTTGCTTGCTATGCCTTTTAAATATACAATAAAGTTATCATGCAACTTTTATTTTTCCTTTTTCTCTCTTCCCAACCACAGAGATGGCTACTATTAGGCACAAATGTGTGTGCGTGTGTGTGTGTGTGTGTGTTTGTGTATGATATGTGAAACTATTCTATACCTACTTCTATTTATCGGTTCTTTCTACTACCTAGAGGTAACAACAGAGAAAGAAGCTTTAACTCAGAGGCCACACATAAGGGTATGAAATGGGGCCTCCCTGGATCTCCATTTCCCCATGTGAAAAATGGTCTGATACAACATTCACACTGATCAAGCAAGATAATCGCTATAAACCTCTCTGTATTTTTTTTAAAGGGCTTCTAGATGGCACAGTAGATAGATTGCTGGGCCTGGAGTCAAGGAGACTCTCTTCCCAAGTTCAAATCTGGCCTCAGACACCTACTAGCTGTATGATCTTGGGCAAGTCACTTAACCCTGCTTGCCTCAGTTTCCTCATCTCTCAAATGAGCTGGAGAAGGAAATGATAAACTACTCCAATATGCAGATAGCATCTTCCTTCATATGTTCTTTGTAGTTAATTTGGGTATTTATAGCAGTCAAAATGATTTGGTTACTCAAAGTTGTTCTTAAAACAATATTGTTGTTACTATATACAATGTTCTCTTGGTTCTGCTCATTTAGATCTTCAAGAAGAATGCATTGTAGGCATGGGGTCAGCCTGCGAAAGGCACAGAGGTAGGAGATGGACTTTGGTTTACATCTACCGTCTAATATTAACTTGTTATGTGACACTAAGTAAATACACTCAACTTCTGACCCTTGTCTATAAAATGGGGGTAACAATAGCACCTCCCTTATAGGGTTGCCATGAGGATTGCATGAGATAAGGTTTATAATGGTTTGGTTTTTTGTTTTTGTTTTTTGGTTTTTTTTGCAAACCTTAAGAGCTGTATGAATTTGAGCTTTGAGTTAGTTCAGATCTCTTCAACTTATCCACAATGGAACTATAAAATATTCTGTCAAATATTTTGTTAAAATACTGATTTACTAGTCTGGTAATCTTGACAAAAAGGAAAGTTATGCATGGTGTGCTATTCATGAAACCTGTTGACTCAAAGTGACCGCTTCTTCCCTTTCTCAATGTCCAAAAGCCAACTCTTGCATAATTATTTCTATAATTTTATTGGAGATTAATATCAAGTTTACAGATGTGTAGCTTGAATTATTTTCTATCTTTGCCTTTTAAAAAAGTGGGACAGCTTTTGATCACCTCCAGATTGACAGCCAGAGTAAGACAAGGAAAAAGCTGTTAGAAGAGATTTAAACTAGACTTAATAGTGAGGTATTAAAAGGGAGTTTGACCACCTCTCAGTATAAGTTTACCATATGTTTTCATCCAAACCAAACCAAACTCAGCAAGCATTAATTAAGCACCTACTATGTATACGAAACTGTGCAAGGTCCTGGTGGTACCAAGAAAAAATGAAAAACAGTCCTTACCTTCAAGGGCTTTTTATCCTACTGGAGGAGGGGTTACAAACAGGTAAACAGATAAGTATATACATGATAGGAGAATGAGGGGAGGCTTGTTGGAGCAGGAGGCATATAGACTGAGCCTTGATGGAAGCCAGAGATTCCAAGAGGTATAGATGAGGATAGAGTGAATTCTAAGCATAGGGACAACTTTTGCAGAGCCATGAAGATGGGAGTTGGAATAGTGAGTTTGGGGAGCAGCAAGTAGCCTAGTTTGACTGAAACAGACAGTGTAGCATATGAAAAGGAGTAATGTGCAGCAAGCCTGCAAAGACATGCCAGGACCATGTCATAAATATAGCGCTAGGAGAGATTTAGAGTGTATCTAGTAGTTTTCATTTGAGGTTTCCGATTTGGGTGTAGTGTCAATGCTGTCCTCTTCTGAATTTGCATTTTGATGTTCTCTGTCTCCATAATACGATTCTATGGCCGTTTTTACTTTTCTAGCTTGCTTCTTCATTGTGCTTGCCTTTTTCCTGGCCTTTTAAATGGATCTCGGCTTCTGGGGCCCAGGGAGCTCTGTCTCAAGCTTCTTGTGTTGGGAGCTAGGGGACTGGTTACTGGATTTGTGTGCCATGGCCTCAGGTTTTTGTCAGCTAGAAGCTATATACTGTTGCAGCTCATCTGGTGCTGAGCCAAAGCTGGCTGGCATGTGCCAAGGATTGAGGCCTAGTGAAATCTTTCTGAGTATCCCCAGTGTCACAGTGTGAGGTGTGGGGGAGGGGTGGTCTGGCTGCTGGAAGTCTTCTCTTCCCCTAGGGCTGTGCTATATAGTTCGGGTGGTCTCAGCCGTAGGTCTACACTAGTGTCTGCCAATTCCTCTGGCTGTGCAAAGGCATGCCTAGGGTCCTGGTGTTGGTGCTTGCTGGCTCCACCCTGCTGGAGCTCAAGAACTCTCACTGGTCTGCTAAAGTGAGGCTTGCTGGGATGCCTCCCTTCCTGCACTGGTCTCCTTCCATCACTGCAAGGGGGCTTCTCCCTAGCTTCCCAAGCTAAAAGACTACTGAACCTCCACTTCTGGCTCCTCTCTTCCAGGGTTTCTCCTAGGGCAGTATTCTCTGGGTTATTCAAGGGAGGAATGAGAGCTCTTAGAGTTTACTGGGTCATCATGGCTCCCAGAAGTTCAAAAAGGTGAGTTTTAAACCTTTAGACTGTGGGCTGATAGCTCCAGGAGTAGCTGTTGCTGCTGTCCCAGGCTCTGCGCTTCTGTCTCATCTATCTCCAACAGACTTCCATCCTGCACCCAGAGGCCTGGGGATCGGATTGCCACTGTAGCCAGTGGACTGGGCCTGCTCTCGTTCTGGTATGGTGCTCCAGTATAGTCGGGGGTGGTTCCATGCGCCCAGGGCTCTTCTGGCCTGGTGAAACGTGTTCCTCTCTGGACCCTCCTGGCTTGGAAATCTGCCACACTCTGTCTCCTAGTGGATTCTACGTCTTTCAAATCTGTTCAGATTCACTTCTCAAGAGGTATCTGAAAGAATTTTTTGAGAGAGCTCAAGTATGTTCCTGCTTTCACTCTGCCATTTTGGCTCTGCCTAGTCTAGTAGTTCTCAAAGTATGTTCCAGGTACCCCCAAGGGTTCTCTGAGACCTTTTCAGGGAGTCTGTGAGGTCAAAACTATTTTCATAATAATACTAAGACCTTTTAATTTCTAATGTGATAAACACACATACACACATAATATAAACAAAAGCTCTTTGGGGTCCTCAATAATTTTGAAGAATGTAATGGGGTCCTGAGACAAACCACTGATCTAGTCTAACTCTCTCCTCTTAAAGATGAAGAAAATCAGAGCCAGAAATGGTAGCCAACTTGGCCAAATTCACAGAGTCAGGATTTGAACTCAGGTTCTCTGACTCCTAGTCCAGGGCTTTTCCCAGTGTACCTGGCTGCTTAGGGTTTTAAGAGCCAAGGTGAGGAATTTGTATTTTCATTTTCTCCTGGAGGCAATAGAGAGCTTCTTAAGATTCTTAAGCAGGAAAGTGACATAGTAAGATTTTTAGTTTGACAACATCATCTTCTTTTATCCCAACAATAATCTTGTCAAGTCAGTAATAATGATAATAAGAATCTCATTTATATAGCACTTTAAAAATATTGAAGTTGTTTTCAGTTCTGTTTGACTCTTTGTGACCCCATTTGAAGTGTTCTTGGCAGAGATACTGGAGTAGTTTGCCATTTCCTTTTCTAGCCCATTTGACAGATGAAGAAACTGAGGCAAGCAGGGTTAAGTGACTTGCCCAGGGTCACACAGCTAGTAAATATTGAGGCTGGATTCGATCTCAGGAAAAGGAGTCTTCTTGACTCCAGGCCCAGTGATCTGTCTACTATGCCAGGTAGATGCCTTTTACAAAATATACAGAGAGGTTTGTAGCTATTATCTTGCTTGATCAGTGTGAATGTTGTATCAGACCATTTTTCACATGAGGCAATGGAGATCCAGAGAGGCCCAATTTCATGCCCCTACATATGGTAGAACTGGGGCTTCTGAGTTAAAGTTTCTTTCTCTGTCGTTACCTCCAGGCGTACTATAGTGAAAAGCAAACTTCCTGGTAAGTGAGATTTTCTGACACTTTCTGTCTCTTTGTTGAGCTTGTCAAACACAAACAATAACATGCAACTCAGCCCACTGTTCAAATGTCATGCACTTCAGACATTCTGCTCCAGCACCAGTGTGCCCCAGAAAACTGAGCATCTGTATTTCCTGGCAGTGCCAGCCTGGGCAGGTGAGAGAAAGGCGCTCAATTCTTGGTACATGGAATGAATACTATTACCTAGGGTTGACTCAGGGGCAGTGTCCAAACTTTGCTGAACTAAGGCCCCAGCATAGACACTTTCTGGCAGCATCAGGGAGCTGTTTTTAGCAGCATGCATCATACCATAAATGTAAATCAAGTAAACAGATATATAATCTAGCACAGAGTGTTTAGAAATATAGGGGAAAAAAGCCAGAAGTAAAAGTGGATATGGTGGGCTAACACCATAAGTACACCCTGGAGGTGGGTATAGGGGAAACCTTTAAAATATTATAAATGCATGTAGGATCATAGATTTAGAGCGAGAAGTGCCATACAGGTCATACAATGAGGCACAGAGGCCAAAGAATGTTAAGTGATTTGTACAAGGTCATGCAGAGGTAGGTTTTGAACCCAGGTGCTCTGCTTTGAAATTTAGTGCAGCGCGTTTTTGGATGCTAGAACATTCTGTTTTCTACCACACACAGTTTTTAATTTTGTGTTAAATCTCCTTTGTTATAGTGAAGATTCAAAATCTCCAATAGTCAACAATTTCCAAGAACACAATTTTTGAAAGTTTGCCTAAGGGAGGAAAAATGCCTCATCCAGCTTCTGATCATAGGTTTAAACCAGAGGTTCACAAACTTATTTGGCCCACCTTATTTGGCTCTTTAAAAAAAAATTTACTCAGTGCCCCCCTTGGAAATCTATTTTCTTTAATCCTTTGAATTTTTTTAAAATATGCATCAATTCAAAAATATAAAATGTATATATTTTTAAAATGACACATCTTAAATTTAATGATTTATTATAAATTTGTGGGTTTTTTCCTCCATTGAAATTTTGACGATGCAATATTGTGTCAAGTAACCATATAGCATTTGTATTATTAACAAAGCATTGCATGCACATGTTCCTACTCATGCACGGATGTGTGCTGGACTTCCCAAAAATGTGTGATATGCTGGCCAACACTTGACTGTTAAGACCTGTTGGTGGACTTGACCACTGATTGGTTGTAACTTTCATTTTGTGTATTTATTTGGAAAATAATGTGATTACTACGACTTTAACTGTTACACAACAGATGAAACACGTGTGAATGGTTTGTCAAAATTCTCTTCTCTTCTTTCCTTATGCTTCTGCTGCCCTCTTATTTTTATTCTATGCCCCCGAATTGTACCAGAGGCTACTACCAACTCCCTGGATTATTCCAGAGACCCCAGGGGGTGATATTGCCCACTTTGGGAACCTGTGGTTTAGACCTTGGTTTGTAATCATTACAGTTAAAAGATCAGCGTATCCCTTTCCTTTTTATTTTATCCCTTTGAGAAGTGTCATGCTTTCTAAAGTGAGAGAAATATTATTAATAACAGTGATTTAGGGAGATTCAGGTTTCCCCCTTTTTCTATCACCCTCCTTTCAAGACCTATTTCTGACAGGTTGAGCTAACCTTCTGCTTTATCGGACCCCACCCAACCTTACAAGGAATCTCTAGTCTAAAGTGAATTCCATTCAGTCACGCTTGGGTGGAGATAGAGCCTTTTGTCTAGATTGCCCAAGGCTGGGCGTGTTCTGGGTATAGGGATAGTTTCTGTTCAAGAGTGACCTGATGTCACTCTTAGCCCCTCTTTGAAGTAAGCTCACTTCTCTTTGTAAAGTCCACCCCTGATTATTAATTGTTAATCAGTAAGATTGATTGCCATCCTAAGGAATACTCCTCTTCTAAAAGAGCATATAAGCTGTGAGCTCCCAACCCCGCCGAGCCCCCAACCCCGCCCTGCCCCCCATGATTGTCTTTGGTCAAAGAGAGAGATGGCCAAATGACCATCCTTTTATTAAAATGCCGGCATTATTAATAAAATTATTAAATTACCCCAAAATTATCTCTCAGACCCTTTTAATCACCACATAAAGTCATCTTCCTTTGACTTTGTATTTACTCTCTGTATTCTGCCATATGCCATACATCGTATGTTCTGACACTATGTCATCCATTAGAACATAAGATTCTTGAGGGCAGGTGCTGAATAAACAGCTTTTTCTTTGTATGTCTAGCACTTATCACAGTGTCCAGAACATAGGAAGTTGTGAATAAATGCTTGTTTATTGGTTATTGATTTAATGACTCCTGCCATATATGCATAAACCTTTGGTAAAACCTTCTTTTTCTTCCAAATCACACAGATCTATTTGGATACTTTGGGACATACATGGAATTGGTCCCAGTGAGAATCTTGCCTTTGCCTACCAACTGCTTGAGACTGTACAGGTAGACTGGGAAACATCCTTTTTTTTCAGAAATAGAACGTGGATGTTTGAATCTAGAATCACGGGACTTTGCAGTGGTCCTCTTAAGGATCATTGTTTAATCCTTTCATTTTGTAATTATGAAAACAAAAGGCCAGAGAGGATAAATGACTTGCCCAAGGTCACTAGGTCACAAGTAACAGATGTGGGAGTTGAATTCAGTCATTGTGGCTCTCATCCATAGTTTCTTAGTACAGGATTTTACTTTGTTTTTGTCTTTCAGTCAGAGGCAGGGATCTGTGATTCTCTCAGTATGGGGAAACTTTCTCCTCTGTTGCAAATCATCTTCCTTTTCAGTTCAATAAACACTTACTAAGTGCCTACTATGTGGCAGGTACTGTGCTAAGTGCTGGGGATACAAAGAAGAAAAAGGCACTTCCTGGCCTCAAGGAGTTTATAGTTTAAGGGAGGAAGACAACACACAAAAGGCAGCTGGGAAATCTGAGGGGTGGGGGATGATGGATACCACAGGGTACCCAGCACTAGGGAATCTTGTTCAGTGGAACTGAAACCAAGCAGAGTTGTGGATGGAGAGTGGAGTGACCTGAAAGTCTAATTTCTGCCCTCTAGAAAGGAAAGCTTTGGGAGGCTTTTAGTGCTCAGCCCTCTAGCCCTTCAGATGGAGGTGGGGGGGTGGAGAAGGAGAGAGGTGGTATCCAAGGCTCAAGTCAGCACCTTGATGAGATCGTTTTTTGTTGAGTCCTTTTCTAGCAATGTCTGACTCTTCATGACCCCATTTTGGGGTTTTCTTGGCAGAGATACTAGTGTGGTTTTGCCATTTCCTTCTCCAGCTCATTTTACAGATGAGGAAACTTGGGCCAACAGGGTTAAGTGACTTGCCCAGGGTCACTAGCTAGTACACGTCTGAGGCCAGATTTGAACTCAGGGAGATGAGTCTTCCTGACTCCAGGTCTGGTTCTCTATCCACTATGGTGCCACCTAGCTGTTCAGTGATGAGATTAGAAATGATCCTGAGAGGGGGCATCTTGTACCATGGAGTTGAAACCAGGCAGAATAGCAGAT
Organism: Phalanger gymnotis; assembly: GCA_028646595.1. Taxonomy (NCBI): domain Eukaryota; kingdom Metazoa; phylum Chordata; class Mammalia; order Diprotodontia; family Phalangeridae; genus Phalanger; species Phalanger gymnotis. Next base: position 336,598,575 of record CM053623.1, on the reverse strand, counting down.
AGAGAATGAAATGAGCCGAAGTCCACTGTAGAGTCTGAGTTTTCTGAGGGCACTGAAGGCACTGATAAATTGAGACTCAAACTCAGTGCTTCCTGATCTCCCAGCTAGGCTTCTAACCACTTGTCCTCTGATATAAGAGAATAAATAGAATTAGAGCTGGGAGGAACCTTAGAAACCAAGTAGTCCAATTGCTTCATTGTATAGACAAGAAAAGTGAAGCTTGCGGAAGCCATGACTTGTCCAAGCCTACACATGGTCAATGACAGAATTAAGATGAACCCAGAATGGCAGCTAGGTGGCACAGTGAGTAGAGCACCAGCCCCTGGAGTCAGGAGGACCTGAGTTCAAATGTGACTGCAGTCACTTGACATACTTGCTAGCTGTGTGACCTTGGGCAAGTCACTTAACCCCAATTGCCTTGCCTGCCCCTCTCTAAAAAAAAAAAAAAAAAAAAAAAAAGACTTGAGCCGAGATCTTCTGACTTAAGAGCTGGTGTTTCCACTGTACCGTGTTTCCTGTCATCAGAATGTGATTGGTATTTTTATTTCCTCCTTTGGAGAGTTAGGAATATGGTTTGAAGAAAAGGTATACAAGTTTTCCTTATGACAATGAATTATAAGCAATGAATTAATCAGGGCTCTCATGGTTTATGCAATCTTCAAAAAATGTGGATAATTTTCTGATTATATTCATAATGTATTTAGATTTTATAATGCTACTATTCTTCAGACAGTGCATATTTATTTATGATGGAAAATGTACATAACAAAAAAGAAACCAAGCTGTCTTCCATATCATTTGTTGTTTTTCTGACTTGCAAAGTTCTTTGCATAAAGACTGGTCATTCAAACGAAGTCCTTGGCTTGCCCTTACTCTTTTATTTTTTAGTGTTTTGAAAGCAGGTGACAATAATCTACGGCCTTTTTTATATTCAAATCTTCTATTCTTTTTTTTAATATAATAGTTTACATAATTCTCCTTATCCCCAGCTAGCATTAATTTAAAAATTAACCAAGGACAGATGCCAAAGGATGAGCTGTGACATTAGGAAGCAATCTAGGAGAGAACAATGGTTTTCTTTATGTTCTAAGCAAGAAAGAACATGTGAGGAGACTGAGGCACGGAGAATGTACTTGCTCAAGGTAGCACAGGTAGTTAGCAACAAAGCCAGGATTTGAACCTACATCTTCTGACTCTAAATGGAGCACTCTTTCCATTAAACCGAATAGCAAGGCCAGGATTCATGGAGAAACGTGGGCTAGCGGGAAGTACAATCAATTCTATCTAAAGCTTGTTTTGAAGACACAAATTTGTTCCCAAACAATAACTATATTAGGGAACATTCTGAGCACAACTTGGAGTTTGGTTTGCTTCTGCTTGACTTCTCGAGAGACTAGAGGCCGCTGAGCCATACCCATCTACAACTGGTATTACAGCTTTCCTTCTGATTTCAGATAATCCTCCTTTCATCACTGCAAAACAACTCAGTTACAGCCAGTGGTGGGATTTAAATGAATTAACAACCGATTTTCCATGGAACCTAGCAGAGGCTCTGCCCTGGCTACTGACGTGGGGGTCGCAGGCCTCACCCCCGCTAACAACCAGTTCACCCAACTCAAACTAAAACTAGGTACTGGTTCTACCAAATTGGTACAAACCGGCTAAATCCCACCACTGGTTATAGCCCTTCTGATACCCACTTCTGCAAGCAATCTTCAGGTCTTTGTCCAGGTAGATATATTTATTGTCCCTCTTCTAGAGCAGTAGTTGCTGTGGATGGAGGATACTGGTTTTCACCCTCAGGCTCCCCACCATCACCACATCTGCCATGGCCACCATAGCCCTTCTCACTGCTGCATCCATAGCCTTTTAATTTTGCCAAATTCTGGGGACATAAAAACCTGGGTGCGGGCTGAGAAACAGCCTGAGACCATGGACACTGCCAAAATTTATTACTTCTTAACCATTTACAGTGTATAAAACTATGCTACCATTTTTATTAGGTTACTACTTTTTTCGTTTTAAACGAATCACTAATGAAGAAATCAAATGTTATGCCCCAACCCCATTTTTCCTAACACTCAATGGTTTTTATTGCCCAGTTTTGCATAGTAAGGTGAATGTTAGAAACACTTATTGAATTATAGTAGAACTGACTATATATTTTAGCAGATTCATAGTTGGGTAAATTATCAGTTCTGAACAATATTTATTATTGATGGATAGATAAGTATCTGCTTGAGGGGAGATCTCCAGTCATTGCTACAGGTCTTGATCTTCCCCTCTTCCTTTTTAAGAAGTGGGTTGGAGGAAGACAAGGAAGACATGTTTTCTGATTTATAGCTGACATAAAGCCAGGGCCTCTAGCTAATACATGGGTGGGAGGTGTGCTGGTAGAATGAAGATGCAGCATTATATCATCATAGTGGAACAACATGTAGGGGAGACAGCAAAGTGAAATTTAATGAGGGTCAATGTAAAGTCTTATGTTTAGATTAAATAATCAATTGCCCAAGGGAGAACTAGAATAACAGCATTTTGTGTGACATGGTCCGGAGTTTTTACCTAACAGAAACTCATTTCAGACTAACACTGTAACATGCCTCTAAGCAAATGTAATCCGAGGCTGTGTTAATAGAGAGAGGGGTCTAGAAACCAGGTCAAATAAAAAATAATTGTGTCAACCGCCATTGTCATAATAACAAACATTATCCTGAACAGTCTTGTGGTACAAAAGGTGTTCTAGACTTGAAGTCAGGATACACTTGAGTTCAAATTTTTTCTCCGACACTTACTGTGTGTGTTCAAACAAGTATTTAACCTCTTTTAGCCTCATTTTTCTTATTAGTAAATGAAGATAATTAATAACCATGGTTGCTAAGGGTTAAGTGAGACAATGTTTGTAAAGCCAAACCTTAAAGAGCTTTATAGATGTCAGCTGTTGTTGGTTTTTATTTGCATAGTGATTTGCATTTAGGAAGTGTTTTCAAAGGGCAAGGGTATTAAATGCTTAGCTCAATAGAGGACACTAAGCTAGAAGGTAACTTTGAATACCTAATGCAAGGCCAGGTCAAGAGAAGTAATTAATAGTTTAAATTTATAAAGTACTTTGCGGTTTGAAAAATACCATGCATGAATATGTATATGTATATGTATATGTAGAGATATGTAGAGATATGTGTATATGTAGAGGTATAGGCATACATAGAGGTATAGGTATAGGTATAGGTATAGATATACATATATAGGTTTGTATCAATCTACAAACATTTATTAAGTGCCTACTATGTGCCGGGTGCTGAGCTAAATGCTGGGATAGAAAAAGAGACCCAAGGCAGTCCCTGTCCTCAAGGAGTTTACAATCCAATGCAGGAGACAACATGCAAACAAACATATAAAGTACACAAACAAATATGTGTATGTGTGTATGTATATTCAGTCATGTCTGACCGTGACCCCCATTTGAGGTTTTCTTGGCAGATATACTGGAGTAGTTTGCCATTTCCTTCTCCAGCTCATTTTACAGATGAGGGAACTAAAGCAAACAGGGTTAAGTGACTTGCCCAGGGTTCACACAGCAACCCCAGAATTCTATCCACTGAGCCAGCAGGCAACTGTGAAATCTTAGAATGATATGGTGCCTAGACCTCAGCACAGCTGTGGTCTAAGTCCTGTAGGGGCCCACGAGAATATTCTTTTCTTTCTGAACATTTCTAGAAGAGGAGTCTAAGACTATTTTGAACAAAGGTAGCCTTTTGGGAACACATGTATTCTTCTTGAGGTCACTGCTTTGCAAGAGACAACCTTGATTTGTGTGTTTTGTTAAAACAAAATCGGTGGCATTTCTTTCTGTTGATACCTGATGTTTTACCATTAAAAAAAAAGTCCTTTCATTCTTTTCATTTTCCCTCCCAATTGTTTTGTTCTTTTGTCAATTTTTATGCAAAGAAGAAGAAAGAAGAAAGAAAGAAGAAGGAGAAGAAGGAGGAGGAGGAGATGAAGAAGAAGAAGAAGAAGAAGAAGATTCCATTTATGAAGGAAGGATACTTTGAAGAAGCATCATAGGACAATGGAAAGTGTTAATTTCGTATCCTGCCTCTGACACTCACTACATTTGTGATCCTGGCTGAGGAGTCACTTAACTTCTGTGAATTTCAAATGCTTCATTTATAAAACAAAGCAATTGGAGTAGATAGCTTCCAAGGTCCCTTACAATAAGTAGTAGGTGTATGACCTTTTCTACCCCAACTATTGATCCCCTGATATTTTCTTTGGTTTTTATGGTCTACAACCTATAGCTTAATCGATGTACTATTTACAATTTTAATTTAAAATTTTTCTCTAGTCGTCTATATCAACTACCAAGTCATACGATGGATTTTTTTTTTTGAGTTGCTGGCTCATTTTAAAGTTTATGGTTTCACACTATATCAAGGAACTCTGGATTTTCATCTGATAAACTTGAAGGATGAGATATTACATTTTTTATATCCCCTACCTCTCTTCCCTGGTAGTAAAAATAATCAATTGCAGAGTGTGCACATGTGTGTGTGCTATAGAGAAATATGCAAGATCTTTTTTTATTAGATTTTTTTCCAATCTCCATGCATCAACTAGTCCCAGAGCTAAAGTTAGACATTTTTGATTTTTATTACAATTTGATCTCTCATTTGTTGCTGGGCAGCTGTCTTTATAAATGTCCAAAATTAGGTTAAAATCTTCACCTCAAGTCAAAAAACATTTTAAAACAAATTGAACAGAAGTTTTGGGACCTTTAACTAGAACAGAAGCATGAATATAGTCATATATTTCTTTTCTTATATACTTTTTTTTTTGCTGTGAACTCCCTTCCTTCACTTTTGTTATTGGTTTCAGAAGAAATTCAAGTAGCTTTAGTCTTTCAAAGTTTATTTAATTCAAATAACTTTAGTTCTCAAATTCTTTCTTTTCTCCTACTTGCTCAGGCATAAGGGATGACCTAGCAGGCAGTAAAAAAATGCAAGGTGGGCATAAGCAGTTGTAGCATTAGCAGTATTGATAGTATAAGAGGTAGCATGGTACAGGGGATGGTGCTGAACTTGGAGTCAGCAACACCTGGGTTCTAATCCTGCCTCATACACTTGTAGCTATGTGACTCTGTGCAAGTTGTTTGAGCTGTATAAACCCCAGTTTTCTCATCTGTAAAATAGGGATGCAGATTCAATGACTCCTATGGTACCTTCTAACTCTAGTTGATTCTGTAATTGTATGATATGCATGGAAGGATTAGTGTAAAAGACATAATCATGAAAATACAAGATACAAAAAGGGTGTGGGCTAGAGTGAGGCATAGGGTATGGACCTCCTTTGTGCTGCAATGGTACCAACAAAATGTTCGAAGATTTAGAGACAGGCCTCCTTCAATTTGAGTGGAACCCCTATAGAAGATTAATGAGAACTGTCCTAGGCAACTCTCTGAGGCTATAAATTGCACAAGAGTTGCCATTCTGTATTAACAGGGGATTTTCTTCTTTCTTCACTGGCAGTTCACTACATAGATGGAGACAGAGAGAGAGAGAGAGAGAGAGAGAGAGAGAGAGAGAGAGAGAGAGAGAGAGAGA
>CM053623.1:336563646-336592475 GCA_028646595.1 Phalanger gymnotis | reverse complement strand
AGAGAGAGAGAGAGAGAGAGAGAGAGAGAGAGAGAGAGAGAGAGAGAGAGAGAGAAGGATGGAAGGAGGGAGGGAGAGAGAGGGGGGAAGAAAGAAAGTCAGGAGGGAGGAAGGCAAGATGGAAGGAAAGAAAGAAGGAAGGAAGAGAAGCCATGGGTTACCATATGCATTAGTGTAGAAGAACTCATACCAATGAGCTCATTATATTATGGGTATATGCTTCCATCTTGACAATTTTTTAAAAGATTCTTCCCAATAGTTTCCATTTATTTCCACCCAACCCCACCCTGCATTCAGCTCTGCATGATAATTCCTTCTCCACAACTTCAAAAAGAAAACGACAAGACAGAGAGAGCATGGCATTGGCAAAAGATCCACTGGGGAATGTGCAATGAGCAATTTTAAAATGATGCATTTGGTTTTTCCATCAGCAAAGATTTTTGTTGCTAATTGAAGTATGCTTGAGGCAGAAGTCATTTTGTTTTCTTTCTCTATATTTCTTTGATAGTATAATGACCTTAGCATTAGTGAAGTTTCTATTTAATAATTGCTATCTGTTCCAGTCCATTTTTTTTCCTATTCAGACCATTGTCAGCTGAATGCACCCAGAATGATGGACAGTTATAAAATTTCCTAATCCACATGAGCAGCTCCCATCAGAAAAATTGCTTTGAAGAGTCATGGAATATTTCACCATTTCTTGAATTCCATGGTTGAAGAGATAAAGTAAAGAATCAGGAGATGGGGCACCAAGTGGGTAGCAAGATAAGGGTTTTGGAAATGTTGAAAAGATTGAAAAGCACTAGGACACTGCAAGCTTTTCTAAGGTGGGTAAGATTTTTGGGTAAGATTGTCTGTGGATTTGCTCTGGTCTCTTCTCTACAAATCTCTGTCCTTGAGGAAGGACAGTGCCAGCCATGGGCATGGAAAGGAATATTTCTGATGTAAAATCAGGGACACTGGAGAGTTCTGAGTAACACTCCATAAACTTAATATATTTGGTATTTTAACCATTCAGAAAAAATTCCTTTCATCCAAGGAGAATTCATTTGCAGTCTAAGCAGGGCTTGAATTGACTCTAGGGAGAATACATTTGCAGGTTCAGGTCTTTCAAAGCAGGGCTATGGCTACTTCTTTCAGCTATGGGTGATATCCCACATTATAATCCCTATGATCCATTCTTATGAGGAATTCACTGAATGTTCTTGTTCATCATCACGAGAACTTAGCATCAGAGAACTTAGAATAGAGAATAACATTTGACAATTGCTGACTCTGGAGTCTTTGGATCAAGCCTGTTCCTATCACTGACTTGCTTAGTTTTCCTTCAAGCAAGCTAATGTAAAGCTTATTAGGAAGTATTGGTCAGATTTAATTGGCCATTGATCAGGCAGTAACACTAAAATGTATAGACCTAGAGACATAAAATTTCCAGAAATGGGAGAGCCATGAAAAAATTCTGGAATTTTTTTTAATGGGAGGTGAGTAGGAAAGGACTGGGAAAGAAGTGCTATTAAGGGGGGGGGGATAGAAATTTGCAGAAGAATTTAAGAATAGATGATTCTTTACAAATATGGCTTCATTTGATCTATAATGTCATCGATGTGGGAACTACCTCTATTAAGACAAATGGCAGGGCAGTGCTGGAGTTGGACTCGGGCGGCTGCAGGTTGTATAAGTTAAAATGAACAAATTGCGGCAAAGTTTTAGGAGAAAGAAAGATGTCTATGTTCCTGAGGCTAGTCGTCCACATCAATGGCAAACAGATGAAGAGGGTGTTCGTACTGGAAAATGTAGTTTCCCAGTTAAGTACCTAGGCCATGTAGAAGTTGACGAATCAAGAGGAATGCACATTTGTGAAGATGCTGTAAAGAGACTGAAAGCTATTGGAAAGAAGGCCATGAAAGCAGTCCTGTGGGTTTCAGCAGATGGACTCTGAGTTGTGGATGAAAAAACTAAGGACCTCATAGCTGACCAGACAACAGAGAAAGTTTCTTTCTGTGCCCCAGACAGGAACTTTGACAGGGCTTTCTCTTACATTTGTCGGGATGGCACTACATGACGCTGTTTATTTGCCATTGCTTTATGGCTGTTAAGGACACGGAAGAAAGATTGAGCCACGCAGTCGGTTGTGCTTTTGCAGCCTGCCTGGAAAGGAAACAAAAACGGGAGAAGGAGTGTGGTGTGACAGTCACTTTTGATGCCAGCTGGACCACATTTACCAGAGAAGGCTCCTTCCGAGTCACCACAGCCACTGAGCAAGCAGAAAGAGAGGAGGTCATGAGGCAGATCCAGGACACAAAGAAAGCTGAAACAGATGTGAAGACTACAGTGGCTTCATCAGCAACACCCAGTAACACTGCCCCATCCCTATCTTCTCCTACCTCCCCAACTGCTGACTCCACTGCCTCCCTGGAGATGAATAATCTCCATGCCATCCCTCGACATCACGCACCGATTGAGCAGCTTGCTAGACAAGGTTCGTTCCGAGGCTTTCCTGCCCTTAGTCAGAAGATGTCGCCTTTTAAATGCCAGCTGTCCCTGCGCAGCAATGAGTTGCCTTCCACTATGCAAAGGAAGACTGACTTCCCCATCAAAAATGCAGTGCCAGAGGTTTAAGGGGAAGCAGATAGCATCAGCTCCTTGTGCTCACAGATCTCTAATGCCTTCAGCACACCCGAGGACCCCTTCTCATCTGCCCCAATGACCAAACCAGTGACAGTGGTGGCACCACAGTCCCCTGCCTTTCAAGCTAATGGCACTGACCCTGCCTTCCATGTGTTTGCTGCTAAGCCAACCCATACTGCTCTAGCACCCACAGCGTTGCCTGTTCGTGAAACTAACCCTTGGGCCCATGCCCCTCCTGCTGCTAACAAGGAAGTTGCAGCTACACATTCTGGCACAGAGTGGGGTCCATCATCTGGAGCAGGCTCACCAGGGATCTTTCAACTTGGTCATCGGCTCACGCCTTCTGAAGCTGACCGATGGTTGGAAGAGGTTTCCAAGACAGTGAGGGCCCAGCAGCCCCAGGCTCCAACTGCCCCCCTACAGCCGATTCTCCAGCCACCTCCACCTCCAGCTCTTTCCCAGCCAGCACCATCTTTCCAAGGGAATGCTTTTACCACCTCTCCACCTGTGCTAGTGGGTGTGGTTCCACCAATGCAACCAGCATTTGTCCCTGCCCAACCCTACCCTATAGCCAATGAGATGCCCTATCCATCCTCAAATGTGCCTGTGGTTGGCATCACCCCCTCACAAATGGTGGCTAATGTGTTTGGCACTGCAGGCCATCCCCAGGCAATTCACCCCCATCAATCACCCAGCTTGGTCAAACAGCAGACATTCCCTCAGTATGAGATGAGCAGTACCAGCCCTTTCTTTAAGCCCTCTGCCCAGCGCCTCAATGGTTCTGCTGCTTTCAATGGGGTAGATAACAGCAAGTTGGCCTCCGGGGACAAGCAATTGGAGGCTTCTGCTACGACTGACCCAGTGGATCCTTTTGAAGCTCAGTGGGCTGCGTTAGAAAGCAAGTTCAAACAACGCACTAATCCAAACAACGCACTAATCCGTCACCAACTACTCCTTTCTCCAGTGACTTACAGAAGACATTTGAGATTGAACTTTAAGTGGTCCTTGTGGCTCATGAATATGGTCTGTCTTTTAGGTGAAGAAAGTGGGTTAAAGGAGCAAAGGGGACTTAATTTTTCTGATCAGCACACTTTTTGGTAATCCCAAAGGCCCTATGGAACAAGTCCGGGCACACAGTGCAGGAAGGAATGATTTTTAAGAAAATTACTTTTAAAAATCCCTACAGATGCCCTGCCCTGCAGTTAGGGTAAAGGAATCATGGAAATGTGCCCCTCCCATGCCTCTCTTCCTCTACATCTCACCTGTCCTGGAGAAACAGAGTGGCTGAAGAGAAGGAGCAGAAAGCTGTGCCAGTAGCCTATTTGCAGGATGGAGACTATGATGGAAAGTAAATGACATCTGCTTTTTTTTTTCCCCAGTACATCTGCCTGCCTCCCATTTGGCCACCTTATGGGCAAAGGAAAGTAATCTGCTCCCAACCTGAGGAGAGGAGCAGCAGGAGCAGCAGCAGGATGTGCTGCCTGCCAAGATTAGGGAGCAGGGGGAGGAAGCATCACTAGCCCAGCAAAGCTGTCTTTTTGGGGGGGAAAGGTGAGCTTCCACCTTAAGTAACAATGAATATTATATAAATATATATAAATATATTACAAAAAAGCCAAAATTTTTATTTTTATGCATTTAGAATATTTTAAATAGTTCAATATTCAAAAGTTGTAAGAGTTGTAAGTAATCTTGCCAAAGGGAAAAGAAGGTTAGCTGTAAGAAATTGTATATAAGATTGATTTATCATTGATTCCTATCAAAAATAACTAGAGAAGGGAGAATAGAGGGTGTGACGAAGGGGATTCCTAACTTGTTCTGTAGTATACGTTGTAAGTAGCACATTGCAACAACAATCATGAGTCATGACCTATAAAATTCCTAGATGGTAGCATGAAATAAAGACAATGAAAGAGCAGTCTTGTCCTGGCTTTCAAACTACTGCAAAATTCTATTGGATCCAAATTATATACAAATACATGCACATACACATATATATATGTATATATATATACACACATACACAAATATAGTCTGTATTTTCTTTAAAAAAAAAAAGACAAATGGCAAACCATCATTATCATGTCTTTTGGGATTCTTGTCCTTGTCCTACCAAAATTACTCCACAGGGTGTTCACCCAACATGCTACGGACTGTTTCCTTTTTATACTGTGTTTATAGCAATAAAGGGGCAGCTGGTGATATAGTGGACGGGGTGCGAGACCTGAGTCATGAAGAACTGAGTTCAAATGCAGCCTCAGACATTTACTACCTGTGTGATCCTGGGCAAGTTATTTTACCCTTTTTGCCTCAGTTTCCTCTTCTGTAAAATGAGTTGGAGAAGTATATGGCAAATTACTTCAGTGTTTGCCAAGAAAACCCCAAATGGAGTCACAAAGAGTCAGGCATGACTGAAATGACTGAACCAAGAACAGATAGCAATAAAGCACTTGGATTGTTAACATATTATGCTATGTGATTGGCTTGCCTTTTCAATTTCTTTTATACATTATATTTATATGTTAGGTATATAGGTTAGATATGTCCTCCTGGGTTGTCTAGTTGTGACTCATGAAGAAGCCTGGATATCTCTGGAATCTTGCCCAGCCAGGTCCAAGGGCAACTTTGATTCTCACCTGGAGCAGGAGAAGGGGCCATGTTTATGCTAAACTGTAAGAAAACAGATAACTTGAATATTTAAGAAAGCATAACTAGTCTAAGGAACCATGATGAGGTGGCCATGTTTTATGGATTTGGTGGCCTCAAATAGGTACATAGAAGAATATTATTTTGGAGATTTTTCTCTTATTGCTACTTCTTTCCTTCCCCTCTCACTTGGGGTTCTTGGCTAAATGGATTAGCTGCTAGTATAGGAATTTCCTGGAGGGGAAGATTGGAATGCTCCTCTCGGATAAAGGGTGGTTGTGAGAAAAAGCAAAAGAAGAAAACCTTATTTTTGTAACTTTTCATCAGTATTTATTTTATTCAAGGCTTTTATTCTTTATCTGTTAAACCGGATGACATTCCAGTTCCTTCCAGCAAATTCTTCGCTCTTTGCGTCAAGTTATGAAGGCTCCAAACCACTGATGTACAGTCATATAATCCCAGAAGAATGTGATTTTGAAATTTTGCCTGAGGCCTTGTCGCAGCTTCACTCTTGACTCCGGAACCATTGCTCTTTCCACTTTCCACAACGCCTTAAAAAGTGAAACAAAATTTTGGTTTTGGGGAAAGAGAGAAAAATTGACTAATTGAAAAGTCTCAGAAAGGGAGAGATACAGCTTTACTCACCTTTCACATAAACAGGTACTTGGCTATCTTTGATGAGTGCTCAAGATATGATTTAGTTGTGCAGTACCTTATTCCAAGAGTGGGGGTTCCAGGCACCTCTAACTTTTTTCCCATATCTGACCAACATCCACCATGAATTAAATCAGCCTCCATGTGATAAGAGCAGGCTGTGATTCAGAGCCTTGATGTCTATTCCCAAGCCTGACACTGAATTGCTGAGAGACATGTATTATTGCCCTTCACATAGTCTTTGTTTCACACTGGAGGTTGTTCCCTCGTTTCAGCATCCCATCCCCCTGTAACAACAATGTTGCTTGCAGCTGCTGTGGAGGTACAAGGCCAATAACACCAGCACACAGGAGGGCTGCTAGCACAGGTTCTTTGATCTGCTTTTCTAGGGAAAGTAACTTTAAGTGGTTTACAATCTTACTTTAATTAAACATACATATATCATTCACTTGGTTCAGGGGGAAAAACACCCTGAACTTCAGATAAAACACAAACAGAAATTACAAGCAGAAATTATATAAACAGCAAAATAACACAAATCAGCAGACAGGCTTCTGTCCAAGCAATACATAAATAGTTACCAGAGAGAGAAGCACCAACATCTGGGTTTTCAAAGCTAGGGGGCTCCATGATGGCTACCCAGAGTTTCATCTGGTCAAATCGTACAACACTCTTCCAGTGAATGAGAGCCTCAAAACAAAATGCCAGTTTCAGATCATATATACCCTTCTCCAGGTCAGAGGTGTCACAACCATGAAACTCCAACCCATGTGAACTAAGCTTTCTTATTTCTTGAAGGCTTTTGATGTAGGCTCTTTGACTTTGTTCACTTCTTCTGGCTGTATGTTTTGATCTTCTTTGTCACCAAAAAAGGAATCTAGAGTTTGAGTTTGAGTCCGAGTTTGAGTCTGAGTTCATTTTCGCTGCCTGTTCATGTTTCCAGTCAACTACTTGACCCTTGAGCTTTTGTCAGGGTATGACTGCTTGCAGAGTAGAGAGTACTTTGTCCCAAGATTTAGGGTCCAAGCATTGCTGTTTTCAGAGCTACTTCTACTCCACAGTCACCGTGAGCTCTGCCACAGCAGCTCTCCTCTTCTCCCAAGAACTGCCAAGCAGGACTGCAATCCAGATTCAAGCAGGGCAAAGCAAGAGAACCTGCCTCTGTGCCCACAAAGTGCTCTTTGCACTCCCGCTCTGATCCGCTGCTAGATTCCTACCACTGTGTGAGCCAGGGACCCGGGAAGCAGCTGACGCTGGAGGTCTGGAAGCAGCTTCAGGGGCTTCCTGCTGCTGCCACCACCACTGCTGCACCACCTTCACCACCCCCAGGGATGGGCCTAGACCACTCTCCAGCTTTCTTGTTTCTTAAGCAGGTCATCAAAGAGTCTTGATTCAATTAAAGACTCCCATTGAAAAAAAGGTAAGACTCAGCAAAGGCATTTGATTACCTCAGTACTGAGAAGGACCCTAACAAAAAATAGCAAAAAGTCCCACTTTGCTTGCCATTACACCCCCACATACCTCTCTTTTCACAGAATGTCACCTGTGCTTGAAATGTACTCTCCTGCCTCTTAGAATCCTTCACTTCCTTCAAGGTTTAATTCAGGCTCTGCCCCCTGCAAGAAGTTTTGCTTTTCTTAATACCCCTTAGCCCTTCCGGCTCTTTCCTTCTTTAAAGTTTCTTGGACCGTATGTTTGGATGTTGATTCTCTTCAATTTATTCTGTCTGAATCTAGTTTGTACTTAGATGCTTGCTTATTATCTCCCCCTTTAGATTGTGAGCTCCTTGAGAGCAGGGACTGGCTTTTGCCTTTCTTCATATGCACACACTATGTTTTTCATATATATATACTATATATTGTATACTTCAAATCCATATACTATGTGCCTGGCACATAGTAGGTGCTTAACAAGTTTTTTGACTAACTGGATAGAATGAGAAAATACCAAGGGCACAGAAGCAGTGTGACATACTAGATAGAGTGCTGTACTTCAAGTCAGGGAGATATGGTTCACCTCCTGCCACTGATACTAGTGTGGACTACAGGCACACCATTCAGTCTTTAGCATCCTTAGTTTTCTCATAGGTAAAATGGAGGAAATACCATCTATAGTACCTATCTCACTGGGATTGTTATGAGGCTCCAATGAGATAATGTATGTAAGATACTTTGAAAACCTTAATAGACCATATAAATGTCATCTGCTATTGTCAGAAAAGGAATTGAGGAGGAGAAAGGAGGAAGAAATACTCAAATTGACTTACAGCTTTTGCTATATGAAATTTTGTTGAAATGGTCCAATTTTTGAACTAGAATCATAAAGAATTCTTTCCACTTCATTTCCATCACTTTCAAGGACATCCCGAAAATTGAAGATGTACTTGGGTCTTCAGCTCTTCATAGGCTAATTTCTTGATTTTGTGTGAGCATATTCAAACAAAGGCAAATTTGTTTCACATTCAGCAGAATATGGAAGGAATCTCAAACAAGCGAGAAACAAAAGTCAGAGGCCATATTGAGATGAGGAAAGAACTTGTTAGCATGTTGTTGGAATGCAGCATTTGGCAAAATCCCAAACTTTATTTCTTGGCCAAACATTTGAAGATTTTCTGAGCTCTGCAATATTGAGATTGTCTTTCGAACATCAAACCTTTGGCGTGCTACTGGTTTTTAATCCACTCGTGCTACAGCAATGTTGATATCCTTTACATTTGTGCTTTTGAATTCTTGGATCCAAGAGATCTGTAATAGCATGAAATTACTTGCAACCAAATTCTTCCCTTTTCTTATTATTTTTTTTCTTTATATTCTTCTCTACTTGTCAGCAGGAATAGCCTTTTACACAAGCAAACCAATAGGTTTCTGGTTTCTTCAGAAATAAATAGAATCTCTACTGTCAGGATCCATCTACTTTTAGTCCTTTGTGGCCTAGTGAGAGAATTGTGGGAATTGAGTGAGGAGGATGCAACTTATCCATGAACTTCTAGCATAAAAAATAAAAACAATCTTCACAAAAAAGGGTATTAGATAAAAAGTTATTAATTTGCTACATTGTTTTTTCAGGAGGGAAGTCAGGGCAGTTGGGGTTAAGTGACTTGCCTCAAGGTCACACAGCTAGTAAGTGTGTCCAGTGTCTGAGGCTGAATTTGAACTCAGGTCCTCCTGACTACAGGGCCGGTGCTCTACTCACTGTGGCACCTAGCTGCCCCGATTTGCTACATTCTAATGGATCATATTTGTTTTTTAAATATGCCAATTTTTCTCAAATTCCTTCATTCATTCACTTATTCAGAGTACCAACTCTGTACAAGGCACTGCACTCTGTCTAAAAATTTGAATAGCTCTTGCTTTTCCAAGCTACCTGGTGTCCTATGTGGAAGAATGCTGGATTTATGTTAGGAAGCCCGAATTCAAATTCTGTCTCTGACTCTTATTAGTTGTGTGACCCTAGATAAATTACTGCATCTCTCTGAGTCTTTTGTACCATATCTAAAATGGAGACAATATGGGACCTATCTCATAGAGTTGCAATGAAGACAGTGCTTTATAAACCTTAAAGTACTACTGAGATGGTTGCTGTTTTTATTATTGTTGTAGAAATTGATGAGGAAAGGACATCTAGGTAGGAAATGTCCCATCCTAATCTTTCAAAATGCCCTTGGGATTTCCACTCCAGTTTCTAACACACTATCTCTAAAGCTAAAAAGATAGAAGAACAGTTTTTTTTTTTATAAAGGAGCATACATTTTAAGTTAAAAGTTGTCTGTAATACGAAGGGGCATGACTAGATTTTTAAAATATTAACATGTTATTGAGTGCCAAAATTCTTGTCATTCTTATAAGACTGTTCTAGAATCCAATCCAATTCAATACACACCCATTATGGGGTGACTGTGTACATTGCGCTATTGAAGAAGATGACTTGTTAAGGGAAAAGTCAATTGAAAATGAAATTTGAGTACTTGGGAAATCTGAATTAAACTAATGAGGACAAAAGATAAAGGAAACATTCTTATACAACAACATACAAATATTTTTTCATGTATTAGCCTTTTTCAAAGAGAGCATTTGTATAATCGCATGTCATTTTCCTTAAAATTAATATATTTAAAAAATATAGTATTCTCTTTTTTGCAAAGTGCTAGAAAAAAATTTGAAATAAAAAATTTACTGAATGAATCAATAAATTTGTTGATGATAAAAACCAATTCTTTGTATATGAATATGCTCCCTCCTCCATCCCATAATATGGAAGGAAAGTGAGGATAGGTTGACCATGATGGGTAAAGTCTTGTCAATGCAAGTGCTGTGGTGCTGGAATATTCATAAACATGTTCACGAGCAATCCTCCTGCTCTAATTGATAAAGGAGAAAAGGCCTTTTCTGATCTGTTCAGGGGCCCAGGTTTTAAAGCATGCTGCTGGAGCTTGGGACACTTTATTAAATCATTGGATAAAGCTCATAAGGAACTTTTATTCCTTTGTCCAGATTGTGAAAGTGAATTTCATCATGTATTGCAATTGTCATCACAATCAAATCTTTCTAGAAGGGAAATGCTTTTGTGGATCCAGGTTTTCAGTTCTTCCTTGACATCTTTCATTTGCTTATGACAGAAGCTCAGTTTTGTATCAGGGATCCTTTTTCAGTATAATATTTTTTTAAATGCATCAAATAAAATAAAAAGGATTACGAAGGCAACCAATCATATTGAAATGAAGTTAGCGATATAAATATTTTTGAAAGTTCGTGAACCACAGGTCTTATAAGAACCTCTGGCTTAGAGAATATTGCAATCTTGTCACCTCTGTGGAGGTTTTCTATTTTCTTAGTTGGTGATTAAGCCAAATGATATTTAAACAATGATTCAGATGAGTATCCGAAACCCTCGAATTCATAGGTTGGCTTTAGTGGGGAACATTATTGGCTTTAGATTGAGATGCAGAGGGTCTGATTGGGTGTGGGGAGAGGGTTGGAGGACAGGTTTGCCACACAGAGGCTGACATCTTGGAGGACACGTTTTCTCCACAATTCTCACATAATTGGCTTGGTAATGGCCTACACCATTCATACGCCCAGGCTTTACTGTTGGGAATCACAAACATTCCGTGAGGATCATAAAGAGGATGGAGACCAATAGCATGTGGAAAATTTGGTGCTATTTATCACCAATACTGGGAAACCTGAAAGTACAGATCCCATATAATGTGGGCTCCATATAGCTTTATGACCAAAACAACATTGCTTTTATGAGGAGAAAACAAGGTAGTTAAATAAACCTTTGAAGACAACCATTGTTAACACTGAATGTGGGAAAGAAATTATATTTTGGGAAGCTATTGAGAAAGATAATTGGAATACTCATATATACCATTGAACAACCCTAAAAACTGGAATTGAGATAGAAAAGGAGAATTTGAGCATTAATAACAGAGCTGGAGGAGATGTGGTGATAAAGTTAAGACATTCAGTGTTTGTGCTGGCTAGCTTTTAGATAATAGAGGCATTGGGTAGACCTAATAAGGGGTGAGGGCAGCTAAGTAGCACAATGGACACAGTGCCAGGCCTGAAGTCAGGAAGACTTATCTTCCTGAGTTTAAATCTGACCTCAGACACTTACTGTGACCTGGGCAAGTCACTTAACCATGTTTGCCTCAGTTTCCTCATCTGTAAAATGAGCTGGAGAAGGAAAGGGCAAACAGCTCCAGTATCTTTGTCAAGAAAACCTCAAATAAGGTCACAAATAGTCAGACCTGACTGAAAATGACTCAACAGCAACAACATAGGAGGTGAAGGATGGATACATGGATGTAGATGGCATTCTATGAAAACTGAAGTGGAGATGATTTGCAGAGCTGGGGTAATGGGGGCCAGGGTAGTATTGAGGAAAGAAAAATAGAAGCATGAAAAGGGGATGAGGTTGGAAAGTAAAAAGACTTTTATTTATTTATTTATTCATTTTTGGGATAATTTACTAAGATTGCTCTTCCATATGCCATCAACTCAGGCTTAGAAAATAGAAAATTCCTTCCTTCCTTCCTTCCTCTCTCTTTCCTTTTCTCTTTCTTTTTCTTCCTCTCTCTCTTTCTCTTTCTCTTTCTTTTTCTTTCTTTCTTTCTTTCTTTCTTTCTTTCTTTCTTTCTTTCTTTCTTTCTTTCTTTCTTTCTTTCTTTCTTTCTTTCTTCCTTCCTTCCTTCCTTCCTTTCTTTCTTTCTTTCTTCTAAGTCTTACTTCACTTTATAAGAAGACTGCAACACCTAAACTATCCATTTATCATCCCTTACTGTTTCTACCTAGTAAGCTTCCTTCTTTTTGGAGCATGCACTTTATTAGTAACAAACAAACGAATGAATGAATAAGTGAGGAAATAAATGAACATCTACACATCTACATACATACACACATAACACATGTACAAACTTATATAAATATTTGGCAATATATATATCTCTTTCACCTCTTCTTAATAATGCAATGAAGGCAGCTGAAGCAGGTGCTGTGGAGCCTTAAAGCTTGGTCTGGCATCAAAGACACCAAGGTCATCTACTGTGTCCTGGGTCATTGCCAGTTGTCCTGACTTGTGTCTTGTCACTGGACTTTAATGACCCTGAAAGAGAGAGTGAGGCTGATGACTCTGCCTCACTTAAATCCAATTCATGTGCAAGTCAAGACATCATCCTGTGATGTCACTGGTCCTCTTTGAAAACAAAAGACTACCACCAACAACAACCATTTGTAGAGTGCTTTAAAGTTTAGAAAGCACTTTACATACGTTACATATCTGATCATCACAACAACCCTGGGAGGTAGGTGCTATTATTATCCCCATTTTGCAGGTGAGAAAATTGAAGCAGACAGAGTTTAAGAAACTTATCCTAAGACACACAGTAAGTAAATGCCTAGAGCAGGATTTCAATGCTGGTCTCCCTGACTCCTAGTCTAGTGCTGTAATCATTATGTTACCCAGCTGCCTCCTCTTATGTATGAGTCACCTTTGGAAATAAGCTATAGCTTATTTATGCCAGCCCCAAGACTATTTATTACTTTTTTGGTCACATGAAACTCTGATTTTCAAGAGATTTTGTTGTTCTAAGACTTGCGAGTATACAGCATTGTTGGGGATTTGTTGTTGTTCTGACTCTTTGTGATCCCATTTGGAGTTTTCTTGCCAGTGTTTTGCCACTTCCCTCTCCAGTTCATTTTCCAGATGAAGAAACTGAGGCAACCAAGGTTGAGTGACTTGTCCAGCATCACACAGTTAGTAAGTGTCTGAGGGTGGATTTTAACTCAGGAAGAAGAGTCTTCCTGACTCTGGGCTCAGAGCTCTGTGCACTATGGTGCCATCGAGCTGTGTTAAAATGATGGATCTGAAGGAGATCTCCATCTCTAGGGTATTTCTCTTCCATTTAGCAGTCACTTTGTTTTCAGTTTTTGTGGCTACCACAAAAATGTTGCTTCTTCTTTTCATGAGAGTGAGTCTATTTTGATGTGCCATCGAAATAGTCAGTCAATAAGCATTTATTAGGCACTTACTATGTTCCAGGCACTATGTACTGTGGGGATACAAAGAGAGGTAAAAAAACAGTCCCTGTCCTCAAGGAGCTTACAATCTAATGGGGGAGACAACAAGCAAACAAATTGTTGTGTTTGTCCTTTACTTTTGAAGAGGACTATGACATCAGGGAATGATGACATGACTTGCAGTTGACTTTGACTTGAGTGAAGGAGGGCTAACTTTCTCCTCCAGAGCTATGTGGATCCAATGACCAAGGACCATTCATCAGGATGACTGGAGATGATCCCGGATGCAATGGGAGACCCTGGCCCTTTTGGGCTAAGTCCTTTTCTTCTACTCACTCAGAGTGAGGTGACACCCATTCAGTGAATAAGCCACTTTAAGAAGTGAGTCAAGGCATGGCCCCTTTAATTAGAAAAAAGAAAAAAAATGAGGAGACCCTCATGCTGTTCCAAAGAGAAACAGTTACCATTGACATTCACTCTAAGCCAGGAAGGCCCAAAATACAGCCATTAAATGGAGCTTGGGCAGGGACCTATTGTGGTCCAATCTATGAGCTTCAGAGTGAACTGGTCTTAAGGTTTTTTGAAAGAAGAAAGGGAGAAAGAGAGAAAGAGAGAAAGAGAGAAAGAGAGAAAGAAAGAAAGAAAGAAAGAAAGAAAGAAAGAAAGAAAGAAGAAAGAAGGAAGGAAGGAAGAAAGAAAGAAAAAGAAAAAAGAAAGAAAGAAATATGGGATACATATAATTAAGAGAGGAGAGACACTAAAATTAAGAAGAGATGGGATAAGCTGAATGGAAGAATTGTAGTGGGAAAAGACTTATGGCAGACAGACCCACCAGCAATCTATTGCAATAGTTCAAGTATGAAGTGATAAGAGTATGTACTAGAATGGTGGCAATGTGGGAAGAGTGAAGGGGATGTACTTGAGAGATACTGCAAAGGTAAAGTTGACTAGTATTGGCAACAGATTGGATTTAGGGGTTGGTGAGAGATAGTGAGTTGAGGATGATACCTAGGTTGTGAGCTATAGGGAACTTTAGAAGGGAGGAGAGCTCAGGGGTAAAAATAATGAGTTCTATTTTGGACACATTGAACTTCCTATATCTGAAAGGTAGTTGGAGATGCAAGATGGAAGTAAGCAGAGATGTTAGGGCAGGATGGGTAGATTTGAGAATCATGAGCATTGACACGATAATTTAATCTGTTGGAGCTAATGAGACTACCAAGTGAAATAGTACAGAGGGGGAAGAGAAGAGGGTTCAGGAGACATGATGTCAAGCACAAACCACCATATTTGGCCTTCTCTCTTAAAGAATATGTTAACCAGTGGTGGGATTCAGCAGGTTAGCATCAGTTGAACCAGTACCTGATTTTAGGTTTAGTTCCGAGAACTGGTTGTTAGTGGGGCAGGACCTTGGCTTGGTGATGTTAACTACATTGTGTAGACGTTGATCTGAGCTTTAAAACATCATGCTGGATTATGTTATCATCACTCTTTAAGCTATTATGGTCATTTACTCTCTACCTCTTTCCTTTAGTCAGCAAAGGGCAATTAATTCTGGTATAAGAATTGTGCATTAAGAGAAGTGTAAAAATATCTGTCACACACAACTCATACCCCACCCCCCAAATACTTGCCTATACTAGTTACAAATCAGTTACACAGTTCACTTTAATCATCCAATTTATGCCTTGATCAACATTAACGATTTTATTCAAATCTTGCCTGTAGTGAGAAATGTCAATATTTGTGTATTGTTGCTTTATTAAGTTGTTGGGATGGAGAACATACAGTGGAGGTATTTAACTGTGCTTAATTTCCTTGGAGAAATCTATGAAAAATCAGAATGGCTCACACCACATTCTTTGAACAATCAAAATGGTGGGACTTGGACAATGGAGAGACATATGGGGACATAAGTGGACATTGCCAACTGTGACTTTGACTCAAGATGTGTTCATAAACATATGTATGGATAGCCCAAATGTTGTACTTGTTCTCATGAAATTTTAACTGGACTAGAAGAAGCCTCCTGTATTCTGAGTAGATCTTTTATGGAGGATTTTTCAAAGAACATGGATAAGAATTGAACAGAATGGGAATGCAGAGATCAGTGGTGATCGATGCCGCTGGAGAGAGTGCTTATATTTGTAAGATAATGATTGAATTATTGAGATACTGCAACAGTAAGCTGTTGATATCTGTGTCTTATCAGTTCTGATGTAGGCTTCCTAACTAAAGGACTAATTACTTCCTCTTTTCTGGGCTCCATGTGCCAATTGGAAGGCTAGAGGTCAAATTTTTATTCTTCCATAAATAAAAAACCAAGCAAAACAAAATTTCTAAAATGATAACAATGAAGTTCTCAAGAGGTTTGAGTATGCTAGGAACTCTGGATCATAAAATTTCATCATGGGCCTGAACTAGGAGACGCAGGTCAAAGAGCCAACTCATTAGGAACAGCTGTCATCTTGTTCTTGTTTATAGCATTTCAACTTCATTTTGTCATCCAATAGTTTTGAAATCCCACAAAAATTTCTCCTCTTCGTGTTTTTCTTTTGGCTATTATAGTCATTCATTCGTTCAAGATGACGAAACTTGTGAATTAGGAATAGCTACAAGAGTTAGATGAGACATAGCTACCTACATTAACATCTTGTTAATAACAGAAATAGAACAGCTTCAGACACTGAGTGACCAGAATGAAATAAAATTAAAACATAAAGGAGATGTAAGAAAAAGACCAAAAATGTTTAAAAATATTTCATAAAAATTAAAAATGAAAGTTTCTTTTTATTAAAAAAAATGAATGTGAGGACATAGATGGCTTCTCTGGTGTTTAGAGCAATCTGCTGGACAGACAATGATTCCATAACTAATATGGGGCAACTGGGGCTTTGTCCTCCATTTGCCGAGAAGGGGCACACTTTCAATCCTCTTCACTCTTTTATCTCCTGACCATTCTCTGGTATAACCTATCTTTACCCTCCCTAGAGTGAATATAGATCTATATGAATCCAGGACCTCATGGAAAGTCACGCCTGAAGAGGGTCCCTTTGTCTCCACCTTGGGGTAAAACTCTAGTGAAATCCTAAAATAAAGTGTAAGGTATGGTTCATGTCTAAAGCTTCCCCCAAAGTCAGTCACAGGGTCCAACCCAACCCTTCTGATACATAATATGGTTTTTGGCTATGGGAGAGCATTTTTTTCCCTCTACCACAGAAACTGGCTAAGACACAGGACTCAAAGGTGCCTATGAATGAACATAAGAAACATGGATTATTCAAATTGTTTATTATATTCCTTATACTCTCCGGCCAGGTGACTGAGCATCTATTTCACATTCATTGCAGATTTGTGCTTTCTGTACAAGCCACAGCCATTATCACCGAGGATTGGCAAGGTCCAGATTTCCTGACCAGCCAGGTATAGTATGATCCTAGTAGTGGTTCTCTTCTCTGAAAAATGTATACTATTATACACAATCACCAACCAGGAGACCAGAGGATGATAATGTATGCTACCTGCCTCCTAACAGACAGGGGATAGACTAAAAATCCAAAATGAGACACATATTTTGAGGCGCAGCCAATGTAGCAATTTGTTTTGCTTGATTATGCATATTAATGTTGTGAAGATTTGGTCTTTTTTCAGGGTTAGGTGGAGAAAATATTAATGCTTGTTTATTAAAAAAACTTTTTAAAAAAGTATGATCATATGGAAATATCTTCCCTCTGACTGACTGTCATCTCAAACTCAGGAAGTGTTGACCTGAAAAATGGCTACTAAGGCTGGAAATATCTATTTCTCAGGTTTACTAGTCACTGACCTGTGTTCATAAAAGGAAACTGAAAGACCAAGAAAGGCAGTAAAGTCCACTTTCAGGATACCTAGGCAAGCAAATGTCTCCTGCTATGTATTTCTTTCCTTCCTCCCTCCCTCCCTTCCTTCCTTCCTTTCTTCCTTCCTTCCCTTCCCTTCCTCTCACTCTCTCCTCAATCCTTCTTCCCTGCCTTCTCCTTCTTCCCTCCCTCCCTCTCTCCTTCCCTCCCTTCCATCTGGCCAAAATCAAATGTTCTAAGTATATTTTAGATCTCAGTTTCTTCATCTATAAAATGAAAAGATTGGAGTCAATGATTTCTAATCTCCCTTACCAGCTGGAAATCCTATGTTCTAAAGTAGTTTTTAAGAACTGTTATTATTTCTGATGCAGGATACTTACAAAACTGGTGTGACCTGCCTGTGAAACATGAATGCTAGACAGGAGAGGGCAGTCTTTGTTTTGTTCTGACAGTATCACAGGCGGCACTAATAAAGAAAGAATGGCAATACTTGTCCAAGGATGGCCCGCTGATCTAGAGGACAGGGGAGCTTTCTTAACTTCATTTCAAACATGTCTGTTGATGTTATTCCTTGAACTCCTCTGAAGTGCAGAGGCACTAGATGGATATCAGCAGACTAATTTGCCCTGACAGCAATAATCATAAAAATCATAAATCATAAAAAGTCACATTTATGACATGCCTTAATGTTTGCAAAGTTCTTTGGATGCATTAAGGATTCAGCTCTGAGGTAGGCCAGCTAGATTATTTTGGTGGCCTGGGAGTTTGGGGTTCTTAGCTGCCTCCTTAGGACCACACAGGCTCACTCACTTCCTTTTGAAACTCTCAGGGCTGTGGGGATTTATCCAGCAGTGTACATTAAGAAATTTTCTTCAAAATTACTCTGTGTTACTTTGTATATATTTTGCACTTACTTCTGTATATTTCATATCTTTCTAGTAGAATGGAAACTTCTTGAGGGCAGGAACTATTTTTGTCGTGGTTGTTTTGTCTTGTTGTTCAGTTGTATCTGACTCATCCTTGAAGCCGTTTGGGATTTTCTTGGGAGAGATATTAGAGCTGTTTGCCATTTCCTTTTCCAGCTCATTTTTACAGATGAGGAACTGAGGCAAACATGGTTAAGTGACTTGTCTAGGGTCACATGGCTAGTAAGTGTGTGAGGCTACATTTGAACTCAGGTCTTCCTGACTCCAGACAGGGCATTCTATTCACTGCATCACCTAGCAGCCCCTAGCTCCTTAACTTAATGGTTTGTCCATAGAAGGCACTTTACAAATGCTTCATTGAATTGGATTGAAATGTCAAAACAAAACAAACAACCAAAAAACCATTTAGGGGACAATTTCCCTTACATGCAGAAACATTTAAAGCTCTAAGACTCTATGTTGCTTACAACATCAGACTTACAGACTTTTATCAGACTGGTCAGTGTGGGAAACACTAGTGAAAATTGTGCAGGCTGAAACTTTGAGGGGATTTCTGGGCTTTTTAGTTCACTTTTAAAGTTGAGTTGCCTAGTTTCCTTCCTAAGAAAAAAGGAAGTTCATGGGGATGTGTACATTGAAGATTCTTCCTGAAGTCCATGTTAACATTTAAACTTTATTGGTTAGCAAAAATACTGAACGTCACCAGTACTAGGCCAATTTATCAATACTTAAATATGGATTACAATTGTTCCCTCCCCTCCAAATTCTTCCTTTGGATCCTGTTTTACATGGCACCATAAAAAGGAATGAAAATAATCCTGTAGATAACAGAGCTGAAGACTAAATAATTCATAAAATTACAATCCAATAAATATTTATTAAGCCCCTACTATGTGCCAGGCATAGTGTTAAGCACTTGAGACACAAAGAAAAACAGTTTATTCCCTCAAGGAACTTAAAATCTGACCGGGGGCGAGGAGGTAGGGGAGACAATACTACAAAAGAAGGCAGAAAAGGGGCCAGGGATCAGGGGATATCAGGTTGGGGAGGGGGGCAGGGAACACAATGCCTTCTGTGGAAGCCAGGCATCACAGCAGATGCAAAGTGGTGTGACCCCAAAAGTCCAGTTTCTGCCCTGTTTGAAAGAAGGCATTGGGAAAAGTTTGGTACTCCACCCTCCAGCCCTCCAATCAGTGGGCTGAGGAAGCAGCGGGAGGTGGTTTCAGTCACCACTTGAGTTAGCAGCATGGTGATGAAATTAGAGGTGATGAGGTCATCCTGGGAGAGGCATGTCATTCTCTGGAGTTGAAACCAGGCAGAGCAGCAGGTGCAGAGTGGAATGAGCCCCAAATTCCCATTTCTCAGAGAAAACAAATAGTTGCCTTTAAATGACATTTGCAGGTGGTTTTTAGTTGGCTTAAATCCAGAAGTATTGAAATAAAAAAGTCATTACTTATTTTTAATCATTTTTTCTTTTACAATTTTGAGTTCCAGATTCTTTCCCTCCCTCCCACCTCTCCTCCACCCACTGAGGAGACAAACAATAATATGGATCACACATGTGAAATCATGCAAAAGATATTTAGATTTTTTTTTAAAGGAGAAAATTATACTTCAATTTGCACTCAAAGTTCATCAGTTTTCTTTCTGGAGGTGGGTAGCATTTTTTCATTTAAAATTTATTTTTAAAATAAGTCCTTGTAATGTAATTGATATTGAAAGGTCATATTCAATGTTATCTGCATTGGGAGCTAGACCAAAATCCTGAATGAGAAAGAACTGATTTCTAAGGTCCCTTCTTGCTCTAAACTCTATGAATCTGTGAGTTCATTCAGAATTGCAAAGAACTTTGGTTTGAATCCAGATATCCTTCTCCAAGTTTTAGAGAGGAGAATTTGATAGGTGGAGAACAATCCTTATGACAAACTCCACATGGCATTAATCAATCTCTCAACCAGCAGTTGATTGAAGAGGCTTAGGTCTCATGATTGAGTTAATCAGATTCCATAATGTAAGGTCCTCACAGGAGGAACAAGTGGCTATATATATGCTGTGTGTTTTTGCGGTTGTTATATGCCTTGCCAGTGTCCAAAGACAATGCAATGGACAGCCCAGGCCTCAGAAAGTTTTCCTCAATTTTCAGAGGTGGGTCACATAAACTGAATTTTTGCAGAAGGATCCTTAATCTAGGTATTATTCATGAAAAGCAATTTATATTAGAAACTTAGATGAGGTTTCTAGAAAAAGGCAGATCAGTGTAAAACTGAGAGAGATCCAGATTCTAAGGAACAAGAGAGAACATTCCAACTAAATCCTCTCTTTTTAGCTTTGGCTATGTTGGAATTACAGAAATAAAGTCAGATGATCAGAGTTCGTGGAGCTACTAAAAACATCTTAGCAGATTGGAGTTTGAAGATTAATCCTTTTAAGACTGCAGAGGAAAACTCCTGGAACCTTGGAGGTAATTCCAGGAACTCACTTCCTTTCTGAAATATCTTAGTAGGTTTTGGGCTACAACTCTGTGGAATTTGTTTTAAGGAAAAATAGGGACAAGATCTTATAAAAGTTAAAAGTAAATGGCAAGATTAATAGCGTTGTTGTTCTAGGGCAATAAAGGAAGGCAGCTAGTTAGGAAGTAATCCCAGAATTGTTTCATATAGCTGTTGCGTTGCTTTGATCAGCACTAGGTGTTCTCTGAGCTCGGTCAAGCACCTGCTGTATCCACATTCTGCTCATGAAGTCTTGCTGTGAATCAAAATTGTCACATTGTTACTGTTAGCTACTCATTGTCAGGACTGCAGTTCATTGCATAGCCAGTGTTGAGGTCTACCCACTAGGGGTGGGGCCCTGGCACATGTGTCCTTGCCTGAAAGCCATTTCCCTCACTTTGAAATTAATCTTCTAAGCATTCTAAGCTTGAGCCCACTCTCCCCTCCCATTCTGTGTTGGTATAACCATAGTAATAATAATAATAATAAAGTTATTAATAAACAACTTAATAAATTCAGTTTTCTAAAACTTAATGAAATCTACCTCAAATGGGGGTTACAGAGTCAGATATAAATGAAATGACTCAATAATAACAACTGAATTATATATTATTAAAAAGACACCCCCACACTCCTCAGAGCCACCCCTAGAACCCTCAAGGAGATCTAGCAGCTTAGCTGACTAATCAGGGTGAACAGGAGTTGAGATAAACTCCTCAGGGCATATGCTACACATTCATTCGTTAACTGAATGAGTATTTACAAATGCCTTACTCATTAACCAATCCCCTCCAAATGTTTCATCAAGTATAGTTTATGTTCAATTAATGAGAACCATCCCCTCCCTCACGGAGCTGGCTTCTAGTATTGTCACACTCGATTTCCTCCATGTTGCAGCTTCTAGGATGTTGGAGATGCTTACATGGTGATGTTCAGGGATGAAAAGGTTTCTATCCCTGGCGAACGAGTGGCCTTACTTGTCTTTCCCACCAGTTTCCATAGCATTGCAATAAAATTCAGGGAACTATCTTATTGAGGACTCCATAAAACACTAACAGTATATTTTTTAAACTAGCCTATGATTTCATCAATATAAGGAGGTCCCTGAAATAAACTGATTCTTCCAATGCAAACCAATACCAACCATGCAATTTATGGTCTTCTGTATTGCCTGAGGCACTGAGATTTGAAAAGACCAGGCAGGACTAGAACACACATCTTTCTGATGTCAAGGCCTGCTTTCTGTTCTCTGTATCAGACTGCCTCTAAACATCTTACACAGGGACAAATCTTGGGAATACCACTACCAAAAGATGCCTCTTTCTCTTTAAGGCCACTCAGGTGTCCTAAAAGTGATTTCAATGCTGTAAATGGCACTTAGTGAAGTATGACTGGACAAAAGCAACCTGGATACTGAGGAGATAAGAAACTATGTTCCATGGGGTGAGATGGAGGAAATGGTATTGTTTCCTCTGAAGAAGAGAAACTTGAGGGGTGGAGTGGACAGGATAAATGTCTTCAAGTATTTAAAACTTTGTCTTATGGAAAAGAGATTCCATTCTGTTTGGTCCGAGAGGGTACAACTAAGAATTATGGGTGGAAGATATAGAGATGCCATTACAGAGGAAACTACAGATTTAGATTTGATGTTAGGAGAAACCTCCAAATGATTAAAGCTTCTCAAACTAAAACTAGAATAGTGTGTTTTCTCCAAGGAGGTCTTCAAGCAAAAGCTAGATGACCACTTGTCTAGGATGCTGTCAGTAGGATTCTTATTCAGATATGGGTTGGGCTAGATGGCTTCTGAGGTTCTTTCTGACTTAGAGATCTTCTGATTCTGCAAATAGGAAGACTTTATTCCCCAAGTGCCTGACCTACTTATACATGGGCTATTGCTTACCCCATGACTGGATCAGCCTTCTTCTATTCTAAGAAAAGGAGAATCAAGAATGAGTGGTCACGGATGGAACTTGTATCAAGGAATGACAGTTCTCAATTGAGAAACAAATCAAAGTGGGCAGATGGCTGAGACACACTTTGCAAATTTCGTAAGAATATTTAAAGGAGTTTTATTTTTTTGTAAAGATGCAAAGGCTGTCCCTGACAGCAGGTGTTAGTCACCATCATTTAGAACGTGTCTGATGGGGCCTCAGGTAAAGAAGCAGAAGCTGATATTTTATTTTGTCATTTTCCTATTAAGATGTCAAATGTACTTTTTTTTACACTATTTTTAATGATTTCAAAAGACGGGTTATCAGATCTCATCTCTGAACAGCTGACACATTGACTCAATCGAAAACATTCATTCTGCATTTGTATAAGCCACATTTTTCAAGGAAAGAGAGTTAGGGATGTGGTTCTCTTCTTTCATTTGCAGATGGGAATATTATAATCATTTCCTGGTTGCCTTTGCTGATTAACCCAAGGAATGGCATATTGGCTAGTTTGCTGATTTGACAATTGAGGCCTGGGACCTGATCCCAGTTGCCTGTCACCAAAAATGGGGTCTTGGTCATATCTCATTACATCTTTGGGTCTCAGTCTTTTAACTATAGAATGTTGTGGAGATTCAGGAATTCACAGGATCACAAATTTAGAGCCAGCAGGGATAGTAAGATCACAGGATCATAGATTTTAGAGCCAAAGGGAGAATGGGAACATAGATATAGAGTGAAAAGGGACATTAAAAATGATACAGCCCAGAGGTCTGTAAACTTGTTTAAAAAAATTGATAATTGCATTTCAGTATGGTGTGCTTCTTTTGTAATCCTTTACATTTTATTTTATGTATTTAAGAACATTATTCAAAGAAGGGGTCCATAGGTTTTGTCAGACTACCAGAGGGGTCCATGACCCAGAAAAAGAGATTAAAAACTCCTGAATTAGTCCCTCTTCTTCATTTTAGAGTTGATGACTGAGACTTAAAGCACTTAAGTGATTATTAGCTTCAAATCCCATTGACAGCAAGTGGTAGAGATGGTATTTGAACCCAAGTCTTCTAGACCTAAATGGCAGCGTCTATTTCCATTAGTGCATCTTTTTTTTTTTTGGAGGGGAGAAGGCAGGGCAATTGGGGTTAAGTGTGTCAAGTATCCGAGGCCAGATTTGAACTCAGGTTCTCCTGACCCCAGGGCTCTACTCACTATACCACCTAGCTGCCCCAAATGCATCTTTTCTTGAAGGTGGAATAGGATAGTGTGACTTTGTGGAAGAGGTGCAGTGTGGCATAATGGAGGGAGCTCTGGGCTATGAGTTTAGAGATCCAGATTCTTATCTCAACTGAGAGATCTCAGTTATATTTTGTCTGGTGACCGCCATCTTTTTATGGGTTAAATGAAATTCGATAAAGTCCAAAGTCCTTTCCAACTTTACAGTTCTCTAGGTTCTCCTGAAAGAACTTTGGTAAGCAAGTACAGGAGGTGACTGTAAAAACCAAGATTTCATTCAGTACATTTAGGCAGCTAGGTGACACAGTGGATAGAGTGCTATGCCTAGGATCAGGAAGTCCTGAGTTTAAATCTAGTGTCAGATACTAGTTATGTGATCTTGGGCAAGTCACATAGCTTCTGTTTGCCTCAGTTTCTTCAACTGCAAAATGGGGGTGATTATAACACTTACCTCCCAGGGTTGTTGTGAGAATCAAATGAGACAATGATTATTAATTAACACAGTGCCTGGCTCATTGTAGGCTCTATGTAAAGGCTGGCTATTATTACTTTTATTTTTTAGTGGAATTATAAGTTCATTGAAAAACTAGCCACAGCGATTCCTGACTTTGTTGGAATTATCAGCCCATTTGATTCTCTTGTACCTGATGCACCCTGTAGCTGATAGTTTATGGAGAGTGGGAATGGCATAGGAGGGGGAAAAATTCCTCTGGTGGCTCACAGTAGTATTGACCTCAGTAGGTCACTGTGAACACTTTCTGTGGTAGTAAAATAAACACATATTGATTGGGGGATGGCTGAAAAAGGTGGTGGCCTATGAAGGTAATGGGCTATTATTGCACTGTAAAAACATGGAACAATGTGAGGATTTTAGAGAAACATAGCAAGACCTATATGAACTGATGAAGAACAAAGGAAACAGAATCAGGAGAATAATATGTCACTATAAAAATGTAAAGGATAAAGCAAAAAAATCAATCGAAGTGTGATAAATTATATAATGAATTATGTCAATTTCAGAGAACTGGTAAGGAAGCATACTTTCCTTAGTAGAAAGGTGGGAGACTATGTGTTTAAAATGCAGCATAGTATATGTTATCTGATGCGGTAGCCATGCAATTTAGCTTGGTTTAATTGGAATGTTTGGTGCTAGTGGAAGAGATCAAGGGGCAAATGATTGTGTTACAAAAACAAAAGACAATGGTGAAACACAAAAACTGGGATTGGTTCTTGGCGTGAAGCAAATTGTCATCATTTGAGTTCAATTGAAAAACATTTATTAAATGGCTTCTATGAGAGACAACATTGTGTAACAAAGAATGGGCCTCAAGGTCAGAGAAACCTAGGTATAGGTTTTATAATTGACACATACTAGCCATGTGACTTTGGACAAATCACTTACCCTTCTCCCAGGTTCTTAAACTAGGGTCTATGAAGTTAAATTTTTTTTTAATAACTATCTTTCAAAATAACTGTTTCCCTTTTTAATTATCCTTGATGCCTGGCCTGATTAGCATAAAGTTGTCAATGTTTTTTTGTTTGTTTGTATTTACCTCTCCGTAGACATACTTTTCAAAACAAATGGTAATTTGTATAGGTATTTTATTTTATGCACTTATAAACATTGTTCTGAGAAGGAGTCCACAGGCTTCGACAGACTGCCAAAAGGGTTCATTCAGGGGTGAGTTAATAAAAAAGAACTGTGTGGAAGACACCTTTTAAAGTTTAATCTGTATTATTATTTTCTGCATTATTTTCTTAAGTTTAGACAATCAACAAAACAAATCAAATCTGGATTTGTAGCATTGGCTGATTTCCAATGTATAAAGGCTCACTCTGAAAGTTTAACAATCCAGCCCCAGTCTGAGCTGGCTCCAGCCCACCCCTGGCTCCATCACACACACACACACACACACACACGCACACACGTTAAGAATTTCTGTTCTAAGACTGCTGTAGAAAATGTGTCCACCGGCATTGATAGAGGAAGTTTCCTCACCTGGGAGTTCCCTATACCACTGAAATGGTAAATGTAAATGATAACAAAGCCGGCTAAAATATAAAATGTATACAGAACCTTGTGCTCTGTTTTCTGGCCCATCTGTGCCTAGAGCCCCTTGCTTGGGCCATTGTTCTTGCATGGTTCCATATTTGCGGTAGCCATATCTGGATTCCTTAGGGGCTTATTGGCTCTTCGCACTTTTATTTATTAATCTGGCATTTAGGCACAGGAGGGGCTCTTCTAGGTACTCCATCTGGACCAGAGGAATTTATTTTTAGGAAAGGCAGAATGACCTGGAAAAGAAGGAAGGACAAAGAAAAGGAAGAAGGAAATTCTAATTGGTTACATGGTGCTATAATTAGCTCTCCTGAAGATCATGTAAAGATTTTAAAAAATCCATGAGAGTATGTATGCAGCCATTGTCTCTAACAGTAAAAAGCACAGAAGAGAAAGGGACATTCTGGGGATAATAAACATACCTCTAGGATAAAGTCAGAGGGAGAAGGTAGCCTATACTCACACTGGAATAATGAAGTGCTAAAACCACTTGGGATGATGTCAAGAAACATTTCTACAGGTGATTCAGATACCAGTGACAAGAGTGTTCCAGAAGCGTGAGAAGGACAAATTACCATTTGTTTTGAAATATGTGTCTAGGGAGGGGTAAAAAAAAACAAACCGTTGGCTTAATTTTATGCTAATCAGGCCAGACATCATAGATAAGCACCATGTGCATAATAATCATTCAGAAATGAAATATTTCTTGGAGGCAATGTCATGGTATAATTAAGGAGGACTATGGATAGTGGATAGAAAGTTGGCTTTGGAGCCAGGAAGACCTCAATTCAAGTCCCATCTTTGATACATGCTAGCTACATAACCCCAGGCAAGCTACTTAACCTTCAAGTGATCTAGACCACTCTTGAAGACTGTAAGATGTGGAGAAGGTGCCAATATTCACTGGTAGAAGGCGTTTCCTCACCTGAAAGTTCCCTCTACCAGGCAAATCATAGGTCTGGTCCTTATCTAGCTTCCTTTCCCCAGGGTCATCTTCGAAGTAGGCTTATCTATGCAGTACATAAATAGAACCTGGTGAGGTACTGAATAAATGTGAGGAATAGACATAGGACTAGAAATGAAAGGGGGAACTGTGGTGGGGCACAGCTAAGCTTAAGTTTGTTATATGTTGGGTGTATTTGCAGAAACTAAATACCAAAGGAACAGAAATGTATCTAGGGTAAGGTGACTGGAGCTTTGCCCTTGTAACAACAATGTGGCTAGCAGCTATTGTGGGGGTGAGAGACCAACGTAAGACCAACAACAAGAAGGCTGCTAGCCCAAGTTCTTTGATCTGCTTTGCTAAGGAAAACAACTCTAGGGGGTTAACGATCTCACTTTACTCACACATACATTTATCGTTCACTTAGTTCCAGGGACAAAGCCAGCACCCTGAACTTCAGAGCAAATACAAACAAACAACAAACATACATTACATAAACAGAGCAAATAAACACGAATCAACAGACAGGTCTCTTATTTGTCTGACCAAATCACAATAGTTACCAGAGAAGAACTAATAGGTCTGGGTTAGCAAAGTTGGGGGGCAGTTACAACAGCTTGCCCAGAGTCTCAACACTCTTTCCATGAGTGAGCACCAAAAGTCAAACACCAACCTCGGATCTTATACATCTGTCTCAGGGCCCTGGGACACTTGATCACCTCAGTGCCGAGAAGCACTCAAAGGAAAAGTCTCATTTTGCTTGCCATTACCTTTGAAAGGCAAGACTCATCAAAGGTACTTAATTACCTCAGTGTTCTGAAGGAGAAGACAACAAAAAGTCCTGCCCTGATTACCATTATGTTGTCTTAGTGCTGAGAAACACTCCAAGACAAAAAGATCCCATTTTACCTGCCCCATTCAAACAAAGACCAGAATCATTAAAGGCACTTAAGAGAAGAACAGCAAAAAGCTCTGCCCTGATTACCACTACAGCCCTGGGGTGGGAAATTTAGAGAGTGCAAAATTTAGAGGAAATAAAAAATTTAATGCACAGTCCAAGAGAGCAGAAGATGAGAAAGGTACAAATTTAAGATGCTGGTTGAGGAACAGACAAGAAGTGGTTCACCAGGCAGGTGTGGGGACAACAGACTGCAGCTTGTCTGCTCCCTTCCTTTCTTCATCCTGTAATTTACAGACCACCCCATCCTATTGGCTCTCCAGGGCTTCCTTTGACCTTTCCCTAGTCACTCCCCCACTCTCCATTGCAAGAACTGAAACTTCATCCTTTTGAGGATAGGTAACGGTAGGGTCACCCTCCCTCTGGTAGACTGTGGGAGGGAAAATCATTGGGTCTCTCTGGTGGAGTAAAAAGAGGTGGTGCAACCATCAAAAAGCATTTATGAAGCTTCTACTATGTGACAAATAATGTGCTAGATTCTGGGGTCAAACAGACCCTGCCTTCAAGGGTCATGCATTTTATCAGGGGTGACAAAATGCAGACAATTAAGTGTATTCAAAATACATAGAACATAAATACAAGGTTAATTTTGGATGTGCAGAAAGGCAGGAAGGCCAGAAGGGATAACTCAGATGACCTCTGAGACTCCTTTGAACTTGGAGATTCCCTCAAATGGTTTCTTTCTGGCTGCTTGCAGTATTTTCTCTTTGATCTGGGAGCTCTGGAATTTGGCGACAATATTCCTAGGACATTTCTTTTTGGGATTTATTTGAGGAGGCGATCTGTAGATTCTTTCAATTTCTATTTTGCCCTGAGGCTCTAGAATATCAGGGCAGTTCTCTTTGATAATTTCTTGAAAGATGATTTCTAGGATCTTTTATTGATCATGGCTTTCAGGTAGTCCAATCATTTTTAAATTCTCTCTCCTGGATCTATTTTCCAGGTCAGTGGTTTTTCCAATGAGATATTTCACATTGTCTTCCACTTTTTCATTCCTTTG
>CM053623.1:336520007-336563146 GCA_028646595.1 Phalanger gymnotis | reverse complement strand
GCCTCTCCTCGAAGCCAAGCCTCTGGCGTTCTCAAGTCAATGACTAGAGACCAGAGTCCAGAGACCCATTGCTTCCCGAATTGGCCCCTTTTAAGTCTTTAATCTACGCCCACAGGGGTTTCAGACCTGATAGGGCTTTGGGCCTGGGGCTTAGCGTTTAACAGGTGAAAGTACTTTCACCATAAACAAAAGCCAAACTCCTTAAGCACACCCGTTAAACTAAGCCCATTTTGCCTTACTGGCACAAGGGGATACATTTTAAGAGGTAAAGATATCAATAAAAATTTATTTTTTTTAAGTGCATGGAGTACTTCAGAATTATTTTCTAAAAATAACTGGCTTACTTGGGGTTTTAATAAATATTGTTGACCCCTTGACTGATTGACTACTTAGCCAAAGTATGGGTCAAGGAGAGATTGCCCTTGTTGGAATGTCAAATAATATTGACAAGTTTCATTTCTACCGTACTCAAAGGAAATTTGGGTTTTGTTTTATGTTTGTTGTGGTCTACATTTTCTGAAGGAATGATGAGGGATGGGACCTGGACCCCTAAAAGGAAAAGACCAAGTCTTTGAAAGCAACAGTCTCTGACATCTAGCCTAAGGCATATGGCCCACCCCAGCCCACTTTGATTATACTCCTTAATCCCATCTAGATACTCTCTTTGTCTGCCCCTGCCCAATCCAGGCTGTTTAATCATTCCTTAATCCTATCAAGATCTTTTCACTGACCCTTTTCCCCCTTTTCTGTATGTATCATTCTCACCTGGATTAAATTGTACTCACTAGGAACTCTGCTTGCTCCTATTGGTGATGCAATATCAGATTTACTGGGAATCTGACCACCAGGCTGGTGTTACAATAAAACCTCTCTACTTTGACTGAAAGAAGGCTCAAGTGGTTAAATTCTTTCAAGGAAGACCCTCTGTACCTTTGCATTTCAGGGTTTCTAGCACCCCAAAACACAATGGGAGCATTAGAAGATCCTAGGATTATGGATTTAAAGCTGGAAGACATCATAGAGGACACCTTGTCCATTCCCATCATGTTACAGATGAAGGAACTGTGGCCCAGAGAGGGTGGCTCACCCTGGTTCTCTCCACTGCACAAAGTGTCAAGGAGGGTGAGGATTTCAGCCAAGGTCTTTTGACTTTAAATGAAGGACTCTCTTTCCCTTGTATCATGAAGATGAATGTTAGAATATGTTAATAGCCTTCTACACATTTCTGAAGCTGATTCTTATTTGAAAAAAGAGTTTATAAGTATTTAGTATATCATCTATTTCAGGGCTGTCCAACCTTAGGTTTTATTAAACAATAGACAATATATTTTGGTTTGCCATTTTAGTGAGAGCTCTGTGGTAGCTCGGCTTTGTGTATTTATGTAAGCATTTATGTAAATTTCTATGCTTGTAGGCAGGCTGCATAAATTGTACTATAGGCAGGCCACATGCAGCCCATTGGCCACACTGTGGACAGCCCTGATCTATGTAGATAAAATACAGTGATTTTTTTTTTTGGTTAAAGCAAAAAAGCTCTCTGTCTCTCTCTGTCTCTCTCTCTCTTTGTCTCTCTCTCTCTCTCTCTCTCTCTCTCTCTCTCTCTCTCTCTCTCTCTCTCTCACACACACACACACACACACACACACACACCATAATGAGTGTCCAACCAGACAAAATGCATTATTACAATTTGCTGTCAAATCTGCCTTACAAATCTGTACCTGAGTAAGTGCAGAGCCCCAGAATAAATTAAAAAGGGAGCTATTTGAAGGAATCTCCAAGTCAAATATCTTCCTGTCTAATGAGCTCAGAAGCTCTGTGACCGAGTAGGCCAAAGTTACTGATATTTTCCTCCAGTTAAGGCAGTGGGATTGCAATCTCAGAATTTAATGAAAATGTCCCCTTAAGTATTTCTTCAATTAGGTTGTGTTGTTACTTGGAAGTACGTGATGGAGTTTGGGGAGATTGGTTGAATTTACATTATGGGATTAGAATGTGACAAGGGTTCCCATGCAGGAATATGTCACCAGAAATGTTCATTTTTTTGCAGGGGCCCTGGGACCAAGGGCCATGGGTCAGGTGAAGAAAGGCTCAGGACTAGAGCAACAATAGGACATAGAGGACAGGGTATGATGCTTGGTGTCAGAGGACCTGAAATCAATCCTCAGCTTTGCTACATATTATCTTTATCACTTTGGGAATGTCACTTCATCTCTTTAGGACTTGGTTTCCTTGTCTGTAAATCGAGAGCATTGGATTAGATGCTGTATAGAGTCCCATCTCTAAATCTTATGAGCTTGGTTTTGCATGTATGCTATAGAAGTTTCTGTAATCCAAAGGTCTTTGTTAAAAAGAAAAAGCAGCAGATTTCCTTCTCTTCCCCCTCCCCCCATCCTCCACCCCTGAAGGGTCAGAAAATTTTTTTAACACAAGGGGTCTTAATCTCAGGTCCATGAACTTGGTTAAATTTTTTTTAATAACTATTCAATATAATTGATTAGTTTTGTACTTCTCTATATTTTATTTTATGCATTTAAAAGGGGTCCACGAAAGACACAACAAGTTTAAGAATTCCTGGTCTAAGGGCACGTAGAACTAAGACTACCCTTTTATAGTTGGGTGCTGGAGCAGCCTGATGCTATGAGCTATGGGAATTTTTTCACTCTTCTTTGGGGGAGTCATCAATGCCTGTTGCTTGACACCTTTTTCAGCTCTGTTTGTTTTGGGCTCATTAAAAACAAAAAGCTAACAGATCAGAAAATCATTGTGATTCATTTGAATTTAAGCCTTGATACTATTCTGTGAAGGATGTTAGAATTTCATTTTAACAACCATCTCAAGAAATGTTCAATGAAATTAATTTTAATTAGGCATGTTTTTTTTTCGTTTTTGTTTTTTTACTTTTTTCATTGTGAGTGTGTACGTTTGCACTATTTTAAAGGCATGGTGCAGGGAGGGGACAGATAATTCACCTCTCCAGGGCTCTTTCTTTCACAACACAAATACCTCTGGAAGCCCAGTGCTGGTGGACACAGAGGGTTTGGACTCACTTATACATGTCAATGACCTTTCCAATGTGAGATGACCCTGAGTAGTTCCTACCTGTATATGCTGGGTACATGTTGGAATTTTAATGGAAAGGGAAGTAGAGACATTACATAATGGGAGTCAGATTATCTAACTTATTTTCCCTACAGGTATTCAGTATGGTCTTTAAATCAGTGCCAGCACCATATGCATTTCAACATGCACTTATTAAATGCTTCTAGATGCCAGAAACTATTCTAGGTACAGGATATACAAAGACAAAATTGAAAACAGTCCTTACCCTGAAGAAGCTTATGTATAGACAGATACTTAAATATAAAATGTACACAAAATTAAAGCATGGGGTGGGGTGAGGGTAGAACATTTATAACTGGGGATATCAGCAAAGGCTTCGTTGTAGAAGGTGGCACATGATCCAAGCTCTAAGTGGAGGTAGACATTTCAAGAAAAGAAGGCAAAGAAAGAAAAGATTTTTGCCAAGGCATAGTTATTCACTCGATAAACATTTATTGTTTATGTACCATGTGCCAGGCACCGTGCTAAGTTCTGGGATTACAAAGCAAGGCAAAAACCATGGTCCCTTCTCTTGAGTAATTCATCTTCTATGAGTAGAAAAGGGAGCTAGAGTTTCCCAGCCTATCAGTGTCTGCTACTGGACAGACATGTTTCTATTGCTGGCAACGTTAGCCTGGCTGGGCACTCTCCGGAGCTGCATTTCATCACAGAGGAGTATGGGGTTACCACTACACACCAAAGGCATCTCCAGCCCCATATTGAATAAGACAAATTGCTTACAGATTCTCTGTAAAAACTCAAGCCAGTTTGGATACTCGATTTTCTGATCTCTTGCCTGACCTCGGATCACGTTTTCTCTGTTTGCCTTACAGATCTGTCACGACTACAGTGCCAACTTGTTCTTCTGGTCATGCCTGCTGCCTTTGTTAGGTTGCTTTCGAGAGCTGCCCTGGTAACTGTGCCTTTTTATCTGAATGACCCACTCTTGCTGCTGGCCCTTCACCAGCTGAGATGGTGTCAGTATAGATTGCTCTGCCCAGGCCATCTTGCTAGTACCTCAGGACTTTAAGCGTCAGCAATCCCTTTCCAGTTCTATCCCTGGGCCTGCCCGGGGAGACTGGTACATGGTGTGTCCAATTGTGATGTAAGTAAAGTACATTTTTGATATCACCTCTCCCAGCTCCACACGGCCTCTTTCCCCCTCCCCTGTCAGGAGAATGCATTGTTACAAGGCTGAAAGAGAAGGACAGATACATATGTTGAGGCTTTCAGGGAACAATCAAATTCCTGCTTCTTCCACTGGTGGGAGCCATTGCAAAGACAGTGCAACTTATTTCCATTGCACAGTATTTGGAAACAGAAGCAGGCTTGTGGGTGGTTGGAAGTTGGCCTGGGTGCTGTGAGTACAGCAGTATAGAGAGGAAGTTGGTTACATCTCAGAGATGGGGGAGAGAAGGGAGAGAGGAATAGAATTTGGAACTTGAAACTTAAGAAAAATGTTAAAAAATTGTTTTGACACAGAATTGGAATATTTTATATATAGTATATATACACATACATGTACGTATGTGC
The DNA here is from genome assembly GCA_028646595.1 of Phalanger gymnotis. Lineage (NCBI taxonomy): Eukaryota > Metazoa > Chordata > Mammalia > Diprotodontia > Phalangeridae > Phalanger > Phalanger gymnotis. The sequence continues at coordinate 336,558,511 of CM053623.1, read as the reverse complement.
ATATATATGTCTATATTTGTATATACATACACATATACACAGACATATAAATATACATATCTTCCTATATGCATGCACATATCCACGTACATATCGACACATACTCACATGTGCATGCACACATGCATATACATGCACATACACATGCACATATGCACACACACATACACATACACCCACATACACATGCTCACACATGTACACATACACATGTACACACATATACGTATGTTAGTGTTTGTGGTGGGCATGGACTCTGGCATAAGGGCAGCCTACAGCTGAAAGCCCTCTGCAGCCCAGCACAGCACGGGAACATAGAGCCAGAGGGGAGAATGTACAAAAGTTAAGAGCATTGGCATCAGAATGGTGTGAGAACAGGGTGTCAGAGGGGTTAGGGAGGCTGGGCTTCTAGTCACCAACTCTCACCCCACCTTCCACCTCCTCAGGAACGCACTAATAGAGAGAGGACATTAAGGCAAGCTATGAGAGCCTGTTCTGTCTAGTACAACAATGCTCCTGGGCCACCAAAGAGGGCTGGCCTATAAGATGAAAAAAGCATAAAATGTCCAACAAGGAATGGGGCTGAAGAGAGGTAGAAACACCTGTGCAGAGAGCTTAGTGAAGCTATTTCATCTCCATGCTTGTGTAAGAGAATGGATCAGGAGTTCTAGCATCTGAAGCCTTTGGTTGTGTCTACATAGCAGCAAAACATTAGTGTATAAAGGAATTCGTAAAGGATATCAAGAATTTGTGCTCTCACTCAGATGTTTTGTACACATAGTGGTGATATACATTTAGTTATCTGAAAATGTGTGGATTATCAAAAACATCCAAATGATGGATTTATTATCAAACTTTTAAATGCTTACTATGAGCCAAACCCTGCCCTAAGAGCTGGTGATACAAGTAGAAAATCTGGACTATCCTTGATCTCAAAGGTGATTAGATCCAACTATTGACGGGATATGTTGCTTTTCCTTTGGATGTTTTGAATAGAAAGATGTTACTTCACCTTTCTCTCTGTCTTGGACAAAATAGAAAGCAAGTTATTTCCCTGAGTCTTTGCATTTAAAGAAGTCGAAAGGTTAGTGCATTGACTCTGAGCTAACGGGCATCATGGTGCACACATAGCTTTTCTTCATCCATTGGAAGCTTAGGAACAAAGTGTTTTGTGGCATCTAGGTATAAGAGTCAGAGCCATGCTTTGTGGGCTGTCTTCTCTCATTTGTAGGGTGTGGAGTTGGGATGACAAATAGGGCCAGAGAGCTTGAAATAGAAAAGGAAAAATTGGTAAGGTGTAGACTCTCTACAATAAGTCAGAAACCTCTGGTTGTGTGTCCTGATTGTGAACTCATCCCTCACACTTATACCTGGCCATAAGGAAGGACGTAGGAATAGGGCAGAGGAAAGACTATTCTCCAGCCCCCCCTCTTCACCAAAAGAGAACAAGAACCAAGGAGGCCACACAGTAATAGGTTGAGTGATATGGTTTAAGGTTTGCAAAATGCTATATATATATATATATGTATATATATATACATATATATACACACACACATGCACACACACATATATGTATATATATGTGTGTGTGTGTATATATATATATATAATATATATATATCAACTCATTTAATCCTCACACCTCTGTGCTAGTGTTATTCTGCGGGAATGGAATCTGAGACAGCATAAATGACTGGCCCAGGGCTGCACACCAAGAAAGTGACTGAAGCAGGATGTATTCCTGATTCTCTACCATCTAGCTGCCCATAGGTGGAAATTTCTCCAGTGCAGTAAAAAGAGCTCCTTAGAGCCGAGGGCTAGCCATCTTTTGTCTTTGTATCACTAGCACTCGTTTACAATCTCTGGCATAGAGTAGATGCTTAATAAATGCTTCCCATTTGATTGATTGATCAGTCGAATGAAAGAAAGAATGCTGGATGAGAAGAAGGAGACCTAGCTCTCTGTTATGACTCATCAGGAATTCTCTTTCGCAGGTTCTTTCTGTCATAATTGGAACATGATGGCCCGTTCTCTAGATTTTCCCCTTTGCCCACAAGGACACACAGGCAGTCCTGGTCCGAGATCCCTGCTGTTCTAGAAAACACAGAAATGAGACCTTGCTCTCAGAACCTAAAGCCCAGTGGGCGAGTACAGAAATAGAAATAATAACAAGGACTCACATAAACAGGGCAGGTGTCCCAACAATGCCTGTACGAAGGGCCCTGGCTCGTGTAATCATGCAATGGATCACCCAGATAGAATGGTTGGTAGGACTAGGTCAAGTAGCTAACCAGCTAAGAGCCTCCACTGCAGCTAATTGCCTCTTATAGGTTGTAATTGTAAATTACAGGGCTAGGCAGGGAGTTGATGCCTGATCTCAGTGACTTCCATCTATCTAATTGTTTCCTCTTATTCCCAGTCACACTTATGAATTCAAGCTCAGTGTCTGACAATTGGCTTCTTTATGTTTTTTTTGTACAAGGGAAATAGCTTAACTCAAGTGATTTAGGTTCCGGGCTTACCCTTGACCCTCCTGATGCTGGACTTGTGTGCCATTTATACCATCCGTGGTTTCGTGTTCCCTTGGCTCCAACATAATTGAGGCTTCACTTGGAAATGTGGTAGCTGTACCATCGCTGACATAATGAAGGGGCTGAACAATACGACTTCTATTTTAGAGATCCCTTTTAGCTGTAAAATATTCTGCTTCCATACCCCACTGAGCCCAATGACATCCATAGGTGGTGATGAGATAGTGCGTGGATTCTAAAATGTAGGCATAAATTGAATTCTCATTGTGTATTTCTGTATTCTATACTCATTCTGTGTACCTCCTTAGTGTTTCCTCTGGGCTTGTTCATTGTTTTGCTTTCCTTCCCAGTATTAGATCCACAGAGGTGGGGAGAGGGTGGACTTGGGAAGAAAAATAAATAATCTGAGTTCCAATTTACTCTTTTTTTTTTCTTAAGAGAAATTCAATTCTAAAATGGTCTTTCTAGAATCCTGTCTACTGCAGAGAAAATAGATTAAAAACCCCTTTTGCCCTCTGGGAAGAGAAGGTTTACCCATTTCTGACTCCAGGTCACATTAGTGGACAAAAATTAATGACATATCCAATTAAAGTGAGCACTAGGAATCCCATGTAACTTGTCCCTGAAACAATTACTTCCCATAGCACCTCGGCTATTGGCTCAGGGGAGGAGTTGAACTGTCTGCTCTTTCAGATGGGGAAGACCATATAAATTACTGAACTTGGGCCTGTTAATAGAGGATCCTGATTTTGCTGGCATGATTTTTCATGCTTTAAAAAAATAAGAGGTAGAGATTTTGAGAAATTGACTAGACCCTCACCACTGCTCACCTGGACTTCCTTCATAACCTCCTAACTTGTCCCCATTGCCACTGGTCTCTTTTTTTCTACTCAAGCTTTTCACCAGTCCTCGAAAATAATCTTTCTAAATGTATATCTGGCCATAACACTCCCCTGCTCAAATCCCTTCTGAAGTGCTCCACCGAAAACTGTGATTTCAGTCATTTGAGTATTCAAGAAGCAGACTTCTACCTGGTCTGCTCAACCTGTGGGATCCTTGTCCATTTCTTTGCAAGGGAAAAAATATTATATTTTTATTTTCACTAATCTCTAACCGAAATTTAGCATTTCCTTCTATTATTTAAACATCATTCTGAGAAGGGCTCTATAGGCTTCACCCATATCTAGGAGGCCAATAACATCAAAACACGTTAAGAAATTCTGCTTTAGAGCTATAGGAAGCCTCAGACACCAGTCTCTCTGGCGGGGAAAGGAGACCTCCAAAATGGAAGTGATTTTGCATAAGAACACACAGTTCCTACATGCCTAAGCTGAGACTTGAAATCTGATTCAGATTTTAAATCTACGACTTTTCCACTTTACATGGTGATTGAAGGGCAGTAAGAATTAAGAGGAGAGAGCTGTTACTATGGCCAAGAGTGGATAGCAGAGAAATTGAAACTCCAGTTAGATCATGAAGGAAGGTTAGAATTTGAATAGGTAGAGAATAGAGGGATGAATATTTTGTTTTGTTCAGTTGTGGCTAACTCTTCATGACCATATTTGGGTCAGGGCAAAGATACTATAGTAGTTTCCCACTTTCTTCTCAAGTTCGCTTTCCAGATGAGGAAACTGAGGGTTAAGTGGCTTACCGAGGGTCACACAGCTAGGAAGTTTCCAAGGTCGTATTTGAACTCATATCTTCCTGACTCCAGGCCTGTCACTCCATTCACTTCACTACCTAGTTGCTAGTATTTTACTTGAAGGCAGAAGCCCTGAGGCAAGAACATTCACAGTGTTTTCAGAAGACAGTGAGTAAATTAATCTGGTTTCAGCGAAAGCCTAATTGTTGAACTTCTTGAATGCCAGATAAGGAAATTTATCCTCTAGCTATGCAATAGGAAACCACTGGAAGCTCTTGAGAAGAAGAATGATATGAAGAGAGTGGTAGATTTGGAAGAGGAATCTGGCAGAAATAAGCAGGATAGATTGAGATTGAAGGAGACCTCAGAAGGTTATGGCAGTAATATAAGGGAAAAGTGATGGAAACTCAAACTATGACAATACTACTGAAAATAGAAAAGAAGGGACTGTTTTTAGAGACTTCACCAGGCAGGATCGATAGTACTTAATTATGAAGAACAGAGAGCTCAACTTGGAGTCAGAATGACCTTACTTAGCCTCTCCAAACTTCAGTTTTCTCAACTATAAAATGGAGATATAATAGCTGTAGTAAACAGAGAAAAGGGGAGACAAGTATGCACCAGTGCACTTCCATCACCAACCAGACAATCAGATTTTATAAAAGATATTTTCTTAGCAGATATTATTTATTATAGAAACAATGTCCCCAAGTTGGGTACTCAGTTATTACACACACACACACACACACACACACACACACACCCCGACACACCCCTCCCCCCCTCCCCCCCCCACATACACACCCATTCCCTACTAAGTGAGGCACACATAGAAGAAATCTGTGTGGCAAAAAGATAACTCACAGTTCCTCTTTACTAGAAGTCCTTTTCTCCTTGCTGGAAGGTCCTGTTAGATGTGTCCCTCTGACGGGCTCCCAGAGGTGAAGCCTGGGTAGAATCCTGAAGTTGCTTTTTCCCATGTGTCTAGTTTGGCCCAGTATGTAACTCACATGCAGACTCTGCCTTCAGCCAGATGGAGATGATGCTATTGGCTCCAGGGGACACTGTTACCAATACCAAGACTTTTTCAAAGTTCACAAAGTTGCAAATTGGTTAATTTTGTCTCTGATTGTTTTCTGTCTCAGAAGGCTGTTTGCACTTGGCATATCTCTCTACTCCCACCTAGATGTGGTGTCTCCTAATAATCAAGTCTTTCTGGTAACATGATCAATAGAGATGGGGTGAGGGGAGACATTCTCTCCTTTCACTAAGAACGAGTCTTCTTTCTCAGCAGCCTGAGCCTTGCCCACTCCACTGGTTGTCTTACGAACTAGCTGGCTGATTTTATTTGTAGCCGAAAGGCATGACTTGATATTCACAACCAATCATGAAGTTTCTGCAGTGTGAAATCATCTTCCTTTCAGCCAATGACCCCTACATCCTTTGGTCTTTTCAGATTGATTAATAACTTATTTATAACTAGTTAATATTTTTGGTGCATTCATTGATTGAATTGAGGGACCTTGGCCTTCTGCATAGTGACCTCTTCTACATGAATGGTATCATCACCAATATGCTGATGCTCATGACCTTTCCATTTCCCTTTAGGTGGCCACAATTTGGATTCCATGGAGGACCTGGTATTGTAAGCTAGGTGATACAATGGATAGGGAATTGGGCCTGGAGTCAAGAAGACTGATTTTCTTGGGTTCAAATCTGGCCTCGGACACTTAAGAGCTGTATGAACCTGGGCGAGTCACTTAAACCTGTTCTCTGTTTCTACATCTATAAAATGAGTTGGAGAAAGAAATAGAAAATTGCTCTTTGCCAAGGAAATCCCAAATGGGATTATGAAGAGTCATGACTGAAATGACAAATCAACAACAAAGATTCAGATATCTAGGAAGCATATTGGCACAAAAAAGATGAGCTGTTATATCAGGAAGCAGCTAGGGGACACTGAATGCGCAGTGACATTTCTCCAAAGCAATTCAACCTTCTCTTAACACCTCAATGAATTTGGGGACCAGTTCATGTATATTTATCAATGGACCAATAAAAGTGACTACCCATCTACACACATGTGACTGGTTTGGACCGTAGGCGTTCTCCATCTACTTAATTTTCGGTGGTTGCAGTCTTCCTCATCAGGAGGCTCCATGGAATTCTGTGGCTAATGTGATGTCAGTTGCAAACAAGAGCATCTGGAGGACTTCACCATCCATAGGAAATTCCTTTTCTGTTTAGTCTCTGCACAGGACACCCTCCTGTGGCATAATAGCAAATGCCTTTGCTTTCAGTGGCCTTCTTCTTACCCCTCATCGCCTTCTTACCTGGGGACCCAGGATTTTTCAAATCACCAGCATGGTGATCTGCTATGTACTATCCTTTAGTTTAATGTGTTCTCCCTTCCACAAATGTCTGCCACAAGTTTTTAGTCTACAGAGAAGTTTTAATAGGCAGATGCATCCTACATCTCGTATAGTTATAATCAAATCCAAAGGTACTAGACCTAGTGACTATAGAACATTACAAGAAAGAATGCTTCTATCTCAAGGGATAGAACATAATTGCTGTGTGGCCCTAGGCAAAGTCCTTAACCTCTCTTAACCTCAGTTTTCCTCATCTCTAAAATGGAAATAGTAATAGCACCCACCTCATAGGGTAGCGGGGAGAATCAAATGAGAAAACATATGTAGTAAATTAAATTGCTTTGAAAACCTTAAAAATCTGTATGACTGTGACACTATAGTACCTATACACACACAAAAAAAAATCACATTGGTAAAATTTAGAAAATGAAGAAACAAAAGGAAGTCCAGAAGTAGACACAGATAAGCCAATTTCATTGCTACTTAGTTAAATTTGATACATGATTTAAAATAAAATGTGAGCAAACTATGTGATTACATATAAAATCTTTTTTAAAATTTTTAATTTTTTTATGAAGAGAGAGTAGATTTGCAATTTCACTGGTAGAGGCAGTTCTAGGAAGAGAAAACTTTCTGTACCAATGCAAGTCAGCAGCTTCTTGGGAACTTGGAGTTTTGGAGAGTTGCCTAGAACAGTGCTTCTTTAACTGTGGGTCTTGACCCCATATGGGGTTGTGAAAAATTTGGCAACAGTAAAAGGCTTCTGAATGCACAATGACCAAAAATTAATTAAAAATCAAACGTGTGATGAATCCAAGGTGTTTCTGGCAGCATTTGCCTGTGTTGCATCGTGCAAGTTCACCGCAGCCTTGGTTCTGAACACAAAGCATGCGCACTTTGCCTTGCACATAACTTCAGGCCTTGAAGCACCAATGAATACCGCCCCAAAATGTGAAAGTGGGTCTTGAGTGCAAAAAGTTTAAGAAGCCCTCGCCAACATCGAGAAGTAAAGTGATTTGTCCAGGGTCACACAGCCTAGGGTGTGTGTGTATGTGTGTGTGTTGGACTTGAACCCATTCTCTCTGGTTCTGTACCTATCATACCACAAAAGGCTACCTCTAATTGGTTGTAATATTTCTGTTTGATGATTACTCAATTCATAATGTTGAAGAAGAAAAATTGTAAGCCTCTAAGTAATTTATTATAATTTCCTTACTTCTTGGCTTTGAAATGCCGCCTATATTTTCAGTTCCGTTTTCCACTCAAGCTGAAGGGGTAAAATGAATACAGAAGCTACTGATTGTCTCAGATCTATGTTGAGTTTTTATGTTACACTAAAGCGTTAAAGCCACTTTGCCTTGGGGTATAAATTCACAGTTCTGACAACTAAGAGGATACAACTGGAAGAGAAAAAATATCCTGAAAATGTGAATTCACCCCTGAGCCAGAGCTGGGTGTGGCTGCCTTGGCTCCTTTAGGTCAGGGAACTCTGCCAGTCCTTGTTGGATGAGGAGACCCTGGGAGACTATGGAAGGCACTGGGCTTCTTCCCTCTTCTGAAGGATGTGAGGTTGTGTAGGCAAAGGTTTAACATATAAAATTATGCTAGAGATTTGCGTGTTTTTTAAAAATGCCTTTGTCCCTTGGGATACTTGTGATCTGAACTGTTATAATGGTTATTTGTTTGTTTTAATGAGAATATTGAACTGAACCTCATTTAAAGGGAAAGGAAAACTCTGGTTAGAACTTTAAGACATTCTTACATCATCTAGATGGGTGTCAAGTCTTGCTGTGCTTATAATGACTTGTTTATAGTGCAAAACTATATGGTTACATGAAGTGATAGGGGATCTCACTACTTGAGATGTCATGTGCAGGGTGAAGCAGAGAATGCTTGGTCATTGCCTGCATGTTCATTTCTCAATGTGACATCCCCTAACAACAAATTCTGGTGTCAGTCAGGGAGCTGACATGTCAGTTTCAATACTTCAAATGTCCTTTAGATGTCTCTGTTTCATACCATTCAAGATGAGCATTACAGGTGGCTGGGAGACACTGACAGGGTTTGCCTTGAAGCTAGTGTATGTCTGATAAGTTGAAGTTTTTTCTTGGAGGACAAATGAGCCTCTTTGAGAACCAGATTTAACAAAGTTAATGAAGAATGGGGGGACGTTGTTTGTGGTTACATTATCACTGCTTCTGAATGTTTCTGAGCAAATAAAATCATCTGCTATCAGGGTGAGATTATTTACCCCCTCAGCTGGTGAGCAATTATCTAGCTGATTGGAATTTCTGCACTGCCTAGCTCTGAAGTGCAACCTGTGGCTTAGTCGAATGATTTGCACTTGAGCTAAAGAGGAAATGCTTAGGAGACACTGATTTCTTAGTTCCATGTATTTTAAATTTGTATCTGAGTATTTTTTTTTACTTAGAGACATTTTGCCTGGTTATATACAGTCACACTAGTGAATTGAAAATTAAACAAACCTTTTGAAAATGGAACAAATCAGGATATGTGTGGGGAAGAGGGATAGGGAATAAATAGCTGAGAAAATTATGGTCAGGCAACCCCAGCGATGCCTTCATTGGTGCTTAACAATTCTTCCAATTTACCTAGATTTCTATTCTTCTTGACCAGAGGTTCCCAAACTTATTTGGTCTACTGCCTCCTTTTCAAAAAAATTATTCAGTGCCCTCCTGGAAATCTACTTTCTTTAACCCTTTAATGGTTTTTAAAAAATTTGCCTCATTTCAAATAATACAAAATATATTTTAAAAAGATGACGCATCTTAAATTTAATAATTTATTGTAGATTTGTGGGTTTTTTTCTGCATTGTAATTTTGATGACATAATATTGCTTCATGTAACCATATGGTATTGTATTATAAACAAGTCATTACAAGCACATTTTCTGGCTGACGCATGCCGGACTTTCCAACAATGTGTGACACACTCTCCTGCCAACACTTGCTTTTAAGACCTGTTGTTGGATTTGACCACTGATTGGTTAACTTTCATTTTATGTGTTTATTTGGAAAACAATATAATCACTATGACTTTCTCTGTTACACAACAGATGAAACATCTACGAATGGTTTTTCAAAATTTTCTTACCTTCCTTATGCTTCTATTTTTATTTAATGCCCCCCAATTGCACCTGAGGCTATTACCACCCCCCCCATTATTCCTGTGCCCCCATGGGGCAATATAGCCCACTTTGAGAAAGTATGTGACCATAATGACTCTTAGACTTTCTCTCTTTCCACTTGTAACCATACCCTTTCCCCTACACTTAAGAGATAGTCTCTTAATGCACTAAGATTGAGGCAGTCCCATATAAGCGCCCTTATTTTCCTCTATAACTCATAACTTCTTAGCATCCTCATCTTCTCCCTTCTTTTTCCCTTCAGCCAAAGAAGAGGTGACTTTATTCCTTATGTTGGGAGTAAAATTCTAGTTGAAATAAATGACTGTTAAATAAGTTGTGAGTTTTGATGATATGTGTAATAATGTAACTGTAAGAGCATATCCTTTTATAGGAGATTTGAATACTAGATGAAGATTTCTGTAGTAGAAAGCTTTCCTTTGTTTTCAGTCAGTCAGTTAATAAACATTTATTAAGCACTAACTGTATGTCAGGCACTGAGCTAAGTGCTGAGGATGCAAAAGAGGCAAAAGATACTCCTTGTTCTCAAGGAATGCATAGTCTAATGGGGAGGCAACATGCAAACATCTACATATAAATAAGCTACATGCAGTATACTTTGGAGAAAATAAACATAGAGGTCATTAGAATTCAGCTCTGTAATTTTATCAGTATGTATTATACCCAATGTAGATATGTCTTCTCCCAATACATATTGGTAATTCATATGAAACTTATAGTCATTTCCTGGAGTGTGTTCTGACCCCAAGAAGATGTGATTAGCCCACCAGAAAGTAGGAAGACGAAATACATCCCACTCCATCCAAAATAGTGAGTTATAGGGTTTGTCTCCAACATGGTCACCCTTGCCCTTATTCCCTAGCACTTTTTAAAAAAATGTACTTGTTTTTAGTTTTCAACATTCACTTCTATAAGATTTTGAGTTCCAAATTTTATCCCCCTCCCTCTGCTCTCCCCTCCTAAGATGGCATGCAATCTAATATAGGTTATATATGTACAATCATATTAACGTATTTCCACATTAGTCCTGTTGTGAAGAAGAATTAGAACCAAAGGGAAAAAGCCATCAAAAAGAAAAGACAAAAGAGAGAAAGAAAAAAACAGTATGCTTCAATTTGCATTCAGAATCCATATTTCTTTATCTGGATGTAGATAGCATTTTCCATTATGAGTATTTTGGAATTGTCTTAGATCATTGTAGTGCTGAGAAAAGTTAAGTCTATCAAAGTTGGTCATCACACAATGTTGCTGCAACTGTGCACAACGTTCTCCCGGTTCTGCTCACTTCACTCAGCATCAGTTCATGTAAGTCTTTCCAGGTTTTTCTGACATTCACCTACTATTCGTTTCTTGTGGAACAATAATATTCCATTACATTCATATACTACAACTAGTTCAGCCATTCCCCAATTGATGGTCATCCCTTCAATTTCCAATTCCTGGCCACCACAAAAAGAGCACCACAAAAAGGGCTGCTATAAATATGTACATGTCCTCTGTACTTTTCATCTCCACTCCTCGGCTGTTCAGGTTCCAAACCTACCTCCCCGAGGAGGCATGGGCTGTACAAGCAACAGTGCGGGTATTAATGGGAAAATCCTTCCTTCCCTCCCTTCAATACCCACTTTTCTACCCCCTCTACCTCGCAATTACACAGAGAGCTTTCAAAGTATGGGCTCCATCCTCCAGGGAAATGGCTGGTATGTTAGAGCACCACCTCCACCCTTTTCATTTGGGTGGGGCAGAGTGAAAAGGTTGAATAGGCTGTGCATTACATCAAAGATCTAATTACATTATCACCCCACCTCCCATCCTGTACTCACCCCTTTTCTAAACTTTCCTATTACTGTTCAGGACAACAGCATCCTTACAGTCACCCAGGTTCCAATCTCAGTGTCATCTTAGATTCTTCATTCTACCTCACCACGGATATCTGATCAGTTGACAAATCTGTTTCCTTTTCTCCACTCACATAGGCTCTTCTTGGTGAAGGTTCTCATTCACCTTTCACTTGCACTATTGAAATAGACTTCTATACTCCCTGACTCAGGTCTTTCCACATTCCAATCCATCCTCCGCACAGCTGCCAAAGTGATATTACTATGGTACAAGTCTTACCATGTTACCCATCCTTCTTCCTCACCTTGATGAACTCTAGTGATTACTGACTCTAAGATCAAATATTATTTCATATTTATCTCATCCTGTTTCGATGTATATTTTTGAGTAGATTTATTATTACTGTATTAGTGAATGTACATATAAATAAGTAAACATGCATGTATTGGTGATGCATACTCAAATTTCTTTTACTAATTGGGGTGAGCACTCAAAGGAGTTTGGAAACTACTGACCCAGGTCAGTGAGAGGTTAAAGGACTTCTCCACGGCCACAGAGGGAGAACATTTTAGAGGCAAATCTTGAGCTTGCATCTTCCTGAGTCCAAGGGTAGTTTTCTACCATGCTGCCTTTCATGTGAATTATACCACATTCATTTCTGAATATATCCATCCACCCTTCCCTACCCATATGGAACCAACCTTTTTGTCTCTGACAAAATGCAAAGATTTTTTTATGTAATCAGCCATTTCCTGAAGCATAGTCTTCTAAGCACCAAAGCATTTTATGAAATTAACCATTTTGGCAGAAACAAAATCTTTCTAAAGTTTACAGCATACTTTCTACTTTCTTTAAAAAGACTTCATTGAACGTGATGTAACCTTTTCCTGGTGATCTAAGATCACTATTCTGGGTATCAGTTATCATACAGCCATACTCTCATGGGCCACTGAATCCATGCTTTTTCTTTTTGACCGTGTCACTACATGACTGAAGATGGCTCTGCTTTTAGAATTTTTCTCTTCACTTAGTGCTTCTCTTTCTTCCCCTTGTTATCTTTTGATTTTTTTTCCCCTGCTACTAGCAGTTTTTTTCCTGATATTTTCAAACCTGCTGCCTTATGTAGGTGAGGCACCTGAAGCAATGTCAGGAAATGTGAGGATAAAATGAGATATTTGTAAAGTACCTGACAAACCTTAAAGCATTATGTAAATGCTAGGTACTATTATTATTGTTATTAATTACTAATTATTATTTCCTTAGTGAACGAGGTCTGGATATATTTTAATACACTTATAGATCCATGATTTCATCAATAAGGATCTTTCTCTAGTGCAGATTGCAACCCCTCTGGGCAATGAGATCCTTTGTGTTTTGCTATCTTTTCTGAATAAAGGATCTATCCAAAATGTTAGCAGTTAGGAAGCAGAGTAGATAGAGTGCCAGGCTTGGAATTCAAATCTGGCCTCAGACACTTATTAGCTGTTTGAGCCTAGGCAAGTCATTTAACTTTGCCTCAGTATCCATATCTGTAAAATAAGGGTACCTATTTCTATCCTTAGCACAGTGCACAGTGCTTGGAGGATAGTAAGTACTATGTAAATGTTAACTATTATTATTATGTTAATAATAATACTCAATGCTTAAATGGATCTGTGATTTCATTGATTGTTTTTTTTCCTGCAATGGTAGACACTATAGCAAAATTGCATTTGCCCATTTGGTGTGACTCTTGTCCATGGCTTACCAAAAGTTTGCCAGAGGGGCTTATGGCAAGTGAAAGGTAAAATGACTGAAGGAGCAAAGGTTAGAGCTTCCAAGGTGGTCAATTTATTAAGCAATGCATGCCAGCTACCTAACAAAGCAGGCCCAGACTTCTTCAGCTTAAGGCTGAACCCCGAATATGTGGCAGACAGATTTTTATGCATTAAATTAGACCAATTAATTGAAAGAAAACAATTAATCAGGATACGAAATCAGGTAATCTCATTTCTAATTGGAGGATAGATTAGAGACTTTCCAGATTGGAAGGGAGAGAGCAAAGAGATGCAATTTCCTCAAGGGGTCTGTATTCAATCGAAGGATGGAGGAAACAGTACCTGATTTACCAGCATGGGGTCAGTTTTCAGACATATGGGTTGCTTGAGATGTATAATTGTGAGAGAACTCCTTGCATTGATCTTGGGATCTAAGTGGGTTTCTGGTTGGCATAACTCCTGTCCTTAGTTAAGGGTCTCTAAGCAGCAGGCAGGGGTTCTCCAGCTTTCCAGCTACCCAAGGCTAGCTTCAAACAATGCGATAAGATTTTCTGACAATTCCTGTAATTGAATAAAGTTTTCTCACAAGACAAATTGGACCAGATCCATAATTGAATAGAAAGGGGACTGAGTTAGCTCTAAAACCGAGTCATAAAATGGAGGCAATGTGGTTCACAGGATTCCAGCAATTAACCACTTGCTGTTCTAATCTGCTCAGTTCCCCCAGGCTCCACCCAACCTATTGGGTACCTTCTTTTGTTTAAAGAAATAGGGCTTCACCATAATGAGTTAGGTAAGCTCAGGAAAATGAGATAAAAGGAGTTATTGTAGCACCCAAAGCAAAAGCCCCTTGAATGTGGCCAAGCATCAAGTTCAAATTCCTTTGTTTTGAAAGATGATTGTGTAATAAGAGAAGTTAATCCTGACAGGTGACATTTCTAAAATGAGATGGGCTAGTGTTATCTAAGAGATGAGTTCACAATCCAGGTAGATGCAGATTTCTAAAAAGGGGATCAAAGTGAGTTGGGCTGCCTTTTTCTACTTGGTTGCCACATACTGCAGTCATCCTATGTTTGGATCAGCACCTACTGTGGTCACTCCTTATGAGATGGATGGCACAGACGACTGGGAAAGGGGGATGGGAGATCATGGGGTGACTTGAATTAATGTGGTGGTAGTGGCTAAATTCTACACCTTACCCTTCTCTTGACATTGTGAGGATGCCAGTGGAGCATATTGGTTGCTCCTTGTTTGCTCTCACGCTTTTTAGTTTATACATTTCTTTGACCTATCTCCCATGACTGTTGCAAGGCTCAAATGAGATCATTTGTGTAAAGTACTTGGTCAGTCTTAAAAAGCTATAAAAGAATCATTTATAGAGCAGAACCAGGAAAACATTGTACACTGTATCAGCATGCGGTGATCGACTGTGAATGACTTGGCTCTTCTCAGCAACACAATGATCCAAGATAAGTACAAAGGACTCCCAAAGAAAATGCTATCCACATGCAGATAAAGAACCGATGGACTCAGAATGCCCATCGAAGTATATATTTTCACTTACTTTATTCTTTCTCGTGGTTTTATTTCCTTTTGACCTGTTTCTTCTTCCACAACTGTGATGAATATGGAAATGTGTTTTCTATGACAGCACACGTGTAAACTACATCAAACTGCCTACTATTCTCAGAAGAGAGAAAGGGAGGGAGGGAGAAAAATTTGAAATGCAAAATCTTATAAAAATGAATGTTGAAAAATTTCTTAATATGTAATTGGGGAAAAGATAAAATACTACTTAAATTTTTAAAAAGACAAAAAAATAAAAAAATTAGAGAACAAAAAAAAAAACCATCATCTCTATAGTGTTTCAAGATTAAGAAAGTGCTTTCTGCTGATCATCTCATTTGAATCTCAAAACAACCACTTAAGGTAGATATTATAGGTATTGTATTATTATCCCCATTCTACAGATGAACACACTGAGGCTGAGAGTGATTTGTTCAGGGGCACACAGTTGTGTAGGTCATCTTGACTCTAAGTCACGGGCTTGACTGGTGAAGATGAAGATGCAACATGCACCTGCTTTTTTGGTATCTTGAAAGTGCTACTGTACCACGAGACTTTCCATCTGTAATTTCTCATGCTGGGTATGTGATACCACTTAACCTTATAGACTTTAGGGTCCTCATCTGTAAGGTGAGGTTTGTGGAAGTAGATATTACTTCTGAGGTCCCCTCTACCTCTAAATTTATGGATGTATATAATGATGGAAACTATGTAAATAATAATTATAATAAAAACAGCAAAAAAGAAAAGAGTTCCAAAGCTGGCACAGAGACAAAGATAATTTTGTTGCTATCTTGTTCCAAGTTAATATTTACCCTTAAAACTATTTATGTGAGAAGTTTAAAGTTTCATATACAATATAAAACTCTTGCCTAGATATTTATATTTTTTGTTTATGGTTGTTAAATTTATAATCATACTAATAAAACGTGGTCTTTTGCTGTGGGAAACAGTTTAAGGCCATTTGAAATCCTGGACAATTTCTCACTTTTGGTCTAGTCTGATCTTCCTACTTAGTTCTAGGCCAGCTCTTTATTTACTGGCAATTTTTTTTCTTCCCAAAATGTAAGTGTTAACAGACTAATTCATTGACCACCTGTCTGGTTGCATGTCACAATCTGGGTGACATGTTTTTTATCCACTTTGTTTTCCAGTATGGATTGTTAGACCAAACTTTTATATAAGTATAGATTTCTCTGAAGAAGATTTGTATTGTCCAGTGTCCTTCTTCCCCACCAAAGCCAAAGAAATAAGCACATCTCACGTCATCAACAGACTCATTTCAGTCTTGATGCAATGAGGATGATAATCTTCTTCTGTTTTGACGTGCCAGGAAATCTTTGCTGACAGTGGTAAACACACTTCTGCCAAGCATTTATCTCTCTGTTGACAAACTCAATCAAGGATGCTGTGTTATAGGAGATGGCCCTGGATGTGGGGGTAGAAGGATTGGGTTCAAATTTTAGCCCTGTCACTAGACATTTGACATCGGGCAAGTTATGAGCTCTTAGGATCCTATATCTGTAAATAGAAGGAAATCACTTAATCTCTCCTGCTACACATACTGCACATAAGCAATGAGAAGGATCAAATGAGATCCCAGATTCCATAAAACATGTTGCGAGCCATCAAGTGTGATATGAATGACAGGATAATTATGGTGATGATATTTAAAATATCATTTCCTACCAGCCAATGTAGGATCAGGAACAGGCAAATGGGAGAACAGTACATGACTTTGCTCATGAGAGGATGAGAGGAGTGTATTCTCAGGCTAGGTTGTGATGAGATGAAAGAACAGCAAAGGTTTCAAGGCCTGGGTCCCTACCTGATCTGGAATGTTGTTGAAATTGGAATTTTCATACTATAAAGGCTGTCATTAGGAAAGGGATCATGAGATATGTTCTTTTTGTCCCCACAGTGTGGAACTGAAAGCAATGGATAGAAGTTGGACATGATGATATTTAACGTACAGGAATACTTCCTAGCAGAGCGGTCCAGAAGTAGAGTAGGGGGTCCAGTGGATAGAGTGCTGGGCCTGGAGTCAAGAAGATCTGAGTTCAAATCCAGCCTCAGATACTTACTAGCTGTATGACCCTGGGCTAGTCACTTCATCCCGTGTGCCTCAGTTTCCTCATCTGTAAAATGAGCTGGAGAAGGAAATGGCAAACCACTCCAGTATCTTTGCTAAGAAAATTCTGAATGGGGTCATGAAGAGTTGGACAAGATTGAAAAATGACTGAACCACTCTAATGGCAAGCAAAGTGGGTCTTTTCATTGTTTTTTCTTTCCGAGGGCTTCTCAGCACTAAGGCAATCGAGTGCCTTTGATTGAATCAAGAGTCTTTGATGACCTGCTTAAGTCACAACATGAGTTTGAGTCACATGGTAGTGACACCTTCTGACCCTGAAGAAACTCTATCCACAGCTTTGAAAACCCAGATTTTGATGCTTCTCTCTCTGGTAACTACGTATGTATTGCTATGGACAGAAAAAGTCTTGTCTGCTGATTTGTGTTATTTGCTCTGTTTATATAATTTCTGCTTGTAATATCTGTATGTGTTTTCTCTGAAGTTCAGGGTGCTGACTTTTCCCCCTGAACTAAGTGAATGATATAGGTATACTTAATTAAAGTGAGATCGTTAACCCCTTAAAGTTGCTTTCCTTAGAAAAGCAGACCAAAGAAACTGTGGTAGCAGCCCATCTGTGTGCTGGTGTTGTTGGTCTTACACCTCCACAGTGGCTGCTAGCAGCATTGTTGTTACAACAACAATAACAGGTGGGACTAGCTGGCATCTGGGGATATCCCAACTCAGAGATTCTGTGAAAGGAGGGTGGACCCTAAGGAGATGGAAGATGTTTTGATTTCATGCCCAAACTGTTGACAAACTATCAACAACTATGAAATGCTTTGCAAACTATGCCAAAACCAATTATAAGAGAAAATAAGATCTAAGATATGTTAATCCACATGGCAAACAATTCAATTTCTTTGTGTTGGTGGACCTGGAGCAGATCTTCCCTGGGGGCTGCTTTGTCCTATTTCCTCACCGGGTTATTCTTCCTCCTCCCCACTCTCACTCTATCTCCTTTGTTTTGTCTTCTCCTATTTGGATATAGCAAGCCCTTTGAGGGCAGCTAGGTGAATATAGACCTGGGCCTGCAGTCAGGAAGCCTTATCTTCATGAGTTCAAATCTGGCCTCAGGCACATACTAACTGTGGCCCTGGGCAAGTCACTTAACCTTGTTTATCTCAATTTCTTCATCTAGAAAATGACCTGAAGAAGGAAATGGCAAAGCAGATAGTAGGTTCCTCCTCTTTTGAGTCTTTAGAACACATCTGGATAATGAGTCATTGAGTTAGTCTTTGAGGGGATTTTAGTTTAGGCACAGGTTGGACTGAGGGCAGCTAGGTGGTGCATTGGATAGAGTGCCAGGCCGAGAAAACCCCAAATAAGTCACAAAGAGTTTGAGGCAACTAGATAACAACAAAGCTCCTTGAGGGAAGGGACTGTCTTGTCTGCTTGTGTTTATGTCCCTAGATCTCCACACAAGCCTGGCACAACGTAAATGCTTCTTAAGTGCTGTGTCTGTTTCTGTCAGTCTCTGTCTGTCTTTCTGCCCTTGATGCTTCCTAGAATGAATGTTGATCTGGCATTGGAAATAAGAAACTGGAATCTCCCTGGCAAAATTGTTACTTAATTTGGAATCAGTTTTACTCTAGTGCCTAAAAGAAAGGCAAGCACTCCTGAGGCCTTTACCATCCAAGGAAAGCTTGTTTTGCCTGTTGAGAAAATGAAGATGCTGACCAGGAGCTGTTCCACTAATGCGAGCTGTACCAACAGATGGAGTCACTGAAGTTGAGAATCACCAACCAGATGAAAATGAAAATTGGAAAAACTTTCAAGAAGTCAACAAAGACCATGTATCTGCCATGTCAATAAAAAAAAAAGACTTTTTTTCCTTTTAGATAAGCCATACATGGCTGAAAACTAGCTTAAGTAACCAACAAAAAACCTAACATCTAGATTAGGCTAGGTGTGAACTTGGACTGCCCTAGTTTAGCCTGTAAGTACAGAACTGTCCTTCCCTTGGGGCGTATAGGGTAGAAACTGCGCTACTAAAGGACTTCAGGTTGCTAAATTTCCTCATTTGTAAAATGGAGCAATTGGGCTAGAATTCAGAAGTATCAAACTCCGGCTGCCTAAAAGCCCTGAGTTAGATTAAAATGTAATTGGGAAAGATTTTACAAAATAAATAAAAATACAATACAACATAGTTAATGTTAATTTGTGGTTTTCTAAGTCAATATGCTGCCCAGGGAGTTTCTATTTGAGTTTGACACTGGACTAGATAGCTTTCAATGTATGTATATGATATGTATTATTTTTTTGAGTTTATTTATTCTGGGATATGGGAGGACCAAGTGTACATATGATCCATACATACGGTCATTGTCCTGATTCAAGTCTTGTCTTTATGATAGAAAAACAGAGACGTTCAGTCAAACCTGTTACTTGGCATCACTTATTTGAGAGGTAGTTTGATATCGTAGAGGGAGCAAAACTCATAGAATTGACAGGCCGTGGCTAGAATCTCAGCTCTGACGTTTACCCACTCTGTGATGCAAGGCGGTAACTCATTTAACATTTTTGAAACTGTTTTCTCATATATAAAGTGGGGGAGAAGAATCATTGCCTTCCTTCTCTCACAGTTTTGTTGTGAGGCAAGTATTCTGCAAAATTAAGAGTGATATAAAAGTAAGCTGTCCTCACCAATCTGACACATATGAAATGTTTTGCTTTAATGGAAATCAGTGCCTTGCAGGGCACTGCCATCCATGGGAGGTACTCAGCAAACCTTGGTGGAGGCTGATGGATTTAATCTCTCTTGCAGGAGGTGCTGGGTTGAATTTAACCTAAGCAGGTTTTGTGTGGAGATGTGGCCTCAATCTTCTTTTATAAGTGGTATTATTTATAGCTATCTAAACATAATTGTGCTGTTGTGTTAGAGACCCTTATGTGTCCATTCACTCTCTACTAGTTCATGTCATTCAGTGACTGCTGTTGGTCCCCAAACCCCCTTCAGGGGGACCAAGAGGTAAAAATCATTTTGACTTACTATGTCTTATAATTTTGTAATAGTGTGTTGAACCTGAAGTCAGGAAAACCTGAGTTCAAATCCCACCTCTGATACCTAGAAGCTAGGTGACCTTTTAGCAAGTTACAGAGAGACTTTTCTGTGTCTCAGTTTTCTTATCTGTAAAATGGTGATAATGATGCTTTTAGTAGCTAGAGTTGTTGGGAGGCTCCCATGAGATAATGCCTGTACAGTGCTTTGCAAATCTAAAGTACCATACAAATATAAATTGTTGGTTTATGTTTTCCTCACAGCTCTTTGCTTTTGAAATTTGCTTCCAGATAAAAATGACTCGTGTGCCATTACTATTACTGGGACAGCCATCCTGAATAACACTCCTTGCATGGAGTCCCATGTGGTGAGGAAGGAAGACAGAGTATCAGCCCAAATAGATCCAATTAAACTGCATCTCCCCCTTACCACAGATGGGCCTCCTTCTTTCCCTAAGCCTAGCCAGACACAGGGGAAAAAAAAGGTCTATATACATATTGGGAGCAAGGAGAATAAAACTAGTCTTTTTTGCCCACAATAGGACACTCATCGAGCAAGGAGATTTTTTTTTCTCTTATTCCTCTCATTACTCTCATGCCTACCTCCATCAGGACTAGGACTTCACAAAATAACAGAGTGGCTATAGGTTGCTATGCATTTTTGTTCACTCTCAGCTACAGACAAATGAAATGCCCCAGGGAGATCAGAGTTGTGTTTTTCCCTCCCTTAATTTTTATTTTTTATTTAACTTGTTGAAACAGGATCTTCTAGCCTTGTTTCATCATGAAACCCAGAAAAATGAGGAAGAGTAGCTCAGTGGAACTGGAGAGAAATGGCTTCTCAACTCTCCCCACGCCCCTCCATTTTTTATGAGAGTAATTTAGGAAGTGCAGTCTAAGAGTCATTAAGTACAGAATCCTATAAATGTCAGAGTGAGTTGTATTTGGCTTTTGTTTGGCTTGCTGAGTGACATACTATACCTTAAATCTGATGAAGAAGCCGTTGCTGAGGGCCATAAAGGGATCTGCATTAGAGTAAGTTCTCTGAACGGGGATGGATGCTCTGGGAAAGAGGGCCCCTGAAACAAGAGCACCATTTAACCACCTTGTTCAAAGGAGGGGGAGGAGGGGGATTGGAGAGAGACAGGAGGCAGCTAATCCCAGGGTCCTTGAATGAGGAGCAATTTGGGAAATTTGCTTTTGAAGGCTGTAGCTCTTGCTTCTCTCCCACACTCACAGAATCCCTTTCCCACCTCCCTTAAAAACAAAAGGATGAGAAGCAGATAGAGATGACTGATTAACTGCGAAAGCTTTGGTTAGGGGGAGAAGGCAGGAGGACATGGAGGCTAAATCTGCAGTTGGAGAAGAGAGGCCAACATGAGCCTACCAGGAAGCTGTCAACTCTCTAGTTCCAGTACCTATGGATTATTTATTTATTTTTTGGCAGGGCAATTGGGATTAAGTGACTTGCCCTAGGTCACACAGCTAGTACATGTGTCAAGTGTCTGAGGCTGGGTCTGAACTCAGGTCCTCCTGACTGCAGGGCTGGTGTTCTACTCACTGTGCCACCTAGCTGCCCCATGTGGATTATTTATTATGCAAGAAAGGAATGAGAGGAAATATATATTTTTTTAATTTCCCCAGTCTGAAGGGCTCTAGAGTATGCAGGTGTAAGGGCACTCCAGGATGGTTTTGAGGGGCTCTTCCGCACACTGGCAATATTAAAAGACCTACTAAGCTAAGACCTTAAGAGGATGTGCATGTGTGAATGAGTCAGCTATACATGTTTACTGTATGCCTATTATGTCCTGGGCCCTGAGCCTGCTTAATCCCTCTGAATAGAGGTTCCTTGGCTGGGAATAACTTAAGTTTTTGTTTTCTCGAGACATTTTGACTCTTGGACCTGGCATATACTCCATTCGTTGGTGCTCTCAGGAAGTCACTTTGGAACCTTTTGATCAGGCTTCCAACTCAGTTTCTGAACCACACAATGTTCCTGGGAGCAAACAAACGCAAACAAAAAACCCCTGATGTCTCCAGGAGGCCATGAGTCATCGGGAATGGCTGTGAATTTCTCCCTGGGAGAAAAGGGAGGAACAGTCTTTACCCAAAGATAATAAGGCCTAATAACAATTCTTGAGATGCTGTGCTGTGGCTGCCCAGTAGTATGTAGATTCAGGTATGAATAAGAGACTTCATTTGTCACTGACAGTCCTAGAACTGTCTCTGTCTGTGACTGTCTGTACTTTAATGTTTCTGTCCCATTGAAAAGTCTTTAAACGGCATGGTTAGGAGTACTTGTAAGGCTCTTAACCCTTTGTTAGCAGCCTCTCATTCACTAAACATTATCAAAGTATCTCCCCTGTGTTAGACTCAGAGCTTTAATATCAAAAGTACTCAGAGGTCAGGTAGTCCATTTTTACAGATGAGGAAGCTGAGGACTAGAAAGGGGAAGTCCACCTAGGTAGATAAGTCTCAAAGTCAGGATTTGAAGGCAGATCCTTTTATTCCAAATCCAGTGTGTTTTCCATTGTACCCATTTGCCTTTAGGCTAGGGGAGGGTCAAGGTTTAGATAAAATATGGTCAACGACATCATGGGCCTTAATCACAGGAGTAATAAAGGCACTCAGACAACTAGAAAGCACAATATTGCATGTTAACTGTGTGAGAGAGGAGCAACGAGGGAGAGATAGGAAGCTTCCAGTTCCAGCGTACTTGAATGAGGAGTAATTTGAAGACTTTGTTTTTGAAGTCTGTAGCTCTTGCTTCTCTCCCACACCCACAGGACCCCCGTCCCACTTCTAGACACAGAAGAGTGAGAGGGAGATAGGAACCACTGAGTAACTGTGAAAGCTTTGGTTGGGGGAAGAAGGTAAGAAGACATGGGGGCTAGATAAGGGAGGCCAACATGAGCCTACCATGAACCTATCAACTCTCTAGCCCTAGAAT
This sequence comes from Phalanger gymnotis, assembly GCA_028646595.1. Taxonomy (NCBI): domain Eukaryota; kingdom Metazoa; phylum Chordata; class Mammalia; order Diprotodontia; family Phalangeridae; genus Phalanger; species Phalanger gymnotis. The sequence continues at coordinate 336,535,556 of CM053623.1, read as the reverse complement.
TTTTTTTAATTTCCTTTTTTTTTTAGTTTACAACACTCAATTCCACAGGTTTTTGAGTTCCAAATCTTCTCTCCCTCTCCCTCTTCTCTCCCCCAAGACGGCATGTAATCTGATATATGTTCTATATGTATTTTTGCGTTAAACTTATTTACACAATAGTCAAGTTGTTAAAGAAGAATTATGACCAATGGAATGAATCATGAGAAAGAAGAAACAGAACCAAAAAAGAAGGAAAAAAGAGAGCAAATAGTTTACCTCAATCTGTGCTCAGATTCCATAATTCTTTCTCTGGATGTGGATAGCTTTTTCCATCATGAGTCTTTTGGAGCTATCCTTAGTGCTTATAGACTATATATTGTGTAAGAAAGGCATATGAAGAAAAAAAAAGTGAGAGAGCTGCAGAGTAAACCTTCATGTGAAGAAAAGCTTCTGAACAGATAAAGCGTCCCCAGAGTGGAATGGTCACTTTGGGAACTGGTAGTTGCCTCCTTCCTGGAAGTCTTCAAGCAGAGTCTAGAAAGCTAGCTGTTGGAGACATATCTAGAGTGGGGCATCTCAGGTAGAGGCTGGTCTAGAGTTCAGCTTTTCTTAAACTGTGGGTCACAAGGTCATGAAAAATTTGACAACAGTAAAAGTTTTCTGAATGCACAATGACCAAAATTAATTAAAAATCAATGAATCTGAGGTGTTTCTGCTGGTGCTTGCTGGTGTTGCATCGCACAACTTCACTGCAGCCTTGGTTCTGAACATAAAGCATGTGCACTTTGCATTGCACATGTCCTCAGGCCACGGAATGCCAACAAATGCTGCCCAAACACAAAAAGGGGTACTGAGTGGAAAAAGTCTAAGAAGCCCTGGTCTAGGTGGCCTCCAAGGGCCCAACCAGCTTTAAGATTCTGTGATTACCAAGGGACTTTCCACATAGAACTATGAAGAATGAGGAACTAAAGACAGCATGAATGGGAAGAGTGTTGGCCAGGGAGTCAGCAGACAGAATCTTACAATTGGAAGGGCCTCAGATGCTGCCTAGTCCAACCCATACCTGAATGAGAAGTCCCCTCTATAATTTACCCCAAAATGGTCATCTTGCCTCTGTATGAAGACCTCCAGCAAGGAGGAGATCTCTCCCTGCTGAAGCAGCTTATTCTATTTTTTGGATTGCTTCACTTGGGAAATTTTCTTTCCATCCAACTTGAATTCAGCTCATTCCAATGCCTACTAATTCCTTACAGCTTTTCCTCCTGGACCCAAGCAGAAAAAAAAATCTGGATTTGAATCAGGCTATGACCCTTGCTTAACCCTATTTGCCTCAGTTTCCTCATCTGTAAAATGAACTGGAGGAAGAAATGTCAAACTACTCCAGTATCTTTGCCAAGAAAACCCCAAAATGGGGTCATAAAGAGTTGGACATGATTGTAGTGACAGAACAACAGCAATACAACATACAACTATTGTTGTGACACATGAAGCAAATAATGTATTCTTAGCCTTGGTTTCCTTGTCTTGAAAATGGGCTGGTTGACATGGATGATCTATAAAGTCTTTCCTCTGCTTGGCTCTGAGCTTCTCAGGCTGGTGTACAGGGATACCACAGTGGTAGTTACTTTGTACTTGGCTCATAAAGTGGTGGAGGGGAGGTAAGCTATAGTGAACAGCATCCTGGGATGGGATGGTCTCATGCCTTCCTTTATTGTGGCAGACAGGACTGACTTAAACAATTTGGCCAGAGCACGTTCTCGCCTCTTCTCTCTATACCCTTCCAAATAGTTTTATGAACTAGAATATTTCTTCATGGGGTAAACAACTGCTTGGCCTGGGTTCTTACTCAATATCCAACGTCTCTCCTTATTTATGAACAGCAGTGTTGGGTACAAAAGCCAGTGAGCTTAAAATCAAAAGACTTGCGTTCTAAAACCAGTTCTTCCATTTCCTATTTCTATGACCTAGGAGAAGTTTACCTCTCCTTCTGGGCCTCAGTTTATCCATCCCTCACATGAGGCAGTTGGTCTAAATCAAAGGTGAGGAACCTGTGGCCTCCAGGCCACATGTGGCCCTCTAGTTCCTCAAGTGTGGCCCTTTGAATCCAAACTTAACAGAACAAATCCCCTTCATAAAATAATTTGTTCTATAAAACTTGGACTCAGCCAAAAGGCTGCACCCAAGGATCTAGAAGGCCACACGTGGCCTCAAGGGTGTAGGTTCCCCACTGGTTTAAATGATCTCCACTGTCCTTACCAGCTCTCAATCAGTGTTCTTTGGGGGCATCTTTTCTTTCCTTTGTTTGCTGAAGGTAAGGCAGTGATGGATTTAATGGTCCATTTCATTCTTCAGTCCTATTTGCCATTTATCTTCCCCAGCCTCCCCTTGGACTCCTTATGGCTTTCTTGTCTGTCTGATTTAGACTGCAATAAACTCCCTGGACATAGATGGTTTTCTACTTTGCCAACCTTAAAGCACTATATAAATGTGAGTCATTATTATTAATCTTACTGCTCTTGTTATTAGCACTAGAAATTCTCTTGGAGCTTTACGTTGACTCAGAAGATGTTAATATATGTAAATGCATCTAAATATGTACATAAGTTTAAGTCAGCAACTGAGGGCATACTCATAAGCCATTCATAGGTTTCATAGCCAAATTCCCAAAGGGAGAATTACAATGCATCTGGAGCTTGATTTCTATTGGTCCTTCAAACTATGAGTCTCATCTTTGTTTTGTGATGTAACTCAGATGTCTGCCTCACCAAGAGTAGTGGGACTCTGGGGATCCTCCCCACTCCCCAGCTGCTGGAGATGGGAGAGGGGAAAGAAAAGAAGGAGGGGGAGGGACTAGAGGAGAAAGTCTTGTCTCCAAGCTGGTCCCAGCAAGAATGGTCTGTGAGACTTGTTACTTGTCAGCATATTGATGGGAAAAGGCAAGCAAGGACAACATAGCTCCCCATCTCCCCCCTCTCCCTGGCTCCATAGCAACATCTATTGCTTGTGAATAGGTCAGGACCCTCTCGATTGAAAAATGATTCCTTTCTTGGAAAAGATGCATCACTGACCTTCAGAGGCAGAACTTTGAAGGTTGAAAGGGCATGAAGTTGTCTCTCAACCTAAAAAGGGTAGAGCTGAACAGGGGTAGACTGCCCTGAAAAGGAATATTACAAAGGGCATGTGACCTGGAAAGAGTGGAAAAAAATGGATCGATGACTCAGATGCTTTGTTTCCTTCTCTTTGACTTCTCTCTCTATTTTCCTTCCAGAACTCTGCTCCTTTTTTCTCTTTTCCTGAATGGAATTTCCATGGCTCTATGGATGCTGAACTATAGGTCCCCCCTAGGCCATAAACAAGAATGGAAGCTTTTTGGGGCAGGGCCTACTTTTTTGTTTTGTCTCTGTGTGGGTCTGGCACATTAAGAGGTGCTAAAGAAAATTCTTTTTTTGGATTGGATTTGAAGTACTGATTGGTAATCCATTGCTATGGGATATTTTAGGAATATACTATAAAGAGTTCTACTTACATTATATAGAACTTATTTCAGATGCATTTGTATGAACAAAGAGGGTTCGCTTTGATTTTTTCTGTGCTTAAATACTTCCTTCTATTTGTTGAGTAAAATGGTGCCCATTTACTTAGTGGGATTCAGACCACCAGGCACTCTATTGACTATGGAAGGCAAAGATTTCTAGGTAAAAAGAATACCAGATAGCAATAGATTTGGGGTGGGGGATTGAGGCAGCTAGGTGACTTAGTGGACAGAGTGCTTCCTGGGCTTGGAGTCAGGAAGACCTGAGTTCAAATGTGGCCTTAGTAGCTATGTGACCCTGGCCAGGTCACTTAACCTTGTTTGCCCCAGTTTCCACATCTATAAAATGAACTGGAGGAGAAAATAGCAAACCACTCTAGTGTTTTTGCCAAGAAAATCCCAAATGGTGTCAAAAACAGTCAGACATGACTGAACAACGACAACGGTCTTATTAACATGTTCTAAATCACTACAGGTATTTGAGGTTGAAAAAGAGGAGGGCCTGGGAGGTTGGAGAAGGTGACTCACTTTGAAAAACTTCCTTGGTCTCTGTAGCTCCATTCCAGCCCAACCCCAAATTAGTAATTTATAAGATTAGCTACAAATTGAGACACTGATGAGCTAGGAAAGTATAATGGGTGTGTAGTATGGTCGCCCACACTTTTTAATACAAGACATAGATAAACCTATTCACTCTCTGGACTCTCTTCTCACTCCAACTTGCCCTCACACCGGAGGTCTAGGCTCCCAGAGAAGGATCGCTACCACACAGACTCTCTCAACGTCTTTGGAATAACCCTGTTAAGTAGGGAATATGCTTTCCTTATTCAGCACTTCAGCCCTCAAATGCTACTGATATATTCCCATTTATGCAAACCAGTCACTCACAATGATGACATTTTTAGAGCTTAAGTATAACCATTTGTCTTAGCAACAAGGCAAAAGAAATGATGTCACGGGTGTCCATAAATACAAGAATAGTAAAATGTATCACAGTCCACTCACAAACTTGGGTTACATTCTCTCACCAGTGCACTTAGTACCTGTGGGAAAGTGCACATATACTTAGAGAAACTTGCCAAGAAGAAACCTAAGTGAGGAAAACCCATGGGCTCAGGGCAATTCACAACTTGTTTTCTTTCTTTTTTTTAAAAAAAATTGTTTTATTATTTAATATTTTTTAGTTTTCCACATTGATTTCCACAAGATTTTGAGTTAAAAATTTTCTCCTCATTTCTACCCTAATCTAAGATGGCATATATTCTGATTGCCCCTTTCCCTAGTCTGCCCTCCCTTCTGTTACCTCACTCCCCCCATCCCCTTTCTCCTTACTTCCTTTTAGGGCAACAAAGATTTCTATACCCCATTGCTTGTATATTTTATTTCCCAGTTGCATGTAAAAACAACTTTTTTTTTAGCATTTGTTTTTAGAACTTTGAGTTCCAAATTCTCTCCCTTCTTACCTCCTCACTCACCCTCCTTGAGAAGGCAAGCAATTCAACATAGGCCACACATATATCATTATGCAAAACACTTCCATAACAGTCATGTTGTTAAAGACTTTAACTATGTTTCCCTCCAACCTATACTGTCCCCCTTTATTCAGTTTTCTCCCTCGACCCTGTCCTTTTTCAAAAGTGTTTGCTTTTGATGACCTCCTCCTCTGATCTGCTTGTCCTTCTATCATCCCCCCTCTCTTATCTCCTTCCCCCCTACTTTCCTGTAGGGTAAGATAGCCAGTTGAGTGTGTATGTTATTCCTCCTTAAGTCAAATCAAATGAGAGCAAGATTCACTCATTCCCTTTCACCTGCCCCCTCTTTCCTTCCAAGAGAACTGCTTTTTCTTGCTACTTTTATATGAGATAATTTACCCCATTCTATCTTTCCCTGTCCCCTTCTCCCACTATATTCCTCTCTCACCCGTTAATTATATTTATTTATTTTTAGATATCATCCCTTCATGTTCAATCACCCTGTGCCCTTTGTCTATATCAACTTTAGTAAGTTCCTTGTGATTTCTCTTTCCTGTTTACCTTTACATGCTTCTCTTGATTCTTGTGTTTGAAAATCAAAATTTCTATTTAGCTCTGGTCTTTTCATCAAGAATGCTTGAAAGTCCTCTATTTTATTGAAAATCCATATTTTGCCCTGGAGTATTATACTCAGTTTTGCTGGGTAGGTGATTCTTGGTTTTAATCCTAACTCTTTTGACCTCTGGAATATCATATTCTAAGACCTTTGATCCCTTAATGTGGAAGTTGCTGGATATTGTGTTATCCTGATTGTGTTTCCACAATACTCAAATTGTTTCTTTTTGCTGCTTGCAATATTTCCCCCTTGACCTGGGAACTCTGGAATTTGGTGACAATATTCCTAGGAGTTTTTCGGGGGGATCTTTTTCAAGAGGTGATTGGTGAATTCTTTCAATTTCTATTTTGCCCTGTGGCTCTAGAATATTAGGGCAGTTCTCTTTGATAATTTCTTGAAAGATGATATCTAGGTTCTTTCACATTGTCTTCTATTTTTTCATTCTTTTGGTTCTGTTTTATAATTTCTTGATTTCTCATAAATTCACTAGCTTCTACTTGCTCCAATCTAATTTTTAAGGTGGTATTTTCTTCAGTGGCCTTTTGGACCTCCTTTTCCATTTGGCTAATCCTGCCTTTCAAGGCATTCTTCTCCTCATTGGCTTTTTGGAGCTCTTTTGCCATTTGGGTTAGTCTATTTTTAAGGTGTTATTTTCTTCAGTACTTTTTGGGTCTCCTTTAGTAAGTAGTTGACTTGTTTTTCATGATTTTCTTGCTTCATTCTCATTTCTTTTCCCAATTTTTCCTCTACTTGTCCTACTTGCCTTTCTAAATCCTTTTTGAGCTCTTCCATGGCCTGAGACCAATTTATATTTTTCTTGGAGGCTTTTGATGTAGGCTCTTTGACTTTGTTGACTTCTTCTGGCTGTATGTTTTGATCTTCTTTGTCACCAAAAAAAAGATTCTATAGTCTGAGTCCTTTTACACTGCTTGTTCATGTTCCCAGCCAACTACTTGACCTTTGAGGTTTTTGCCAAGGTATGACTACCTTCACAGTAGGGAGTGCTTTGTCCCAAGCTTTAGGGGTCTTGCACTGCTGTTTTGAGAGCTACTTCTAAACAGCAAGCTCTGCCGCACCAGTGCTCTGCCTCTCCCAAGAACTGCCAACCAGGACTGCGATGTAGATCCGAGCAGGGCAAAGCAAGAGAACCCTGCCTCTGCACCAGCAAAGCTCTCCCTGCACTTCTGCTCTGATCCACTGCTTGATTCCTCCCAAAGGGTGGGCCTGGGGCCAGAAGCAGCCACAGCTGGAGCTCTGGAAGCAGCCACCAGAGCTTCCTGCTGCTGCTGCCACACCACCTCTGCCTCCTTGGGGCTGGGGCCAGACTGTGAAGTTCTCTCACCCAGATCTAGCAGTTTTCCCACTGACCTGATAAGTTGTCTTTGGCATTTGTGGATTGAGAAGTCTGCAACTTCTATAGCTCAGTGATTCATGGCCCTCAGGCCTTCCCCACCTGATCTACTCCTGGTTCTATTGTTCCTGGAGCAGTCCATTCTGGGCTGCACTCTGCTCCATGTATGGTACAATAGACTCTTCTCAGCAACCATCTAGGCACTCCTGGGCTGGAGACCTACTTCCTTGTGTAGCTCTAGAATTTGTTCAGAGCCATTTTTTACAGGTGTTCGGAGGGATTTGGGGGAGAGCTTAAGTGAGTTCCTGTTTTCCAGCTGCCATCTTGTCTCCACCTCGCAACTTTTTTTCTTTCTGTCTGTTCCTTGAAGAATGTACCATCTGTAATGAAGAGATGCTTCCATTCTGATGCTAAGCTCAGTTGATTCATGACCAATAATGCCTTACTGGCTATGGCCAATCTAATCAATCCACTGGGTGACTTCTTTGCTTCTATGTGTCTGAGCTACTCCTGCGCTGTGGTAGACTTACTCTTCAATGGTAGCATCCATCACTTCCAGTTTCTAGCTTAGTTGATGCATTTCTAAATGTCCTTATGCTCCTCTTTCTCTCTCTTTCCTCTTATTCTTCTGGGTTTAGACTCTGGGTCTTCTCTTCACACAACTGCACCTTTGCTTATGGTTAATAACCAAATTCTTACCTTCTATTTATAATCAGATAAATTATGCTTGTCTTCTAATCAGAGAACAATTCTGGTGTCTGTATTTCTCCAGTCCATACAGCTTGTCATGTTCAAAATGAGCAACTATATATAAAACAAATAAACTGTAACCAGAAATATGGTCTATACCACTATTACAATTCTTGAGGGATAACTGTTAAATTTTCAGTGTGAACATTTTGACACCTAGAAAATTAGAACTGTCAAATGGTACAGATTATGACTTGATTTATTGTATTTTGATTGTCTGAACTTAAGAAGATTATGGAGTAAATGTTAATAAATCAGATTAAACTTATAAGTATGTTGTGTTTTCCAGAGAGCCTGTTTTTTTTTGGGGGGGGGCAGGGCAATTGGGGTTAAGTGACTTGCCCAAGGTCACACAGCTAGTACCTGTGTCAAGCATCTGAGGCTGGATTTGAACTCAAGTCCTCCTGACTCTGGGGCTTGTGCTCTACTCACTGTGCCACCTAGCTGCCCCAAGAGAGCCTGTTGTTAAACATTGCCAGCATATCCCTGAACATAACCCTAGAACTTTGAGTAAATTTAACTAGTACAGTACCTTACAAAAGGAAGAACTTTCGAGATCTAAGTTCCCATGTTGCTCAGAAGGTCTGATAGTATCCAGTCTTCTAGAAATCTTAATGAAGGCTGGAATGGTTTGCCCTTACCAAAGGCAGGGCCATCCTATTTAAACTCCATTTTTCCACATTACATATGGATTGGTTCTTTTCAGACCCAGCACTGAATACATGCTTCCATTCTGAATGGTTAAGCTTACCCTTCTAATAAATGGCATCCTTTGTTTTAAGGTAAACAGAGCTGAATTGTACTTCAGTGATCATTATTTGTAGAAACTGGATGTGCCCAGGGAAGGGTTTGGGATGGATTAACAAGGTCAACATAAAAATAAGCTGAAAATTTCTTTAAGTTTGAAAAGGCCCAAGACATTACTCATTGCAGAGCCAGGCAGGGGTCATCATATCAAGTAACAAATCTACGTGACACAAATTTGAGGGGCACTTTTAAAAAGACCCCTATCCCAGATTAAAAACAAATACTTCTGGCCACCTAGCAAGACATCTGAAATTCCACTATTAGAGATTCATTTCCTTGAATCTTGAAGGGGTTACTTGTGTGGTTTTCATTGTTGCTGTTATTTTCAAGTATCACTATTAAAACGCAAGTATGACAGAGAGTAATAAAAGTTTAAGCCTAATCACATGTCGTTAGCACTAGCTAATTAGGCAGTGTGATACAGGATAGAATGAAAGGGTAGGGAAGAGTTGGGGTACTAAAGAGAATTAAAAACACAAAGCAAACAACATTAGGTTTTCAATTTTTCTTGAGGCCAGTCCTGTGCTGAGGCTGGATGTTACCCCCCTTCTTTATCTAAATAATATTTTCCCTTCTCAATCACAAATTAAAAACAAATTTTAACATCTGTTTTTAAAAATTTTCAGTTCAAAATTCTCCCACTTCCTTCCTCCCTCCCCCTTCCCTGAGATGTTAAGTAATCTTATGTAGGTCGTATATGTACAATCATGCAAAACATATTTCCATATTAGTCATGTTGTGAAAGAAAACAGACCAAAAAATTGTTTTAAGTGAAAAACAGTATGCTTCATTCTGCATTCAGACTCCACTAATTCTTTCTCTGGAGATGGATAGCATTTTTCATCATCAGTCTTTTGAAACTGTCTTGAATCATTGTACTGTATTGCTGGGCAAAGCTAAGTGACGCACAGTTGAACATCATACAATATTGCTGTTACTGTGTACAATGTTCTCCTGGTTTTGCTCACTTTACTTTGCATCAGTTTATGCTCATCATTTCTTATAGTGCAATATTACAATTATAAACCACAACTTGTTCAGCCATACTGAAGTGTAGCCCCTCAATTGCCAATTTTTTGTCACCACAAAAAGAGCTGCTATAAATATTTTGTGCATATGGATCCTCTTTCTCCTACCCTTTAAAAAAAATCTTTTTGGGGATATAGATCTAGGAGCGGTATTGCTGGATCAAAGGATATGCATAGTTTTATCATTCTTTGAGCATGGTTCCAAATTGCTCAACCAAATGATTGGATCAGTTCACAATTCTACCAAGAGTCCCAATTTTCCCACATTCCCTCCCAGATTTATTATTTTTCTTTTCTCTCATATTAGCCAATCTGATAGGTGTGAGGTGGTACTTCAAAGTTACTTTAATTTCTATTTCTCTAATCAATAGTGATTCAGAGCATTTTTTATAGATAGTTTTGATTTCTTCCTCTGAAAACTGCCTGTTCATATCTTTTGACCATTTATCAATTGGGCAATGACTCATATACTTCCAAATTTGACTCAATTCTCTCTATATACTTGAGAAATGAGGCCTTTTTAGAGATACTTACTGTAATCCCTCCCCCGCCCCATTTCTGATTTCCTTCTAATCTTGGCTACATTGTTTTTCCTTGTGCAAAAACTTTTAAATTTAATATAATCAAAATTATCCATTTTACATCTTGTAATACTCTCTATTTCTTGTTTGGTTATAAATTCTTGTCCAAAGATAAGGTAAATGATTTCTAGCTCCTCTAATTTGCCCAGGGTATCACCATTTGTCTCTAAATCATGTACCCATTTAACTTTATCTTGGAATATGGTATGAGATGTTGGTCTATAACTAGTTTTTGCCAAACTGTTTTCTAGTTTTCCTAGCAGTTTTTGTCCCAAAAGCTTGGATCTTTGGGTTTATCAAACACTAGATTACTATGGTCTTTTACTACAATGTATTGTGTACATAATCTATTCCCACCACCCTATTTCTTAGCCTGTAACAGATTGTTTTGATGACTATCACTTATTAAGAGTATAAAATATAATTTGAGATCCAGTGCAATTAGGCTACTTTCCTCCACATTTTTTTCATTAACTTCTTTGATATGCTTAACCTTTTGTTCTTCCAGATGAATTTTGTTATTATTCTTTCTAGCTCTACAAAATATTATTTTAGGTAATTTGATTGATATTGCATTGAATAAGTAAATTAATTTAAGTGGAATTATAATTTTTATTATATTGGTGCAGTCTACTCATGAGAAATTAATATTTTTCCAGTTGTTTAGATCTGACTTTATTTGTGTGAAAGGTGTTTTATAGTTGTGTTCATATAGTTCCTGGGTTTGGCTTAGCATGTGTAATGGTAATTTAAATTTGAAGATCTTTTCCACCCATTAATAGGCCCATGTGACCTGCTCATGTCACAGGAAGTCTAAATCATATGTGGTGGGAGGAGCTTGATGAATGGGAGGAACAGGAAAGGGTGGAGCAGGAAATGCTCAGAGCAAGTTAGAACTGTGGGAAGAGAAGGACACAGGCAAGGAGTTAGCTAGGATTTGTGGGTGTTTGTGGGAAGGTTCCAGCAGGGGGTAGGCTAATGGGATGGCAAGGCTCCATGCTGTGATATTGTGTCATAAGTTCTTTGCTGCTATGATGAAATAGGCTTATTAGTTTTGAGATCTGGTTGCTGCTTGGTTGAATTGGACTTACTGGTTTTGGGATTTGGTCCTCTGGTGTCTGAATAAATGTTTTACTTCTTCTACCTTTTATATGGAGAGTCTCTTATATTTTGCCATGAGGAACTACACAGGCATATTCACAATTATCGTTGATGTGATTATTGCCTTGCTGATACAGCATGTAGACTCCCAAGTATTTTCTATTGTCTACAGTTATTTTAAATGAAATTTCTCTTTCTATCTTTTGCTGCTGGACTTTGTTAGTAATATGTAGAAATGCTGATGATTTATGTGGGTTTATTTTATATGACTTTGGTAAAGCTGCTAATTATTTCAACTAGTTTTTTAGTTGATTCTTTAGGATTCTCTAAGTATACCATCATATCATCTGCAAAGAGTGATAGTTTTGTTTTCTCATTGCCTATTCTAATTTCTTCAATTTCTTTTCTTTCTCTTATTATTTTTTTTCTCTTTCTCTTATTATTATTTGCTAGCACAATAGTGAATAATAGTGGTGATATGGGCATTCTTGCTCCACCTTTGATCTTATTGGGAGCTTATCCCCATTATAATAATGCTTGATGACAGTTTTAGATAGATACTGATAATCATTTTAGAGAAAGCTCCATTTATTTCCATGTTCTCTAATGTTTTTGATAAGGATGGGTGTTGTATTTTTGCCAAGAGCTTTTTCTGCATCTGTTGAGATAATCATGTGATTTCTGTTGGTTTTGTTATTGATATGGTCAATTATGCTGATAGTTTTCCTAATATTGAACCAGCCTTGCATTCCTGGTGTAAATCCCACAGAGTCATAGTATATGATCTTCATAATATATTGCTATAATCTCCTTGTTCTGGTATTTTATTTAACATTTTTGCATCAATATTCATTACAGAAATTGGCCTAAAGTTCTGAGGCCAGATGTTTAGTCACATAATGGTAAGCCCATTGGTCAGCTGTCCTGAAGAGACAATATTAATCAGTGGCAAAAGCTGCCCCCCCCCATTTTATAGGTAAGAAAGCTGAGACCATAGAGAAGTGACCTGTCTAATGTCCCAAGTAATTTCTCTTCTATGGCCTCAGCTTTCTTATCTATGAAATGGGAGGAAGGTGAACTACAGCTCCCTTCCTTAGATTCTAAATCCTGTGATCTAGATAGTCTTGTTAAGTTGTTCAGTTATGTATAACTCTTCATGTCCCTGAGGACCATACTGTCCATGGAGATTTCTTGGCAAAGACACTGTGGTGGTTTGCCATTTCCTTGTCCAATGATCCAGGTATGTTGCTTTTAAAAATAAATTGGCTAAGCTGAAGGCCCTACTCAGCACTTTACCTGTCATCTCATCGATTAGGGAATTTCCTAGGATGATGCATATTTCAATCCATCCATGCTTGTTCATACTTTGCAACTGTTATCCATATTCCCTCAAAAGTCCCCCAGAGAGGGTCTACCTAACTTGCTTTGGGACTTTCTTGCTTTTTCTTGACATCAAGAAGATATCAGTGGAGTACTCTAGGTGTCTACCTGACCAAGCCATCTTCTCTTCCTCTCATCCAGTTTCTTGATGACATGCTACATCCTTTATTATTGTTTTTCGTTGGAGTCCCTCATTGGTTATATGTTGGAATCTACTCACATGCCCCATGTACCCCTTCAATGCCTTCTCTATCATACTCAACTTTAGTTTTTTGGAGGTGGTGGTCTTACACATCTTACTATTATTATTACAACAATGACAAAATGTTAATATTGAAAAGCCTGGTATTTGCTTCCATCAGTAACTTGGGGTCAGAAAGAGAGTTGCACATTTCCCAAGGCAATCTATTCTCCTCTTTACCTTTTGACCTTTGAGCCTACTTCATTGTTGGCCTGAACTATATACGAAAGATGCACATACCCTTGAATGAGCTCTATGTAGTAGTCATCTAAAGGCGTGCTGCCATTTGAGCAATAGACATGGATCTGAACAATTGGCCTTCTTCCTCCACTTGGTCTGTCTTCTGTGGGGTGGGGTGGGGGGGCATGTCAGACTCTCTTGGGTGATTACAGATCTCTTCCAAGTGGTTCTGCAGTATCCTGGGATTGATGTAATCATAGCAACATCATCCACCTAGAGGAGTCCTACTCCAGTGCCTGATTGTGTGAGCATGGGTTCTCAAAAGCTCTGCCAGGGAATTAGGCACTCTGTTAGGTTCTACTATGCTTGGAAAGCTTTGAGGATTTCTCTAGTAACAGACTGAGTCTGTTTTCAAGGACAAGTCTAGGTTATCATAGGCACATCATCAGTAACCTGGCTACCTGATGATGAGAATATTCTAGCCATGAAATCCCCAAATGTGTTTAAATCCATTCTAATAAACCTAAGCCCCCTACTATAGGAGAGACATTGTTAGGTGGTGCTATAGAGAAATTTAAAAAAAAAAAGAATAGAACTGACTATACTTTGAGCAGCTAGGTGGCACAGTGAATAGAGTGCCAGGCCTGGAGTCAAGAAAATCTGAGTTCAACTCTAGCCTTGAGCATTTACTGGCCTTGCCCTCAAAGAACTTAATTCTATTGGGGCAACCAACTCATACAGAAATGAGTAAGTACCAAGGAAAGGCCAAGCCATTTTGGGGTCAGAGAGAAGCAGCATTACCAGGATTCAAACTTAATATCTTCTGAGACCAAGCCCAGCATTCTATCCATTAAGTCCCTGTAATGGCAAGCAAAGTGGGACTTTTCGTTTTGCTCTTTTTTCTTTTGGAATTCTAGTTCTTCCCAGCACTAAGGTAATCAAGTGCCTTTGACTGAGACTTGCCTTTGTTTGAATCAAGAGACTTTGATTAATCAAGAGTCTTTGATGACGTGCTTAAGTCGCAAGAAAGCTTAAGTCACATGAGTTCAAGTTACACGGTTGTGACTCCCTCTAGGCACTTATCCTGAAGAAGTGTATATATATTCTGAGGCTAGCATTTTGCTTTGGGGGGCTCACTCATTGGAAGACTGTTACTGTGATTTGGCCAGATGAGACTCTGGATAGCCATTAAGGAGCCCCCTGCCCCCCGCCTTTGAAAATCCAGACACTGGTCCTTCTCTCTCTGGTAACTATGTATGTATTGCTATGGACACACAGAAGCCCTGTCTGCTGATTTGTGTTATTTTTTCTGTTTGTATAATTTCTGCTTGTATTTGCTCCAAAGTTCAGGGTGCTGACTTTCCCCCCTGAATTAAGTGAATGATATATGTAAGGTTAATTAAAGTGAGATTGTAAACCCCTTAAAGTTACTTGTCTTAGAAAAGCGTATCAAAGAACCTGTGCTAGCAGCCCTCCTGTGCTGGTGTTATTGGCCTTACACCTCCACAGTAGCTGCAAGTAATATTGTTACAGTCCCCTAGGAAACTCGAGGGAATCATGGAAAGGACTGTGGTTGGAAGAGTCATTTGAACTTAGTCTTGAACAGATCTATAGATTTGAAGAATAGGGAGAGCATTGCAGGCATGGAAGAGAGCTTCTGCTCTGCATCATTAACATTTTTTTCTATCACTTTTTAAAGTCTAGACAATCAATAAAACAAGAAATCAAGTACTGATTTGTAGATTTCTGATGTGCAAATGCTCAGATTGAAAGTTTACCAACCTCTATCACACTGTTGAACCTAAGGATCAGAGTTGAAAAGTGATTTGCCTAAGCTCACAGAGCTGCAGTGAGAGCTCAGGGCTCTTGACTTAGAGTAGATGTCTTTTTTTTTTACTTAGAGCAATGTGGGAAACACAGCATGGACAACTGACTATTGGTTACTTAGGAAATACAACAACGAAAAAGAGTTATGAGAAAAGTCAAAAGAATCATTTTAGACCTTGGGCTATTAGAGCCCAAGATAAATTGAATATACCTTTTCTCTCTATTCTGTTCCTGCAGGATTACCTTTCTTCTGAGTGACAGTGTATCAGACCATATAGAGAGAGCTAGCCTTGAAACAGGGAAGACCCGAGTTCTCAGCCTTGCCTTTTACATATCCTGGTTTCGTGACCCTGAGTAATTCACGTAACTTCTCAGAATTCTGGGCCAATGGTGTCACCCTCAAATAGAAATGGATCCCTGCTGGTTATAGATTGATTTAGAACACCACGAATTAACATTATCTATGTTGTATGTATCTTTATGTATTTACTTTGTTAAACGTTTCCCTGGGGGGCGGAGCCAAGATGGCGACCAGAAAGCAGTAACTGGCGTGAGCTCCCCACCAAATCCCTCCAAAAACCTATAAAAAAAATGGCTCTGAACCAATTCTAGAGCTGCAGAACCCACAAAGTGGCAGAGGGAAGCAGGGCCCCACCCCAGGACAGCCTGGATGGTCTCTGGGTAAGGTTGGTCACACACGGACC
>CM053623.1:336492268-336519507 GCA_028646595.1 Phalanger gymnotis | reverse complement strand
AAGGAAGGAAGGAAGGAAGGAAGGAAGGAAAGAAGGAAGGAAGGAAGAAGGAAGGAAGGGAGGAAGGAATAAAGGGAGGAAGGAAGGAAAGGAAGGAAAGAAGGAAGGAAGGAAGGAAGGAAGGAAGGAAGGAAGGAAGGAAGGAAGGGAGAAGGGAAGAAAGGAAGGAGGGAGGAAGGAAGGAAGGAAGGAAGGGAGGGAGGGAAGGAGGGAGGAGGGAAGGAGGGAAGGAGGGAGGGAGGAAGAGAACCTGCTTTTCAGAGAAGCTTGAATAGTCTCTATTTCTGGTTTTCAGAACCCCTCACAAATGAAAATTCATTTCCTCCTCAGATTTCTCTTCTGGATGAATAATTCTTTGGACATTTGAAATCAGTTTTGTATGGGACAGAATTTTTAAATAATAGGAGAGACATCCTTAGGAGGAACAAAGTAAATTTATTTCACAAACCTTGCAAGATTTGGGCACACCTCCATAATGGAGGAGGCGAGGTAAAAGGGGACCTATCCTAATTTATACTCTTAATGAAAAAGATTCCCACCCACCTCTATTCCTTCTCACCATTGGCTGGGAGGTGGGCTTAAAGTCTAGGTGCAAAAACTACACAGAGGACCAAGGTTGATCCAGTCCATTCAAGTTTTTCCCTATCAGAACTCTACTGCCTGGGTGGCGCCTGAAAGTCTAGGGGAAGGAGAGACCTTCCTAGAGCAAAGAACAAATAGCTCACAGGAAATTCATTATCTTCTAACATCTGAGAGAGAGAGGGAAGGGCATGCCTTCCAAAATTACAAGGCCAAATCCCCAAACCTCTCCATTAGACATACCCTGTGAAGTCTTCACAATTATCCATCCCATTCAGTTTGATTTTTCAACATTTTAATAATAGTCACTTTTCTTCCCACTTTTACCCTCTCCTCATTTAAATATCCTTTACAAAGTTGCCAAAGTTACCTCCTCGGTCCCATCCCTTCTCAGTTTCCAAAATCTCTCTACTGGTTCCTGGATAAAGTTCAAATCTCTTTGAATGGCAATCCAAGTCCTTCCTACTAGGGCCCCAGGTGACCTTGAAAGTTTTATCTCGTAGTATTCTTCTCTGGAAAAACTAAACTACTCTTTGTACCTCTCAATCCCTGACCACGCCCTAGGTTTTCCCACCTCCACACTTTTGCTCATTCTGCCCCTAGAATATCAAGATATCAGAGATAGAAGGACTTCAAAGTCTTCTAGTTCAACTATTAAACTTTACAGGTAGGAAAAGTGAGGCCCAAAGAGCTAAAATAAACTGTCAAATGTAACACAATTAGTTAGTGATCACATAACCCAACCACCTCATGATACCCTATAGAGTTTATTTCTCCCCAATTGCATTGTTAACTGCAAAGCAGGGTGATAAGGTTTGAGGTGGGGGGATTCAGGGACACCCCAAAGACCAGGGTACAGGAAGTGGGTTGCCTGGAATGAATTCATGGACTCAAGCATTCTTCAAGTCAAGGTGGCAAAGATAACGTTATCTTAATATCAATATAGCAGTCAGAACTCCTTAGGGAATGTAATTACACTCCTTAAGGAACTTGCAACTTAACAGGAATGATGCTAAAGCTTATATAGGAAAAATAGTGGATTATATGCCAGATATGCTAATTAGGTGATAACTTAGAACTTGGTCACTGGTGTCATTCACTATTGGAAACCAGGGGAAGGGGTTTCTCAGGGGCGGACTTTTGGTCTGTTATATCTGTAGCAAGATAGCTTTGAGAGCTGATAACTATAGCTTGACCTCTGGATTGAATATGTAACTTTGGAAATCAGTACATTATTATTATTCTGTGCCTACAAGACAGTCCTGTTTTTACAAGAGAATTTCTTCAGAGGTCAGCTTGTCCTTGTGATGGAGAAAGATAGTTTATTTTACTGGGGCCTGCTTATGAGTAATTGCAGGGAAAGGTAATTTGTCTTACTGGGGCCCACTCAGAAGTTATTGGTAGGCATAGTGTCCTTAGAGTGGAGAGAAAACTGTCAGGGACAGGGCCCTGAGGCTAGAAAGAAATGTGATCTTTGAAACTGGGGTCCAAGCACAAGTACCCAAGCACTTCATCAAGGGAGATGCTATCAGCTATTTCTTCCATATCTCAGTGCTGGACATGCACTAAATGTTTTGAATAGTATTTTGTAATATTTCCTAACAGTTTATCATTTGCCTTTGTAAGGCTAGCCCTCTAAACATGCTAGTGATTTCTTCATTTGTGTCATGCCTATTAGTGGGAATGCTGCAGCTGGTAATCTGACTACCGCTGTGTAGACTGACCAGGGAAGCTATACATAGGCAAGTTCACAGGATCAAAGGTTTCAAATCTGGAAAGATCCTTCCAAGACAGTGTCATGCAATGGAAAGAAGGATGGGTGAAGTCAGAAGAAAATTCATTCAAATCCTGGACCTGTGGGACCACGGAAAAGTTACTAAACATCTCTCATCTTCAGTTTCCTCATCTATAAAATGAGAGGATTAAACTAGATTCAGCTCTTCCAGGCCTAAATATATGATTCTATCAGATCTGCTACTATCTGTATTCATCCATTTAACAATAAAATCTGAAGACAGGAAATGATCCTGGCTTTTCAAAGCTAGCCAGTACAATCCATACTCCAACTCAACTACTGACCTCGCTGGCTTCCTCTGAGTTCCAACTAAAATCCCACTTCTACAGAAAGTCTTCTCCAACCCTTCTTAATTCTAGCACCTTCACTCTTTTGTCCTGTACATAGCTCGTTTTGTATATATTTGTTCTTTTGTTGCCTCCCTCATTAGATTGTAAGCTCCTTGAGGACAGGGACTGTCTTTTGCCTCCTTTTGTATCCTCAGAGATAAGCATAGTGCCTGCCATAGACCAAGTACTTAAAAATTGTTTGCTGAATGAATTGCTGAACTTGGACTTATAGTCCTGAGAACAGATTATATATCTTAGGTGAGGACCAATCTGCCTAAATGACAGACTCAACAGCAGGTCAGCTGTGGAGTCAAGGATCTTTTAAGCATAGAATAATAAATCTAGAGCTGTAAAAAACTGATGACATCGAGCCCAGTTTTCCCCCATTTTGCAGATGAGTAAACTGAGGCCTAAAAAAGATAAGTAATATGCTTAAGGTACCACAGGATTCAAACCTAAGTCTTCTTGATGCCAAACCCAGCCTTCTGAGAGTGTTAACTCTCTTATCAAATCTTCAAGACTTTCTATTAGAGTATAGGTTATAATAGGTCATGATCTGTCTGTGGAGCCACCACCCACATTGACAACATCACAAATGCCTGGTATGAAAATGGACTCTTTGTACTTTATCTTCTTACTTAGCTATGAGTTCCATGATATCACAGCCCACATCAAATCCAACCCCATAAGCTTTTATTAAGCACCTACTATGTATATGGCACAGTAACAGGTGTAGGGGATAGAAAGGAAAAGCAAAAATAGTACTGACCCTCAAGGAACTTAGTTCTATGTCTTAATCTAAACTCAGCAACTAGGTGGCACAGTGGATAAAGTGCTGGGCCTGGAGTCAGGAATCTTCCTGAGTACAAATCCGGCCTCAGATGCTTACTAGCTGTATGACTCTACCCTGTTTGCTTCAGTTTCCTCATCTGTAAAATGAGATGGAGAAAGAAATAGCAAACCACTCAAGCATTTCTGCCAAGAAAACTCCAAATGAGGTCATGAAAAGTCGAACACAACTGAACAACAACAAATTAAACTTTGTGTATCCCCTACTGCCTAGCATTGGGTTATTCATGCCATAAATGCTTGAGGAGTGTTTGTTGAATGAAATCACCTGGAATGGAATTCACAGGATCCTAGGATTCAGAACCAGAAAGGGTCTTAGATCACTTAGTCTGATGCCTTGCTGAATTCTCTGAAACCTTCTTCCAAGTCCCTACATCTTTCTTCATTTGGGGAACTCTGCAGAACGGAATGTTGTATTTTAATAAGATCAAAAGCTAAAAGAGGATATAAATAGAAATGTGAATCCACAGTTCTTCCTACAATGCTCCTCCTTGTTCACCCCAGGCTCTACTGGATGGCTGGCTCCTCAGAGTCTATTTGCTAAGCATAACCTCTATAATAACTCCTCTGCCCAAGCAGCCAATTCTTCCCATCCCATGTGGCTTGCTGGCTCTTCTTCCCTCCTAATGTTCACTTTCCATGTGATCACTACATCGCTGGAATGCCCCACAGCCATATGGAATTTTGAGCTTCTATTTCCAGAACCATGGCCAGCTCCCTCCCACCTCATCTCCCAGACCTCAGGAGTTCTTCAAACAGAAGAAATTTGGTTTCCTCTGTAGTTTTCCAATGCACAGAAACTGTGCCTTTAAAGAAACTTGGAGTCTGGAACAAGTAATTTAAGGAAGAGGCAATATATGACACAATTAGTAGAAAAATTGAATCATCAAATATTAGAAGTGGCAGAGACCACAGAAATCATCTAGCCCAACCCCCTTATTTTATAGATGAGTAAACTGAGGCACAGAAAGATTAAGTGAATTGTCCATAAAGACAATGCTGTCACTGGAACCAAAACCTAGGTCTTTTTTATATATACAATTTATTTATTTTTAGTTTTCAACATTCTTTCCATAAGATTTTGAGTTTTAAATTTTCTCCCCCTCCCTCTTTCTCTTTCCCCTGCCCCAAGATGGCATACAATCTGATATAAGCCCTACTTACACATTCATATTAAACATATTTTCACATTAGTCAGGATGTAAAGAAGAACTAGAACTAATGGGAGGAACCACAAGAAAGAAGAAACAAAACAACAAAAGAAAGGTAGAGCAAATAGTCTGCTTCTATCTGCAAGCAGACTCCATATTTCTTTCTCTGGATGTGGATGTCATTTTCCATCACGAGTCTTTTGGAGGTGGCTTAGATCCTTGTATTGCTGAGAAGAGCTAAGTCTATCAGTGAGTCATCGCACAATATGGCTGTGTACACTATTATCCTGGTTCTGCTCATTTCATTCAACATCAATTCACATAAGTCTTTTCAAAGTCTGCCTGCTCATCATTTCTTATGGAACAATAGTATCCCATTACATTCATATATCACAACTTATTTATCCATTCCCCAACTGATGGACATCCCCTCAATTTCCAATTCTTGGCCACCACAAAAAGAGCTGCTATAAATATTTTTGCACATCTGGGTCCTTTTCCCGTTATTATGATCTCTGGGATACAAACCTAGAAGTGGTATTGCTGGGTCCAAAGGTATGCACAATTTGGTTGCCCATTGGGCATCCTTCCAAATTGCTCTCCAGAAAGGTTGGATCAGTTCAAAACTCTACCAACAATGCATTAGTGTTCCCATTTTTCCACATCTCCAACATTTGTCTTTTTTGTGTTTTGTCATGTTAGCCAATCTGACAGGTGTGATGTGGTACCTCAGAGTCATTTTGATTTGCATTTCTCTAATCAACAATGATTTAGAGCATTTTTCCATATGACTATAGATAGCTTTAATTTTTTCCTCTGAAAACTGCCTAGAACCTAGGTCTTTTGATGCCTAGATGTCTGTGCTTTCTATCATGCCATTGCCTTTTTAGTCATGAGAATGCACATCCATTTCTTAATTCATTTGAATGTGTATTAATATGTTCATCTGAAATCCTAGGACATAAGCTTCCTCGACTATGAATATTCTAATGGCCCATCATTAACTCAACCATACTAAAGAGCTGATTGTCAAAAACTACAAAGAAAAATCAAACTCAATTATTCAAATTCATAGTGCTCCATATTTGGTCAGAGGTAGGAAAACTCATTATAGACTAAAAGCTGGAATAGACTTCGGAGGTTTTCCCATCCACCTCTCCCCATTTTCCAGGTGAGGAAGAAGGGAAGTGTCTTATCCAAGGTCACAGAAGTAATAAGTGGCAGAGAGCTGGGATTCACACTCAGACCCTCTGGCTGCAGACCTTGTCTGTGACTTATAATCTTAGGGAGCTGCTTGGGGTATTGAGAAGTAAAGTCACAGTCACAGTCACCCAACTGTTGTGTGTCAAAGGCCAAGCTTGAAACAGGTCTTCTTGACTCAAAAGCCAATTCTTTGGGTACTATGACAGACTGATTCTCCCAAGCTTCTTCCACACTATATACAGTTTTTACTAAATATTTATTACTTTCCAGTATGCCAGGTTGACCAAAACAGATATGACCAAACTTCCTAGGTTTGGCCCTTGGTTTAAGGTCATCATGTCTGTGACAAGTAAAAAGAAGAACACTGTAGGGTAGAGAATTTGGGGTGGAGAGAGGCTGTTGTAGCTGTCTCCTTCAAATCTTTGTAAAGCAGATGAAGATCTGTAAACAATGTTTTACATATTGATTCCTGAAGAATTATTGCTTTGCTCTGGCCCCCAATTTTACTCCTACTGAGCTTTTCTTGTTTATCTCCTTAAGGAGATACATAATGGACACTCCCTCCCTGCTCTGACCTCCTCCCAACACACACACACACACACACACACACACACACACACACACACACACACACACGGTTTCATTTTAAAGGGAAAAGAAAGGGGATGGAGATTTTAAAACATAAGTTCCAATATCATTTGAACACTAGAATTAGACAGTGCTAATCTATCCACAAAGATAAAGCCCCAACTTCAGATGGATTTCACAGCTCAGACATTAACTAACAGCTCAGCATTTCTAAAGCAAATTTCTAAAACCTAAGCTCTTGATTTACACAGATAAGATCTTCTGAATTCCATGGGGAAATAAATCTTTCTTTCAAACATAGACATTAAAGTTTGAAAATAAAACAAGATAAAACTAAAAAACCAAACAACCTGGTTCCCAGTTCAGAAAAGACTTGGAGAGGCAGTAGAGTGGATTAGACTGTCAAAGGGCAACAATGGAGCAGAATGAGCAGTGAGCTTAGAATTGGAAGACATGGGTTCAAATCCTGACTGCAACTTACTAAATGTTTTTCCCTTGACTAAGTCAGTTCAATTTCTCCATCTGTAAAATGAGGAGGTTGGATTAGATGAGCCCTAAGGCCTCTTCTGCCTCTAAATTCTCTAGTTCTATCATCCTACCTCTAATATCCATAGTTCAAAATATAGACAGTGCAGCCTCAACTAACATATGCAGTCCTGAAAAATTGAATTATAGCAAGTCCCAACTTACTTTTCCAGCTTTATCTCCTACTTACCATAATGACACCATATATACATAATTATGTGCTTTTACTGGCTGTGTGGCCATGGGCCAATCACTTAATCTGTCTGGGCCTCATTTTCCTACTGGGTAAAATGAAGTGAGTGGATTAGGTAACCTCTCAGGCCCTTTCCAACTTTAAAGCTGTAAACCTAGAAGTAAAGTACTTCATGGTTTTCCAAGAAGTTCACATTCATGACTTCAGTTATGCCTCATAGAAATTCCATTGGGTAGACAAGGCAGTCCTAATTATCATTTTACATACAAGGAAAGTAAGTCCAAAGGCCCATGGCCAATTAATGGCCTAGCTTGCCTTTGAACTCAGGTTTTCTGGGTTCTTTCCAAGTTTTCTTTTTTTTACTACAGCATAATAGCATATGTTTCTCTCTCTCTCTCTCTCTCTCTCTCTCTCTCTCTCTCTCTCTCTCTCTCTCTCTGCCTCCTCTCTCCCCCCACACCCCCACACAGCCATCTGTCCCCTCTGTCATCTCTTTCTCCTCTCTCCCCTCTATATCTGAGGCTAGATTGGAACTCATGAAGATGAGTCTTTCTGCTACTCTTTCTGTTAAAAAACAAAATTTGCTCTGATTACCTGACCTCAGAGAAAGTAGGTCTTGAATTAGAAACAAAAACTTTCTCAGATTGAGGTTGGGGAGAATTGTAAACAGAATGATTTAGCTAAATTAGGGAAAAGCCCAAGTTATCCAGAATAGTTTTTAAGCATTTTTATCCCTCCTAAGTACCTATAACTGATTTCGAGCTGCTAATGGTGTTCTTATGTGGTACTGCCAGGCCTGATTTGATAATACTAATTTTTCATGAGATGGCTAGTTATATGTATAAAAATGGATCCTGATGAAGTGATTGTAAAATTTGGCTTTAAATAGCTTAGTTTCCTCTTGTAATATTGTTTCTATGGTTAACTTGCTAAGCCAGTTTTTCGTGGGCAAAACTATAAAAAACAGTTAAGTTTGGTAGAAGCCTGATGAATTCTGAATCAATATAGGTTAAAATCAGAGGCAGCTAGTTGGTTCAGAGGATAGGGCCTGGAGTCAGGAAGACCACAGTTCAAATCCAGTCTCAGAGACTTACTACCTATGTGACCCTGGGCAAGTCACTTAACCTCTGCTTGCCTTAATCCACTGGAGGAGGAAATGGCAAACCACTCCAGTATCTTTGCCAAGAAAACTTCATGGACATTATAATCCATGGGGTCATGCAGAGTCAGACATGACTGAACAACTGAAATTCTAGTGTAAGTCAAAAAAAAAATCTTTCTCACCACCAATGAAGAGGAAATTAAAGCAATAAGTAGGAGCTATTTTGCCCAATTACATGGCAATAAATCTGACAATCTTAATGAAATGGATGAATATTTACAAAAATTGCCCAGATTAACAGAAGAGGAAATAAAATACTTAAATAACCCCATAAATTTAACAAGCCATCAATGAACTCCCTATGAAAAAAATCTCCAGGGCCAGATGGATTTACAAGTGAATTTTATCAAACATTTTCAGAACAATTAATTCTAATACTATAGAAACTAATTGGGAAAATAGGCAAAAAAGGAGTTCTACAAAATTCTTTTTATGATACAGACATGGTGTTGATATCCAAACCAGAAAGCGCCAAAACAGAGAAAGAAAATTATAGACCAATCTCCCTAATGAATATAGATATGAAAATATTTAATAAAATATTAGCAAAGAGATGACAGCAACTTATCACAAGGATAATACACTATGTCCTTGTGAGATTTATACCAGGAATATAGGGGTGGTTCAATATTAGCAAAACTATCAGCATAATTGGTCGTATCAACAACAAAACTAACAGAAATTATATGACTATTTCAATAGATGCAAAAAAAAAGCATTTGACAAAATACAACAACACCATTCCTATTAAAAACACTAGACTGCATCAGAATCAATGGATTTTTCCTTAAAATGATAAGCAGCATTTATCTAAAACCATCAGCAAGCATTATATGTATTGGGGATAAGCTAGACGCATTTCCAAATAAGATCAGAAGTGAAACAAGGATGTCCATGTAACAACAATGTGGCTAGTAGCTACTGTAGCTGTATAAGACCAACAACAACAGCACACAGGAAGGGCTGCCAACACAGATTCTTTGATCTGCTTTTCTAAAGAAAGCAACTTTAAGGAGTTAATAATCTCAGTTTAATTAAACATACATATATGATTCACTTAGTTCAGGGAGAGAAGATCAGGCCCCTGATCTTCAGAGCAAATCAGAACAGAAATTACAAGCATATATTATAAACAGATCAGGTAGTACAAACCAGTCTATCCATAGCAATACGTGGTTACCAGACAAGCACCAACATCTATCTAGGTTACAAAGAGGGTGGGTGGGAGGGGCTCAGTGTAAAGGGTTCAATGGCTTGCCCAGAGTCTCTCCTCACTCACATTCTTTCAATGAATGTACCCCCAAAATGAAACACCAACCTCAGATCTTTATATGGGTCTCAGGGCCCTGGGGGCTCCAGGCTTACCATTTGAGGTGTGGGAAAGCTCTCAAATTGTCAGTACCACATCAAGTACAATTCAATGACTCTCAATTGTCTTAATGCTGAGAAACATTCCAAGACAAAGAGATCCCTCTTTACCTGCCCATTTCAAAGACTAGACTCATTAAAGGCACTTAAGAGAAGAACAGCAAAAAAACCCTGCCCTGATTACCACTACAATTCACTGTCATCACTGCTATTCCGGTGCTATAATATTGCACTAGAAATGTTAGCTTTAGCAATAAGAGAAGAAAAAGAAATTGAAGGAATTAAAATAAGCAAAGAAGAAATGATAGCATTCTTTGCAGATGATATGATGGTATATTTAGAGGATCCTGGAGAACCAAGTAAGAAACTACTTTGAAATAATAAACAACTTTAGCAAAGTTGCAAAATATAAAATAAAACCACATAAATTATTAGCATTTCTATACAAAGCTCTGCAGCAAGAGATAGAAAGAGAAATTCCATTTAAAGTAACTGTAGATGATATAAAATATTTGGGAGTCTACCTACCAAGTCAAACCCAGGGAATACATGAACACAATTACAAAACACTTTTCACACAAAGTCAGATCTAAATAATTGAAAAAAACATCGGTTGCTGGCGGCTAGGCTGAGCTAATGTAATAAAAAGGACAATTCTACCTAAATTAATGTACTTATTTTTTGCTGTTAGAAATAAGCTTGACACTGAAATTCAGGTATCAAGGGCAATTTATTATTATTGAGAAATCCAAAGGAATTGGTAAACATTCCTGGCCAGAAGTGGACTCTACCCTTCTTTAGGAATACGGAGTGGGGAATACAAGAGTAAGACCAGCTTTACTCTGTTAGACTGACATAGATTTGTGCATCATCAATTCAGTACCTCCCTTCAGAGAATGGATTGGTCCACTCCCTTCTGGGTTACAATCTTTCCTACATACCCTTCCACATGCACATGTTCCCCCCACCACAACATAAGTCCCGTGTTCAAAACTGGCAGAAAACCCCTCCTTGTGGGTGTGTAAGGTAATATTCAATTAGCCAATTAAGCATGTGTGGTACCCATTTTCTCTTCAACCCTTACCATTCTCTGGCCTGTTTAGACTAGTTTTCCTAACATCCTGAGTCTGTGCTTTCTGCAAAAACACAAATTTTATTCCAATTGGCTGGGGACCCATATCCTGGTTAATTTTTATTCCCCTCTTTGTTCAAGCTGACAATTAATTATTCTATGGAACTTAACTAACTCTTCTGTGGAAACCTAACTTTCCCTAACTTTGCCAATCTCTCACAGTGCCACACCAATCAAACTACCAAATAATTATTTTATAGGGCTAGAAAAAAATAATATCAAAATTCATCTGGAAGAACAAAAGGTCCAGAATATCAAAGGAATTAATAAAAAAGAAATGCAAGGGAAAGTAGCCTGGCCATTCCAGATCTAAAATTGTATTACAAAGCAGCGTTCATCAAAATTGCTTAGTACTGGCTAAGAAATAGAGTGCTGAATCAGTGGAATAGGTTAGATCACACAAGACACAGTAGTCAATGACTATAGTAATCTACTGTTTGTAAACCCAAAGACTCTAGCTTCTGAGAAAAGAACTCACTATTTGACAAAAACTGCTGGCAAAACTAGAAAACAATATGACAGAAACTACGTATAGACTAACATCTTACACTGTATACCAAGATAAGGTCCAAATGGGTACATGATTTAGACATAAAGGGTGAAACTATAAGCAAATTAGGAGAGCAAGGAATAATTTACCTGCCAGATCTATGGAGAAACAAAGCATTTATGACCAGACAAGATACAGAGAACATTGTGAAATGCAAAATGGATAATTTTGATTACATCAAATTGAAAAGTTTCTGCACAAACAAAACCAATGCAAAGAAGATTAGAAGGGAAGCAGAAAGCTGAGAAATAATTTTTTTACAGCCAGTGTCTCTGATAAAGACCTCATCTCCAAAATATATAGAGAACTGAGTCAAATTCATAAGAATATAAGCCATTCCCCAATTGGTAAATGGTGAAAGGATATGAACAGGTGGTTGTCAGAGGAAGAAATTACAGTTTTATACAGTCATATGAAAAATGCTCTAAATCACTATTGATTAGAGAAATGCAAATTGTGGTATATAAATGTAATGGAATACTATTGTTCCATAAGAAATGTTGAGTAGGCAGACTTCAGAAAAACCTGGAAACACTTACATGAACTAATGCTGAGTGATGTGAGCAGAACCAGGAAAACAATGTACACTGTAAGAGCAACATCATGTGATGACCAGTGTCAATAGACTTAGCTCTTCTCAGCAGTGCAATGAACTAAGACAATTCCAAAATAATCATGATGAAAAATGTTATCCACATCCAGAGAAAGAACTGTGGAGTCTGAATGCAGATCAAAGCATACTATTTTCTCTATTTTTCTTAAGTTTTTTCTTTCTCATGGATTTCCCTTTGGTTCTAATTCTTCTTTAATGACTAATGTGGAAAAATGTTTAATATTATTGTACGTGTCTAGCCTATATCAGATTGCATGCTGTCTTGGAAAGGGGGAGGGGAAGGAGAGGGAGAAAATTTAAAACTCAAAATCTTATAAAAGCAAATGTTGAAAACTAAAACTAAATAAATAAATATTTAAAAAAAAAACTTTCTCTGAAAGTCCCAGCTGTTGGAAGGTGTTTGCTTCCTCCTGTAGCCTTCAATGATTTAATGTACATTCTATCCTCTAAAAGTATTCCTGTTAAAGGTTTGTTTAAAAGCCCTAAGGCTTTGATCATAATTTCCTCCAATTCATAGGCATGACAAGGGGTTGAAATGAAAAGAAAAGAAATGGCCTCCAACTTCCTAGGGATTCCAGAGGATGGGGATTAAGTCACATTCATCTTTGTAGCTCCCTCACAGTGGCCAAACAGTTCCTTGTACATAATAGATGTGCACTAGATAAATATTTGCCAAGTAAATCATCAATGCTCAGTCCTACAAAGACAATCATCTACTGGGTGCTATCATTTGATTTTCTTTTCTTGAATTACTGACCTCAAAAGTAATTTAGGATATTTACATTTTCTGTGCTTCCCAGAGGACAGTTCTTGCTTACCAAATATCCTATTCCTCCTTCACTAGTTTCATAAATAACTCCCTTCTTTCTTTAAGGCAGGTTCTGATAGGCAGGAATACCTAGAAGTGGCCATATTTTAAGTGAAATAATACAGAATGAGGCAAAGAGCTGGAACTAGAAAGAAATGGATCTATGGAACAAATGGAGAAAAAAGGAAACAGGGCTCACAGAAGTCACTTCTTGTTGTTGTTCAGTGGTTTCAGTCATGTTCAACTCTCCATGACTGTTTTTTGTGAGGGAAAGGGTTCTTGGCAAAGATAGTTGAATGGTTTGCCATTTCCTTCCCCAGCTCATTTTACGGATGAGGAAACTGAGGTCAATAGGGCAAAGTGACTTGTTTAGGATCACACAGCCAATAAGTATCTGAGGTTGGACTGGAACTCATGAAAATGAGTCTTCCTACCCACGTAAATCATCTGCATTTCTCTAAATTACTAACACAGCCCAACAGCAAGAGATAGAAAGAGAAAATCCATTTAAAGTTACTGTAGACATTAAAAAATATTTAAAATATTATAAAATATTACCTGCCAAAACAAACCCAGGGGTTATATGAACACAATTACTAAACATTTTTCACACACAAAAAAATCAGATGTAAATAAATGGAAAAAACATCAGTTGCTCAGGGGTAGGCCGAGCTAATATAATAAAAATGACAATTCTACCTAAATTAATTTACTTATTCAGTGCCACACCAATCAAACTACCAAAAAATTATTTTATAGAGCTAGAAAAAATAATATCAGAATTCATCTGGAAGAACAAAAGGTCCAGAATATCAAGGGAATTAATGAAAAGAAATGCTAGGGAAGGTGGCCTAGACATATCAGATCTTAAATTGTCTTATAAAGCAACAATCATCAAAACCACTTGGTACAAGCTAAGAAATAGAGTGGTGAATGTGTGGAATAGGTTAGGTATAAAAGACACAGTAGTCAATGATTATAGCAATCTACTGTTTGATAAACCCAAAGACCCCAGCTTCTGAGATAAGAACTCACTGTTTGACAAAAACTTCTGTGAAAACTAGAAAATATTGTGACAGAAATAGGGCATAGACCAACATCTGTCATCTATACCAAAAAAAAAGTCCAAATGGGTACATGATCTAGGTATAAACAAATTAGGGGACCAAGGAATAGTTTATCTGTCAGATTTATGGAGAACAGAGGAATTTATGACCAAACAAGAACTAGAGAACATTATGAAATACCAAATGGATAATTCTGATTACATTAAATTGAAAAGTTTTTGCACAAACAAAGCCAATACAACCAAGATTAGGAGGGAAGCAGAAAACTGGGAATTTTTACAACTAGAGTCTCTGATAAAGGCCTCATTTCTAAAATACATAGAGAACTGAGCCAAATTTACAAGAATACAAGTCATTCCCCAATTGATAAATGGTCAAAGGATATGAACAGGAAATTTCCAGAGGAAGAAATTAAAGTTTTATATAGTCATATGAAAAAATGTTCTAAATCATGATAGATTAGAGAGATGCAAATCAAAACAACTCAGAGATACCACATCACACCTATCAGACTGGCTAACGTGACAAAACAGGAAAATGATAAATGTTGGAAAAGATGTGGGAAAGTTGGAACACTAAAGCATTGTTGATGGAACTGTGAATTGATCCAACCATTCTGGAGAGCAATTTGGAACCATGCCCAAAGGGCTATAAAAATGTGCATACCTTTTGACCCAGCAATACCACTTCTAGGTCTGTATCCCAAAGAGGTTATAAAAATGGGAAAAGGACCCACATGTACAAAATTATTTATAGCAGCTCTTTTTGTGGCAGCCAAGAACTGGAAATTGAGGGGATGCTCATCAATTGGGAAATGGCTGAATAAGTTGTGGTATATGAATATAATGGAATATTATTGTGCTACAAGAATAATTAACAGGTGGACTTCAGAATAACTTGTAAAGAGTTATATGAACTGATGCTGAGTGAAGTGAGCAGAACCAGGAGAATACTGTATACAGCAACAGCCAGTATGCTAGAACGGATTTTGATACACTTAGCTCTTCTCAGCAATGCAAGGACTTAAAACCTTTCCAAAGGACTCATGATGGAAAATGCCATCCACATCCAGAGAAAGGATTATGAAGGCAGAGTGCAGAGTGAAGCAGACTATTTTCTCTTTTGTTTCATTTTGTTTTCTTTCTCATGGTTTCTCCCATTCGTTATAATTCTTCTATGCATTATGACAGGGAAAATGTGTTTAATAAGAATGTATGTATAGAGCCCATACCAGACTAAATGCCTTCTTGAGAAGGGAGTGGGTAGAGGGGGGGAGAAAATTTAAAACTTGTGGAAGTGAATGTTGAAAACTAAAAATAAATTAATTAATTAAAAAGAAAAAAGAAAAAGAAAATGAGTTGATTCTAAGCCCTCTATCCATTATGCCACCTAGGCACCCTACACACAAGCAAACATGAAAAGGATCTATCACTGCCAAACACTTCTGTTATGGAAAATCTAGACCTTAGTAGAAAAGTGAGGTCCTAAAGAGTTGCTTAAGACACAGAGAGCTTAAGTGACTTCCCCCAGGTCATCCAGCTAGTAAGTGTCAGAGGCAAGATTTGAAATCTGGTCTTCCTGACCCTAAGACCAACCCCTAGCATTCTGCCTTTATGATTTTTTTTTTGTCTAGACATGTCATCAATATGGCAAAATACTTTTGTGGAACCGCTGAAACATTTTTTAAAATGCAGAGGAGAAAAGAAGGAAGTTCAGATGAATATACAGACAACCAGGACACTTGAAAATCATGTGTTGAGTTTATTATGTATCTTTTATTTGAAAAAATGCAAGCAGTATGATTTACTGTTTCACATGCAATGCTCTTTGTGTCTTAAAACTTGCCTATAGAAATGTTCGGCTTTTGGTAGCTAAGTTCAGAATTTTAAAATTACATTTTTAAAAAATAGGATTGCCTTCCATGGTACAAATGGATGAATCTGTCTGTAACTTCTGTTCTTAGAAGGTGCCCGGAACATTGAGATGTTAAGTCTTTAGCAAGTTAATATATGTCAGAGGAAGGATTTGAACTAGTCTTCCTGACTTTAAGGTAAGCTCTACAGCCACTACAGCTCACTTCCTCTCAAAGACTAAAATAATGCTTAGTACACAGTGGTACAGGAATTTTTTATTTCCTTTTATTATCTTGGACTTTGGGTCATTTCTTCTGCAATTTTTAGTTAACTAAAAATCTGTTTTGATGTTAGCCTCTCCTGAACAAAAGCTGTCCCATGGGATGTAAAAATTTACTTAAGAGCCTTAAGCATGTCTTAGATAAGAAGCCAGAGGAAGAATCTCAACTGTCTGTGACTCAATGGAAATAATAGAAAATGGAAATGGAAAATGGAAAATCAATGGAAAATCCTCTTCCTCAGTCAGGCTAATTGTGAATCTTCTAAATGCAGTTTAATGTGTAACCTGACTTCTTTACCTGTCAAGTTGCTTTGATGAGGTTTGTTTCCTTAAGGGATGTATGAGATTATGATTGTTTAAGTTTGTTCAATTTTTATGAGATTGTAGGAAGTAGGGGACTGTGGATCTATCTTCTCCTTAACTTTTATAGCCTGAGAGGAATATAAAAAAATTGCAATATGTAAATAAATTATTTCTCTCTCACTCTGACATAATTCTGTCTACAAGAAGCCTTCTCAGAATCCTCAGAGTTGTTTGGGTTTTCTCTGAGGCCTGAACCTATGTTGGAGCATGATAATAAAACCTAGGGTTTTTTGCCTTCACAATTTCTGCGTTGTGGCACCCTACCACATGAATGCAGAGAGGAGATATTTCTTCCATAATAATTACTGAAACAAACTGGCTTGAGAAGAGAAAAGAGATGTGGCAACATCAGGTTGGCTTTCTAAAAGAGTGTGACAATTGGTTTCCATGTATTTGGCTGAGGAACAGAGCTGATAAATATATAGACCTGGCTCCCCAGGGTAACGTGTATGGGTATAAGAGGGAGCATCATTGTTACAAAAATGCTTCTTCAGAGAATTTCTCAAAGAGAACATCTAGCTACCCCAAAATAAGGAATCCCTTCTTTAGATTTTCTCCTTTATTTTTGTCTGTATCACTACTGCCTAAGACAGTGTCTAGAACATAGTAAGTGCTTAATGTATGTTCGTAGACTGATTTAAACACGCTTATGGAGGTAAGCACAAGGGATGTTATAGACCATAACCCCCAAATGTGAAAGCCAAATGTGAAAATAAATAAATGAATAAAATCTGGGTTTCTCATTATCCAAATCTCCAGTAAGGACCCCAGGAAGGACTCTTTCATACTATTAGAAGCTGACCTCCAACCGCCTCTAATGCTAAGGCTAGGTTTAACATTACAGAAATGGTATCATGTCTAAAGAGTGCTTTCAAAGTCTTAGAAGTCTCTTATCCTGAAATTGTGCTTATTTGGAGGTCATTGAACTGCTCTCTAATTGCATAGCAAAGGGGGTGTGATGAAAACCTTTGGAGAATTCCTGGAGAGCTGCCCTAGGCCACACTGGAAAACCTTAAAAGAAATGCTAAATGTCAATACTATCATTTAATTACTTTTAAAACCATTTCCTTCCCACAGAAGCTTGCCTCAGGTGAGAAGCATCCTACTCAACTGCTACTTGAGTTCAATAAAAGGACTAATATTCTGAAAGAACCTCCATCCAGCATTTCCTAAGGGGAGAGAAAGGAAGCAGAGCAGCTGGAAACTTTAGTCTTGTATTTCTGCAACCACAGTGAGAAAATAAGTCTTCCTATTTCCCCTTACACTGATATCCCAACTTTGTGCGCCCTGCTGTGGAAAGATCTAAATAACCCAATCTCAGATGGCATGTGAAATAGTTAAGCACCCAGGGTTCCCCTTCCTTTTCCTCTGAGCCTCTATGAGCACTGAAAAACTATTTGTATGATTCATTAATATAAAGAATGAATTGAAGGGATGCAAGAGTGAAGATAGGAAGAAAACACAGAGGTGAAGAAGGGAAGTGACCTGTGGTCCATTGGAATGTGGAGAATGCCTACCATTGTCATTTCAGTAGAGTTGATACTTACTTGCTCGGAAAATAACAAAGGGCAGAAAACAGCAAATCATTTAGGGGGTAGGTGAGAGTCTACAGCATGCCCTGGAGAAATTATCAAAGAATGATGGTAGAATAGTGACAACAACACAAAATATAGACCTCTCCTTTTTGTAGTAATCCTGTTAGGTCAGCAATGAAGTTATTATCTTCATTTTATAGATGAAGAAACTGAAAACTTAAGCAATTTCTCCAAGTCTACATTATGAGTAAGGATGAGAGTCAGAACTGGAACCCCAGGTCCTCTTGGCTCCAAGTCTAGAATGTTCAGTTGTGAGCCCTCCAGGTTCTATATAGCACTGAGAAGCAAACTGACTTCTATAATTATTGCATGTAAAACTCTTTAATCTTCCAAAAGAAACTCTCTACATCTATTATCATTCAGTTGAACCTTCCCTAGGCAAGAGAATTTGTCTGTATCCATTAAGTTCCTGAGATGGATCCTCAACTATTCTCTTTCTGGGCTATGGGGATATTTCCAGGATATTTATTTAAGGGTCATCACTAAATGATGGCTTCGATAGCTTTTATCTGCCTTCCTGGTCTCCCAAATGAAAATAAATAGAACTTCAAGGAATGATCATTTAACATGGGCCTTAAACTGTATTTCTAAAATGAATGAATGAAAAAAAAAGTATGTATTATGGGCCCCAAAGTATGCTAAGTGCTAGACAGACAGACTCACATACAAACATACATACACACACACACACACACACACACACACACACATACAAACACACAGCAAGACAGTTCCTGCCCTCATGGGGTTTACATTACAATAGGGGGAGTAGGGACTAGCCAATGATGTAATTTATCATTGTTATGCAGCAGCTTACTTACATCCACTTTGTATCTTTCCATTGTTCTTCGGGTCACCCACAATTCTTACTCTTTGAAAACTGGGGCATAAATCATAAGTATATGACACCATTTAGACTAGAGAATACTGAGGGCGGCTAGGTGGCACAGTAGATAGAACTCCAGGACTAGAGCCAGCAAGACTCATCTTTCTGAGTTCAAATCCAGCCTGAAGACCTTGCCAACAAAGGTCCATATATAGTCAAAGCTACGGTTTTTCCAGTAGCAATGTGTAGCTGTTAAAGTTGGAGTATAAGGAAGGCTTATCAATGTTTGTAAATTATGGTGCTGGAGAAGACTTTTGAGAGTCCCTTGAACTGCAAAGAGATCAAATCAGTCAATACTTAAACAAATTAATGTAAGTTATTCACTGGAGGGTCAAATACGGAAGCTGAAGTTCAAATACTTTGGCCACATAAAGAGAAGACAGAACTCATTGGAAAAGACCCCGATGTTGAGAAAGATTGAAGGCAAAAGGAAAAGGGGATGACAGAGGATGAGATGGATAGTGTCACAGAAACAATGAACATGAACTTGGACAGACTTTAAGAGATAATGGAGGATAGAAGGCCTTAGTGTACTATGGTCCATGGGGTCACTAAGGGTCAGACACAACTGAATGATTGAATAACAACAACAAAAGAGAATAATGAGAGAATCCACATGGCATAGTGGATAGAATGCTGGCAGGAGATTCAAATTCTTGGATGGATTCCCAAGCCACCATGGTACAACAGGAAAAGCAATGGATTTGAAGTCGGAGATTCTAGGTTCAGATAGATGTTGGCTCTGCCTCTTACTACCTGTGTGATTTGGGACAAGTCACTCCAGCTCTCTGGCTCCATTTTCTCACTTGTAAAATGAAGAGTTTTATTAGATGTTTTATAAAGAACCTTCCAAAAATCTTCTCAGTAAAAGGGAATTTGGAAAATATTGACCCACAGTCAATTAGGTCTCCTTTCTCAAATAAGTGCCTGAAATATCAATATTCCATATCGTTGACAAAAGAGTTAAATGCCTAATTTAGGAAGCAGAGTTGACATTTTATTGTGAAGGTTTAAGAGCCAAGGACATTAAAGATGAGAAGAAGAATTCTACCTTCATGAAAACAGTCACTGCATTTTGTGCTACCCTCTCCCTCAAAAATTAATCAATCCCAAACTGGAAATAAAGAGACTGCACATCTGTTGTGAGTTCATCGGTTCTCTATTGGAAGTGGATAGTATTTTTCACCATGAGTCCTTTGGCATTGTCTTGGCTCTCTATCTTGATCAGAGCAGCTGAATCTTTCACAACTGATAATTGTTACAATATTGCTGTTACTATGTATAAAGTTCTCTTGGTTCTGCTCACTTCACTTTGAATTAGTTCATATGATAAGGGGAAATCATTTCCTTTCGTTAGTAAAATTTAGTCAAAATGCTAAGCACTGGTGTTACAAAGAAAGACAAAAACATGGTTTATGGCTATAGAGTTGAGGTAGGGAGTCCAACCTGAAGTCAACCCAGGTGAGAGAGGATGAGAGCCTGAACTAAGGTGACAGCTGTGTTTGGGAGAGAAATTTGTGAGAAATTTAACGAAGGTGGAAAGGTTTGACAGTGTATTGAACGTGTGGGGCACATGGGAGTAAAGAGCTGAGGATGACACCAAATTTTTGAGCATAGGTGACTAAGAGCACCACACTGTCCCAGATAGTAAAATGAAGTTCAGAAGATGGGAGCATTTAGGGGGAAAGATGTTCCGTTGAATTTGAGATGCTTCGTACACATCCACTTTGAGCTTCCCAAAAGACAACCAATAATATAAGACTAAAGGTTAACAGAGAGATTGGGCCTGAAGATAAAAACCTGGGAATCATTTGCAGAGAGATAATAACTGATTCCCAAGAGAAATGTTAAGAATAATAAGTAAAACAGTATAGAGGGAAAAGAAGAGAGGGCTCAGGGCAGAGCCTTAAAAGACAACTGTGGGTAGTAAGCACAACATGGAAGAAGATCCAGCAGAGAAGACTGAAAAGGAGCAGAGAGATAGTAGGAAAACCAGGAGAGAGAGGTATCCTAAAAACCCAGCTCCTAAAATAGGAGATGAGGACAGTTAGGAGGCCCAGTGGATAGAGGGCTGGACCTGGAGTTAGGAAGACTCATCTTCCCAAGTTCAAATCTAGTCTCAGACCCATAGTATCTGTGCGACTATAGGCAACTCATTTAACCCCATTTGCCTTAGTTTCCTCAGCTGTAAAAAGCACTGGAGAAGGAAATGACAAACCACTCCAATATCTTTGCCAAGAAAACCTCAAGCGAGGTCACAAAGAGTCAGACACAGCTGAATCGACTCAACAATAACAACAACAACAAGGATACCCTTCCCTTGGTGGAACTGCCTCCCACTCGCTTGGGAGTCTTCTTTGGGTAGAATGAATTTAGGAATGATTTGATTTGAGTTTATGACCAAAATCAGGATGGGCAACCATGATTTGAAGGCAGTATAAGTTGGCCTTTCTTCCTGTAAGCAATTCAAATAAAAGAACCTATTATTTTGAACATTCATTGGCTCAACTCATTCCTCTGCGAAATCCCTTTAGCTGAAGCAACAGACTGCTCTACCTGTCAGCATGGAAATAACACAGCAAGAACACTTAGCTATCCCTGACAGCACTCTTTCAGTAATTCTGTCAAAGTTATATGGCCTCTGACTCAAGGTTTATAAGAGCAATGTAAGATTCATGGAAGCTTTAATAGCCTGGGTCTATATGGAGTTTCTGATTTGGGTCCATCAATGGTTCCTGTCTATGGAGTCAAAGGCAGACAAGGATCAATGAAAGCCATGAAAAGCCTTCCCTGGCCCTTAACTGCTGCCTTGGTGAGATAATGTATAATGTGCATTAGGTTTCTGAACAAATAACAACCATCAACTGGGATTCAATGCAGGGATCTGAGGAGGATAGAGGAGAACACGCTCTTGGAGGGTGTTCTAACAAAGCATAGAACCCATTTCTCTGAACTTGGTTCTTCTGACTATGCCCCCAATCTCCTAATTGTTTCCAGCCTGAGCCTGCTTATTCACTTGTATAAGAATGGCCGGCCTAGATTTGGCTTTGGAAATAGCTCCTTACCATATTCTTTAGGACAGGACTGTCCAAAATACAGCCCTCAGTGCTATTTTATGCAGCTGGCCTGCAGGTTTTAATTTTCACGAGTGAAAAAATGAAATAATAATTTGCATGGAATGTATATTAAATTTTTTAATTCCATCACTAACAAATAATCTCATTCATGTCAATTTTCTTTGGTGTTTTTAAGCAGTATTGCATATGGAACGTATTGCATGGAATTGTCAATCGATCTGTGAGATACGATATGTCTATACAATGGAGACTAGTCAGTATGCACCTACCTTTATACTGTTGTGTTGTCGCTTTGTTCTTTTGTGTTTGCTTTCGCGCTTCACGCCTTCGCCAATCATATTGATGAATCATGTTCCCGCACTTTCTATTAGTGTACTATATTTTTTATTCTGGGTGTGGCCCTTGAATAATTATTTTATTTTAATGGGGCCCTAAGATAACCTAAGGTTGGACAGCCCTGCTCTAGGAAATCTCTCTTGTTCCTTCCCCTCCCCTTCTCACATTCTCAGCTGCCTCTCAGCTCTCCATGGATACACACAGACCTTCCCTACCTACCACCTGGCCAGGAATCCTGGCCCCATACCCTAATCATATGGTGGGAGATTCTGGTTCT
This sequence comes from Phalanger gymnotis, assembly GCA_028646595.1. Lineage (NCBI taxonomy): Eukaryota > Metazoa > Chordata > Mammalia > Diprotodontia > Phalangeridae > Phalanger > Phalanger gymnotis. The sequence goes on along the minus strand of CM053623.1, from coordinate 336,496,928 downwards.
GCCATTAACTCTTCATTTCTTTCAGTGAAGCCACAGGACACAAGATGGCCACTATCAAAAGAGAAATACTTATACTCGTGCAATATAAAATTGAATAGTAGATTTCCTTCTTTGTGGAAGGTACAGAGCAAGGCACTGGGTATATTAAATATGGAGGAAAAAAATAGCACAATGCCCACCCTTGACAAGTTTACTTGACACCTAAGGTTGCAATTGTTTTAAAAGAAAATCAACATAAAATTGTGAAAGTAATGGATCTAAAATTTGGGAAAGGTCAAAAGTTTATTTCTTGAAGGTAAAGTAGACTTTACTGGAAGTCCATCAAAGTGCAGGCAGATATATGTTTAACAACTGCCTCTCTAGAGGAAAAAAAACTGTTTCCTGACATATTTTGAAGTTTAATTGCCTCATTAACACTTTTTCCATCACTTTCTTAAATTAAGACACAATCAACAGAACAATATATCAAACCCTGATTTGTACCTAGCCTATTTCCAAGATGTAAATACCAACACTTAACAATTGGTCTTTGTGACCTGTATGAGCTGACTCAAGCAAATGCTTGGATCCAGCTTATCTTTTCTCCTCAATTAAACTGTATAATCTTCAGTAGTCAGAATCGCTTGTAATTTATTTATTTAGCATTCCCATTTTGTTTATCACAAGATCATAGACAGATATGACCTCAGAGGTCAAACCCATCCTTTTATAGCTGAGTAAACCAAGGCCTAGCAACATCAAGGTCAAACAATATCAGAGGAAGAATCTGAACTCAAGTCTTCTGACTCCAAAACACAGGACTTTGCTGCTACTCTTCATACTAAGTACTTGCTTATACCCACCATTTGTCATTCTACTATCCTTTGGATTATCTGTGGTTTTTCTTCTACTGAGACCATTGTATTTTCTGATTTGCAACTACACAGAATCACTAGGAAAAAAACTGACTTAAAAAACGATGGAGTTTGGGGGCCAAGGACTATTTGAGATGTCTGTATTGAGAGCTAAGTCATTTCCTAAATGTGACCCAAATCAGTCTCTTTCTTATTCCTGAGTTTATTACCCATCAGTAGCACCTATCTATAAGTTATATCTCTATTTATGTACTAACTCAATGGACTATGCCTCTATTTGTATATCAGTCTAGAAAATATGCTTTTTTTCTTTTAAAATATTTTTTTTCTTTTAAATTTATTTAGTTTCTTAATTAGACTGCAGCATGTTATCAATGACAATTTACATGTGAGGATGATAGAAAATACAGCCTGGACTTCTATAACTAAAAAAAGAAACAGGCAGGTCATATGACAAAAAGGAGGAAGAACAGATGGATCATGGAAGCACTAGACTGTATGTGATAGAACCAGCAATTTCCTAATGTACCTTCTCTCCTCCCACCCACAACACGGGAAGGCTTTACCTAAAAGAAAACAAAGCTGCTCCTGGGATCTTATTGTCCCAGGCTTCCTTGACCCAACTTCCTGGTTATCTAAGGGCATAAAAGTCCCAGGCACTTGCAATCTAGCCCCCTTGGATTCGGTGGAGTTCTGAAGACCACAAGAGTTATCATATCCATGGATTATTATTTCCTGTCCTGATGACCAGACACATTTCCCTATGGAGACCAAGTGGAAGGTGGGAGTTCAGAGAATCTAAATCTCCTTGCTGTGTTAGGGCAAATTATACCTCTTTTTATTAGCTGCTCAATGACTTGAGAATGCCCTCATTTTGTCCCAACACTAAGAGAGTGCTGGGGTTAGAACTGCCTCCAACACTAATTGATATCAGCTCCCATGTGCTATCCATATGCTTCCAGCCCACTATCTCCACGCCATGCTTCCTACAGCTCCAGCCTCTACCTCTACTCGGAACTGAAGGCTCCATCCCTGTGACTTGGGCCGTGGACAATGCACCCTCTTTTAGGCCATTTAACTTTACAACTCTAGCTCTGAGAATAGACCTTTCCTGGCAAGGACATCTCAATCAATCACTTTGTTAGTCCAAGAACCATTCTCTCTGACTTCCTTCTCCATAGCCACCACTCTCTTATAAGTGTTGTCTTCCTTTAGAGAATGTAAGCTGCTTTGGAGCAGGGACTGTCTTGTTTGTTTATACATGTATGCCTAGTACTTAGCATGGTGCCCAGAACACAGTAAGTGCTTAATAAATGTTTTATTCATTCATATCAAAGGAATGTGAGAACAAGCTCTTTATCATGTTGGCATATTTCTGGTAAAGCAAGAACACTATTACACAGGATGAGAAGGTTGGGAATGGTTGTAGCCTGTGTCAACATAGGGACAGCCCGTTGCAATATTTTATACAGGTGTATTAAAATACATGGTAGGCCTCCATTGTTGTTGTTTTTGTTGGGGGTAGTGGTGGGGGGGGGCTTGATGGTGGTGGTGGTCTTTCATTCTCGAAGGGGACCATTAACAACAGGAAGATGGTATCATGACTTGCAAGTGAATTGGATTTTAGTGAGAGAGAGCTGTGCAAGGTCACCAGCCTCACTTTCTCCTCCAGAGCCATCTGCCTCCAGTGGCTAGATATGGATTAGGACAACTGGAGATGGCCCCCAGTAGGCCTATAAAAAGCAAGCCAAGAGATGAATAAAGGGAAATATGAAGAAGAACCACTATTAGGCAAAACTATCTTACCAAGGATTTGGACATCAAAACACCAGACCAGGATAGACTAAAAGTACCTGGGGACTGAATCTAGGGAGATCAACAGAGCTGGAAAGAGACCAGAAATATGAACTTAAGAATATTATACTAGGGGGATGAGAATCCAAACAATAAATACAAAACCAGATCAGCCCAAAGAGGAAAAGGATGGGTCAGAATATATAGGAATATACACTTAGATCTAAAAAGAACCTTAGAGGTCATTGGATCCAAGCCCCACCTCTTACAATAGGAGAACTGACACAGGAAGATTGTCCTAGGTCACACTGCTAGTAAATATTGGAGGTAGAATTTGAATGCAGCTCTTCTGATTCCAATTCAAGTGTGCTATCCACTATGCCACCCTGTTTCATTAAGTTCAAAATAGATTTAAAGTTTTGAGATGGTAAACCTAGCAGAGATGGGTCAAAGCAGAAGGCCAAAGTCTAGATGGCAAAAAATCAGTTGGACTACAAGTGTGAAGGAAGAGAATATCAGGAATGCTTGGCAACTGGTATCAAATACTAACTAAGAAAGTGGGATTCATGGATGCTGGATAATGTAGTAGAAAGAATATTGGATCGGGAAGAAGAAGACTTGACTTTAAATCCCATATCTGCTGCTTCCTACTTCCATGACCTTGTGCGAGTCACTTATCCTTGGCCTATGCTGTTTGATCCTGTGTAGTTATGCACCAAGAGTCTAGGGTGCAAGGCAGATATACAGTTGCTAGGCATCCAGGGTCAGAAACAGACCAGTAGGAAAATTGACTCGGTGTTGAGCCAAAGAATTCCTCACAGCTCCCAACCTGGGGCAAAGACAGATCTCAATAATGCTGCAGGTGCTTCATCGGTCTTCTGGCACTATAAAAAGTGCAGACTATTAGTATTGAAGTTGGACGTTTAATAGCCTAAACTGTTCAAGTTCAAGGTATAAGGAGAGACAAACCAACCACCATCACAATGGCAAAAATATACCTCAGTACTATGGCATCAACACACACCACCCCACCCCTAAGTTTATTACATAAACTAGGAAAAAAATAAAAATATTTAGCCTTGCTTAGCATGGAATAGTGGAAAAGGCAAAGGACTTGGAATCCAGGGGTCTGGGTTTGAATCTCAGCTCTGGTGATTACTAGCTATATAACTATTGGCAATGTCTTTCATTTCTCTGGGCCTCAGTGTTTGGACCTCTAAAAAGGAGATGATGATATTTATTCAACCACCAACCTCACAAGATTTGTAAAGGATGAAACAAGAGAAACTAGAGTTATTGTTTACGAGAACAAAATTTTTAGAATCTCACCCATTATAACTATTTGTTTTTGTTACATAATCATCTGTTTTGTTTTCCTATAATTGTAGAATTTCCTGTTAGCTACTTTCATTCTTTTTGCATCTTTTCCTTTCCACATGATTTTCTTTAAACCCCCTTTAGCATCTGTGTTTTCTGGCCCATCATCCTGTCTCCTCCCAAAGAGTGGATCGAAAGAAGAGAAGCCATAAAATGAATCACTGGATGAGTCAAATAGGAAGAGTAGTTGTGTAGGACTTCATAAGGTTCTATCCAGTTCCCCAGATTGCTAGAGCCCAAGCCACTTTCAGTCAGCTTTCATTTTGATCTTGCCCAATAAGGCAAAATTCACAAAGAGCAAATCAGCCCCCAGCCCCCCAGAGCCCTAGGTTATATCTGTCCAGTCTTAAGCACTTTCTGAGTCCCAAACTCTAACTACCACACCAACAACCAAGACAGACTTCTGAACCCTGAAGTATTACGACAACAATAAAAGATTGATTGCATGTGATTTACAACAAGCATGAATTAAAGGCAAGTATAAGGAGAAAGGGAGAAAGGGAAAGAGACAGACAGACAGAGACGAAGACAGAGAAAAAGAAAGGAAGGAAAAGAAAGAAAAAGGAAGGAAGGAAGAGTGGAAAGAAAGAAAGAAAGAAAGAAAGAAAGAAAGAAAGAAAGAAAGAAAGAAAGAA
>CM053623.1:336420424-336491768 GCA_028646595.1 Phalanger gymnotis | reverse complement strand
CTTCCTTCCTTCCTTCCTTCCTTCCTTCCTTCCTTCCTTTCTTCCTTCCTTCTTTCTTCCCTCCTCTCCCTCTTTTCTTTTTTCATTTATTTATTTATTGAGCTTCAGGTGTGGGTGGGTTTTCTTGTGCATAAACTGCAGGATTACGGAGTAAGGAGTAAATTTCTAAGGGCAGATTAACATATTCTGGAATATGATTATAAAGGAGGTTATGCAATCTTACAACAACAATTTGTACCCTCAGCACCCAAGAGACAGTATGTATAGTGAACAGATCCTGGAGTGAGGAAGACTTAGGTTCAAGTTTGTGCTACTGACACATATTAGCTGTGTGACTCACAGCAAGTCAGTTATCAGTGCCTCAGGCATATACCAAACCTTTAAATTGCAGAATTGTATGCTGATAGGCATTAGTAGAAGTTTTCTTTATTGGGAATACTCAATTGATGAAATCACATGCCCACTTTCCCTCCTCTAAAAACCATTACCACCACCACTACTGCTGCTGCCACAAGCACTACCACTGCCACCCCCCCACCCCTGCCACCACCCCCGCCACCACCACTACCACCACTGCCACCATTACCGCCCCGCCGCTGCTGCCGCCACCGCCACCACCACCACTGCCAGCAACAAGCAGCAGCAACAAAACCCTAGGAACATCTGGTATGTTGTACAAATGTCTCCTAAATAGTAAATGTTGGAGCTGGGATTTGTATGGTTGCTGGACTTGGAGCAAGGAGGATCTAGGTTTAAAACCTGCCTCAGACCCTTACTAGCTGTGTGACCTTGGGCAAAGTGCTATCTGTTGCTTAATTTCATCACCTATAAAATGAGAAGGTTAGACTCCATTACCTTCGAGGTCTCTTCTAGCTGTGTATTTATGATTCTGTGTCTCCAAGTCCAATGATCCTTCTGTCACTTGAAACAAATTTCCTGGAAGCCTAATCCCAGTTTACTTGTAATTCTACTGCATGGGAGGGTGGGAGGGGGAAATGGAATATTTTCATTCTAAGCTTATTTTTTTTTAGATGAATTATTAGATCTTAGGCTAAGGCAAGTGTAACAGGCAAACAAAGCCCTAAAAGCCATGCTTGCTGGTAGACACGTTGCCCCTAATATCTGCAGGCTTAGCCAAAGCCCTCTTTTCCTCTATGAATAACCATTTATTTTAATCATATCTTGCCACCTTAAAATATGATTTATCTTCTTATCAAAAGCATTTCCTTGTGAAATAATTCTTATTTACTTTTGAGGAGATTAAGCAAGAGCAGGTGATGATGTTAGAGTCCGTTGATAAGAGGAAAATGGAGTGACAGTTCTTGCTGAAGATAAGTCAATAGTGTAGGAAGAAGCCTAATTAATGCTAAAAAAGAACAATTCAGGCCCAGCCCCCTAGAAAAAGGTTCTTTTCATACCTATCAGCTAACATGTAAAAGTGATTTGCAAACCTTAAAATGTTATATAAATGCTAGCTATTATTATTATTATATCTCGGCTTATAGGGCATACTAACAGTATCCATTCACTCAGTAGAAATGGAGGAATTACCTATTAACCAATACAACACACACGGCCATTTAATAATGAATGCAGTTAAAGCAGAGAGGGTCCTTTCATTAGTATATTTATACACAATAACTGCATTTAAATATGCTTAGTACATTGTTGAATATAGGAGGATAGAATCATAGATTTAGAGGTGGAAGGGAACTTAGAGGCCATCTAGTCCAACACCCTCATTTTACAGATGAGGAAATTGAGGCTCAAAGAAATTAAGTGATTTTTCCAAAGGTAATAAATGGCAGCACCTAGTTCAAATATTTGACTATTTCAGATAACCTTAGGTGTATGTAGAGTCTAAAGGCTCATTAGTATTTACAACAGTAAATGCCCTAAAGTAAGATACTACTTTAAGAATATAATTATATAATATTTTCTCCTTGGCCTGGGACCTCCGGATTTGGGTTATGATATTCCTGGGAATTTTTATTTTGGGATCACCTGGGAGGTGGTTGGGGTCCTTTTAATTTCTACTTTGTCCTCTGCTTCTAAGGTATCACATTAGTTTTCTTTTATAATTTCTTAAAATATAATGTCTAGGTTCTTTTTTTTTATTTGATCATAGCTTTCAAGTAGTCCAATAATTCTGCAATTATCTCTCCTTAATCTATTTTCTAGGTCAGTTGTTTTTCTTTCTTTTTTTGAATAATATTTTATTTTTTCCAATTATATGAAAAAACAATTTTTAACATTCACTTTTTAAAAGTTCCCAGTTCCACATTCTCTCCCTTTCTTTCATCCCTTCCTGAGATGGCAAGCAACTTGATATGGGCTCTACACGTTGTTTTTCCTATGACATATTTATTTCACATTGTCTTCTATTTTTTTTAGTCTTTTGACTTACTTTTTTTAAAAAAATTTTGATGTCTTATGGAGTCATTAGCTTCACTTGACTAATTTTAATTTTTAAGGAGTTATTTTTTTTCAGTGAAGTTTTGTACCTCTTTTACCATATAGCCAATTCTGATTTTTAAGGAGTTATTTTCTTCAGTATTTTTGTGCCTCGTTTGACCAAGTTTTTAATTTTCTTCATAATTTCCTTGCATTGCTCTCATTTCTTTTCCCAATTTTTCATCTAGGACTCTTATTTGGTTAACATTCTTTTTTGCTCTTTTAAAAAAAAATCTTTTTTAAATTCTTCTAGAAATTCTTGTTGATCTATGCTCCCATCCTTGCCCAGGTAGGACTTCAGCTTCCCTGTGACCACAACTGCTCTCCTCTATCCTGGAACTGGGTAATGGGCAACAGAGATGCCCAATGGCACTTGATCTTGTGCCCAGTGCTGGCACAGAGGTCCCTTGGACTCTATGATCAGGCGTGCAGTCTACTTACTGTCTCTGGGTTCTGGGTGCTCCTAGTCCGTCGGCTGCTGCCACCCTTTCCTCTAAGGCCCACAATCAGTGCCACTTCTTCTGCCATGCTCCTCCCAGCTCCCACCCCAGTGTCTAAAAAAACTTTCTCCCTGTCTTTTTAAGCTGCCCTGGGCTGGAAAAATGACTCACTGTAACTTTTTTCTGGCTTCTGCACCCAAAATTTGGTTGGCATGGTTTTTTAAGTTGCTGTGGAGGGGTAGGTTGAGAGAGGTTGGCAAAAAAGCTAGTCTCACTCTGCCATCTTGGATCTGCCTTCTCTAAGGTGCAAATCAGAGATATTCTCAAGATTTGTATTACCTTATTATCCTTTCTAGCTATCATAACACAAATGAATATGAGAAGTTTTTACCAACTAATACAATTATTTCTTTCACTAGGCAATGGGAGAAAAAAAAAGCCTCCTGCAACTTCATGAACAGAGTACATTTTGTTGTCTGTTACCGCAATAATGAAGGCATTAATCAAACATGAAAATGGAGTCAGCTACAGGTAATGACTTGCCAGTCATTTAGTGTTATACCTCGTGCCAGGGCATTTCTAGCCCACATTTCTAGTGATAGGGATGGTGCTCTGACTCACCTCATTTGTTACCATTGGTTTCGGTAGTGTTTGTCATTTGAGGTTTGCAAAGCTAAGACTTTGAAGGCTATTTCATTTCCTTCTATGTGTATAAGTGTGTTAAATTTCTCCTGGTGGTAAAGAGGAGTCTTAGTTTAAATGACTAAGTTTCCTGCAGAGGTGGTGAACTAGGATCCAGAGAACATCGATTCAGTTATACTTTCTAAATTAGACCTTTTTATTCACTTCTTTCTGTCTCTCATAAAGGAAAAAAAAAATCCCATCATCTCTGAAATCTGATTTAGGTCCTTCTTACACAACTAGATTAAAGTCCATCGTGTGCATGAGTGCCCAGATAGTGATTTCTCTGTTCTAGTCTGTAGACAGTTTGGAACCCTAGAGATATTCACAGGAGAAGCAAATCAGTGCATGTTAAGAAAATAAAATTCCTTTATTTATTACATATGCACCTTTACTTATAGAAGGGAAGGCATAAAGCTTAATTTGAGAGATCTAGGCGCATGAAGAAGGCAGCAAAGGAAGAAGGATTCAGGATAAAGCACAGATGTGAATTGTAATACCTAGAAAGACAAGGGTACAACTGCATCCTAGCTACATGAGGGGCCAGGATAAATCTGTAGCTCAGCCAGGAGAAGGGAATCATTGCTGCTAGGTCTTGTGAAATGATGAAGAGTAAAGTGAGCAGAACCAAGAGGACGTTGCATACAATAAGGGGAAATATTGTTTCAAGAATGACTGAGTCATTTTGACTGTTATGAATATACAAATTATAAATCAAGGACATATGAAGAAAGAAGCTATCTGTATTCAGAGAAAGAACTGATAAAGTATGTATAGAGTAATTTTACATATATTCACACACATACACATATATACATATACACACATACGTACATATATACATATGAACATACATATACATATTATATATACCTATTTGTATCTAATGGTAGCCATCTCTGGGGTGGAGGGGAAAAAAAGAAATTTATATGATAACTTTGTTTTATATTTGAAGGGAATAGCAAGTTGTACGTGGTAGATTTGCAATTTCGAGGGCAATCAACTTTTTTTTTTCTTGTACTGTATTGTGGAAATGCTTATTTGGTTCTGTGAATTGAAAACAAAATACATTTTTACAAAAGAAAGATATCATTGGGCCAATGAGATGATCAGCAGGAGGAAGAGAGGGAAAGATGCTCTGAGAGGCACCATCCTTGGTGTTCAGGCTTGGCATTCAGTCTACTCCCAATTCTCCTCATTTCTTTTAATATAGTGTGTGAATTCCTGGTTCCTATGCCACAAAACAAGACAGATCAGAAGTTGGGTCAGAGCCAGAGGTTCTATAGCAAGGGGCAAGGTACCTAGCAGACATGTTTTATTGGTTCCCCCTTCTAATGAAGGACAAGGAACTGTCTATCAGCATAGGACCCAAGAAGGTTCCAGATACAGAAGGTTAAAGAAAAGGGAAGGAGAGGAGTGTGCTGCAGCATAATGCCGCTCAGAAGAATAACTAAGTCCAGAGAAGCAGAGGAATGTTTTGGACTATTTCAGATATCCTGAGAAATAACCAATATTTGGTGAAAATTTCCTAGAAAATCTTTCTCTCCCTTTCTATTCCTTTCTATCCCTCTCAGAACACTGATGCTCTTCATACCCTCAACTCTGATGGATTGGCAGCTGTCTTTGTGCCAGGCTCATATGGTTTACTTTCTAAATGTTGTCATTTTCATGAATGCAGGTTATGTAGAGAGGCAGTTGAGTGGTGTAGTTGGCAGATGGAGAACTAGTTTTGGAGTAAGGAAAACCTGAGTTTGAGTCCTGCCTGGGACACTCAGGAGCTGTGTGATCCTGGGCAAGTCATGGACTCTACTAGTCACCATTTCCTCATCTACAGTATTAATTGCACCAACCTCACAAGTTTTTCGCAAGAATCAGATGACATAACATTTTGGAAGCCCTTCACCACCTGGACCCTTTCTAATCTTTTACACTTTTTCCCACTCAATATATTTTATGATCTAACAACATTGGCCTTAAGGTTTTTCCTTAAGCATCAATCAATCAGTAAACATTTATTAAACACCTCCTATGTTCCAGACACTGTGCTAAGTGCTGGGGTGACAAAAAGAGGCAAAAGGCAGCCCCTGTCCTCAAGGAGCTTACAATCTAATGGGGGATGGGGGCAACATGCAAGTAAACAGAGCAAGCTATGTACAGGATAAGTTAACATGACAAAACAGGAAAATTATAAATGCTAGAGAAGATGCAGGAAAATTGGAACACTAATGCATTGTTGGTGAAGTTGTAAACTGATCCAACCATTTTGGTAAGCAATTTGGAGCTATGACCAAAGGGCTATAAAAATGTACATACCCTTTGATCTAGCAAAACCAAAACCACTTCTCGGGCTATATCTCAAAGAGATCATAAAAACCAGAAAAGGACCCACATGTACAAAATATTTATAGCAAAGAATTGGAAATTGAGGAGATGCCCATTAATTGGGGAATGGCTGAACAAGTTATGGTATATGAATGTAATGGAGTACTATTGTTCTCTAAGAAATGATGAGCAGGAGGCCTTCAGAAAAACCTGGAAAGACTTATATGAACTGATGCTGAGTGAAGTGAGCAGAACCAGGAGAACATTGTACACATTTACAGCCACATTGTGTGATGACTGCCTTTGATAGACTTAGCTATTCCCAGCAATGCAAGATTCTAAGACAACTCCAAAAGGCTCATGATGGAAAATGCCATTCATATCCAGAGAAAGAGGTATGGACTCTGAATGCAGATGAAAGCATACTATTTGCTCTCTCTGTTTTGTTTCGTTTTGTTTTGTTTCTTCTTTCTTATGGTTCATCCCATTGGTTCTAATTCTTCTTTACAACATTAATAATGTGAAACTATGTCTACTAGGATTGTATATGTAGAGCCTATATCAGGTTGCATGCCATCTTGAGGAAAGGGGAGGGCAGGGTGGTGGAGCTTGTGGAACTGAATGTTGAAAAATAAAAATAATTTAATTAATTTTTTAAAAAAAGAAAGTAAGTAGCTGAGGGCATGGGAAAGGCTGCCATGTCATTCCATCTTCCAGTTCTGTCTTTTCAATGGCAATCCTCCAATCCTGGAATGTTCTCCCTCCTCATCTTCACCTTCTTGATTCCCTGAATTCCTTCAGGCCTCATCTCAAATCCCACCTGCTACAAGAGACCTTTTCCAATCTCCTCCTACTGCTAGATAATGCTCTGTAAAATGACATTGAACCAGAACCATGATTCTTAACTTGGGGTCCTCGAACTTATTTTATTATGTCGATGACTCGATTTCAAAATAATTGGCTTGTACTATATTACTATGTGCTGCATTTTAGTCATTTAAAAGCAGTTTTCTGAGAAGAGGTCCACAGACTTCACCAGACTGCCAAAGTAGTTTACAACAGAAAAAAAAAAGTGATTAAGAATCTCTTGTTTCTTCTAGTCTTAAATCTAATCTATGATCTCATGATGTGAAGTCCTCTCCTCATTAATCATTTCCACAGCAGCCAGAACTATGACTGGAACAACTACCCCAGGCTAATGAAAATAAAATAAAAAAAAGTACCTCCAGCTCAGTGAATAGAGCCCTCAGACGGGAGACAGGAAAACCTGAGCTCAAATCTGGATTCAATCACTTACAAGCTGTGTGACCTTGGGCAAGTCACTCAACCCCTGTTTGCCTCAACTTCCTCATCTGCAAAATGGGCATAATAAGAGTACTTACCTCCCATAGTTGTTGTAAAGATCAACAGAGATATTTATAGAACGCTTAGCACTGTACCAGGCATGTAATAGATGCTTCCATTCTTGTTTTTACCCCTCACTCCCTCTGCCCTCCCCACTCTGCAGTGCACTTCCTGACAGCCATTTTGAACCATTAACATCTTAGTATAAATTAGGACTAGCCTAGCAGAGTCCTGCAGGAATGGAGTACAGGAGAGCTGAGTCTAGACAGATCAAGCTTGATCAAAGGCAAAATGTTGGTTTGCAGTGTGGAATACATATTTGCAAATTCAGGCCCAGGCAGAAGTGCCACCTCAAGGGGCACTGTGTCCCAGGAAAAAAAGGAAATGAAAGAGAGAGTGGAGATACAGAAGACCCCTATCACAACTTTCGCGTAGAAATTTTCTAGAATCCGGAAAATGTTTTTACCTGTTTTGAGACTGAAAGTGAAGGGAGATACAGGGAAGAATCTCAGCAGCCTGACACCCCACACCCCGAGCTGAGTTGTAAGGACAATTGTACAGATAATGAAGTGTGAGAAACCCCAGCCTTATCGCGTCCCTGTGGGTATCATTACACGAAGCACATTTTTCAATATGTTCCTTTTTTTTTTTTAAGCAAAGAATATCAATCGTGTGAGTTTCTTCTTTTTCAATGAACAAATACGCTGGTGATAAAGTGACATATTTATTTTTTAGAAGAGGAAACTATGGAATATAAAAGAAGATATTATTCAGCCTCTTCTTTCCCAAACCACTTGCTTCTCCATGCACTTACTGTAAGCACCAGCCGCTAGGTCTTGGTCATTTTCAACAGGAGGCCAGACTTTCATGCCATGAAACTTGATGGAAAACTCATTGACAGAGCTGTGTATTTGTATGAATCTTGTAAGCCAGGCAGGTCTCTAGGCCAAAGCATCCCAAATGTCCTGAGGTAAAAGTATCAGAGGAACACCCAGAATATTGTCCCTTTCCCTAGAGACTAATTAGGTCAACTCAAGCTCAACTTCTAAAGTTAGCATCTCTTAGATTGCATGCACCACAGAAAGAATATCTTTCTCTGCTACTGGACGGAAGCTACTTGGGAGAACCAAAAACAGATTGAGGAATGAAGGAAAGAATGAAAGAAGAAAAGAGGAAGGGAGGGAGGGGAGAAAAGAAGAAAATAAAGAAGGAAGAAAGGAAACAAGCATTTATTAGGCACCAATTATATGCTAGGCATTAGGCTAAGCATTTTACAAATATTATCTCATGTAAGCCTCACAACAACCATGGAAGGTGATATTAGCTCCATTTTATAGTTGAGGCAACTGAGGAATACAAAGATTATTATAGGTTGTATTTGTCTTTCATTTTCAAAAAGGACCATGGCATCAGGGAAATGATGACTTGCAGCTGACTTTGATTTGAGCGAGGTAGTGCTGTGCAAGGTCACCAGCCTCACTTTCTCCTCCAGACCCATCCAGGTCCAGTGCCAGATATTCATCAGGATGACTGGAGGTGACCCAGGATGCAATGGGAGACCCTGGCCCTTTTAGGCTAAGGCCTTTTCATGTACTCACTTAGAGTGACTCACAGAGATTATTAAGTAACTTGCCCAAAATCACACAGTTAGTAAGTGTTTGACTTAAGATTTGAACTTGTGCTCCAGATTCCAGGCCTGGTGTTCTCTCCACTCAGCCACCTTGCTCCCTGAGGCTACTAATTTTCTGTTTCTTTTCTGTGACCACATACAGTTTAATTGACTGAGTTTTTAGAGTCATCTAACCTGGATGAACCTTATAAAGGAGCAATAGAGTAGAAAAAGATTGCACTAGACCCAAAAGAGACCTGGTTTAAAATCTGGCCTCAGATACACAGCTGTGTGATGCAGGTCAAGTAACAAAATCTCTGAACCCACTTCTTACTTATACAATTTTGGCTAGTTGACATCTGAGATTCTTTTCAGCTCTCAATCTGTGACCCAGTTCTTAGAATTCTTGAGTTTCCTTCAAAGTTCAGCTTAAGTACCACCATATATAATAAGTTTTTTCTGATTCTTAGAGCCACCAGTGCTTTTTTCTACCTCCAAGTTACCGTGCATTTTAGGGGGTATATATCTCTGTTTTTGGTATATATCTTATTATATAAATATATCTAAGTATGGACATGTTGTCCTTCCCAATAGAATAGACTGTTTTTGAGGTTATAGATTGCTCCATTTTTGTCTTTGTAGACTTGCTGCCTAGCAAAGAGCCTGGCATGTGGTAGGTGCTAAATAAACACTCATTAATTGATTGATCAATAGATCTTACGATGGCATTTCCACTTATTTCATAGAATGAGAGAATGTCAGAGAGCTGGGTGGGGGCTTAGTTAGAGATCAGCAAACCGAAACACTTTATTTTGTAGATAAGGAAACTGAAATCTAGGGAAATGGAATGATTTGCCCAAGGTCAGAGTATCCGAGTGGCAGAAGTGCATCTTGAGTATAGATTTTCTGATTCTAAATCCTGTATTTTTTTCAGGGTTAGTTATCATTTTTTCCCAGGCTCTTAATGGAAAAGCACCAATGAAAATCAGAATAATTTCTTAGGAGTATTTGTGAAGATCATGGGGTCATGAACTTAGCCCCAGATGGAATTTTTGAGCTCATCTAATCCAATCTCCTTATTTTATACATGAGGAAACATCTTGTGAAATCCAGAAAACCTTGAGTCACTTCTGAAAAGTGTAAGACTTCTAAATACCCAAAGAAGGAAATGAAAGTTAAGTCATGTCCTGCCAACATTTAAAATGTGCTAATAAAGGAGAAATTGATCCTAGAACTCTGAAAAGAGACACAGGCTTGAAAAGAAATACAGAAAACCAAACAATCACCAAAAGAAAGAGTTATTTATTTATCTTTAAAGCTGGTCAATAGTAACTCAGGGAGTGGATTAAGAACTGGTAGAACTTAGCCTGAGCAAAAACTAATGTTGCTCTTTTCCTTCCATTCCAAAAACAGAATGTTGTATTTAGGAGGTTTGTTTGGGGAAATGGCTAAGTAACAGAAGAATGAAGAAATTCAAAGTGATTTTGAAAGAGGGGGCCAGAATGTAAGACTTGCTGTTAGGAGATGTGTATTCTAATCCTTTCTCTGACATAGGCGGTGTGATCCTAGGCAGGGCACTTAAAAGTCTCACAGCCTTCATTTCCTCAATGATAAGGCGCAAATCACATACAGTGCAGATTTAGATCTGGAAGAGATCTGAGACACCAGCTAGTCTGATCCCCTTCATTTACAGATGAAGAAATGGGCCCTGTGACATAGTCAAGGTTACATGGATAGCCATTGGAGGAGTTGGGATTTGAATCCACGTTGACTGCCTCCAGATCCAATGCTCTTCCCATTGCGTAGGGAACTTGTGGCCTTGAGGCCACATGTGGCCCTCTAGGTCCTCAAGTGTAGTTTTCTGACTGAATCCAAACTTCACAGAACAAATCCCCTTAGTAAAAAGATTTGCTCTGTAAAACTTGGACTCACTCAAAAGGTCAAACTCAAGGACCTAGAGAGCCACATGTGGCCTCAAGGCTGCAGGTTCCCTGCCCCTGTGCTAGGGTAATACCATACACATTAACTAACTCATAGAGTTGTTGCTAGGAAAGTATCACAAAGATGGGAGTTACTATTCTTATGATGATAGTAATAATTCAATTTGATTTATTAAACTTTTACAGACATCTACCAGATGCCATGTATACATAGCTAGACTCTAGGAATACAAACATGAAAATAAAACAATTCCTGCTCTCAATGAGCTTACGGTCTGCTGGAAGTGGGGAGGGAAACAGGTACATAGATTGGTATATACAAGTCAGATATTCAGAAAATTCTTTTTTGGACCCAACCTATGATTTCACTGGTACTATTTCATTTACAGCAAGGTAACTCAATCTCTAAGTGCAAATCACTACCTTTTTTTCCAACTTACAGTTTTAGAGAGTTTCCTGGGACCCTTAAATGGTTAAGGAATGTCCAAGATTATATGATATAATATAAAACACATATAGAGTAAATGTAAAGTAGTTTTGGGTTAGGGAGAAAGCACTAACGATTAGAGAAATCAGAAAAGGGGTGCCGTGGGAGATGATAACTCAACTGTCCTTTGAGGCATGAGCTTATGGCCCCGAGAGATCCCCACCCCGTAAGAACCTAGGATCATACAAACTGGGTCCAGACCTACAAACTGACCTCTAAAGTGTCATTTTCTCTTTTGGGTTCATTGACTAACAGAGGTGAAGTTTTCAAAGTCCTTTTGAAGCAACAAGCTGATGAGAATGTATGTAGGAAAATAGAAATCATTTCTTCTGAGGGTTTTGTGATTACAGATTTAGAGCTGGAAGGAGCCTAGGAGAGCAGCAACCCAACTTCTTATTTAATAAATGAGAAAATGGCTTTGGACATCCAGAAAATATTGAACCATTTTTCTTTTTTAAAACAATCTCCTCTTACAAAGCCAGAGGGAATATGGGCTCTATTTCCCACAAGAGGCTGCTGAGCCAAGTTCTATGGTTTCCAGCAGCTGGTGGTGATGGGCTGGCATGAAGCCACCCACATATTCATGTATCCCTGGGACACCCACCCATTGCTGAGACAGCTGACCGGGGTCAAGGTGAAGTTTGCACTTGCAGAATAGAGTTATTTCTCCATGAGAAATTAAGTGGCTTATACAGGCACCTAACACCAGAGCCTTGGGCAAAAACAAAGCAAAACAGATTTATATTCTGAGACAAGCTAGCAAACACTGTTGAGATAAAATGGAACCCCATAAAGTAGATACTACAGGTGTCATCTCCATTTCACCTATGAAAAAACTCAAGCACTGTATAGGTAAGTGATTTGCTTATGTTTACAGAGCTAAAAAGTATGAGAGACAAGATTTAAGCCCAGGTCTAGCATGCTGTCCACCGTGACATATTGTCATTCTAAATGAACTCAGTCATCGAAAAGGGCAGGGAGAAGGGGGAGAGAGAGAGAGAGAGAGAGAGAGAGAGAGAGAGAGAGAGAGAGAGAGAGACAGAGACAGAGAGAGAGCACAGAGATGGGGGAGAGAGAGAGAGGAAGAGGAGAGGAGAGAATCTGTTATTTACTACTATTTACTATTGACTATTTACTACTTGTATTACCAAGTTATTTAGCCTCAAGAAACCTTGGTTTCTTCATCTGAAAAATAAGGGGGTTAGATCAGATGATTTCTAAGGTCCCTTCCATCCCTGGTTCTATTTCCCTTCAATTGATGCTCTCCAGCTCTTCCAACTCCCTTCCCAAGATTCACTCTGCTTTTCTCTTTGCTCTGGATGTATTTTGCCCTTCTCTCCAGTAATCTTAATTATCTTTATCCTGTCACCAAGGGCTTCATTAGGGAAGCTGACATAGAGGAGACAAAAGAACAACAAGATCTCAGGGTAATTAGGACCTCATCCATGAAAGACAAATGCCAAGGGAAGGCCATTGGATGAAAAAGGTCTTTTACTCCATGGAAAGATTAGAAGCTATCATAAGGCATTTAAAAGAGGGTGAGGGAGGATTTTAATTGTGCCATTAATTCAGAACATTTGAAAAATCTATTTCTACTTCAGCTGATTTAAAGTTTTGTTTTTCCTGGACAGGAAACTGCCCAGGAAACAAGACTGTGAACAACCCAGCTTCTGATTCTGTAGGCAATGGCCGCTTTCAGCAGTTTTCCTGCCATAGACTCAGATGAAGATGTGGCTTAAATGGGCAAGAGTCTATAGATTCTTGCCAGTAAAGTATAGATTTTAGATGTGCCCCACTCCCTTTCCACGACATTTTGAGAGCCATGGAATTAAATGCTAATGTGGTACATACCGGAAGGCAGCTACTGTTCAGTATGAAGACTGAGCAAATGGATGCCAAGAAATAAGGGCAAAAAATAAAGAATTTCTTTCTAAGAGGCGATAAGTGCCTAGAAATTAAGCTGTCTTGTCTGAGAAGCCTATAACCTGAATTCTAAAATTCTGACTTTCCATATCCAGGAGGAAAATACTTGATATCTCTAGCAATATTTTATCAATGCTCTCCTTTATTTTTAGAAGTAATAAAGCAATTTTGGTAACTATAATAATAGAGAGATTCAATATGGTTTAGTGGTTAGAGGTCCGGACTTGGAGTCAAGAAGATCTGTCCAGTTGTAAGTACTGCTTCTGACACGTTAGAAGCTGTGTGATCATGGATAAATCACTTAACCTCTCAGTGCCTCTGGCAGCTGTAGGAGAGTATAAAGTTACAGATGAGTTGTTTATCAAGACTGGTAGAGGGAGTATCTATATTGACAGTTCTTTGAACCGATGGAATCCGTACAATAATAATAGCAACATTACAATGGTGGATGCAAAAATGTCCAATCTGCAAGAAAAAACCACTGAGGCAAAGCTCTGAGCCAATAACCATTTATTAAAGGGACCTGGCCCCATTCAATGAGTAGGACCTCTTATCTTCCTCACAATTTGAGATGCATCCAAGGTCTTAGTTTTGTAGAGCTTGATACCCAGATGATAACAGAATAAAATACAGGATTTCATTGCTTAACAGACCTATACCTTGACCTTCCACAAGAACCTGTGATTTTGGACCCAGCTCATTGCCATCTATAGTGCCTACTCGAGATGTACTACTCGCCAACACTTTAGCTCAGCTGACTGCCTGCTGTACAGGTCAGGACAACAGCTACTCTTCATTTTGTTTTTCTTGGGAGAATTATTTCAAGTGAGAGTGAAATTCAGTGAGGAGTCCCTAAAGTTTTCTGGGACTTGATGCAATAACACAACATCCTCCATGCTGGTAGTGAACACTTTTGGTGAGCTTATGGCTCAGCAGATATTGATAATCAGAGAATCATTGATAACCATAAACCACAGTGACAAAAATATCTTAAAACTGGTGGATTCGTGTGTGTACGAAGATCTTAGTTTATTTGTGTAGGGATTTCAAGCCCCTAGCCTTAGAAGCATCAAGCTGCTTGCAATACTCCTCCCACCCAACCCTACTACACTTAGACATATATTTTTTTAGTTTTCTCATCTTTGTTCAGGAGAAGGTGTAATTGGATTAATGAGTCTTTGTGAAGAGTAGCACAGATTATATAGAAGTGGTGTAAATGGGTGAGTGCACTCACTTCCATGAGTATATACTATTCATAAGAGTGTCAGAACCATTTAGGGATCCACATAATGGGAGCGTATATAGAGAGAAAATTAGTGCCTCTGATATAGCAGGACCACAGTGTCATCTGGTTGGTACGACACCCTGCTGGTATTCTGTGATGCGTCATCTTTGTTAGATGGCACTTTGTTGGTCTTTGGTCAATGTCAGGGCTTCTCAACAGAATTTTACGCACTGAGTCTAACCATCCATCCTACCCTACATATACCATGATTTTTTAAACCACAAGATTATTTTGATTTTTTACGCAAATTAAAGGGATGAACAAAAGGTACAAAATAAAAGTCCTTGGTGAAGACTGCCTGCCACTTGATCCTTTGTCTCAGATTTCTACTTTTATTTTATACAAACACACACACACACACACACAACACATACACATAGGTATATATACGCATATGCATATATATATGTACATATATATGTATATATATATATACATACACACACACACACACATATATATGTACACATACACACACAGTCAACCACAAGCCTCCTAGGCTCTGAGTTGAACTGCAAGTTTATCCACAAATCCTTGTAATTCATTGAAGTCAAATTGCTTTCAAAAGTCACTTTTGTTTCTTGCCTGTAGTAGGCACAGAGGCTTTGTCTTTGATATTGTTGCTTAGACTTGGGTGTCTTTTTGCCACTCATTCATCCAGTTTATGAGGCTCTGCAAAGCCCTCATTGGCTATGGCTCTAACTGTAAACATAAATTCTTCTCAGGGTAGATGTTGATTCTTGGTCAAGCCTTCTAATAAAATTAAACATTTCAGTTGGGTTCCCTCGGTCATTATTTATAGGACATTTGGCGCTATCGACTCCATAAATCACTGCCCACAGACCTACTTTATCAACATTAGTAGCTGCCGTCCATAAACATAGCTCATGACTCTGGGCTTACAAGAAAGGAAAGGATGCCATTTGCAAGAATGATACAGGCAATAAAGGGAACATGACCTAGTCTTAAGTATGCAGAAAGCAACTTATTTCAGATTTTCTAGGAATTGGAAAGAAAGGGAAAAATGAAAAATAGACACAAAAGATAAAGCAGTCTCCCAGGTTTGACTCCCACATTTACTCCTGAGAGTTACCTTTTTGTCAGAACAGGGTTTAAATCTCAGCTCTATTTGGGTGTCCTTGGGCAGTCATTCTGTATTTCTTGGTCTTAGTTTCTTTAACTGTAAAATAAAAAAAAATATATCTGTAATGTCCCTTCCTGCTTCTCAATCTATGGACCTATGATGATCTTGAAAAATATACTATGCCTCAGTTTCCTCATTTACAAATTGAATGAGTTAGACATCTTCTAGACTTGAATCATTTAGACCTTAGTCAGATAGCCCTATGTTTCTCTTAGCTGATGGTAAAGAGAAAATTGTTTTTCATTTTTCTAGTCATAATAACACATCTGGATCAATAAATTATAGATAAGACTTAGATTTATATCTGCATGTACAAAAATCTATTTGCATTACCTTGGAGAATCAATTTAATGCTCCCTACTGAGGGAGAAAGTCAACACATTTATTCCTAATTTTATCTGGGTGACCTGGAAAAAGACTTGTGGATTAGCCTGAGTCTTTCTTCCTGTGCAAAGCAGCAAACAATAAAAGCTGTTTCTGTTACTGTGCAGAAGTACCATGAAGATCCTTGGACAAAGTGCAGCCCATTGGCAATAACACTATCTCTAGAGTCAGAGAATCTGGCTTCAAATCTTAAATCATTAACCTCTCTGGCCTTCAATTTCCATGTCTGTAAAATGAAAAGTTTGGACTAAATGGACTTTGACTTCCTTTCCAGCCATCTTTTCTCTTCTTCCTTCCTTCCTTCCTTCCTTCCTTCCTTCCTTCCTTCCTTCCTTCCTTCCTTCCTTCCTTCCTTCCTTCCTTCCTTCCTTTCTTTCTTTCTTTTTTTTTTTTTTCTTTCTTTCTTTCTTTCTTTCTTTCTTTCTTTCTTTCTTTCTTTCTTTCTTTCTTTCTTTCTTTCTTCCTTCCTTCCTTCCTTCCTTCTTTCCTTCCTTCTTCCCTCCCTCCTTTCCCTCCTCCTTTCCTTTTCCTTTTTTTATTTCCTTTCTCTCTTTCTCTCCTTCCTTCCTTCCTTCCTCCCTTCCTTCCTTTCTTCTTTCTTTCTAACTAGGTGTCTCTATCTTACTAATGCAGAAAGTACAGCAGCCATTCATGAGCCTGACCCCACCACTAATTGCATGAAAGTTTGACTAGCTCCATTTCTGATGTGGTTTGGTTTGCCTCTCCTTAGGCAGCTTGGTGGCCTGCTCTTAATGGGGGTTCTCCATTCAGAAGGAATTTGGTTGCCTGATTGGCTTTAGCCCTACCACAGCTTAGAAGTCCCAAGCTTAAGTAATTCACTAGTTTCAATATCCCCAGTAAGAGAGATGATGGGCCTGTGTTACTATGCTTGACCAAACCATGGTTTTTGGAAAAGTGAATGTTCCCCAAGACTCTACCCTCAACTTTATTATCTTCTCTCTCTTTATTCCATCCTTGACACTCTCATCCACTCCCATGTATTTTACCCCTCTGTCTCTCTCTCTGACACCAAGCCACCACGAGGCCAAGAGTGTATGGCTTGGTCGTCTGTCTGTCTGTCGCTCTTTCCCTTTTTCTCTGTTGTGTCTATTCTTTCCTCCCCGAGGTGCAGGTGTATTGAAGATGAAATGCATTAGACCATGATCTCATGAGCTTTGAAATGAAAACTATTTTAAGACACTTAGATATTTCTTAAACTGAATCCTCCATATTCTATTCATTTTTATAAGACAAGAAAAGAAGAGAAGGCTTACTCTGTGTCAGGCATTATGTCAAACGATGGAGCAGATACATAGCCTAGCTTTAATCACGCCATTCCTTTGCTCAAAACCTTTCAATGGCTACCCATTTCCCAGCAAACAAAGTCCACATTCCTTAGTCCTTAGCACCTATGGTTTACCAAAATCTAGCACTGCCCTCCCTCTCCTGAATTATTGCTGCTATTCACAGGATGGTGGGATCATAGATCCAGAACCAGACGAAACCTCAGAAGTTATCTATTCCAGTCCCCTTACAAATTAGGTAACAGAGGCACAGGGAAATAAAATGATTTGCTTGTGGCTCCATAAATAATAGCATTAGGGAGAGGATTTGAACCAAGATCCTCTGTCTTCAGGTAGTGATTTTTCCATAGTTGAACTAGTCATGTAGTAATAACAACAACCATTAACACTTATCTGGTGCTGCCTATGTGCCCGGCACTGTGCTAAGTGCTTCCCAAATATTACGCCATCTGATCCTCACAACAACTGTCTGAGGTAGGTACCATTATTGTGCCCATTTTATAGTTGAGGAAACATAGCTGGTGAGAGTCCAAAGTGAGATTTGTACTCAGATCTTCCTGATTTCGGCCCCAGTGCTCTATCTAATGTACCACCCAGCCAAATTCAACCCTTACACATTTTACAAATGAAGAAGCAGAGACCCAGAAGGGGAAAAATATTTTTTCCAGGGTTACGCAAGTAATAAGAAGCAAAGCATGCATTCAAACATAGATCCTGACTGCAATCCAGTGTCCTTTCCACTATACACAGAGCTGTTGTTCAATTTATGACCTTTTCAGCCTTTCGTAACAGTGATACTTTCATGTTTGTTGAATGATTGGCCTCATTCATTTACTTAAATGTTATATGAAACCTTATGAAGTTTTTTGCTCTGAATCTTTTTTTTTTTTGTGGTTAAGGTACCAATAGTTCTGGCTATGTAGCCAATGTGGCGGGGAGGGACTGCTTTCAATCACATGGTAGGGAAATGTAGAATGTCTATATGTGCTCCCGTCCTCCAGTCTCCAGAAAGCGTTCCATTAGTCTGGGAATGTCGTAATCTTAGGTGATTTGGACATGTGCCAGGACCCTTCTCTACCATTACAATTCAAGCAACAATTTTTTCCTATGTCTAATTGAGGCCTAGATAGCTAGGTGGGTACTGCAGATAGAGTACTGGGCCGAGTCAGGAAGATCTGAGTTCAAATTTGGACTCAGACACTTATTGACTGTGTGACCCCGGGCAAGTCACTTAACCCCTATTTGTTTCAGTTCCTCAACTGTAAACACTGGAGAAGGAAATGGCAAACTAATCTGGTATCTTTGCCAAGAAAACTCCATGGACAAATTCCATGGGGTCACGTAGAGTCAGACACAACTGAATGACCGAACAAGAATTGGGGCCTAATAGTGACAACAAAAAAATAGTCAATTGTGGGACATAAGACCTTTTGGGAATAAAAAATACATTAAACACCATTCACAGCTGCTTCAGCAGCTCTACATGAATAAAACTGCAACAGATGATAAGATCCTGTGATGCAAGTGATCTTCATTTTTGTGTGTGTGTCTGTGTGTGCCACTTTGGCAGGCTGCTGATGACTGTGGACCCCTTCTCAGACTAATGTTTTTTTTTTTAACATATGCACAAAATTAAAAAAAATCAGATTTTAAAGGAAGCCAAAGATTAATGAGAATAAAGATTTTTTTCCCCCTATACAAATTCATAGTCCCAGAAATCTCTCCACAGGCCCACTGAGATCAGGGTGTGCCATGTTAAGAATCCATGTCCTACTCTGTACTTTTCTACTCTTTACTTGTCTTGGGATTGGACAAATTAAGGCGATGAGGAGGCTAGGGTCAATTACCTTTAGTAAAGGCAATCCACATATAGAATAATCAGACCTTGAAAAATCAAACACTGGATATCCTCTCCTGGCTATGAGAGGGTGAGATGCTGGCAAGGCTGCATCATTAGTTGGGCCATATTGGAATGTCTACTGGAGGATGTTTATACATTGGGACTTCAGAGGGCCACGTTAACACATTCAAATGAGCTAGGAAACAAGTGCATCCTCATTACTGTGGGGGCATGAACTCACAGGAGGGGAAACAGAAACGCTAAGTCAAGCAGCTTGATGTTGCTCTGGGGATGCTTCTATTCCTGTGTCTGTGATACTTGCCTGGAGGGGTCTAATGTTCATTCCTGAAATTGATATCCAGATGCTTTCTTTCCCCTCCATTGAATGCCTCCTTACACAAAAGAGCCTAGTAATTCATCTTTCTCTTTCCTCAATTCTCTTCTATTACCACTTTATTGGCACATAAAAATACAAATCACTGAAAAGGATCTGATGGAGATTGCTAAACTGGAGAAGTATCCCCTGCTCCCTGGAGGAGATGGAGAAGTCCTTCATCCCTAGAGATCTCAATCCACAGTTACCCATTGACCCCAAGTCAACATCTTCGGTCCTTAATGACCCAAGGAATTATCATGTGAGTTCCTCTACCTCACATTCATTGATTGCCCTTTGCCCTCCAGTGGTATTGCCTTATGCTATAGCAGAGCTCTGAAAAAGTGAGGAGGGACCCTTGCTATACAAGAACTCCCTCCACCCCCACCCATGCACAACTGTTCCAAGAGGCTGCAAAAGTGAAGGGCCAGGCAAAAGACAGTGGTGGATAGAGGAGCCCTACCTGGTGCTTTAGACATGGAAGGGACCTTTAGTCCCTTAGAAGTCATTTAGTACAACCACCTCATTTTACGGATGAGGAGACAAAGTCTCAGAGAGATGAAATTATTTTCCCGGGATTATACAGGGATTAAGTGTCTGAGTAAGTGAAAGCTGAATTAAGTTCCTCTCATTCAAGAGCCAGTATTTTTGCCCTTTATTATAGCGTGCCCCATCATTACATTCTGAGAGTTAGAGTTACCACCTATGTTCATCACTCTATGTCCTATCACCCCCCCACACACACACACACAACACTCCCTCTACCCCTCGGCATTCTAAATAAGGTTTTGAAGTGCATGAAATGAGATATAGAGGATTACCAATTATACTGACATATAATTACCAAAATGTATAGAAAGAAAAAATCAAGTTCATGGATTCCACCAGGTTAAGAACCCTCAAAAACTGTTGTTATTGTAGTAGAAAGTCTTTGAGCACGAGATCTCTTTCCTTTCATTACAGGTAGGCTGCTTACGTCCCTGTTTTAGTGTTTACTGTGATGTGATGGAAAGATTGGTGAACTAAGAAGCCAGCAGACCTGGACTATCTAGGTCCACATCTACCCTGGACTCGCTGAGTGAGCTTTCAAGTCACTTCATGCTTTTGTGGCTCAGCTCTGAAGAACATTGTAGAACCAATTTCATAGTGTTGCTAGGAAATCATGTATATAACATACGTAGAGCACTTTGAAAAGCTTAAGGCAACAGGAAAACACCAGTTGTCATTACGACGTCATAAAACCTGGGATCTACTCTTCACTCTGCCATTTCCTAGCAGTATGTATGACTTTAGGTAGGGCATTTTCATCCTTTGGACCTCAGGTTCCTTATTGTTAACATAAAGGGATTGACAGAGTTCACCTTTTGATCTGAAATTCTGTGATGGAGATGGGATTGGAGAGTTGGAAGAACTAACATGAAACAAGAGCCTAGACCATCTTCCTTAAGAGGGAAAACTCCAATTCAATTCAAACATTTATTAAGTGTCTTCTGTGTACCAGAGGTTATGTTAGATATGGGGATTCAAAAAACAAAATGAGAATCCTTGCCCTCTAGGGGCTTCCATTCTACTTGGTGAGGGGAGGGGTACCTCATACTCTTGTGGCACAGTGGAAAGGGTGATGGATTTGGAGTCAGAGTTGTGGGGTCCAAAATCGTTCAATCTGCAATAACAGAAACTGAGGCAGAGCTCTGAGCCAATAGCACTTTATTAAAGGGTCCATAGTCCCCTCTAATGAAGAGGGCCCCAGATCTTCCTCACTATCTGAGATGCCTCCTTTCCTTAATGTCTTAGTTTTATAGTGTTTGATACTTAGATGTTACAGAAGAGGCAAAAATAAAACACATAGTCTCGGTGGTTGATAGACCTATATCTCAACCTTCCAGGAGAATCTTCAGTTCATGCCTGAAGTAGATTAGCTGATGGAGGATATCCAAATATAGGCAGAGCTAATGGTCTCTCTTTGGCCTCATGTTGGGCAATAGATGGTGAAATAGATTTGCAGGCACATCCAGATAGGGTCATCCATTGGTCAAGTACTCATAGGACTTGTCGGCCAAGTTCCACAGCGCTGACTCCCTAGCAAAGGGATGACCAAGGCGGAGGTACAATTCAAAAATAGTTGGGAGACTTTCAGTGCCATAGAATCACCCCTGCCGCACTGGGCTTGGTCATTTACTCATCAGGCATTGGTTAAGTGAGTGGATTCACTAGATTGACTAATTATATAAGCGAGCAGGTACAACAGTAGTAATCACTGCCTTTATGGAATCAAACTAGCTGAATAATAATAATTGGAAATAAACACAGGGCCCAAATAAAATACAGGTCTAAATTAATCATTCTTCACAGAGTTAAGTAGTAAGTATTTATCATGTTCATGTTTTGGGCTAAGTGAATACAAAAACAAACAAAAAAGAAACATGGTCCTTGACCTCAAAGAAAAGGAAGTTGAAGAGGGAAGGTGTAGTAGAGGGAGAAGGTACCCACATAAGGCATGGTGGAAGAAGTTCAGAGAGTCAGAAATAGAGCCTAAAGTGTAAGGAAGAAGTCAACATGGCTGGTATTGGGCACTTTTGTTAAACAATAGATTCAGAGAAAAAACCATCAGTTAGAGGAAGTGGCCAACAGAGTGGAGTGACCTTCCAGGGTGAGAAGGCTGCAAGGAAGGAATAAAGTTTCAGAACGAGAATGTTGCTGTGTCATGGTGGATAAAGGAGTCTAGAGAGTTAGGGCCAGAGCTTGGAGAGGAATGAAGGAATCAGAGGATGTGGATTCAAATTCTAGCTCTGTCTACCTGGGTGACCTTGACTCTTGAGGCTTCAGTTCCTCGTCAGTAAAATGAAGGGTTGGTTGTGATGACCCCTAAGGTTCCTTGTAGCTCAAAAAACTATTTGACCCTGTGATCTGTGTACACAGATTAGTAAATACAAGCCATACTCCAATACTCCGATGGAGTGACAATCTCTTTGAAGAGACTGTCCTCTGTCGTAATGCAGATTCCAACTTTCCCATCTTGGGTAATTCTTGTCCATTGCCTCCCAAGGGTTTGCCACAGGGTGCCCACCCCACATTCTGGGGGTCTTTCTCACTTTACCTAAAAAGATACCTGTTGCTCAGAGAATGATCCTAATCCCTCCCCCATGCAAGATCCACTAGTTTTTTCTCTAAAAGGCATTGAGACCTTCCTGGATACTTGGTTGCCTCAGGGAACTAACTTCTGGTATCACTTCCTCATCTCAAGTACAAAGCAGCCCTGAGTTGCTCCAGGGGAATCTCTGGGGTTTGACTAGTGGATCTGGATGCATAATCTAGGCAAACAAGATCAGCCCCCTACTCAATAAACTCCAGAAGGTCCCTATGGTCTCCAGGATCTAATATTAAAGCGCTCCATTTGGCTTCATAACCTCGCCCCGCTCCTCCCTTTCCAGTCTTCTTACACCTTAACTGCCAACACATACTCCTTGATCCAGTGACACTGGCTTTCTGATTGTTCCATGAACTAGACATGTCAACTCTTGGCTCCCAGAATTCCCTCTGGCTGACACCATGCCTGGAGCACTTTCTCTCCTCTGCTCTGACTGCTACCCTCCCTGGCTTCCTTTGAGTTACAACTGCAATCCCACCTTCCATTGGAAGCCTTTCCCAAACACTCTTGATTCCATTGCCCTCCCTTTATTAATTATTCCCTATTTATCCCACGTAGAGTTTGCTTTGTAGATACTAGTTTGGATGTTGCCTCCCCTTAGATTGTAAGCTCATTGAGAGCAGGCACTGTGTTTTGTCTCTTTTTGTATCCCTAGAGTTTAGCACAATGCCTGGCACATAGAAGGCACTCAATAAATATTGATTGATTGAAAGGAATTTTGTTCAGCTGAATCAATGTGAGGAGTCCATCAATGCGTATCCTTGTGGACTGTCCTTCTGTTGCTATGACTAAGCAAATCTCTTTTTGCCAACTTCTCAATGCTTTAATGAGTGTCTCATTTCGTTCCAATTTCAAATCTAAACTATGAGGGGACTAGCTTGAGTCAGGCCCAGTGCAGAACCCTGCGGAGCACACACACTGTTCTTATGATTGAACCTCCTGGTAACTATGCATTTCTGAATAAAACTTCTTTTTAAAAAATAATATATCATATTGAATTTCTTCCCCCATTACATGTTAAAGCAACTTTTAACATTTTTTTAAAGTTTTGAATTCCAAATTCTATCCCTTCCCTCTCCGAGATGACAAGCAATCAGATATAGGTTATACATGTGCAATTCTACAAAACACTGAATAAAACTTCTTCCAGACCTGAACCCTAAAATTGGAACTGCAGAGGTTTTCCCATGCCCCCGTACAAGTGAATACAGGATGGTTTACCACTTTGTGGTGTTCTATCAGTGTTCTTCGTGCAGACTTTGTCTGCACTGTAAGCTCTCTGAGGACAGGCTCCATATCTTAATAGATAATAGATTATAGGTTATATTTCTTTTATTTCACTCCAAAAAGTCGGAACATATTAGGCCCTTAAAACATGCCCAGTTGAGGCATAAAAGTTTAAAAAACAGTAGAGCCCAAAGGAGGGACCTTAGAATCCTCATCATATGAAGAAATTGAGGGGAATTGGCTTGACCTAGGTTAAAGCTCTTCTATCTCAGACCAATGTCCTTTCTGTTCTTCCACATTGGAAGTCATGTAATCATAGAATATCAGAATCAGAAGAAATCAACAATGCCTATCCAGGCCAACCTATACTTGAAAAGGCATCCTATCCATGTCATCATGGATCATGGTCACTGAGCCTTTGCTTAAAGACTTCAAATGAGGGGCATCCCATGACTTCTCCAGGAAACCCGTTCTACCTTGGAGTAGCTCTAACTTTTAGGAAGGTTTTTTCTGACATGAGGCATAATGTTGTCTCTTGGTAATGTCCACCCATTTTTCCTAGTTCTGCCTTCTGGCATAAAAAAGGGACAAATCTAATTCCACTTCCGCAATGCGAACTTTCAAATGCTAGTAGGCCACTACCATGTCTTCCCTTCTCTTTTCTCCTCCAGGGAAAATAATCTTAGATCTTTCAATGTGACCCCATATCACGTAAATATGGTGTCCTCCTCCGTTCTGAATAGATACCTGCTTAGCAATGTCCTTCCTGAATGTGGTGCCTGGAACTGAACACATAAGGAAAGGGTGCTCCTTTATCTTCTGAAATATGCCAATAGAAGTTAAGTCATAGAGTATTGCCTAGGGACCTAAAAATTTAAGTGGCTTGCCCACTTTTTCTTGGGGACTATACTTAATGCAAACAAAGATTGTATTAGAGTTGCTTTAGAAAGGCCTGTTTGGAAACTTCTTTTAAAAAAGAAAATAAGGGGGTACTTCAAGCAAACAAGAAAAATCCTCAAAGACAGAATGAAACCTCAAAGGAAACAATGATATATTATGTTTTAGGAACCCCCTTCAGAAAGCCTGAAGGGGTTAGGCCTACACTTGTCTCAGACATTGTAATGTATAGTACCTGGATCTCTGCTTTGAACTTAGCCCAGTTTCCACTATAACCTAGTTCAATTCAATTCAACAAACATTGTTTAAGCTCTTACTATGTTCAAAGATCAGTATTAGGCAATGGGGATACAATCAGACCCTCCTTTCCCTATCACTACCCTCAGGGAGCCTAAATTCTACTTGGAGAGGCAAGAATGCTTGACTGGTTGGTTGGTTGCTTGTAGTCCTTTGTTCTCCTACATCACTGTGCTAGAGTCAAGTTTCAATATGTCAGACTGTGGCTGATAATAGGCACACAGGTAAGTAAATGTGAGGTAATTTAAAGGAAGGAGCAGGCTTCTGAGAGGAAACACCTGGAATGAGGAAGGAATCCAAGGTTTCTATGAGGAAGAAAAGGAGTCTAGTCCAAAAAGGGCCTGGGGATGGAGACAAAGGAGTCGGCCTGGGTGAAAACACAGAAACAGATGGTGAAAGGAGTTTGAGGTATAGTTTCTAGTACAGTTTGACTCAAGCATAAAGTTCATGAAGGGGGATAATGGGAAATAAGGGTAGAAAAGTAGGAGAGAGCCACATTGGAAAGGGCTTTAAATGCCCAGATGAGTTTAGTTATTGATGCACTTGTCCTTTCTTCTATTAAGCTATAAGATGTTTGAATACAGGGCCTTTATCTCCAAGGCTTAGCAGAGTGCCCTGAGCTTTGAAAGTGCTGATGAAATGCTTGCTGAATTGAATCAATGGGTCAGCCATTTTGTTTGGAAGAGCCCTACATAAATGTTAGCTAGCATGATTTTCACAATATTTTCCTGGAAACTGCTTTATGATGTGAATTGTCATTTAGCAGGTCTTATCGAAAGGTGGGAACAGCTTCACCACTGTCTTTGTCCTTGTCCTCACCAGCAACCTCTGAAGAACTCTGCACTTGGCACAGAGTCAGCAGGCTAATGGATTAATTGTGAATGTCTCCACTTCCAATATGGATATTTCTCTCGAGTGGATAGAAAAGTGCCAGTTCAAGCTTCCTGGAAATTTTTTTCTTCTTTTCTCAATTACATGTAAACAAAAAATTTTAACTTTCTAAAAAAAAATTTTAGTTCCAAATTCTTTCCCTCCTTTCCCACTACCTCCTCAAGAAGGCAAGCATTTTGATATAAATTATACATCTGTAGTCATGAAAGACATTCCCACATTAGCCATGTTGCAAAAGAATACACAGACCAAAACCAAAACCAACCAAAACAAACAAACAAATAAAATCAAAGACCCAAAATAATAAAGAGAGTTTAAAAAAAAGTATGCTTCAATCTCCATTCACATTCTATCAATTCTTTCTCTGGAGGTGGATAACATTTTTCATCATAAGTCCTTCTGAGTTGACTTGGATCACTGTATTGCTGAGAACAGCTAAGTCATTCACATTCAATCACTGTACAATATTGCTGTTACTCTGTACAATGTTCTCCTGGTTCTGCTCCTTTCACTTTGCGTCAGTTCATATAAGTCTTTCCAGGTTTTTCCTGAAAGCATCCTGCTTGTCATTTCTTAAAGCACAAAGTATTCCACCGGGATAGCTTCTTAAAGGGAGGCAGACCCTCCTGATTATTTCCTAAAACCTCTTCAGAGTTCCAAGGAGCCAGGCTAAAGCAGCTAGGTGGTACATTGGATGGTGTTGGACTTGGAGTAAGTAACATCTGAATTCAAATCTGGCCTCATATTCTTATTAGCTGTATGACCTTGACCTTGGGTCACTTAACCACTGTCCTCAGCTATAACTCAGTTTCCTCAAATATAAAATGAGGATCATAATAGCACAAATTTATATGTTTATATACATCACAGGAAGCCTAAAGTCACATGTGGTGGAAGGAGCTTACCGGGAGGAAAAGAAAGTTGTGTCACAGGAAATGCTGAGAGAGCAGTTATGACAATTAGAGTTGAGGGAAAGAGCAGATGCGCTGTGCTGTAAGTTTGCTTGTTAGTTGGGAAGGCCCCAGCAGGGGGCAGATGGTTTTACGGATGGTGAGGTTACATGCTGTGATACTATGTATCGAATTCTTTGAGGCTGTGATGGATTGGGTGGATGGCTTATGAGTTATGGTCCTCCAGTGTCTGAATAAATGGTTTATTTCTTCTACCTTCTATGTGGAGGGTCTCGGATGTTTTGTGATACAGAACCACATAGGCATTTTGACAATTATCATCTGTAGTTATTCTTGCCTTGCTGATACAGGTTGCTGTGGGGATCAAATGAGATAACATACATAAAGCACTAAGCACACAGTAGGCACCTAATAAATGCTGTTCCCTTCCCATTTTGCTAATCAAATATCTAAAGACAATTACAGCCAGTATGATTGTTCCATTCAGGTCTACCCATAACAAAACTCAGTTATGTTTTTACATGATATATGCTTTCTCATCATCCTTTTAAAAATTTTTATTTTTTTATTTTCTGAACTTGACAAATAGTAGCAGGCATGAGAATTTTTACACGCAAAGATTAAATCTGTTGTAGGACTTAGAGCTCCTTAGACAGTCTATGTGTGCAGTATATTTATGTCTGTTTCATAGGGTTCAAAGTAGAGCCACCCTATTTTCAATGCTTAGGGAGAGGTTATAACTTTGCTCTCCTGGCATACTGTCAACCATATCTCATTTATTTTCAGAATCCTTGGTCAAGAACATGGCCCCCCATCAAGATTATTGTTCCTATGGGAAAGTGTGGGCTGCTTAATGACAATTCACATTATAAAACAGGTTCCAGGAAAACATTAGGAAAATAAGCATAGGTAGCATTTACATAGGGCTCTAAGATTTGCAAGGCGCTCTATATACCTTAACTTATTTGATTTTCACAACAGCCCCGTGAGGGAGGTGCTATGATTACCTTTATTTCACAAAGGGGGAAACTGAGGCTGAAAGTGGTTAGGGGACTTGTCCAGGATCACATAGCTAGTAAATGGATGAGGCACGATTTGAACTCAGGTCTTCTCCACTCCAAGCTCAGCATTCTAGACACTATACCACCTAGAGAAAAATAGGGGCTGCCTACATTATGGCCAGAAGACTTTCCTCTTTTTTTTTTCTTTTTTACTTGCATTAAAATTGTTGCCAGCCATTAAAAGGAAGGGTTTCTTAAGATACTTTTAATGTGCTATGCATACCCACATGAAAGCATCTACTTAGTGTGGTAGAAAGACATTGGCCCTGGAGTTAGAAGCGACCTGGATTTGGATCTGGTGTATGACTCCAGCTCCCTGGCTGAGGGCGTGGTCACTTTTTGAGTCCTTCTTTGTTCTTCTGTAAAATGGAGATGATTGTAGTGCCTACTTCACAGAGAAATTATCATAATATAGATATAAATACTTTGTGCAACTTTAAGCAACATATCAATGTCTGTTACTATTACTATTATTGTAATTTTATGAACTGCCCATTGGTTATTTCCAGCAGTATGTCCCATAGGCATCTCAAATTCAACTTGTCTGAAAAAGGGAATTATTTCCCCCATCCAATCCACCCTTCTTCTGCACTTCACTATTATTTCAGAAGTGCCACCAACCTTCTAATAACCCAATTTTGTGACCCCAATGTCATCTTTGACTCCTTGCTCTGACCCCACATATCTTATCAGTTGCCACATCTTGTCATGTCTTTCTCCACAACACATCTGGTACGTGTCCCCTTGACACCACTCACACAGTCACCACCCTGGTTCAGGCCCTCATTACCTAATACCCAGATTATTGCAATAGCCTGCTAATTGGTCTCCCTGCCTCATGTTTCTCCAGTCCGTCTCCCACTCAAATGCCAGAGTGATTTTTCTAAAGCCTAGATCGGATCATGGCAGTCCCTACCCAAACCCTCAATAAATTCCAGTGGCTCTCAGTTACCCTAAGATCAAATAGAAATTGCTTTGCTTGACATTTAAAGCACTTCACAATCTGGTCCTTTCCTATTTTTCTACTCTTGCGATTTCTCCTGCCTCAACATGCCTTTCTTCCTAGCCATACGAGCCTTCTTCATGTAAAATGCTCTATCTCTCCTTTCTCTGCTGGTGTTTTCCCATGCCTGGAATGCTCTTCCTCCTCACCTCCTTAGAATCTTTGGTATATTTCAGTGCTCTGCTCAAGTGCCTCCTTCTTGGTACTCCAAGGCACCAGTGGCTGCCCCTCTAAGCTTACCTTTTATTTACTGAACTGAGAGACTCTCTTACTAGAAATGGAGAGGATGAGTACCTCAAGCTCCCTGTATCCATGAGGAATTGGTTTGCTTTATAAAGCATTAGTACAAATATAAGGTTACAAATTTCTTGGAGCAAATTTCTAAGTATTTCAATAGTCATCAGAATGATGATGCTATGCACAAAAAATGTTTAAACAAGACAAAATAAACACCACCACCCAGGACCTGCTGTCTTAAAAATTACTCCATTTAAAGTGTTCTCAGCTGTAGAGGAAACTTGGAAGAAGTGAAGAGAAATTAGGGAACTCAACACAGATATCACATTTTTACTCTTCTGATTCTCTTCTCCTTCAACATTAACAGAGTTAAAAGTAGGATGAAATATCCAGGGTGCTGCAATTTAAAAAGTGCTAATGTCTCCTGAGGTCCTTCAGTAATACATAAACAATTCAGCTTAATAACCAGTTATCGAGAATAGTTAGTTCAAATAGGAAGCTCTGCCCCAAGAGACTGCATCCAAGGTGAGCTTTCTACCCAGCTCCTGCCACCACTACCCTCCAACCCTCCCTTCAAGTTTTGTGCTTCTTTCTGTGGATGTAAAAATTGCTCTGTGTGGCTCTGAGAACTAGGATTCTTTATTATGGCTCTCTGCCTTTGAAATCAGTCCCATAACATATCCCTTTCAGCAAACTCCAATATACCTTTATAGCCAGATCTATCACAGCTGACCCAGTGTACAGCAGCCCTTTCTCCCATCTGTGTCTTGGACCATCTAGCATTACCCCTTGGGGACCATGATGAAACTCTCACTTAACTGGAGAGAGTGAGAAATGGAGGAAGAAAGCCACCTCCAGGAAAATACGACTAGTCACTCTGTTGATTGGCCACCTGCCTGATGCATCAGGAGTCCTGCTTGAGCGCTGCTGGAGGTACAGTTGCTCTTAATACAACACTTGAGCTGCATGAAAAGATGGAGATGTTCCTTCGTAAATATAAATCACAACAGCTTTCATTGAGCCTTTTTGCTCCCACAGGGATAGAAGCCAAGGCAGAGAGACCTTGAATGGGAAGGATACTTCACTGATTTATTTGGCTAACAATATTCTTGGCAGTATGCTAGCTTAAGATGGGTGCAAAATCTCTATTACTCACTGCCTGCTGGTTTTTATAGCCTTTGTTTAAAATGATTAAGCACTTATTCCATGCTTGGCAGCACCTAATGGCTTCTCGGTGCCCCAGTCTCTTTCTGTTAGTATGTTAGGTTTTGAGAGGGCACACTGATTCCTTGGGCCAATGGGGACTGGTGATGGTACCCCAAGAGTAATGTACAAATTTTGACAACTCTTACACTTTAAGAGCAATAGGACACTGACTGGGACATGTTGACTCATTGTCAGAGGACTCTGAGCTAAGTTTAATAAATTGGAATGACCAAAGCTAAGAGACTTGATGTTGTTGTGGGGGTGGGGACCAAACTTACTAACAATTTTAAGGATTTTTAGCCTTTTTTTGGTTTTTAGTCATAAATCCTGTTGGAATTCTGGTGAAGCCTATTGTTCACTTCTCACGATAATGTTTTTACCTAATAATAGGTAGCACGTATGGTGTTTTTATGATTTACAAAACCTTTCACACATGTTAACCACAGCTCTGTGATTATCCCCATTTTACAGATGTGGAAACTGAAGGGAAGGGAAGGGAAGGAAAAAGATTCGCATTAGTGCAGTGCCTACTCTGTACCAGGCAGTGTGCTAATCACTTTTTACAAATGTTGTCTCATTTGATTTTCACAACAGCCCTGCAAGGTAGGGTCTATTATTACCCCCACTTTACAGTTGAGGAAGCTGAGGCAAACAGAGGCTAAGTGTCTCACAGGGTCACATAGTAAGTGTCTGAGGCCAGTTTTGAACTCAGATCTTCCTGACTTCAATCCCAGAACTCTATCTACTGCCTTGCCATCTGCCTCAAGAGACAGATGTTCAGAAACTTGGCCAAGGTTAGTTAGTAAATACCTCAGGCAGGGCATCTGTCTTAGGTCTTCTGACTCTAAGTCTTGGCTTCTATCCATTGTACAAGCTAGTTGCCTATAATTTCCAGTAGCTAGGGCTTAAGCACAATTGCTTAACATTTTCCTCATTGATGGAGGCTGATTGCTTGGTGCTTCATGCCTACCTGAGGGGGTACAAGCTTAGGAGAAGAGAAATCTGAGCTTTCTGGTTTCTAGTTTGAGAGTTCCAGAATTATTTTCAGAGAGAGATCCCTGAAGGGAAAGAAGGACTGTGGGAAGAAGCTGATCTAAAAAGGAGTTGGCACCTTGATTTCACCCCACTCCTCAGCTTACCACACTCATGGAGTTTCCCATTGGATGATAACTAGGGATTCTTCTTCGTTGAGTTGAGATATCTTGCTAACATTAGGAGAGCTCGTTTACTCTGTGTATTGTCTATTATATTCTCATCTGTATAACTTTTCTGATTTCTACTTTCTATTAGCTTGGATAAATAGGTCTATTTGCTATGCACCGCATGCAGTCTTTGTATAATTGGTATTTGGTAGGAAGGGAGTCAAACATTGGATATATAGGTAGGGGCACTCCTCTGTTAAAGGAGAGTGATCAGAAATGTTAACCTAAAAGTTATTTCCCCTCACTAACAGTACTTATTTGGATGGATATAATTCTAGTCAGGTATCCTTTCTCTAAGGAAAGCAGCATTGCCAGGGCCTCCTGGTCCTAATTTCCTGCTTTCCTTCCTGGCAAGAATGTCTCCACTGGAGAAGAGGGAATAGAGAAGACTAGAGATGATAGATCCAGGGAACCACATGCAGATAGATCTAAGTATAGCATACATGGGAAATACACAAACATATCATATACGACAATCCAAAAGAAGATTAAATTTTAATTAGAGATTAGTGAAAATAGATTTTTTCCATTCAATTTCCATGGACCTTCTGAAATTTAAACCCCTGTAGAGTTATCAATAAGTGGGATGGGCCATCTTGAAGGGTTAATAGGTTTCCTCTTGCTTTAAGTCTTGCAGAAAAGGCTGGATGACTGCTTGTTGAGTTTTTGTGCTAGAGAATCTTTTTCATGCATAGATTGAACTCAATGGTAAATGTTTAACAACTACATCTCCAGAAAAAAAAATGTATGCACAATGCTCCTTATACTTAATCTATATTATTAACAATTTGTCCACCATGTTTTTTGCTCTAGATAATCAGCAAAATGATAAACCCTGATTTATCGTGTTTGCTGATTTCTGAGGTGTAAATGCTCACACTAAAAATTTAGCCACTGGCTCCCACAAGCTCTCATAAGTTGTCCCTAGCTTACTTTTAGTTGGACTAAATGATCATTGAAGTTTTTTTTTTCTAAATTTAAGGGTACCGTGATTATACATTTCCACATGGAAGGTAGAGACCATGCATTCATAGAGTCATTGATCTAGAGCTGGTGGGGACCTCAGTGTTCATGTAGTACATAAGTTCCTCAAATGAGCAACACCACCCCACTGGGAGGTGCTAGAACAATCCAGACCAGTGGTAATAGCATCAGGTGCAATTGGGGAGCATTAAATAAAAATAAGGGGGCAGTGGAAGCATAAGGAAAGAAGACCTAAGAAAATTTTGAAAAGCCATGCACACCTGTTTCATCTGTTGCGTAACAGAGTTAAAGTCATACTGATTACATTAGTTTCCAAATAAACACACAAAATGGAAGTTATAACCAATCAATGGTCAAGTCTGCCAACAGGTCTGAAACAGTAAGGCGATAAACACATCAATGATAATCGTGAATATGCCTATGTAGTTTTGTATCACAAAATATAAGAGATGCTCCATAAAGAAGGTAAAAGAAGTATCTCTTTTATTCAGACACCAGAGAACCATATTTCATAACCAAATGTTTGGCTCCCATGGTCAATCAGACCACTTTATCATAAAAGCAAGGAACTTAAAACACAATATCACAGCCTGGAAACTCACTATCCCAAAACCTCTTTAACCCCCTGCAGGGATCTTCCACAAAACAAAGTCAGAGTACAGCTAAGTCAGCCTGTTCAATTCTAACAATCACGAGGGTGGCCGTTAGAAGCCATAACATCCTTCTCTCTCTCTCTCAGCATTTTCTGTGACATACCTTCCTTTTCCTGTCAGGAAGCTCCTACCACCACATATGTCTTAGGCTTCCTGTGATGTAAGCAGGTCACGTGGCCTATTAATGGATGGGTAACATCTTCAAATCCAAATTGCTAACAAACGAGTGTTGGCAGGAGAGTATGTCACACATTATCAGGAAGTGCAGCATACAATGTGTGTCTAATGACTAGTTTACAATATGATACTAAATGGTTACATGACACAATATTGCGCCATCAAAATTTCAGTGCAGGAAAAAACCCAAAGATTTACAATAAATCATTAAATTTACAAACTATATTTTTTTAACGATGCAAATTTTCAAAGAAAAAAATTAAAGGGTTAAAGAAAGTAGATTTCCAGAGGGGTGTTGAGTAATTTTTTTAAGGGGATGTCAGGCCAAATAAGTTTGGGAACTTCTGATCTAGTACAATCCCTTTATTTTACATATGAGGAAACTGAGTCCCAGAGAGGCTAAGCAACTTGCTCAAGGTCACACAAGTATATTTACAAGAGGTAGGATTTAAACCCAGATCCTCTGTCTCCAGAGCCAGTATTTTTCCTACTGTTCCACCTTACCTAACCTCTTCATTTAATAGGGTAGTGAAGTGATTTGGCCAATATCACATATGCCGTTAGGTACCAAATGGTAAGGAGCAGAGCCTAAATGCCACCCCAGATCCTCTGGTTCCCCACTTAGCACTCTTTCCTCCCTTGGAGCTTGGTACAATTGGGTCAGTGATAGCTCTGGATTTTTCACTCCTTCTCGTTTTCCCAGTTGCCAGCCATTCTGGTCTGGGTCAGGACTTCACTCTTTCCTTGGTTCTCTGGACCTGGTTTCCTCCTGTTTGTTCTAACACTGGCCTAGAATTTCTAATTCCAAATGAGTTGGAACTCTCCACATTGGTATGCTGACTCCTGTTCTTCATCCCTTATAATTTTAACATCAGATTCCTACTTGTGCTTCCTTATTCTCACCACTGGTTTTTGCCTCTAGTTCTTATCCCTACATCTCACAGAACACAACCAGTAGCTTGGCCACTGATGGAGCTGTGAAAGTAGCTTAGATGTGATTCTCATTCTGCCTCACTGGGTTAGGAAGACAGGAGAGATGTAGAACTGCAGACTGGCAGAGATGGCTATTAATAATAAAAACTCGTGTTTTTCACAGCACTTCCCTTGTGGTGTTATTGTTTAGTCATTTCAGTCTTGTCCAACTCATCAAGACCCCATTTAGGGTTTTCTTGTGAAGATACTGGAGTGATTTGCCATTTCCTTCTCCAGCTTATTTTACAGATGAGAAAACTGGGGCAAACAGGGTTAAGTGATTTGTCTAGGGTCATGCAGCTGGTAAGTGTCTGAGGCAAGATTTGAAGACTAAGACTTCTTGACTCTAGACCCAGTCCTCTATCCACTGCACCACCTACCTGCCCTTCATAGAGGTTCTCTTAGACAGAACAGGCATTCTCATCCCCATTTGTTTCTTTTCTTTGAGCCTGAGTCTCCCTAGGCTAGAAGTATAATGACACTCATGGGCCTGATCCCATGGCTAGGGATGGAAGCATTGACCTGCCCCTTTTCCAGGGTTGGCTGTTTCACTCCTCCCTTAGACAGTTTGGTGGTTTTCTGCTCTTAAGGGCTCACCATATGGGTACTGGACTAAATGTGGACTGGTGAGTGGCTTAGCAAGCTATAGCTCCAGTGATCCACCAGCCTCAGTAGTAGGGGTTATAGGCACGCATTGCTGAGGCTGGTGCCCATTCACATTTTACAGATGAAGAAACTGAGACTCACAGAGATTAAATGACTAAGGAAGAATTAGGGGCAAGAGATAGAAGTTGCAATCAGGCAAATACAAAGTTGTTAACAGAGCCAACCACAGAAGGAATGGGATATCAGCCCTTAGTACAGTGCCTGGAACATCAGTAAGCACAGTCTGGTTGATAGATTGTCTATACGATGATGTTACTGTCAGCGACCCACTGATGATATCTGTTGCTCTTCTTTTGAAATAGGTAGATGCAATATAGCAGACTTGTCAAGCTGTAATTAGTTACAGCCACTGAGGCAGCTAGGTGGCTCATTGGATAGAGCTCTGGGACTAGAAGTAGGGAGACCTGAGTTCAACTCCAGCCTCAGACATATACTAGCTGTGTGACCCTGGCCAAGTCACTTAACTTTTGATCGCCTCAATTTCTTCATCTGCATAATGGGTATAATAATATTGCCTACTTCACAAAGTTATCGTGAGAATCAGACAAGATAATAATTGTAAAGCATTTACTACAGTGCCTGGCACATAGTAAGTACTATATAAATGTTAGGTATTATTATTAATGATAAGAACAACAAATTGTAGGTGTGAGGCTCTGTCATCACCGATCCGTGATGACTCTGCTGCTAGGAATGTATACACAGGATTATTGGGAAAGGGGGAATAGGAGGTGGAAGCCCTAAAAATTACATCTACATAGGGCAGGCAATTTGGGGAATAGGAAGAAACCCAAATTCACTGAGGCTGAAGCAATAATTCTCTAGAAGACAAGGGTCTAATCATTGTAAAAACTGATGCATTAATAATTTTAATAGTAAACTAAAATCAATACTGCATTAGTGACTCAATAATGAATTGTTGTGACTTCTTAGACAGCTGAAATAGCTTAAAATGTTAATGGAAGGAACAATTATAA
Organism: Phalanger gymnotis; assembly: GCA_028646595.1. Classification (NCBI taxonomy): domain Eukaryota; kingdom Metazoa; phylum Chordata; class Mammalia; order Diprotodontia; family Phalangeridae; genus Phalanger; species Phalanger gymnotis. Next base: position 336,455,729 of record CM053623.1, on the reverse strand, counting down.
AACTACAAGAGCACACTTAATTCTATTAAGGTTAATAGAAATATGAAAAAACAAAGGAGAAAAATGGGATGCCTTAGGATACAGAAGGTTCTCCTTTAGTTAAGGCTTCAAGCAAAATCTGAATGACTTAATAGATATGTCATGCATCTTTATTCAAGTATGGGTCAGATTACAAGCTCTCTAGGCATCAAGGAATTACAGATTCTGAGAGGAAGTGGCCTTAGATGTCATCAAATTCTTTTACTTGGCATTTAAAAAGCTTCTAAATCTAGCCTGATCCTACCTTTCTAGGCCTATCGCGTAGCCCTCCTCTTCCCATATTCCGTGTTCTGACCTCACTGGCCTGGTACATGATGACCTCTTGCCTATCTCAGTGCTGCCACACAAGTGCCCCTGTGTCTGGAATATGGATTTGCCCTTCCCTCTGTTTCTGAGACTCCCTTACTTCTTTCCAGTTTCACCTCAAGCTCCATCTTCTACAAGAAGCTTGTTCTTATCCAACTAATTGCTAGTTCCCTTCTCTGAATAATTACTGTGGATTTATTCTTTTTATATTTTGTATTTGATTATCTCCATACCCAGCGTTACTGCCTCTCCAGTAGAATGTGAGCTCCTTGAGGACAGAGATTTTTTCCCCTTTTTTGTCTTTATATAGTACCTCGTGCATGGCAGGCCCTTAATAAGTGTATATTTAACTGAATTGAATCTAGCTGTGTGTGTGTTTGTGTGAGTGTGAGAGAGACAGGGAGACAGACAGGCAGACACACACACACACACACACACACACAAGGACAGAGTCAGAAAAAGATAAAATGAGAGAAAGATAGAGGTGAACTATAGTCTTCCTTTGACATAGTTCTGAAATCTGTTCTTTTATCTCTTTATAATCATTCTTGGTTAACCAGTGGTATGCTCTCAAAGGATAACCCCACCTTTTTTTTAAAAAAAATTCTATATTTTTAGTTTATAACATTCAGTTCCACAAGCTTTTGAATTCCAAATTTTCTCCCACTCCCTCTTCTCCCTCCCCAAGACTGCATGTAACCTGATATAGGCTCTACATATACATTCACATTAAACATAGTTTCACATTAGTCATGTTGCAAAGAAGAATTATAACCAATGGCATGAATCACAAGAAAGAAGAAACAAAACAAAACAAAAAAGAGAGAAAGCAAATAGGCTGCTTTGATCTGCATTCAGACTCCCTAATTCTTTCTCTGGATGTGGATAGCTTTTTCCATCATGAGCCTTTTGGAATTGTCTTAGATCCTTGCATTGCTGCGAAGAGCCAAGTCTATCAGTCCTCACACAATGTGTCTGTGAATCTATACAACATTCTCCTGGTTCTGCTCCCCTCACTCAACATCAGTTCATACACATCTTTCCAGATTTTTCTGAAGTCCACCTTCTTATCATTTCTTATAGCACAATAGTATTCCATTACATTCATATACCAAAATTTGTTCAGCCATTCCCCAATTCCTCAATTTCCAGTTCTTGGCCACCACAAAAAGAGCTGCAATAAATAATTTTGTACATGTGGGTCCTGTTCCCACTTTTGTGATCTCTTTGGAATGTAGCCCCAGAAATGCTATAGAATAAAGAGAGTGGAGACTAGAAAGGAAGCCTGAGATCTGTGACTTACTAGATGGAAGCCTTTGGACATGTCCCTTCACCCCCTGAATTGAATCGAATTGGCTCTGGTTCTGTCAGCTGTAACAGAAATGGATGATTTTGAATGTTCCTTCTTAGTTCACAGTCCTACAGTTCTAATTATAGAGCATTTTCTAAAAGGGACAAATTCGTTAAAATGATTTCTTTCATTGTTATTAGATGTTAGTAAGAAGGAAAAGCAGCTGCTTAAATGGAAATTTCCTGCCTTTGTAAAGGGTCCTCATTTGCTATAGACATCTATTGGCACTGATCAAGAAACGCCAGTGCTTTAGAAAGTCCGCAAAGCTGCAATGCCTTTAAAGCAGAGAACAGTCCAATGATGCCTGGCAGAAACTCTGTTCTGGCTCAGTAGCATGCATGTAATTGGTACAGCTTAGCCCCATAAATTGGGCTTCAAAACAGACTTTGTTTAGCCCTGATGGCCAAATTGATAAAAAACCCAGCAGGCCCTGAGTAGGAGCCAGAATAAATTAGATGCAAATTTCAGGGGAAGATGATCTGTGCTCACTCTAAAATATCCCAAATGGAAGAGTACTAATAAGCCTTTTGGTTTGCTCTCCAAATGCTTTCTGCTGCCTAGTTTCTTAAGTTTAAAGGACATGTGATGTACCGTACAATAATAGGCCAGATATTAATAATAACAATAACTAGCACTTATATAGGACTTTCAGATTTGTGAGATATTTTATGTATATTATCATATCTGACCTTTTACAACAACCCTGTGAAGTAGATGCTATTATTACATCCATTTTATAGCAAAAGAAACTGAGGCTGAGGGGGGATGAAGTGATTTGTCAAGTGGGGCTCACACAACTAGTGCTTGTCTGAGGCAGGGTTTGAACTTAGGTCTTTCCAACTCTAAATCCAGTGTCCTAGTCACTGCATCACCTGGCTACTTCTAATATATTCTGATATTCCCTGGGAAAGGCCAGAAGAAGGCAGAACAAGCTGAAGTTTGAGATTCCTGGATTGATATTTTAGGAGCCTCCAAGACTGGACTCAGTTCAAGAAAGCTCAGAATTTAGGGCTTTGGAATTCAAGCCACATGCACAAAATACTTTCTGATTGTAAAGCAATATATGAACATCAGCTATCATTGCAACTTCCATCATTTACTATGGCAATAAAATCACAGATTTAGCCCCTCACCCTCTCCTATCTCATGATTCATCAAGTTAATCTTTGTTTAGCCAAAGTGAAGACTATGTCATCAACTCATTTCTTCCATTGATAGAAAAATTTTTTAAAAGAGCAAGGCATAACCTTCCATGAGTCCTACTTGCAGATGAGGAGCAATTCAAATGAAAAACCTAGCCAGGCCAAGCTACATAGCCTACAAATAAATCATGGACAGTAATCCAAAACTGCTGATATGTTAAACTCCTGGCCAGCAGCAACAAGTGGAAGTGAAACTCCAGAATGCCCCTGAAATAGATTAAAATGCTATTGGGGAATGTTTAACAACAACAAAAAAGATAAGAATACGCTACAATATAGATAATGTTAATTTGTGATTTTCTAAGTCAATATGCAGCTGGCATTTCTATTCCATTTTGACAACACCGACTGAAGGTACCAAACTTATCATTCTTTTTGGCCCAGGAATTAAAACTAGCATTTCCTGTGGTGTGGAGGAAAGAGTATTAGATTTCTAGTCATGATGTTGGGTTCTAACCCAAGTTTCATTTATAGCAAGAATATGATATAATTCAGGGCCTCCACAAATATGTCTTCTATTCTATTATCCAATGAACAAATACCTCCCATTTAGACATACTGATCAACAGAGGCATATGGAGGATATCACTTATTACTGGTATGACCTTGGAAAAAGTTCTTTAAACTCTTTGGGCCTCAGTTTGCTCATCTGTAAAATAAATGGTTGGACTAGATGGCCTCACTGGTCTCTTGCAGCTAAAAGGCTTATGATGTCATGTATTTTCTTTAACTAAGGATCCTTTCCAAAAGGTTGTCTTATTTCTTTCTTGGTACCTGGTGATGCTCTGGCAATGTGTCTAGATCCTACTCGTTATCATATGGGTAATTTTCTTAGCCTCTTTTTTTTAATTTAAGACTCTGAAGACAAGGCATGTTTGAGAAAACATCGTGATAATTATTAAGATAATTAAACTGAGTTATTTTCATTATTCAGTCTCATGTACCATAGCCTTCGAAGACCAATTTATCATTCTTTGGCATCAATTACACAATAAAGAAGGAAGAAAGGCTGCTAGTCAATTAAGCAAACAAGCCCAGTGTGTGGTGTTTATGGCACCCTTTTCTGACTGACTGTGATTACAAAATTATAGTGCTGCTCACACCCCATCTCATCAGAGTAAATCTCAAAACTGCTGAAATCAGGCCAGAAGAGCAGGGCTGTATATACTTGGTTTAAACCATTATTTGAGAGGTATGGGGCTAAATTTAGATCTTCAAAGGGATATAGTAATCGTTACCATCATCTTTATTAGGATTATTATTTTCAACAAAGTGTTTGGTGGGGTTGTAGATTCGCCAAGGGTTTATTGGCATGATCAGAATATGGGCTTGAGTTGTAGTTATAAGTCATAGATTTAGAACTGAATGGACCTTAAGGGTATATACGATTTGCTCCCTTGGAACTGGATGGACCCTGGTGCTATAGACAATTTGCTCCCCTCATTTTACAGATGAACTAAATAAGGGTCAGAGTAATTAAGTGACTTGCCATGGGTCATGTAGATAATAAATGTTCAAGGCAGATTTTGAACCCAGGACTTCCTGATACCAAGCTCACTGTTTTGACCATTGCACAACACTGCCTTTCAGACGGTCACCTTTTTTTGCAATAAAAAAAGAGAATGTTTATTATCTTTGTATAGCATTCTAGGTTTCATCTTTGGGTTACCAATTCAAGAAATGACCAGTGTAGATCTCATCCATTCATATGAAGACACATTGTAATTATTCAGACATTCACTAGCAGGGCATTTTGAAGGAGCATTCCCACATGTGGATTACAAATGCTGCCTATTGAGAAATTGCCTCTAATATGAAATTCCTTTTTATAATATCCCACCTTCCATGTTAGGATATATATGGATACGACAATATACTTAGACCAGAAAGAACTAGAGAGGAATGCCATGAATTCCTTGGAAGAGAGTCACAGAATTATGACCTATTTTACACAATTAGACTGAAATATTCCAATGGATCTATGATCTCATTGATTTGAAAATTTCCTCAAATGATGCATAACACAAACCATTCATGCCTTCCCATCCTATGCGGCTCTTATCCATGCTGTCCTCAAAGTTTGCCACAGTGGATCTGCCCAACATGATTGAGGCCTTCCTGGCTTTCTTCTGATATCTTGAGGCAACCAAAAGAGTAGAGTAGGCTCTTTCTCACCCTTTGACCAGCCCATCTTCTTTTTCTATAAGGCAATTCTTTGATGACGTCCTTCACACCTACCTGTTCTTTGGAGTTCCTCATTTGCTCTGAGATATAACACCTTCATGCACCTTTTGCTCTGTGTGATGCTTATCTTTAGTCCTTCAGAGGTAACAGTATCCTAGGTCTTGCTGCTCTCTAGCAACACCAGTAAAATGTTTTGTTGAAAAGATGGGCCTTAGCTATTAAAAACTTAGAATCAGTAAGAGTTCTTTGCAACTCTCTGAAGGCAATGTACTCTCCTCCTTTTGAAAGCTGGGTATAGATCATTGCTCATCTATATCGTCCATCCCAGGTAGAAATGCTATTGGACTAGCTATATAGAGTCTATATTTAGATGCATGTAGAAATCTGAGTGATATTCATTTATTAATTCATTCAGTAAACATTTATTAAGCAACTACTATGTGCCAGGCACCGTGCTAAGTGCTGGGATACAAAAAGAGGTAAAAGACAGTCCCTGCCCTCAAGGAGCTTTCAATCTAATTGGAGAGACAACATACAAGCAAATATCTAAAAACAAACTGCCTCCAGGATAAATAGGAAATAATTAAAAGAGGAAAATGATACATTTTGTCATCGATTTGGTCTTTTCTGTGTGTACGTTCAGGCCAATATTGTTCGAGAGATTACGGATCTCTTCCAGGAGAATCTGTAATATGCTGGGGCTTGATGCAATGAACATAATGTCATCTGCAAACAGGGATATCTGGAGGACCTCACCTTCCATAGTCAAGTCTTCCTTGACTAGGACTTTGCACAGAATACTCTCCATCATTGTGGCAAATACTTTGGCAAATAATACTGCTCCTTGTTTTATGCCTCACCTAATGTACATTATTAGAGGAGCATTGAACAGACTTATTTCTTGTTTTATGTCTTCTAATGAATCCTAATTGGTTTTGATGTAATTATGGGAGATACCTTGTAATAAAAGAGCCGCTATGGTAGAGTTTTATTTTATAGAAACGAATTCTTTTTGCAATCAACAAGCAATAAGCAAACAGTATTTCATATTACTGACATCTTTCAATTATGAGGTGTTAAAGATGTGGTCCACTGTTAAATATCAATTGGTGAGAGCCTACTAGTTTTCCACTAGTCCCCTCATCTAAGATGCCATTAATTTATGCATAAATGACTCTCATAAAGATTTTCTATGGAGAATAGACATATAATAGTTGATGATGTTTTCTTAGACACTAAAGATCCACATCTGATATTTTCTTCTCGCTTGCAGACCTTACAAATCAGTCCTTTGATGCCCTCACAATGGTATTGCTTCAGCCATGGCTGTCCTCTTTCCTTATTTATTTCAATCCAGTTATCTTTTCCACGTTTTTTCCCTCCATAGAGTCATTTCTATTTCTTTTACAGTCACTTCAGGGACTTTAATGTTATGGTCCAAATGGTGGTTCCACTATCATTTGTTTGTTGTAATTTTTTAAAAATCTGCTTTTTCTTCTATTTCTTGTCCCCTTTCTATTTCGAATGATATTGGGATCACTTTCTTAGTTATATCTCTTGCCAAGCTTTCTTTAGAATGATTTTACCTTCTGTTGCTTGTCTTTGATTTATTAGATAACATTGCTCATAACTGCTTATCATCCTTTGAAAGATTTTACAGATAAATTTATTTTCTAATGCAGGGTTTCTTTTGGCAACTAGCTCACTCCATTCGAGGAGTCAAGTGTTTGTTGATGAAGGTGCTTTCTGAGTTCTTTTGCTCTCATTGGTTTAACTTCTCCATGAAATTACATTTGGTGTCAATGTCATTTCTGTTGTCCATTTCCTCATTTTTGTTTTCAAAGTCTTATTTAAATAATTCAGGGTTAAATTTTCTTAATTTTATGCCATATTTTTCTCATTAACCTACTTTCTTCCTGTTTATTTAAAAATTTGATCTTTGTCCTGTACAGTCTCACTATACACAGATGATTATCTTAGGGATAAGTCCTATATCTATAACAAACCTTTTCCTATTGGTTAAGATATAGTCATTTGGTGAAGTTATTTTATGCTTGCTTTGTCCAACATCTAATAATTCTTTTTTTTTTAAGGAAGTGTTCATAATTTAGAAACATAGGGATTCTGTACGAATAAAGAGTCTTTGACCTATTATTTCCTTTCTTTGCAATCATTCTTTCTTACATATTTCTCCTGATCCTTACCTTTCCCAACTTTTGTATTGAAGTAATCAAGAATCACAGTGTAAGTTGATATGAACTGAAATGTGTTTGTTATTCAAAGAATTTCCCTACCACTTAGTCCTTAATAAGTGATGCTGGTGTGTAAGCTAAAATTATTTTTATGTGGTCTTTTGGAAATACTTAGAGATCCTGCAATATAGAATAGCCATTCTGTACAATGGGGCTAATAATAGCACCTCCCTCTTAGGGTTGTCAAGAAGATCAAATGAGATAATTATGAAGCACTTATAGTGTCTGGCACATAGTAAGTGCTATGTGAATGTTAGTTATTATTATTATTGTTGTTTTATTTCCATGAAATAATAATTCTTGTAGCTTTTGGAACTACCATAAAACCTATTCTGTCAGCTCCTTTCTTTGCTGTTCCAAAAAGTACCTGTAAGCCATTTTTCTTCCATTTAGTTAAAACTTTCTTCTTTTTTCTGGTTTCATTTACAGTAAGAATGTGATATAATTCAGGACCTCCACAAATGTCTACCCATTATTCACTTTTTTAATTATAAAGTTATTTTTTATTTTTAGTTTTTCTGTTCCACAATTTTTTTGGTTCCAAATCTTCTCTCCCTCCTTCTCCTCCTCCCTTCCCCCCAAGATGGCATGTAATCTGACATAGGTTCTACATATACCTTTGCATTGAACTTATTTGCATAATAGTCCAGTTGTAAAGAAGAATTATAACCAATGGAATGAATCATAAGAAAGAAGAAATGAAACCAAAAAAGAAGTAAAAAAAAAGAGAGCAAATAGTTTGCCTCAATCTGCATTCAGACTCCATAATTCTTTCTCTGGATGTGCATAGCTCTTTCCATCATGAGTCTTTTGGAGCTGTCTTTGAATCTTGCATTGATGAGAACAGCCAAGTCTATCAAAGTTAATCCTTACAGATACCATATGTCTGTAATTGGGTATAATGATCTCCCGATTCTGCTCCCCTCACTCAGCATCAGTTCATATAAATCTTTCCAGGTTGTAATGAAATCCTTCTCTTCCTCATTTCTTATAGCACAATAGTATTCCATTACATGCATATACCACAATTTGTTTAGCCATTCCCCAATTGATGGGTATCTCTTTGATTTCCAATTCTTTGCCACCATAAAAAGAGCTTCTCTACCCATTATTCATTGAACAAATACCTCACATTTAGAGCATCAGTGGTTAAATGAAAACATATTGGTCATCTAAAACTGTACAATTCTTTGCACTCTCTAGCATTCTGTCATCATTATTTCAGAAGGGAAGGGAAGGGGCTCATAGGAATGATGACCATTTTTTTCCACTTTGTTTACCAGGTTGCCATGGCCAACAAGATAATATAATACCAAAAGCCATTTCCCCATCAATAAATAGTTTTAAAAAACACAAAAAAATACTTTTCTAAAGAATTGCATGCTGTCAAGACACCTAAGAAAGATTACTCTAAAACAGTAACAATGAGAGACATACAAATTCAAACAACTCTTGTGTGTCACCTTATGCCCAACAAGTTGGCAAAAAAAAGACAAAAATTTTAAATTTTCATCTGGTTATTGGAAAGTAGAGGAATGTGTACTGTTGCTGGAGCTGCAAATTAACCAACCATGGTAGAAAACAATTTGGAATTACATGAACAAATCACTAAACTATTTATACCTTTTGAATTAGAGATCTCACAGCTGGGACTATATCTTCAAGAAGATAAAAAAAAATAGAAAGATTCTGTAAATTCCAAATATTCATAGCAGCACTTTTGGTGATAGCAAAAATGCAAAACAAAGTGTGTGACCACAGAATGGTGAATGAGTGAACAATTATGGCATGGGGATGTATAAGAATATTACCATGCAATAAGAAACAATGAACACGAGAAATTTAGAGAAAAATGGAAAGACTTGCAAAAATTAGTAAAAAGTGAATTAAGTAAAACAAGCAGTGACTACAACAATGTAAATGGAACGAATGTTAAAATGAAGCCACACTGTGCAATTTCAAAGATTGGTCTTGGCCCCAGAAAAAAGATAAGTCAATCTACCTTTCTACTTAGACTGAAGAGGAAGGAAAATGGTGGGTGTTAGATTTTGCCTATTCTGTCAAAGGCAGCCTCTGGTCTAGTGATTTTTGTTTATCTATTTTTTGTTATTGTAAGGGAAGGCTTAGTGAATGGAGTCGGAATGTGTGTGTGTGCGTGTGCATGTGTGTGGAGTTACTATATTAGGAGATGACTATGATCATAATGTGATAAATGATTAATTGAACCCTGATGTTACTCCAATCAGAATTTATCATTTTGATATGATTCCATAGGGGTAGTGATTATAAGTTCTGTATATTAGGCCCGAGAGCTGTGAACTGCAGATTGTAAATTCACTTGATTAATCATAGGAAGCTAACTAAAGGACCTCCACCCTTGTTTTTGCCTTGCTATTTTTATTGTCTCTCCACCCTTTGTTGTTCCTCTATTGCCCAACATGGGGAGATGGCTATGAGCATTTGGCCAATAAGTGACCCTGTTTGCTGGCCTATGGTCTGTCTTTCTACCAGCCCATGTAGATGTTTTGACATTGGTTTATCAGCCCAACCCATGAGTCTACTCATCTGCTCAGTAGGACCTCCCGAAAGATCAAAATAGGTCTGTCAAAGTCTGTTTGTTGGCTCATTTGTCAAGCAATGGCATTCTGTGTTTCATGTAGGCCCTCCTGGAGGATAATGATAGAGGTCTATCAATCAACGAGACTACATATTTTACTTTGCCTCTTCTGTATCATCTGGGTATCAAGCACTAACTAAGGCCACAGAGAAGAGGGGCATCTCAGATCGTGAGGAATATTTGAGGTCCACTTCATTAGAGGGGATCATAGATCCTTTAATAAAGTAATATTGACTTGGAGCTCTGCCTCAGTTTCTTTTATACAGATTGGACAATTTTGGACCTCACAGTAAAGAAAAAGTTAAATTTATAAACCTGGAAGAAGAGAAGATGAAGAAGAAAGAGGAAAAGAAGAAGGAAGAAGGGAGACAAAAGAGAAAGAGGAGGATCTCAGGATAATTTAGAACTGGAAGTGTAATATTATCACAGAAAATAATCCTGAGACTCACATAATTAAAGTGACTGGGTCAGTGGTACCAAAGTACTCTCACTCTAATGTCAGATTTCCCCCCTCCTCCCATGTTGCTTTCATACTTTGTATCAGCTTTCAGATTCCTGCCAATACGGGATAGATACTTGATTCCGTGGCAGATTGCTTGGGGGTGTGTGTGTGTGTGTGTGTGTGTGTGTGTGTGTGTGTGTGAGCCCTGCCAGTGGCTTAGATACTTGACTTTTTCTTATATTACTCAATCTGCACATTTACTTTTCTTCCTTGGACAAGGCTGGCATACTTGCTGATGTTTTCTGCTTGCATTTTTTGCAATATTTTTATTGCATGCAGTGGTTATATCACTAGATTCTATTGCTTTATTGGTCTTATCCGATAGCAGAATGTTTGCTTTCTCTGCCAGGATTTCTTGGACTGCTATTATGGCCCTCTTCCAGTACCTCTTGTTGGTGGTTATTTTCTAAAATATTCTAGCTTTGCTCTTACAGTACTATGCAAGTTCTACATGCTGGTCTAGATTCTGGGCTGAAACAGTATATTACCATCTCAGCAGAGGCAAGTCATGTGATGGATAGAGCTTTCCTCTGAGAGTCAGGCATATAGGAACAAAGCCAGCCCCAGACAGACTTCCTAGCTGTGTGACCCTGGGCAAGCAAGCTGCTTAACTGCTTGTCTGACTCAGTTTTTTCCTTTGTAGAATGGGGATGATAATCATAGCATTTCCTTCCCAGGGTTGTTGAGAGGATAAAATGAGATATTATTTGTAAAATGCCTTGCAAACTTTATAGCATTATATAAATGCTAGCTTCATCATCATCATCACTATTATTATTATCAACATAATTATTCCTGGTGACCTGATCCTAATTAGGCAAAGTGGTACATTCTCATTCCTATCATCTGAGAAAAGAAGGGTTCACCTATTCATAACTGGTACCCCAGGTAGCATGCCTATTATCAAGCACATTTTCTTCATTATTCACTCGAAAATATTTTTAATAGCAGTGGCTTTTCATTCTTCTGTATCATCCAGCAATCTACCAGACTTCCTCCATTCATTAGCCCACTTATCTATACAATATTGGCTAGCCGGATTCTGGTAACCGTTGTAAAATTCTTTCTTTGCTTTTATGGGAGTTGCTAAATGGCAATACAGAGAACAGGCTTTGGCATCATGATGATCTGAATTCCAATTTTGCCTCTGACACAAACTGATTAAATGACCCTGGACTAGTCACTTAACTTCACAATGCCCTTGGCAACTTTCTAAAACCATGAGCAGCTCTGAGACTATAAACTGCAGAGTTGCCATGCTGCATTGGAGGGGGAAGTTTTCATACCAAGAGTTCTCTATGATTAGGAAATCACAAGTGCAAACAATGTCCTTGCCCCATATTACCTAACTTCTCCCCAGCATAAGAAAAGAAAGTAAAAGTAATTGTTAAGTCATTTGGAGATTCTTTGGCAGATTTAACAGTTATCCTCCAAAATTTACAGTTATCCCTTCCATATTGTGTGGGTTAGGGGTGCCATGCTCCTATGACCTGGAAAATCCATGTAAAAGTATTTGGCCCTCCCTTCATACCAGAGATGAAGTCTGAATTATTATGGGATTAAAAGGTAAAGTATGTTGATATTATACAATACTATGTACATATTTTATGCATTTCTGAGTTTCTAAACTTTTTCTGTGTCCTCTGTTGGTTTTTGTGTGTCATCTGTGGCTTCCACAAAGGCTTTCCTCCAAAATTCCCATTTACTTTCCTATGCCAACATGTGATATATTAAAACTGAGATGGAGAAAGTTGCCATGTGGAAGGGATAACTGTAAATAGTAGGAAACAGATCTCTTCTGTTAACCGCTAGTTTGTATAAATTACAATTAGATTGGTTATATGAACAATCCTTTAGTTTGACAGTCAGACAACAACTGAAATTGATTATTGTTGTTAGTTTCTTTCCATAAGTCTTAATTCAGGAGAAGGATCCTTTCAACTATAAGGTCAAAATATTTTTTTTCCTTTTTTTTTTAAAATGACTTGTTTCTGTACCAGCCTTTTCTTGATTTTCTTGATATAACTCTTCTTCTGTCTGCCTATTCAATCAGTTTCCCTTTATAAACAAGAATTGTAGATTTTCAGATAGAAGGGACCTTAGTCAAGTTTAATTCTCCTCATTTTAAGAAGATAAAACTGAGACCTAATGAGGTTAAGTGACTTGCCCAAGGTCACACAGTTAGTAAGTAGTAAAGGTGAGATTTGAACCTAGATCCTTTGACTCTAAATTATTTCTCTTTTCACTGGGCCATACTGCCCCTTAAGAGAAACTAACATGTATTTTTTGAGACAGACACACATCACTTAAAATATTTTATAGTTCTCATAGATATAGAGAGATCGTAAATTTGGAATTAGAAGAGATTTCAGAAACCATCAAGTCTAACAGTTATTCAAATTAAGGGAAATGAAAGTCATGTAGGGAGTGCAAGGCAGAGTTTAGATTTGAACCTTTGTCCTAGATCTCTAAATCTAGGGCTCTTCCCACAGGGACATGTTGCCTCTGTCATGCTGGCTCCATAGAAAAAGGAAGACAGAGAAAAATGCCTTCTTCCTTTTAGCAAAGAGATGGGGGACTACAGAAACAGAATATTGTGTGTTGTCAGATAGGATTAACCACACTGCTTGTTTTGTTTAGCTGTTTACCTTTCTTATGTGGGTTTCATTCCGAAAGGGGACAAAGTTTATCCAAAAGTGACTGTGATATAAAAGTGAGAGGTGCTGAGAAAACCTAACTTTAAAACAGCCATTCTCACTGACCATGGCACATCACAGCACATCAACGGGGTTGATGTAATTTTTAGCTCCTCTCCAAGGCCATCCGTTGGGTATGATTTGATGGTAGGCACCTACATTGATGAAATCTCAGATCTTTGAAGAATTGAAATATAATCCCCCTTAACTTCAGGAAACCTAGATATTTATAGCTTTCTTCTCTCACTATGACTTCAATAATTTTATCTTTATTGAGAGATGTAGCAAATTTTCCTACTGCTATTTGAACTGACTTGTACTTGTTCACACTAAACTCTAAAATACAGCTTCAAGAGAATTCTCAGCATGAAAAGCTGTATTTTAGGGTTGGTGGAGAACATTCAAGTATCTGTACAGGAAAAAGATGGCTGAGGTTATAATGCTTATCCTCATATAGTTTGGTTTAAAATCATGACTAATGTTCGGATTTCGGCTCTGAATTATCAAAGAGTCTGACAAATACAAAATGGAATAGGATTAGAGTTGATAAGGGGCATTCCCCCACTATCATAATCACTGTGTTTGGTCGTAGGTAAATGGGAATTTCAAGTTGAATTGAAAGTATGATTTTCAATGTTCAATCTGTAGGATAGCTGGATGGATAGGGTAACATAATTCTACCAAAAATGGCAGAACTACTGCAACTGCTTCCTTAGCAGGGAATGAAATAAGGCTTCATGACCAGAAAGTTAACTAGGGCAGGGTAACCAGGGCTTTACGTTAGGTACTGAGATTTAGAGGGGTACTTTTCCTCTCCAAGAAAATCTGCTCCTCGCAAGCTCAAGCCATCCCTATGTCTTACTTTCCCTTCATGCCAGCACGACCCCTTGCTCTCTGCCCCCATTAAATCTGTAGTGTGGCCAATGCTCTTCCCTTGCCCAGGTACTTGGGCACAATGATATTGAATCTCTCTCTAGGCCTCAATAGACCACAACAACATCTACTGAATATTCTTCCTCTATCCAGATTTGAGAGAGATAGCTACCAATGTGTCTCCCATCTGTCCTTTCCTTCCTATCTCTCCTTTTCTCAGGGTCAAGAGTCTTTGGCCAAACTATATGAATGTAGGCTAGACTCTTGAAAGATTTATTATCTCTCCCCAAGCACAATTACACTCCACCATAAGCAACTTGCCCAAAAGTTATATGTAGAGCAGTGAACATGGAAGTTATTGTATCTATGTCAGATGTAAAATCTCTGTCCCTTGGCCTAGACTGATAGCACTCTGCTTGCTCCCCCATCAGCAGTCTCTCTCTGAAGTCTCCTTGTCCCAAACCCTATGCTTACTCCAAGTGCCAGAATGATGTCTCTGTTCATAAAACATGGCAAGCCACCTGTTCAATTATTTAAGGCCAATGAGCTCTCTTTGCTGAAGGAAAGGAAGAAGGACAGAGGAGATGAATAGCTCCAGCATAGGCTTGAGCCCAAACATACATGGTCTGGAGGAACTTTAGGATAAAAATAAAAGTCAGAGAAGTTTTGCTTTAGCTTGGAAGAGATTGGACTTGTGGATAAATGTAACTGAACCTGTAGGTTGAATGAATGCATGCATGAATGAAAAATAATCAATTAACTGGAGAGGTTGTTAAGAAGATAGGTACATGAATGTGTTGTTAGTGGAGCTAGGAATCAGTACAACCTTTATAGAAAGTGATTTGGAATTATGAAAATGAAATGATTAAAATTCCCATACCCTTTGACCCAAAGATTCCAGTTCTAGACTTATGCCCCAAGGAGGTCACCGATAAAAAGAAAGTCCTCATATATATCAAAATGTTCACAACAGGACCTTTCATGATAGTAAAGAACTGGAAACAAAGATGCCTAATAGTTAAATAGCTATTAGCAAATAGGAAATAGCTAAACAAATTGCTGCACATGAATGCAGTAGGATATTACTGTGCTGTAAGAAATGATGAATATGATGGATACAGAGTAGTGTGGAAAGATTTACATGATCACATGTGGAGTGAAGTGAGCAGAGCCAAGAAAACAATATATATGACAACAATTGATAAACAGAGAATAAATAGAAAACAATTGCAAGTGAGTGTAACAAAACTATAAAGAAGAGACATGGCGTGAAAGAGATATGAGAAGACATTCCTACCCTGTTCCTTTGCAGAGGTGGGAGATTCGTAGTTGTGATACTCGCATATCTTTTCAGACTTTTTTGATTTATTGATCAGTTTTGATCATTTGTCTTTTTTTCTTTAAAAATATTATTTATCTTCATATCTCATATGTTCTATGGGCTGACTCTTTGGGGAGGGAAAGGAAGAAAATCCTTGGAGAAATTTTGTTGATATAAAAATATATATCAATGGAAGTTTTTTTAAAAAGAAAGAAAAGCAATTGATTAAGCACCTATTATGTACCAAGCACCATGTTGGGAATTAGAGTTATAGAGACAGAAGTAAGACAGTTATTCTAATAAGTGGAGGCAGTGGTGTCCAACAAAGGGAGTTTTTGTCTGGAGAGTCATAGAGGCTATGAACGGAATCATACGGCATGGCTTTGCCGGAAACAATAGTACTAAGTATTAATTTGATGACTTTTCCTAACATAAGAGGTGAAAAGGGAAGATTGAAGATGTATGTGTACAAGGTGCGAGATGGATAAGAAGATATCCCTAGATATCCAATGTGACTGGATGTGAAGCATGATCTGGGGTTAGGTAGATATAGTCAGTTAGAGGAGTTTGAACACTCTCCAGTCAAGTTCAGCCCTAGAATGCAGTGGCTAAGCTGAGTAAAGTAATTCACTCAGGCAGGAGAGCAATGGTTTCTGGTTAAGATGTGGGAAAGAGGTTGTATCAGGAGGGAAGATGGCAAGATGTCATAAGATGTTGTGGATGGAATTTAAGAGATGTGTTTTGGGTGCATGCTAAGAAGGTAGGGGTAGACACTGCATGGTCAGATAGGGCCAGAGTTTGGTTTGGAGAGTACAACCCAGCCTAACTTGTGAGACGTTGTAGGACTTGGAAGAGACAACATGTGAAAATGCTTCATAACTTCAAGAGCAGATTATTAGAATGTAAGTTCCTAGCAAACAGGGACTATAGTTCTTTTTTCAAATCCTTGGCCTTTAGCAGAGTGTCTGGCACATAGTAAGTAGTTAATAAATGCTTCCTGATTGGTTAATATTTTTCCATTGCTGTCATTTGAAAGTGAAATACAAAACACAACAGGCTCTGAAAATTCTAAGTGGAGGGCAATAAAAAGTCCCATGTTGGATATGAGTAGGTGGTGACACATTACAAAGAGGTGATTAAGAAGGAAAAATAGAGTAAAGGATATCATTAAAAATGTATAATTGAAAAAGAAGATGGGCTGGTGGAAACTATCTAACCAATGGGTTGTTGTTTGCTTCATTATTACCCACAGATGTCAAGAGGAAACAAGAAAGTTTCCCAGTACATTGAGTAGATTTCCTGTGACTGACTTGAGGGGAAATGGACAAACATCACACAGCATAGCCAGGCTTATATGGAACTCAGCCTTCAGGATTTCAGGGGATACACATGTTGATGAGTCACAGAACTATTTGAGCATTTCTGTGTATTGTATTCCTATGACCAGGACAAAGTCACTGCTGTACTGTGAATTGTAAAGGCTTATGTAAAGGAATGAGATATCTAATCACTGTACTGACCTACCAAAACTCAAACTCTTTGCCCACAGCTGAAGAGTTATAATGAAATAGAAGAATGTATTTATTATTAATAAACACAATACATAAAAATAATATAATTATTAAATCAGCTCCAAGAAGCTGAGAAAAGAGTCAATGTTATATATTGAGCAAAAGAGAATTTGGCTTGTATGAAATGGTTGAATTGGCAGACTCCCTGCAGCCAATAGACGATAAGCATGAGGGGAAAGTTTTTTTTTTTTCATTTTGCCTTAGTATGGCCAGTTATCCCTTCCACATCTGGGAGGATGGTAGAGTAGGTCAGAAAATTTCTAGCTCTCAAGATTTTCCTTTGCAAAAGAGATAAAACAGGCCTTTGGGCAAACATAGAACAGTAAAAATAAATAAGAGAAGGAGCAGAACCGGGGTTCTTCTGGGAGAATCTGAGAAGATCTGAAGAAAAATTCCAGACAGGTTTGTTCCCTGTGAAGGGTAAACACCTCCAGGCTAGGGTCCTCCTAAACAACAAGTAGCGAGCCCTGGGGTTAGCTGGGTTGGGAGGCTGCCTTGGCCCTAGTCACAGGAACTTTTATCCTCAGGACAGTGAGGGAAGTTGAGATTCTGAGCCAGGGAAGATTGAAGGAACCTCTGCTGACAAAGAATGCCAGACTCAGCTGTGCTGTGGAGACTTTGCTGGGGTATTGGTTTGGGTTCAAGGTCAGAGAGGAGAACTGAAGGAGAATCTCAGGCCAGAGGCATCATCCTCCATACGTCAGGATTAGAGATGGTTACAAAAACTAAGCTATTATGAAAAAAATGCACAGGCAAAGGAGAAAGAATCCAACCATGGACAGTTACTATGGGAATAGAGAAGACTGGGGTTCATCAGCAGAGGAGGATAGTGAAGCAAAGAAATCCTCTTCCACCCCAAAGAGTAATGTCAAATGGTCACCTGCCCAAAAAGAATTCATAGATGAACTTAAGACTTTAAAAATCAAATGAGAGAGATTGAGGAAAAACTAAAAAAAAAAAAAATAAGAACAATCCAAGAAACACAATAAGATTATGAAAAGAAAGTCAACCAATTAGAAAGGGAGATCCAGGATCTTAAGGAAAAAAACGACTCCTTGAAAATAAGAATTGGGCAAGGGGAATCCAGTGAAGTTATAAGAGATCAAGAAATAATAAAATAAAATATAAAGAATAAAAAAATAGAAGAGAATAGGAAACATCTTATAAGAAAAACATTTTTTTTTTTTCTGGAGAACAGATCAAGAAGGAAAACCATAAGAATAATCAGACTACCTGAAAGCTATGATCAAAAAAAGAATCTTGATACAATGATACAAGAAATAATAAAGAAAATTGTCCTGAAGCATTAGAACAAGGGGAGAAATTAGAAATAGAAGAAAACCTACCAATCACCACCTAAAAGAGAAGCTACAAAGAAAACTCACAGCAATATTATAGTCAAATTTCAAAATCCCCAGCTTAAGGATAAAATATTATGAGCAACAAGAAAAAAAATTCAAATATGGTGGTACCACAATTAGGATCACACAAGAATTAGCAGTGGTGTCACTAAAAGATCACAGGTCTTAGAACACTATGTATTGAAGAGCAAAAGAAGTGGGGCTCCAGCCAAAAATATCATACCCAGCAAAGTGAAGCATAATCTTGAACAAAAAAAAATAGACATTTAATGAGTTGTTGGACTTTCAGGACTTTGTTAAAAAACAAAAAACACTGAACTTAATAGAAGATTTGACATACAAGAGCCAAGAGAAATATAAGGTACATACCAAAGACCAACTACAGGGGACTCGGTAAGGACAGACTGTTTACCTTTTATGTGTGGAAAATGTAAAACCTACGTCCGAGATTGTTATTAGTAATTGAGTAGTTCATAAGAAAGATTGGGGTAGACCTGAGTGTGATATGACTTGAAAAAGCAAAACCTTTTGGGAATAGCTAAAAAGAGTAATCATCTTATACAAATGAAATATAAGAGGAAGAACCGACATTGAGGCATTAGATGGAGGAGGAGGGCTGATGGTTCTGGAAACCTACTTTCACAAGGAATGGGTTCAAGAAGTAACAATATATATACCTCTAGAAGAGTATAAAAGTCATTTAAATTTTGAAAGAAATAAAATGCTAAGGGGACAAGGAGTGGGGAGAGGATAAGGAGGGATCCTCCTAAGAGGGGAGGGTGAGGGAATAGGTTAAATGGGGATATAGAGGGGTGTTAAATCAATAAGAATGGCACATTAAGTAATAGGAGGGCAAAGTAGTGGGTAGAAATAAAGTATAATAGGCAGGAAGGTTAGGAAATAAGAGACATGAAAGCATGTGTTTATGTATGCATGCATGTATGTATGTTTATATATGCATATATAAACATACATGTACACATACATACACATATACATACATATACATATACATACACACATATTCATCCATGCTTAAATGTAGCCTGGGCAGAGGGAGGGAGGAGGGAGGGAAAAAAAAAAGAACAAAATAAAAAGTGTACAGCAGAGAACAAAAGAAAATCATAAGGAAGCAAAAAAAAAAAAAAGATGGACAACTTTCAACACAATGGATAATATTTAATATATAGACTTTCTTGAAATGGAAATTTATCGTTATATATTTTGAATCTCTTACATTCTGCTATGTACATAGCATGTTTTTTCTTTCCTTATTTAATATTTGTTTTAATATTTAAGTTTATAAATGTTTCTTTTTCTTTTCTTATTATGTATTTAAGTTTTAGTATTCTAGTCTAAAATTTAAAAAAAAAGATAAAAAAAATTGTTTGACTAATTTCCGTGGAATGGACCTTACCTGGGACAAGATGAGCTCCATGTTCAAAAAGTGACAGGCCGTGATTTAAGCCCATGTTGATATCAAAACTACTGATGGCTACTTGTTCTGCCTTTTTGTGTTAGTTTTACCAAGAAGCACAACAACCAGATCCAAAAAGACTCTTATGCCCAGAACCAACGAGTCTGTCAAATTTGTAACAAAACGGTGGAAATTAGGACCTGAGAGGTGCAAATAACTTGAAAGAAGTTGTCGGCAAACTAATTCCAGACAGCCTTGGAACAGACATAGAACAGCCTTTCCAGTTCACTTACCCTCTCCAAGATGTGTTTGTTTGAAAAGTCAAGATGCTCAAGAAGCCCGAATATGAATTGGGAAAGCTAATGGAACTGTAGGGTGAAGGTGGGGGCTCTAGAAAAGCTTCAGGAGATGAAATGGGCACAAAAGTAGAAAGGGCTGATGGCTATGAACCACCAGTTCAAGAATCTATCTACAATAAGAACTTTTAAAGATTGAAAAATAAAAATTTATTATTGTGATGGTTTGGGTTCCTTTTAAGGTTTATAAATCAAAATGACAGTAATATTTTCTGTTTGGAAAGCTTTCTCATAAATGTGATATGTAAATAGCTTGATATTATCCAATGAAATTGTATAATTGTTCTGTAAATAAACTTGTTATAAAACCAAAAAAAAAAAACTTCAACCCAATTACACACATCTCACATCTACTTATGGAAAAGAAATGTATCTGTGTATTCCATTTAAAATTAGACAGCTCCCAAGCTCCTAGGACTGTGGAGCTCTCTAATCTGTGTATTCCATTTAAAATTAGACAGCTCCCAGGCTCCTAGGACTGTGGAGCTCTTTAATTTGGACCATTTATTTCTTAATAAAAAAGAATTTGTTTCTTCTCCATACATAGAACCTTTAACCAGGTGTAATGATGCGCTCTCTCCTGATGTGAATAAGCTCAGCAGGTTATTACAGAGACTATACTAGCAGGCCAAGGGAATGCTAGTGTTTCCATTATGAGGAAATTAGAGGTGGAAAAGTCTTTATTACATCATCCAGTACATCTGTCTGCCAAAGCAGGATAATGTTTTCACCTCCCCTTCTAAGGTTTTCTGTGACTTGACTTGTAAAGCATCAAGGGCAAGCATTTTCTGCAAAAACAGATCTACCAGTCCAGGTGGAGATGGCACCAGGATTGGATCCATTAGCACACACAGCATTATCTGTCAAGGACTGCGACCACACCTGCCAAATGAAAGTGACATTAAGTAAATCTTGTAAAGTGAAGGATTGGATATAGGGAAAATCAAAAAAAGTTTTCTTCGGCAGGATGCTGATCAGAGTCCCCTTGGGCTGTCATTCTGGGTTGGAATTGATGGTTCCCTTGGACTTTAGGAGACGGACTCTTCGGAATTGCTTTCTTGGCATTTTCAGTGATAACAATAGCAAAAATAGAGAAAGCCTGAACAATCCAAGATAAGACCCCAGAGAGGGGATGAAACAAGTACAGTAGCTGCCGTTAATAAAGCAACCCCAATAGTAGGTGTATAAATGTGCATGTGTACCCAGGAGAGCAGAACCAACAGTCAATATGCCATGTGGCTCCACACTGAACATGAACGATGTGGATATATGATGAGGAGGATAATGATAACTGACATTGATATAGTGCCTACACCTTTGCAAAATACTTCATACGCATTACAGTAGCTTATTTGAACCTTATCGTTATCCCAGGGAGGTAGGGAACAGTGGTATAAAAATCCAAATTATGCAGATAAGAAAACTGAGATTCAGAGTGGTTGAGTGATTTGTCCAATGGTCATACAATCCAAATCTTCCGAATGCCACTTGGGGTATCCTATCCATTATGCTTCTCATCTCTGGGTATGGGACTGCTGCCTGAGAGTAATTTCCAATATTTCAGGGCAAATTGGAAAGAAAGAAAGAAAAAAAACATATATGTGCATATATATATGTATATATATATATATATACACACATTAACACACATAAACTTACACATGCATTTATATGTGTGTGTATATACATACATATATCCATAGGTATACATATGTACATATATATATTTACACACACATATACACACACACAAACACATATGGTTTTCTAACTATAATATACATTAGAATAAAAGGCAGTATGGCTTTTTTGGAAAGCACTGGATTGAAAGTAAAAGGATCTGGATTCCAATCCCAGCTTGTAATCTTGAGTGAGTCACTTTGAGTGGTTTTCCCTTCTATAAAATTAATGGACTGGATTTGTGGGCTTGACTCTAAGATTCTTTACAACTCTAATTCTCTGACCTTATGATGAAGCCCAAAGAAAAGGAAAGAGGCAGAGACAGAGAAACAGAGACTGACATGAAGACAAAGAGAGAAACAGAGATAGGAAGAGAGACAGACAGAGACAGAGAGACAGAGACAGGTAAAAATAGACAGAGATTGAGATAGAGCAACAGAGACAGGGAGATAGTGACAGACAGAGATGGTGACAGAGAGACACAGACAGATATAGAGACAGATACCGAGAAAGAGAGGGAGCAAAGAAGAGAGACAGAGAGTGATCTCCATCTTAAAAGCCTTCAATATATATAGATGGTGGGTGGGACAGTCCACCTCTCTTTTAGGTTCACTTTGGCTAGATCATAGAACTGATGAGTGGGAGAACCATGAAATAAATCTGGAAGGTTGCTGAAGGTAGGTTAAGGAGTTCGAGGTGATGGAAATACACTGAAAGTTTTTTGAGTGGGATTCATGTGATCAGAGGTTGTTAGAAAGACTTCTGAGATTACTTTGGCAGAAGCACAATGGCTAGATTGGAGAGGGAGGGAGACTAGAGACAGTGAAACCAGTTGGGATTGGGTACTACAGTAAGCTGGGTAAGAGGTAATAGGGGGGAAGGGAATAAGCATTTCTATAGCACCTACTATGTGCCAGACACTGGGCTAGGTGTTTTACCATTATCTCATTTGATCCTCACAACATCCTGGAAAGTAGGTACTGTCGCTATCTCCATTTTATAATTGAAGAAACTGAGGCAAACAGAGGATCACACAGCTAGTAAGTACCTGAGTCTGGCTTTGAACTTAAGTCTATCTGACTCCAGACCCAAGGCTCTATCCACTGTGCCACCTGCTATCTCTGGGCAGAAACCAGTACTGACAGTGAGAGTAGAAAGGAAGAAATAGGGAGGGGAGATACTGAGAGAGTCCTTACTCTTTTTTTGGGTGGGGGGAAGGCAAGGCAATTGTGTTAACTGACTTGCCCAAGGTCACACAGCTAGTAAATGTGCCAAGTGATAGAGGCCCGATTTGAACTCAGGTCCTCCAGACTCCAGGGCTGGTGCTCTACTCACTGTGCCATGTAGCTGCCCCAACAGATACTGTGAAAGTAGAATCAACAAATATTGGCAACTGATATGACATGGATGGGACAAAGATGGTATAGTCAAAGATGGTTCAGTGGGTGCTGCTTGTCATTGGGTAACAGGAGTCTGACTTTTCAGCAATCTCAGAGCAGTGTAATAAAGATGGTCTATATGAGGACGTCATGACCTCTATTTTGACAGCCTGGTTTTGTGTTGGTTTCTGTTGCTCAGTAACATTTGAAATTCATTTTTTTCTTTCCATGACAGTTATTATCAAAAGCAAGTTTCTCTGAGTGTTGCTTACTAGCATGCAGGTCATATAAAAAACAGCAGCGATTGTCTAACAATGTGCATTGGCAAGCTTTTGCAAATATGGATATTCTGTAAACAAAGAATTATAAGATCATGGAATCATATAAGAATAGCACTGGACTGGAGGTTAGAGATAATCCAGCATACTAACCTCATTCTACAGATGAACCTTCAGAGACATTGAATCGCAAAGTGAGCTAGAGGTAGTTCCAAGGCTAGAACTCAGATATCCAGACTCCCAGTGCAATTTTCTTTCCTTACTGCAGCAGAAGAGAAAAAATAGTAAGCCAAGAATGACTAAAATACAGTAATAACTAAATGGAATTTAGTCAGAAGACCAAGGTCCATTTCTTGGTTTGGCCAAGAAATCTGTGTTGCCTCAAATAAGTATGATAACTCTTTGAAACTCAGTTTCCTTATCTGCAAATGAGGAAATAGTACTTCCACCACCTGTCTCATTAGGGTGTTTTGAAATCAAGAGGTAAGCTGATTTATGTGAAAGTAGTTGATTGTATTTATAATGGGCATCCGGCACATGTGTCGTGCCCATTAGTTTGTTCAGATGGCATCTTAAGGACTCTAAAGAGAAGCTCCTAGATGTCATGGAAGGAAATTGACTTGGAGAGACTGAAGCATGTATGGACATTCAATGACTGGTTCCATTTGATCTACCTTGTGGTTTATAATTAAGAAATTTATAGAGCCAAACAGAACATTTTAGATTTGACCATGGAGGAATAGGAAGCCACTGGAGTTTATTGAGTAAGGGAGCAACATGGTCAGATATGCCCTTTAGGAAGATCCCATTGGCATCTAAATGGAAGAGGGACTGGAGTGGGGAGAGACTTGAGACAGGGAGACCAGCCAGCAGGCTATTGCATTAGTCCAGAATATCTCATCAAATTCTTGGCAGAAGTTCTCTGTTTTTTCACCCTCTGAATTGGGTGTTGGTGCATAAGCTGTAATTATCTTCCTGGTTGTCTGTTTGTAATACTCATTGTAAGTACTGTAAGATGAAATCATCTATCCCATGAAATGATGTTTCCTGTTACCCTCAAACATAGCATGAAACCAATTTCTTTATGTGCCTCTCCATTAACCTATGAAGAACTTGTAAGCTGCTTTCCTCCTTAGCTGTGACTTCTTTACATCTTCTGGATAGTAAAGATGTTGGTCACAGGACAAAGAGTCTCAACAGCCAAAATAATGTTTCTAGTTGAGGCAGAATGGTGCATTTTTTGTACCCTTTGTACCCTTTTCTGCCATTCTGCTGTTGGCACTGTGGGGAGCAGAAAGTGGATGCATGGAGGGAGGGCCACTTGGTGTTTTTATTCACTGAATTTGCTCCCTTTGCCAAAAAAAATTTATCTCCTGATGGCCAACCTTCTGGTGAAGAGCCTCCTTACACTTATCTGGGCTGAGTCTTGGCTCACAGGCATAGTGTTTGTCACTTGGCCGTATTCAAAGCCTGTCCATCTTGGAAGAATATACCACAGCTGGCATTCTGGTGAAAAAGCCTTCCATGCTGAGAACTATATAAATTTGGCTGATGTGTTTATCTTCAACTTTCTGAGTGCTGGTATGCTGTGGTGTCCTGGAATTTAACACTGGAACACTCAATGTAGTCTTGGCACTATGGAATCTTTCCTCCTTTCAGAACTGAACTTTTCTATCCCAAGAATCAGAAGGTGAATTTATAGCCTCAAAAGGAACCTTAGAGATGATCTATTCTAAACCATCAGTTTTCTAGGTGAAGTCACAAGGGATCACAGAGATGCCTCTTGCTCAAGGTCATATGGCTAGAAAGTAGTAGAACTTGGACCATCCCCTAGGTCTCCTGACTCTAAGCACATCCAAGGAGGCCATGTGGGGATAACAGGAAGAACTGGAATGGGATTTAGAGGTTCTGGGTCCACCTGCGTAACCTGGGACAAATCATGGAACTGCTCTAGGCTTCCATTTCTTCATCTATAAAATAGAATATTGAACTAAATTATTTCGAAGGTCCCATCTACATTTAAGTATACAGTCCTATGACTCTTAATCCCAAAGTATTCCAGGGGTAATCCAGGTGCCTAGTTCTGGGGGCAAGGAAGGGTTAGGATCCCTTCAGACTTTACTCTCGTTTAGCTGTGACCCTGTATGACTTTTTGTAAGAGCACTGAACTAAGTCCAGGACCAGGAACTTGGAGCATTATCCACAAATGAACTCATCATGTGACTCTTTGCCCATCATTGCACTACCATATGCCCTATTTTTCCTTATCTGCAAAATGGATACAATTGGGCTTGCCCCACTCACTGCAGAAGGTGGTTGTGAAGAGGAGATAGATCTGAAAATGCTTGGAAGAACATCAAGAATTATTATTATCTTCTGAGAATACTACATTTAGCCAGAGCCTCCCACTTGGTTTGACCAAATGTGAGACCATTTTCCTAAAATGCAGGTCCTATCATGTTACCTAGCTGCTCAATAAACTGGTCACTTTCCATTGCCTCCAAAATTTAAATACAAAATATTCTGTTTGGCATCCAAAGCCCTTCATAACTTATTCCCCTTCCCCTTTTCTAACCTTCTTATACCTTATTCTACATCATGTACTCTTCAATCCAGTGACCTCGGCCTTGCTGTTCTACAAACAAGACACTCCATCTCTTGGTTTCTGGCATTCTCTCTGGCTGTCACTCATCCTTGGAATGTTCTCTCTCCACCAGTCTGGCTACTGAGCCCTCTGGCTTACTTTAAGTCCCAACTAAAATCCTACCTTCCCCAGAAAGCCTTCTCCAACTCCTCTTAATCTCAGAGCCTTCCCTATTAATTGTTTCCTATTAATCCTATATAGCTTGCTTTCACACGCACACACACACACACACGCACACACACATGCGTGCGCGCGCGTTTGTATGTTATCTCCCCCATTAGACTGTAAGTTACTTGAGGGCAGAGATTTGCTTTTGCTTCTTTTTGTATACCCAATGCTTAGCACAGTGCCTGGCATTTAGTAGGTACTTAAAAATGCTTATTGGTTGATTGACCAAACCACTGGCTTTTCAAAATTGTATAAATTTGAAATTCTGTTGATAGCACTCCCTGACTTCATTTCACTGTCTACCAGATGACCTTGGCTTTATCCCATGTATACTGGTATCTCCTCTGCCCTTCTGTCACACTTATTTTATATGAGGTACTCATTTCAATGATCTTGGACTGTGCCCTAAAACCCCAGTTTGCTCCTGGCCCCTGCAATGTTATGTTTTACCCAGTAAGGCTCAGGCTGAATCTTGGCTTATATTGATGCTTGTCAATTAGCTGGCTCTCAGGTTTTCTTATCCCACCCACAAGCCAGCTGGGTCAAAGTACCCCATTAGCAAAACAGATATAGAATAGGAATATTCCACTAGGTTGGTATCCTCTTGGTTCTGGCATTCTACATTAGAGCTCAAGTACTCAGTAGCCAGAACAAGCCTTAGAAAGCACAAGCACATATTCTGTTGATTTGCATACATTTATGGCTCCACTGGCAATGATTCATGTGTGTGTGTGTCTATGTATGTATGTATGTATGTATTTGACTACAAAGATAAACTGGCATCTGTATAGTGCTTTTATAACACTGTGAGATAGGCGACACTATTATCCCCATCTTATGGATAAGGAAACAGGCTAAAAGAAATTAAGTCATAGAACTAGTAAGTGAGAGAGTGTGGATTTAAAATCATGTCTCTTGCTCCAACACCATGTAAACGGCATGTTTCATTTGCTTTCCCACAACTAAGTATATGTCAATTAGTGAAAAATTAATCTAATATTTATTAAGAACCCACTAAGTACAGGGCATTCTGTTATGGGCTATGAAGGTTGCAAAGAAGTATCAGAGGCCTTTTTCATACCAAAGGATTTTGGTATATTATAATCTAGTTGGAGAAATACATGCCAGAAAAGATAATTAACAAAGCAGGAATACAAAAAGAGTGGCGTACACAGTAAGTGTATTATCAGAGTAGTCTGGGGAGATGGGGCTTGGTCTGGGATTTTAAAAATGGTGAATTGATCTAGCAATAGCACTGCTGGGTTTATATCCCAAAGACATCCAGAAAAAGTGGGGAAAGACCTATTTGTACGAAAATATTTGTGGCAGCTCTTTTTGTGGTGGTTAAGAATTAGAAGTTGAAGGGATGTCCATCAATTGGGGAGATAGCTAAACAAACTGTGCTATATGGTTGCAGTGGAATATTCTGTGAGAAATGACAAGCAGGATGATTTCAGAAAAAAACTGGGAGGACATATATGAACTGATGCATAATGAAGAGATAAGAGCCAGGAGAATGATGTAGACAGTAACAGTAATATTGTTCAATGAAGAATTGTGAATGACTTAGCTATTCTCAGCAATACAATGATCCGAGATAATCCCAGAGGACTAATGATGAAGCACACTATCCACCTCCAGAGAAAGAACTGATAGTGACTGAATACAGACTGAAGCATGCTATTTTTTACTTTCTTTCATTTTTCACTTTTATTTGAGTCTTCTTGTACAAAATAACTAATATGGAAATGTTTTACCTAATGGCACATGTATAACCTATATCTAATTGCTTACTATCTCAGGGAGGAAGAGAAGAAGGAGGAAAGGAGGGATAAAATTTGGAATTCAAAACTTTAAATAAAAGTGTTAAAAAATTAGAAAAAGGTATTAGATATTAAACCCATGTTAACTTCACGTGACTACTGTATTTTTTAAACGTTCCCAAGACATGTTTTAATGATTATCTTTTATACAATTTGGAAAGGAGAGGGATAAAAAATATCTGCACAGTTGACAGCTACTGATATATAGTTTCTGGAATTCATCCTTTCATCTCTTTTGAAAAATCACAGCAGTAGTTATATCCTAACATCTCTGTTATTCTACATAATGCCTCAAAGATTTCTGATTAGGTCCAAGATCACATCATTAAATTTTGTTCGCACTCTGGGGTTTTATTGATGATGATGATGATGATGATGATGATGATGATAGCTGACATTTACATAGCACTTCATATGTGCCAGGCATTGTGTTAAGCATTTGTTAATTATTATTTTATTTGGTCCTGACAATGACCCTGGGAGGTAGGCGCTATTATTATCCCTATTATATAAAGAAACTGAGGCAGATAGTGACTTACCCAGGGTCACACAGCTAGTAAGGGTCTGAGGCCAAGTTGGAACTCAAGTCTTCCTGACTCCATGCCCAGTGCTCTAACAAGCTAACCACCTAGCTTCTCATCTGGACCTGAAGATTTAAACTGATTTTATGTAAATCTGCTCTCCCTTTCTAATTCTTTACATATCTAGGACTGAAAAGTCCTCTCTCCATTGCTGATTTGAATTTTCAATTTGAAGATGATCAATGCTGGAGAAGATTGAAGCAGAATGGAATTAAATAGCTGCATTTTGTGTTATCTATGACCAGTATTCCATCCTCCCCAAGCAGCAAGAATCTCTTTAAAATGGGCCAAGCCTGGTGGCCTTCAGAAAATCTAGAGGAATTTTCCACTAGCCTTAGTCATAAGATCCAGGCTTAAAATTCCGTCTCTGCTACTACCTGTATGACCTCAGACAAGGCAATTCATCTCTTTGGGACTCAGTTTACCTCTAAGTTAGGGTCTCTTCCAGGTTTAAATGCTGTGACTCTCTGCAGTTTTTGTCCCCATTAGTTTATGAAATACCCAGAAGTCCCTAATTTGTTATTAACAATTCCATTCATTCCAGCAATCATGTTCAGACCCTACCACTTTTGACAAGCACTAACCTTCACAAGCTATTTTCCTATACCCTATTTGGACTCATTTCCCACCTCCCCTTTGAGGAATTTATTTTAGAGTAGATTTTGGCATAAAGTTTATAAGTAATCCTCATGTGGCAATTGTTGAATTGAGTAAAAAAATTATTATTGTTAATAAAAATCATGACTTACATTTCTAGAACACTTAAAGGTTTGCAAAGTGCTTTCCTCATAATAACTCTGTGAGGAAGGTAGGATACATGCTATCAATCCTTTCTACACACAAGAGAGAACTGAGTTCTAGAGAGATTTGGCAATTTGTTCTGCATCACTTAGTGTTAAACTCAGGTCTTCTTGCTATCGGTTAGAGTTTATTTACATATATATGTATATATATGCACATATATATACATATATGTATATATGCACATATATATGTACATACCTACCTGTACATATATTATGTATGTGTGTGTATATCTTCCCAAAATCCTTTAATAAAAAATGGTCACTTTTCTAATATGTAATGGGCAGAAAATGTTAGCTGATGATTATAGTATTAGAGTACAAGGTCCATGAGTGCAGGGACTTTGTAGGTGTTTAATAAATATTTGCTGTGGCTACTATAAACTTTCCCCCCTGCATTCCTTCGTCCTTGTCAATGATCTCTAATTTTCATACCAGCATTTGCTGCCTACTTTTACTGTAGCGATTCCAGTTGCTTTTTTGTTTGTTTGTGAATGTGTATACATTATTTCCAGCTTCTTAAAAACTGTTTCCTACAAAGCTATGTTCTATGTTTACTCTTCACTTTTGTAACTAAAGTAAGAAGATGTCACTCCAGTTCAGGTCTTTGAAAACTTCATGCTAATTTCCACTCTGTCATAGTCATATTGAAGTTCTCTATAAGTAGCACAGATGTGTAGTGTTGTCCACTATCTAATTACTAGCATTCTGCCTTTGAGTATAACAGTTGATGGGGTTATGGAAACATTTGTCTGAAAAGCAGAGCTAACTAGTACCTCTAGTCTCACAGTCTGCTTCTCTTTCTCTGGATCTCTCTCTCTCTCTTTCTCTCTTTCTCCCTCCCTCCCTCCTCATCAACCACTGTCCCCTGTTGTTTCTCCCTCATCCCCAAGAGTGAAACAAATAGCAATTATAAGTTGTTATAATAGATCATCTTTTATCTTCAGTTGACACACAACATTAACTAAAAAGAAATGTAAACAAAATTTAAAGAATAGATAAACTTTGGAAGTCATAGTTACTGTCCCTGGGAGATGGAGAGGAGAAGACGAGAGAGGAGGAGCAACACGCTTAACAAAGAAAGACAGCCTTTCTTCTGCTCTCCTCTCTTGTTTTCTTCTTCTTCTTCTTCTTCTTCTTCTTCTTCTTCTTCTTCTTCTTCTTCTTCTTCTTCTCCTCCTCCTCCTCCTCCTCCTCCTCCTCCTTCCCCTCCTCCTCCTCCTCTTTCTTCTTCTTCTTCTTCTTCTTCTTCTTCTTCATCTTCTTCTTCTTCTTCTTTGTCGTCTTCTTCTTCTCCTCCTCCTCCTCCTCCTTCTTCTTCTCTTTCTTCTCTTCTTTCTTCTTCTCCTTCCTCTCCTCCTTCTCCTTCTCCTCCTCCTTCTCTTCCTCCTCCTCCTCCTCTCTCTCTCTCTCCCCTTCTCCCTCCCTCCTTCCCTCCCCACTTAGTTCTAGTTTAGCCCCACCCTCCACTCCTGCTGTTAGTAGCAGTAGTGGCAGCCATAGAGATGATGCTGATTCCTCAGTCCCTAAGTCTCTCTCCTTGCTCTCCATTCCAAATTTGTGCACCAAACATCTCAGTTCACTCCTATGCACATCCTGCCTCTCACAAGATCTCTCCTGCTGGTCAAGGGGAGAGCAACACTATCTGTTTAAGCTGATCCAACTTCATTGTTCCCAAGGGATCATGTAAATAAATAGGTATTGGGGACTTTATTTCTGCCAGCAGAGAATAATTTCTAGTGCCTTGATACGTGAGAAATGTTTCTGAAGTTCTGGAAATTTGTGAAGGTAGGAAGCCAAGATGAATTTATGTTGAGTCTGTACATATAAGGGATCTGTAGTCCATATTGCTTAAAAACATGCAAGACAAGAAAAATGTAGGCAGTGAAAATGTCTACATATGAAACAACAACCAAAAAAGCTGAATATTTCAGACAAAAAAAGAGATATTTCATTTGCTAAAAAGTAAACATTCAGATATTTGGAAATACTAATGGTAGTTGTAGAATTTTTCACTTTATATCTAGATGCTCTATAAAAAATATACAGAAATACTCTAGTTGGAGTCAGAGGACATGGCTCTGCCAATCAGAGAAAGGAAGAAAATAAACACTTATACAGAAGTTCTCTGAGTTCTTGTTGTTGGGCTTAGTTATTTTTCAGTCATGTACAAAACTTCATGACCCCATTTGGGGTTTTCTTGGCAAAGACACTGGAGTGGGTTGCCATTTTCTTCTCCAGATCACTTTCCAGATAAGGAAACTGAGGCAAATAGGGTTAAGTGACTTGTCCAGGATCACACAGCTAGCAAGAATCAGAGACCAGATTTGAACTTATAAAGATGAGTCTTTCTGCTTCCAGGTCCAGCACTCTATCTATCGCACCACTTAGTAAATATTATCTTACTTGATTCTTCTAACGATCCTGCCAGGTAATTACTGTTATTATCCCTATTTTACAGTTGAGGTTAAGTGACTTGCCCAGGGTTACACAGCTAGTAAGTGTCTGAGGCCTCATGTTTTGATTCGAACTCATGTTTTCCTGACTCTAGGCCTGGTGCTCTATCCACGGTGCTACCTGGTGGCCTCTATCCCTCACTTACCTATATGACATTATGCAAGGTAAGCTTGGAATCAGAAAGAGCTGAGTTCAAATTCGGCCTCACATATTTCCTAGTTGTGTGACCCTGGACTAGTCACTTAACCCTGTTTCCCTCATTTTCCTCATCTGTAAAATGAGCTGGAGAAGGAAATGGCAAACCACTCCAGTATCTTTGCCAAGAAAACCCCAAATAGGGTCACGAAGAATCAGATGTGACTGAAAACAACTTAATGACCAAATGAGAACAACAAAAACTCATTTTTAAATAAGGGAGATGACGTAAATAATTTTCAAGTTTCTTTTAACTCTTGATCTGTGATCTTACGAAATGAAAATTCATTTTCCTCTCTTCTTACTAAATTGTCCTGTATTTACTTATTTGTGGCATATTCTCAGAAGAATGTAATCTCCTTTAGGAACAAGGTCCTTTCATTTTTGTCTTTGTGATCCCTAGGACCTGGCACAGTGCTTAGAATGAGCTGTTCTCTCCTCTAACTAGAGTGTAAGCTTTCTGAGCACAGGGAGCATATTGGTTTTCTATCATGAAAAAGCAAATTTCTTCATCTATGAAATCAGGATGATAAAATTTACACTCTGCCCCCCCATTCTACTTATATATAATGAATTCTTTTGAAAAGATAGGAAGGGAAGGTGAGAAGAAAGAAGGAAGAAAGGAAGTGATGCTGTGATCTCCCACCAAGGGGAGATGAGCATTAAACATGCCCATGGGTACAACATGCCAACAGAGAGTATCATGGAGTCAGGTCCTGGAGTTTAGCAGTGAGAACCAGAACGGCACCTGGAGACCAGGGCTGGTGGGGAGGTGCTGCTGGCTCCTTCCTTCCCAGTCCCTGGCCTAGAACACCCCACTCTCTTTGCTTCTGAATTCATTATATCCAAGTAGAATATTAACAGCTCCTCTATTCACATTTATAATTTTAAAATATTCCTTTGGTTCTCATAACAACCCTATGAGATAAATGCTACAGGTATTTTTGTCTCCATTTACAATGAGGAAAAATTCTCTCAGAAGAAGGGAAGTCACATTCTCATAACAGCTACTAAGTGCTGGCTGGGGGATCCAGACCTAGATTCCATATCCGCCATTCTTTCTATTGCAATGAATTAATATTTACGTATGCACTCAAGTTTCTATAATACTTCATGGCTAATAAAAAACTTTCTCTAAACCAACCTTGGGAGATCATTATCCTAATTTTATAGTGAAAGAAATGTAGGCTTGGAGAGATGAAGTGATGTAAGATTCAGAGACAAGACTCACTCCCAGGTCTTCTGACTGCAAGTCTGGTGATTCTGCCTCCGTACTACAGGCAGAGTGGGGACCTGCACATTGTCCGTATGCTCTTTCTTCTGGTTCTTTTATACTCTCTTTCTCCCTGTCCCTATCTTCTTTCATCTCTCCCTCTCTCCTTCCCCAATCTCAGATGTACAAATTATTTTTTGTGGACGCGGGGTTGCCTTTTACTTTTGTTTTTAATTGTAACATTTATAAAAGAATGAGGAGGAAAGAAGGCTGCAAATGCTTCTATTAGTGGGTGTCCTTCTCCGACAATAAGGGAAGTACTGGGTGAAAATTTGCAAGAGATATAGAATGAAACCAGCTATTAAATCAAAGTTGGCTTAGCACCCTTCAGAGAGCCTGAAATAAAAACAATTAACAGCCCAAAGGGAATTTAATTGCAAACCCCAGGACACAATAGAGAGATCAGAGGGTTAATGCTTACAACACTTAGGTAGCCTTATGAACACAATCATTTGGTAAGCTAGAAGACACTGGCTTTCAGCCACTTGTGGGTGTATATTGCTTAGAGAAAGTAATTGCGTGGAAGGGTAGGGGCCTCATTCTCGAATTTCTAGAGGGTCAGTGTGTGGAAGCTAAGGCTGGAACCTTGTGCTGATAAAAGGAGAGTAAACATTGGAATAACACTTGGCTCCCACAATGGCCTCCCTCTTGTGCCCCAGCTGCTGGTCCATTCTCTCTACTTGTTGCAGCCTTTCTCCATCTTCCTCATTGTTACCTTTGTGCTATTGGGTTTGTGCCAGTAAGGCAAAATGGCCTTAGTTTAACCGGTGCCCTTGAGGAGTTTGGCTTTTGTTTACGGTGAAAGCACTTTCACCTGTTATATGCTAAGCCCCAGGCCCAAAGCCCTATCAGGTGTGAAACCTGTGTGGGCGTAGATTAAGGACTTAAAAGGGGCCAATTCGGGAACCAATAGGTCTCTGGACTCTGGTCTCTAGTCGTTGACGCAGGACTTAAGAACGCCAGAGGCTTGGCTGCGAGGAGAGGCGAGAAAACTATAGCTGGAAAAAATCCGAAGCAGAGCCGACCCCTGTGTGGACCCAGGAGTTCGAGCGGTGAATATGATTTATGCCATCTTATTTTTCTGTGGCCTCCTGGCTACTCTTGTGAGGCAGGCCTACTGCGCCTGGAGGCTTGTGTTCACAATACTGGAATGGGGAGGTTGGTTCGCTAATTTGTTGCTCTGGGCCCTGAATAAATTTTTTCATGCCTTCTGCTTGGAGAATTCTGTATACCCAACGATTTCGAACCATTCAGATATTTATATGATCCTTTTTGAGATCATAAATTCGGCCTTCCTACTACAGGGTTTCAATGACTTTTCTCAGCCTTATTCCCTTTGGTGGCAAGAGCTTCCTTTTCTTTAGTAGCACACACTGAATCTTTCTTTGAACTTTGTAATAAGGGAAGGGAAATGAAATAGCTACTAGGTGGTATACCAGAAAGAGTGCCGGGCCTGGAGTCAGGAAGATCTGAGGTCAAATCCAGATTCAGATACTTCCTAGCTGTTTGACCCTGGGCAAGTCACTTAAACTGCTTGCCTCAGTGTCCTCAACTGTAAAATAGGGATAATAGCATCTACCTCCCAGGGTTGTCATGAGGATCAAATGCCTTAATATTTGTAAAGTGCTTAGCACAGGGCCTGGAACATAGTAGGCACTTCATAAATGCTTCTTCTTCTCTCTTATCCCAATGGGGGATTTAGGGATGATATATGTCAGTAATTGGAGAGATCACAACGACTTACATGCAGTTCTAGTCTAAGGAAAATGGTCATGGAGATAACTGAAGAAAAACAGATCCAAGCTGAGCGAGGCTAATGGGGAGGTGGGCTGGAGGGTAGGTGTTAAGGCAATCAGTAAGTGAGAAGATCTTTCCTGCCCATTTGAATAGGTTTAAGGTGGGGCCCCAGGCGGGGCCAACTAAGGGAGATCTGATTAGATCTTTGCTCCTAAATTTTCTCCAAACCCCTGATTACT
>CM053623.1:336394547-336411014 GCA_028646595.1 Phalanger gymnotis | reverse complement strand
GATTCTGGCTTCCACAGCTTCCGGCTTCCGCAGCAGGTTCTGCTTCAGCTGAAACTGTCTCTTGGCTCACCTTTCCTTGCAGCCGAGCTTCTGGCGTTCTCAAGCCCCTCCTCAATGACCAGAGACCATTGGTTCCCCAGCTGGCCCCTCCTAAGTCACCAATCCACACCCACACAGGTTTCACACCTGACAGGGCCCTGGGCCTGGGGCTTAGCACTTAACAGCTGAAAGTACTTCCACTCAAAAGAAACAAAAGCCATGCTAATGAGACAATTTTGCTTAACAAAGCAAGACCTTACCCAGAGACCATCCAGGCTGTCCTGGACTGGAGCCCTGCTTCCCTCTGCCACTTTGTGGGTTCTGCAGCTCTCGAATTGGTTCAGAACCATTTTTTAATAGGTTTTTGGAGGGACTTGGTGGGGAGCTCACTCCAGTCTCTGCTTTCCAGCCGCCATCTTGGCTCTGCCCCTCTAATTACCTCTATCCGTCCCTCTTTCGGCCCTTTCCTAGTAGGTAGCAACAATAATGACTCTGGTTGTGATAAACAATAGACACAAGCATTTATATCACACTTAAAGGTTTCAATGCACTTTACTCATTTGATCCCAACAACAATGTTGTGAGGCAGAGGCTGTTATTGTCCTCATTTTACAAACGGGATAGGCAGATGTTGGGCAAATTGTCTCAGATACCATAGGTAATGACTGCGTGAGGCCACATTGAACAGAAGCAGATCTTCCTGACTCTGTCTGGCGCTATGGATGCTGCGTCGCCTAGCTGCTGTCTGTTGAGCACTGCAGGAAGTAACTGCAAATATTTACCGCTATGTTATAGAAGCATAGGTTTAGGGAACTTAGTGCTGTGAGATACACAATTGCGGGCACCCTCTTCACTCATGTCGATTGCAACCCTTTCAAACTTCAGGTAAATCATCTTCACAAGTTGCTCTACCCGCTTCTCACACATAAGGTCATCTCAGCTTAGTGATGAATCTTCTGGTGACAGGTCCTTGGATGGCAAATATGCGGTCTATAGTTGGGTTTATGCTTCGAGTTTAGGAGGGCTAAGTCATGGAATGGTAAAGCATTAGAATAGAAATTAGTGGGGTGGAAGGGTAGCGGCATGTACTTTTCCAGTTAATTTGATGGTTCTTAACTGGATTTAGGTTTTAGGTCCTTGAAGGGAAAGAGAGAGGAATCTTATGCTCCTTGCATTTTGACCTATTTCTCAGGATTCATTAACAGCCAGAAGCAAATTTCTTCTACTTGCTAGGGTCAATAAACATTTGGGAAGCATCTACTGTGTGCCAGGCATTGTTCTAAGCACTCAGGATGCAAAAGAAAAAAAGGCAAAACACATTTCCTGTTTTCAAGGATCTCATGGTCCAATAGTGGAGAGATAACACGGAAATGACTCTGTACAAACAAACTAAATGCAGGAAAAACTGGAAATATTCAACAGAGAGAAAGCACTAGAACTAAGGGGGATAGGAAAAGAAGGTAGGATTTTAGCTGGGACTTGAAAGACACCAGGAAAACCAGGAGGGAGAGCTGAGGATGGAGAACATTCCAAGCCAGGTGCACAGTCAGGGAAAATTCCTGAAGGAGAAAGATGGAGAGTCTAGTTCAATGAATAGCAAGGAGGAGAGTCACTGAACAACAGAGTGTATGTATGTGCATCAGGGGGAAGATATAAGGTGCAAAAAGATTGGAAAGGTAGGGGAGTGGCAGGTTATGAAGGATTTTGAATACCGAATTATTTTATATTTGATTCTGGTGGTGATACGGAACCGGTGGAGTTT
Source organism: Phalanger gymnotis (assembly GCA_028646595.1). Classification (NCBI taxonomy): domain Eukaryota; kingdom Metazoa; phylum Chordata; class Mammalia; order Diprotodontia; family Phalangeridae; genus Phalanger; species Phalanger gymnotis. Next base: position 336,409,213 of record CM053623.1, on the reverse strand, counting down.
ATTGAGTTGGCAGGTATTTGTGTGATATGATCAGACGTACATTTTAGGGAGATCTCTGATAGCAAAATGGAGGATAGACCAGATTAGGTCCAGAGGATGGACCATGTGGCAAGGAGACCAACCATCAGGATATTGCAATAGTCTAGACGTGAGGTGATGAGGGTCTGCACCCGGGGGCGCTGCAGTGTCAGAGGAGGAAAGAGATATTACTATAAAATAAGAGGGTTGGGCCATAATCTCCAAGTCCCACATCTACTCCTTCCCACTCTAGATCAAAGTTATTTCATCTTATTTATCAGTGTATTATTGGAATACAACTTCTCTCTCTCTCTCTCTCTCTCTCTCTCTCTCTCTCTCTCTCTCTCTTTCTCTTTCTCTCTCTCTCTCTCTCTATCCCTCCTATTCCTTCAGCTTAAGATCTCTTACTAATTTGAGATGGGGGATTGGGAAAAGAAGGAAAAAAAAACCACTAAGGAATATCAGAAAAAGGCCGGCTGGATTCTCCATCTTGCTCTTCTGATTTTTCTGGCCCACAAGGACCACACGCACTACAAGACTACAGCTCACTTTACACATTTGTTATCTTATCTGATCCTTACCAATCCTATAATGAGGTACAATGATGATTCCATCTGTAGAATGGATGATGAAGGAACTGAAAGTCAAGGAGACAGACTTGCCCATCCTTACATAGCATCTGAGGCAGGATTTGAAACCAGGTCAGCTTCCCTGCACTAATCCAAAGCTTTTTCTCCCTATTATGCAGTGCATATGCTGTATCTTATCATATTCCATCATCTTCCACATCGGGATCTGGACACATCATCTTTCTCCCAGAAATCTCCATAATTTAAGGGATAAACTAGTGGAAATATTTGAGAATACCAAAAAGAAGACAATGTTAAAATGTCCTTTAAAATAGGAGGAAGGAAAGAAGATGAATCGGAATGACAGGCAGATATTTGATCCCCATATATGAACATAAAATCCAAGAGATAAGGCCCGGCCATTTAATGAAAAAAAAAAGTCAAAACTCCCATTAAAAAACTTTTAAGTACCTTTAATAATCATAAAAGAGGTTATAGACAAAATTCAAAGGCTTGCAAATATGTAAAATTTTAGAGAATCTGAGATCAACCTTGGACACCTTCCTAAAATTTATACCAAAATAAAATTGGAAAGCTCCTTAGGTAGCCCATCATTTTTAAAGGAGGTCACATTTTTTTGTGCAGAGATTAAAAGGCAAACCCCAGGCTCCCCATGCAGATGTACTTCTTTTTTTTATTTCTCAAACCATTTGTCAGCTTGATTCATAAACCAACTGCAATGAATTACAACTCCACAAAATCACACTTAAATTGGAAGCAAAGTAAGATTAACTTGGTAGGCCAAATCCTGTTTTCAGGTACTCACCTCCAGCATGGATAGGGGAAAAATGAATTTTATAGTTGACATTGACATTGATGAAAGTAGAATTTGTTCTGGTATGTTTTTCTTCTCTTTCAACCTTCTGGGGGGTGGGTGGGAAGAAGGCAAAGAATGCAATTATTTTTAGTCAACAAAATAACAAAATCCCAGAAGTTTTACTGTCCCATACTCCCCAAAGCACTGTTATATTAATGGGGGTAAGCAGGGAAAATTTAAGGGGTCTGTCTTAGAACTGAATGGCTATGGAAATTTGAGCCCCCTAAGGCACATTAAATGCCCAAGGATATCTATCTGGCTCTTCATTTTAATAGTCCTTCTCACTTGGCCTAAATACCTAAATTCAGGTCCCATAATATATGATCTCCTTGGGAAAGACTTTTAGTATATTTCGCCAGGGCAGGGAACAACCACCTTTTCTCCTTTCATTCTTTACACTTTATCCCGCATTCGTGTTTGGGACTGAGCAAGGTGAGTCCATGAGACATGAGACTTAACCTAGCAGAAAGGGGATTTTGGACTCCATGTTTTGGTTGTCATTTTTAGGTGCACTCATCATTCAGCCCTGACCCTAGCTATCTCTCTGAATGGAGAGAAGATTGAAAGCAAGTAATTTTTGATTGAATATATACCATCTATTCTTCCTACATCTGAACTTTTTGGGGGTATGATCTCATTCTGGCTTTTTCATGCATTTGCTATATGTCTTGACAATGTACCATATACCACACCCTAAGATCATAGGTCAGAGGCAGAGAGAAAATAGTGACAAAATGCATCTCTTTATTATCTATTCTCATTCTTGTCCTTCTTGTTAGTGGAAGGAGGGTGCCTGGGCCTGTGGTTTATAATCAGTATGTGGAACTCTCAGATCAGATTTCTCTTCAATAATTATAAAATCATAGGATCAGAGAACAAGGCCTGGAAGAATCCCTGGAAAGGACCTGAGGGTCACTGAGTCCAATCCGTTTTTCAATAAATGAGGAAATTGAGGCCCAGAAAAAAGTTACTTCCCAGGGGCACACAGGTAGGAAGTTTGTGAGGTGGTATTCAAACATTGCTCTCAACTAGGCTTCAGCACTGTATCCATTACACCAATCAGTCTGGCAGTTCTAAACGATTGTACAATTTTAAAAAATAACAATTTTAAAGTATTTATTATGTGCCAGGCACTATGGTAAGTACAAAGAAAGGCAAAAACAGTCTTTGAACTCAAGCAGTTCATGTTCTAATAAGGGAGACAACATGTAAACAATTGTGTATGTACAAGACACATGGTGAAAATGGATGGTGACCTCAGAGGGAAGACAAGAGCAGGGCTGAGAAAGTCTTCTTGTAGTAACTTGTCTTCAATGCCATGCTTTATCTTCAGCCTCACCCTGAAACCAGGGGCTCCTCATCCTAGAACAGCTATCCATCTATCCTTGTGGATTTCTCACAATGGAACACTCCTCTACCTTCTTAGCCCCCTTTGCCATTTCTCCACTTTAGGGAAAGGCTCCAGGGCAGAAAACTTTCAATCCATCCCTGCCTGCTTTTCTGACTTTCTCAATTTCAACACCGTGCTCCCTATGTACCCTCACCTCTTATCTCCCCCCTTCCCTTACTTCAGTATGGGATTCAGTCAGTTTGCACTGGTTTGGTAGAGCCAGTACCTAATTTTAGGTTGAGTTTAGGGATCTGGTTGTTAGTGGGGGTGGGACCTGCACCCACAACATCAGCAGCGGTGGTGGCAGTGGCACCTCAGCTTGGTTCCATGGAGAGCTGGTTATTAATTTATTTGAATCTCATCACTGTCTTACTTTCCTTTTGTGTTCTGTCTTCCCCCATGAATATGCAAGCCCTTAGAGTGCATGGACTAACTTTTTTTTTAAACTTATATTTCTGTGCCCAGTACTTATGACAGTGCCTGGTATATGATGTTCAGTCATTTTAAGTTGTGTCTGATTCTTCATGACTCCATTTGGGGTTTTCTTGGCAAAGATACTGGAGTGGTTTGCCATTTCCTTCTCCAGCTCATTTTACAGTTGAGGAAACTGAGGCAAATAGGCTTAAATGACTTGCCCAGGGTCATACAGCTAGTAAGTTCCTGAGGCCAGATTTGAACTCAGGAAGATGAGTCTTTCTGACTCCAGGCCCAGTACTTTATCCATGGCACCACCCAGCCACCCCACTTGGCACATGGTAATTGTTTAATAAATGCTTGCTGCCTCTTTGTGTAGCTGCCTATGGTCTTAGAGAGTTTACTAGGGGTTTGGGGAAAGGAAACACTGATATATTAAGTGACTTGCCCATGGTCACACAATCAGAATCTATCATAGGCAGGACTAGAAGCCAGAGTCTCGCTGACTCCAAAGCTGCCCTTCTCTTCACTCTTCCACGTTACCGCTTGATATGACTAACAGTAAAAAAAATTGTGACTTGCCAGCATTGCCACCTCTCATTAGAGGTGGCTGTCTTTTACTTGCTTGACTGAAGAAACATCTTTGGAAAGAACAGACAAGTGTTCCAATGTTCCTTTTTTTTTTTTTTTTTGCCTTGATGATATTCCTCCTCCCTCTACGAGGAGCTCCAGAGTATCCTGGCATGGGGGAGTTAAAAGCATATGCCATTTTGGTGTCTGCTCTGACAATGTGATGCCTGAAAACTAGGATGTCCTCTAACCCTGAGTTTTCATTAGAGAATGTTAGGGGCTTGAATTCATAAGGTGAAGCCTTTACAGCTTTTTCTTTCCTTGGCAAGATCAGAAGATTTAGAGATGAACAAGACTTTGGGCATCAACTAACCCAATCTCCTCATTGTACCAAAGAGGAAGTACAATGGAAATAGCTGAAATGATTTGCCCGAGGTCACATGGGTAGCAAGCGACAGAGCTGGGATGTGAATGTGTGTTATATTGGTGAAGTTGCTTCTAAATGGATGATGCCATTGGTACCCTGGCACCTATCGATACAGAACACATGGAGTCAAGATTAGAAGAGTAAAGATTTAGAATGCTCATATTCTGGGATTCTATAATCTACTGTAGAACAAATATGCCCTAGAAGTTTCTTAGGTTCCTCATCCATTTAAATGTATTTTTTGAGCCTAAGAAAAGTTAAATTAATATTTAAATCTTTACAAATATAAATTCTCTTAACTCCAACCATGCTAATTCACCACAAAGGATGAAACTGTTATCTTCTTGAAAAGAAGCGTATTACTTTTAGAGCCGCTTTGTTACCCTAATGGGTCCATTTGCTTCTTGTTAGGAGAAGCTATATTGCAATAACTCACACTTATAGAGCCCTTTAAAAGTCTGCAAAGTGATTTCAACACAACAATGTAGATATATGAAATAGGTATTTGCAAGTATTATTATCATCTACTTTTTACAGATGAGGAAAATGAAACAGAGAGGGGAAGAGACTTACCTACAGCCATACAATTTGCAATTGTCAGAGAAAAGATTTGAACTCAGAGCTTCCTTGTATCCAGTCTAGCTGTCTTTCCACTCTACCCCACTGCATTGCGCCTGAATATTACTGCTGGATGATGTAGAAATCTTTGTTTTAAATTCCATGAACATCAGGGTTTCTTTGGCATCACTGGACATTTAAAGGGAAAAGAATATGACATTTGGGGGGAAAGTCCAATTAATGGGTGCGGTACAATGAAGAATGCTAGTGACAAAGATCCACACATCCTCATGCTGATGTTTTCAGGATGGAAATTATCAGGAACTCAAAGTCATCAATCTCCCTAATATTTATTGTTGTTGCTGTTTAGACATTTCAGTCATGTCTGATCTTCATGATTCCACTTTGGGTTTTCTTGGCAGAGATAATGGAGTGGTTTGCCATTTTCTTCTCTAGTTCATTTTGAAGATGAAGAAACTGAGGCAAAAAGGGTGAAGTGACTTGCTCAGGGTCATATAGCTAGTAAGTGTCTGATGCCGGATTTGAACTTGAGAAGATAATTCTGCCTGACTCCAGGCCTCGTGCTCCATCCACTGTACTACCTAGCTGCCTAATATTTCAGCCTTCAAATGATTATATACATTATTAAGGGACTAGAAAGATATACTATTATATAGAGACTATATGTCTCTACTTTATTATTGAGCTATTTGAGTATACAGGGTGTCCCTAAAGTCTGGACACATAGGAAAATTGATGGCAATGTGGAGTTATTGCATCAAGTTCATGTGAATCTTGCAAAGTGCATCAACCTTTGCATCACAATTGATGGAAATCATATTGAAGATGTTATTTGGTAATATTCCAATTAGATAAAGTATGGTTGAAAATTTCATTCATTTCATTTCTTGAAAAATATACATTTTTGCCTATGTGTCCAGACTTTAGAACACCCTGTAAAATTTTCATGTGAATTGATTATAGCAAGCTGGGTCAGCGATTTATAGACTGCAGCTTCCTAGTTCCAACAAGTAATTCCTAACTCCTGATATCATATAAAATTTCTAACAGCCATTTTCCAAAATCATCTAGAAAAACACATTAAATAGGTTTATCTCCCTCTATAAATGTATGTCAAATGTAGACCCTAATACTAGTTTTCTAATTGGTTAAGTTCTAATTTTTTCTTAAGATCAGAAAGTTTGCAGAAGAATTACTGACCTTTTCCTTGCTACTCTCTCCCTAGCCCTCATCATGTGTGTTTCAAAATATATTTATTTAGGTGTTTGTGAAAGTGCCGTACTTCTCAGTCGATACAACTATAGAAGAATAATCCAGGCTATGTTCTCCCTCATAGATCAATGAAATTGCCACATGAGTTCAGACTTTCTGTTATTAGAGATAGCTGATGATGAATGAGGTTATGGGATCACAGCTTGATTCCCAGCTAACAGGCTCAGCTTCTGTTGGTAGACAAATCTTTGTTTGATATGCTGAGAGAGGAAAAATTTATCGTAATGTTATCAATGGAGACTATCAGTATGATATTTTTAATGTCTATCTGGGCTGACCTAAGTTTGGATCTCCTTGACAAAAGTTTTTTTAAAAAGGCTTGATATAATAGTATATTTTTCTAATCCCTCAATAACGTAAACATTCACTTTAAGGTCAATATATTAGGGAGCTATGATGACTTTTAGTTTCTGATAATTTCCATCATGGCAATGGTCCTACCAAAAAGTAGCATATCCAGCAAAGCCATAATTAGATGGCGGGGGGGGGGGAGGGAGGGGGCAGGGCAGGCAGAGGGGGAGAGGGCAACTTGGGCTTTGTCCCAGGGCATTGGACTTCTGTCATTGTTCTTCAGCCATTTTAGTGGTATCTGATTCATCGTGATTCCATTTGAGGTTTTCTTGGTAAAGATCTGGAGTGGTTTGCCATTTCTTTCTCCAGCTCATTTTATAGATGAAGAAACTGAGGCAAACAGGGTAAAGTGACTTCCCCAAGGTAATACAGATAGTAAGTGTTTGAGGTTGGACTTGAACTCAGGAAGATGAGTCTTCCTGACTCTAAGTCTGGCACTCTATCTACTGTGCCACCTACCTGCCTCACTAGAATTTAGAAGGTGCTGAAAGTACTTTTAATCCTTTAGTAACATAGAAACAGCATAGTTTAGCAGGAAGTTATAAAAATTGATTAAAGGAGTTATCCGATATTTACATAGCTCTTCAAAGCTCAGAAAGTACTTTATACAGATTATCTCATTGTATCATTTCTGCCTACATAGCTCTTCAAAGCTCAGAAAGTACTTTATATAGATTATCTCATTGTATCATTTCTGCCTCACAGTAGCCATACTCTAAGTGAACTCCCTTAAAGTCTAGCTTGCCCTGATCCCTCCTCCCACATGGTAGTGTTCTCAGAAGAGCCCTGTATTGGTAATTAAGGAGAGCTTTTAACACTTATTCAATCAAGTGCCCTTGAAGAGTTTGGCCTTTTTTCCTTGATTAAATTAGGAGTCCTTGATTACCTCCTGGCCTGGAGGGAAATCCAAGCTTACATAGCTTTGAGTGACATGTTTCTGACATCAGAGGCTTTTAGACCACGTGAGTTTAAGTCACATTTTTGTGACCCTTTTAGGTCACATGAGTGAGTTGCACGTGTGACTCATCTTTGACCCTAAACAAGATATATAAACCCATAAGTTGGCGTTCTCCCTTGAGGCTCTTGATCCTGGAGGAGTGTTGGCATGGGACTCTTGGCAGCTGCTCTAAGAGCCTCCCAGCTTGTCAACCCAGATGTCGATGGTTTCTTGGTAACTATGAATTGTGATCTGGTCTGTTTATATTGTGTATGTTTGTAACTTGTTTGTATTTGCCTTGAAGTTCAGGGTGCTGGCTTTTCCCCCTGAACTAAGTGAATGTTATTTGTATGTTGGATTAAAGTAAGGTTGTCAATCCCTTAATGTTACTTTCCTTAGTAAAGCAGATCAAAAGAACCTATGCTGGCAGTGTTCTTGTTGTTGGGCTTGTGCTGGTCTTTCACCCCCACAGCAGCTGCTAGCCGAATTGTTGAAACAAGCCCTCAAGGGCCCAGCATTTCTGTATATACCCTCCCTCCTCCTCCCAAACAAGGCCATGTCCTGGGGTTTTTAGAACTTCCCTCAACTGAATTTGTCTTTAAAAGGTATATTGGAAGGTATACTTCTTGACATTTGCTCCAGGTGAGTTTTCAGTTTTTAATTATGATAGCATTTGATTTTACATCGGAATAATTTTCTACCCCTTCCCTTTCCAGATCAAATTTTCCCCATGATAAAGAATCACCTAATACAGAATATGTCTGACAATGCATATGATATTCTATTCTAGCAGTTCCCTTAATCTCTTTTATGAGGGAGAAGTATGTTTCATTGTCTCTGCAAATAGGTGCATCTTGTGCTGTTTGCCCCATGTGCAAAAATTACTATTTATGACTCTGGTATTCAAGATACATGATTTCTGCCTCAAAGTAAAACATTCAACAGTTCCTCATAGGCTCATTGATGGTTAGAACTAGAAGAGACCTTAAAGATTGATTTTGTCATTCAGCCCTTTCATTTTATATATGAGGAAATTGAGACTCAGAGAACTTATGTGATCTATCCAAGGTTACACTGATAGCAAACTGCAGATCTGGGTCTTGAACCCAGGTCATATGGAACCATAGTAATCATACACTCCTTGTTTGAATGTTATTGTTCAGTTTTCCTTGAGGTCCATATCTTTTTGCTTTTGTTCCTTGTTTTAATGACCATTTTTAGTTCATTATAGTATATATGGAATGTTTAATATCTCTGCCTTTTTACATGTATTTATAATTTTTCTGGGGCTTAGGATGTTGTTTATTTTTGTAAAGGGCACTCTGTTGTCTTCTTTGCTAAGGAGAATGATCTTTAAATTAGAAATGGTGGAACAAAAATGATTAAGAGAGAATAGAATCCAAGATAGGATGGCAAATAGTAAGAGGAAAATAGTGGTCAGTTGTTCTAACTACGTACTTCCTAGATTGGACAAATTATATGCAAGGACAGTGAAAAAACCTGCAGGCATGATCACTGAAGACCTGTTGATAATCTTTGAGAAATTACAGAGAAAAAGAGTTTCCCCCCATACTAGAAATGGTCAAATCTGACTTTTTTAAAAAGGGAAGAAGATAGATTCTGTGAAGCATAGACCAGTTAAGATTGATATAAATTCCTAACAAATATCAAAGATGCATTATTAAATGGATGCTTTCTGAGCATTTAGAAAAGGAAGCAATGATCTCTAAAAACTAGTATGGATTCATTTAGAGCAATTAGTCTTTGACTAAATTAGATCCTTTTTTCCCTCCCTCCCTCCCTTCCTCCCTCTCTCCCTTCCTCCCTCTCTCCCTTCCTCTCTCTCTCTCTCCCTTCCTTCCTTCCTTCCTTCCTTCCTTCCTTCCTTTTTTCCTCCTGCCTTCCTGCCTTCCTTCCTCCCTCCCTCCCTTCCTTCCTTTCTTCCTCCCTTCCTCCCTTTCTTCCTTTCTGACAGGAACAATGGGCTAGTTTAAATGGGGAAAACTGTAGATACATAATAAACCTAGATTTCAGTGTTGCATTGGACATACGTGCAATGTCTTATTAAATTCTTACAGATAGGACAGAGAAATGTGAGCTGAATGACAATGACATTAAATGAATCTCTTGGTGGCTGAATGATCATAATCAGAATAGTGATTAATGCATTGATGTGAAGCTGGAAGGAGGCATGTGACAGCGGTCTCTGCTCTCAAACCTGTTCCTTTCATTATATTTGTCAATGATTTTGACGACCTTTTTGGCATACTCATCAGAATTATGGATAATGGAAAACTGAAAGGGATAGCCAATACCCTGAATAATAATAACACTGAAAATAATAGCTAGAATAGCAATATAACTCTTTAAGGTTTGCAAAGCCTTATATATGCTATCCCACTTGATCCCAATAACAACCCTCTGAAGTAAGTGCTATTATTATCTCCATTTTACAGACAAGGAAACTGAGACTGAGAGACATTGACTTGCCCAGGATCACCCAGCTACTTAGTGTCTGAAGCAGGATTCCAACTCAGGTCTTTCTGACTCCAAATCCAACATTCTATCCATGGCATGAATAATAAAATAAGGGTCCAAATGCATCTCAGTAGATGGCAACAATGGTCCAAATCTAATACTGTTATTCCTTCCACATTGCAACTTTCTCATCATTGTTTTGAGGTATCATAGGTCAGCATAAGAAATTAAATGGGAATTTTGGGGGAGTATTGTGGAAGCCACAGATAACATGAAAAAGTCAGCAAATGACACAGAAAAAATTTAGAAACTCAGAAATGCATGAAATGTATGTATACTATTATATAATACCAATATATTTTATCCTTTAATGCCATAATAATTCAGACTTCTCTGCTATGAAGGGAGAGCCAAAAAATTTTACACGGATTTTTCAGATCGTGGGGGCACCACACCCTTAACTTTCATGATGTGGAAGGAATAATTGGAGTGTTAAATTTAATAAAGACTAAATCCTCTACTTAGGTTAAAAAAAAATCAACTTACATGAGTACAAAATAGGGGAGACATGGCTAAACAGTAATTCATATTAAAAGCAACATCAATAACAATGCAACAACATAAGTGAATAATTAAGAACCCAACTTCATTTGGCTGCCAGAAAAGCTTTTATGAATTTGGGCTGCATTACAATAGTAGAGCATCCAGATCAAGGGTTGACTGGCTAGAATTAGGGCTCATCTATGACTGTGGAATGAGTTTTTCTTTGCCACACTAAATGACCTCCACAAGAATTAATATATACCTTGGCTTCATTTTTCCTATACTCTAAAGAGCTGTGCTAACTAGTCCACAGTTATCTGAAAAGGAATAGGATATATCCCTTGATTATTATTTGGGCTTGGTGACCATCTTCTTTCACCTGCAAAATTAGGCCTATAATAACACTTCCCCAATGGGACTAATGAGATGTTGATTGCAGTGATGTTTGAGTTTCTTAGATGAGAGGATCTGTCCAGGTGCTAATATGATTGTCACAATGATTACCTCTTTGATTATTCATTTTGCAAGAATGTGAGAGCTACTTCCTGAGTATGAAAAAAGACCTTCCATTAGGGTTGGCCAACGATGGTTATTCTTACTATTTATCATGGAGGAAGTACTTTTTCTGCGTTACCTAATTAACTCTCCCAACATCTCTGCATGGTGCCATTAGGCACATTCTATAGATATTTCTCCTTAATGAGTCTTCAGTGACTGCTCTGAAATGATCTAGAGATGAATTTCACCTCTCTGTTCCAGTTTGATAATTCTAATTGAGTGTTTTCAAATGACTCTGACAGATAGTGACTTAGTACTTAAACTGTTAGCAGGGGCTGTGGTATCTGAAAATTATTGCTGAAATTTCTGGAAATCTTAATAAAAACATTCCAGTAAGTCTCTGGGCTATGGGATGGTATAATAAGACCATTTGGGATCTATGTTCAAGAAAAAGTATTTAAATTTTGTTGAAAATGTTCTGTTCTGGGTGGAGGATACAGTCTCTTTGAGACAGTTTGTAACTGAAATCAGTATTTCAGGAAGTTGCTAGGAAGTTACTAAGTGGACTGGCTAACCTAAAATCAACACTATCTTTGTTATTGTATGGAAAAGAGATTTTAAAAGCTTTTATTATTGTAGAGTAGGGAGGGGGAGAGACCAAAAACTACAGTGGAAGATTATTTCTTTCTGATATGGGAAAACAGTCACAGGGACTTTTTTTCTCTTCCAGAAGCTTTACACTGCCTTATAGCTGTTTAACTTCTTTTTCCTCTGTCACATGTAGATAAAGGAATCAAGATCTTGGAACACTGTAGTGGCAAAGGGAGGCATTCTCTTTAATTAGTTCCACCACCTTAAGGAAGATAAATGGACAGTCTGAGAGAAGATATCTGGTGTTAAGGAGTGTTAAGGATTGAGTGTTAAGGAGTTCTGGGCACTTCAAAACCAAGCCAACCTGAAGGTTGTAGACAAACTATAGGAAATATCTTGTGACTTTAACCTAGGATTCAAGGCAAGTTCACAAAGGGAAAGCTGGCAACAGTTGAGAAAGAGTCTGAATTTCCCCTTTAACTTTTGATTCTTTAAAAGTTCTAAAGTAGCCTCTTTGAAACTAATGGTTGGTTAATATTGTTTTAGATTTCCAGAAATTTCAGCAATAATTTTGAGATACCACAGTCCCTGCTAACAGTTTAAGTACTAAGTCACTACCTATCAGAGTCATTTGAAAACATTCAATTAGAATTATCAAACTGGAACAATATTGAATTAGGTGATTCAATAAATAATTCTAAAATAGAAAAACAGGGGAAACATATTGATTTCCAAGAGGGACTAAGCAAAGTACCTTCTTATTCTCTCAATGCCTTAGCTTTTAGTTAAGATAAGGTCAATGAGGCATCATAACCCTGGCCAGGTGGTAGCATTTAGCTCTTCCCGTTGCAAATTGAAATAGGCATGACTCCTGACTACCTCCTGGTTTCAACCCACAGCTTTTCTCTAATGGTGGCAATGATAACAATAATAAAAATAATATCTAGCATTTAGGTAGTGCTGCTATGTGCCAGACTCTGTGCTTAAGCACTTTACCAATATCATACACAACATATATAACAGTGTTATATGGAAATACAACACACATGGCATGTGTATAATGGGTGTTGTATATAAACACATAACACACATGCAAATATATAACATGGTATAGGTATAACATATATGCTATATATTATATAATATATAACACATTTATAAATACATAGCATACATATGTATTATATATAAATATATAATATGTGTATTGTGTAAAAATATAGAATATATACATATTATATATATATATAAAACAAAAGTATATGTAGAAGGAATACAAGATAGGGTGTGTTGGTACTAGAGATTAGAGGGATTAGGAATGTGATGTTGGAATTGCATATTGAAGTTAAAGAAGAATTCCATGAGGTGGGGATGAGGAAAGAATATGTTCCAGGCAGGAGTATACTGGTAATGTTTAACAACCAGCTGGGGTAGGGGTAGGGGGAAAGAGAGGGGATGTACTCAGAAAACACTTCAACATTTGATCTGCATTATTATTTTCTGTCTAGCCAAAGGGAGGAAAACCCCATACATAAAGCCATGATTGTTAGCCTTTTCCTGTTTCCAAGGTATAAATGTTCACACTGCACATTTAACAGCCGGCTGTTTGGGATTGGCTCCAGCACATCGCTACCTCCATGGATGGAGGTCATCCAGTGCAGAGGTGTGGCAATAAAGGGACAGGAAGTCTGCAGAAGACTGCAAAGTGTGGGCAGGGCAATGACATAGGCTGCCTGTAGAAAGAGAGGTTGAGACTAGGTTGTGAAGGACTTTAAAGACCGGAGTAAAGATAATTTTATGTTAGAGATAATAGGGAGCCACTGGAATTTGAGGAGAGGAAGGACATGATCAGATTTCTGCCCCAAATACTGGGTTGAGAGTAGAATTTACCTAGCTTCCAATACTTGTGTTTTAATAATCCATATATCACTATGTACATAATGTCAAAACATAACCTTTATTATGAACATGTATTGTGAAGCAAAACAAATTCCTTCACTGGCCATGTCCAAAAAAACTATGTTTTGGTCTGCCCTTTAAATACCTTGCCTCTCTATCAGGAGGTGGGCAGAATGTTTCATTATGAGTCCTTTGGGATTGTGGCTGGTCGTTGTATTGATCAGTGTTCCTAAATCTTTCAAAATCATCTTTAAAAATATTGTCATTATAGTATCAATTGTTCTCCTTGTTCTATCCACTTAACTCAACATTGGTTCATGCAACTCCTCCCAAGTTTCTCTGAAACTACTCCCTGCTTTATATTAATGGGCAAAGATGATCCCTAAATCATGGTTAGTGCTGAATAGAGTTTGGGATAGGAGTCATGAAATGTAAGGTTGGAGGAAATCTTTGTGAAAAGTCCAACCTCCTTGTTTTACAAAGGAGGAAACTGAGGACCGGATGGTTAAGAGGTTTATCAGACGTTCCATAGACAATGAAAATCAAAGCCAGAATTGCAAGGCAGATCTGATACCATTCGAGTGAGCAGAAGATCCATTGGAAAATGACTGAATCAGCTTATCAATCTATCCTTTGAGCTCCAGCACCCACTGGAGGTATGCCTCTTAAGAATACTCTAGGGTAGTCAGGTTGGTCCCCAGCTCTGCTAAGCAGGTTAGGGAAATTCTTGGAGAAAGTATCTGTGCGCCAAAATTTAACAGGAAATGTCAAAATCTAGCTGTTGGCACATTTCAGTAGACTGGCTCACTTATATGCCAAAGTTCTTCCAAAGATGATTCTAGCTTTTTTCAGAGAGTGTATATTTATCTTCACATTAAGGATAAAATGAAAGACGGGAATTTAAAATTGTATACTGTAATTGTGCGACTAGTGAACACAGTGCTAATTTTGGAGTGAGAGGCATGGAAGTTTTACTGGAAAAGAAAGAACTGCTTCCTACAAACTCAAACTCATTTATTAAGAGCTTATTGGATGCAGAGTACCATGGGCTTTATTTGAGAAAAGTAGATTCAACAAAACCCCTGCCCTTAAGGTACTTACAGTATAGTAAAAGGATATGACAGATACAGGCAGATACACGATATTGCATTATGAGTTCTTTTTTTTTTAATTTTTTTTATTAACATCTTTAGTTTTCAGCATTAATTTTCACATGCGTTTGAATTACAGATTTTTCTCCCCATTTCCACCGC
>CM053623.1:336352885-336394047 GCA_028646595.1 Phalanger gymnotis | reverse complement strand
GGGCTGGAGTCCTGCTTCCCTCTGCCCCTTTGTTGGTTCTGTAGTTCTAGAATTGGTTCAGAGCCATTTTTTCATAGGTTTTTGGAGGGACTTGGTGGGGAGCTCACGCCAGTTACTGCTTTCCAGTCGCCATCTTGGCTCCGCCCCCCGCATTATGAGTACTTAATTAGTGAAAGGTATCTTGGGGTAGTATGTAGAGACCCAGCCTTTGAATCAGGAACTTTACTTCATATACAATTGGAAGCCACTAAAGATTTTTAAGCAGGGCGCCTAACCTTAAGTAGATATGTGAAATTTTTTCTTGGCATTTTTTTTTGGCCCTAGAAAAAGTGGCTAAGAAACACATGACTTCTCTCATCTACTTCCCAATTAAAATAGTGTAACATCAGGAAAAAATAGTTCCTTAAGGGCAGAAACAATTCCTCATTTATCTTTGTACTTTTTCCAGTGACTAGTGAAGCTCAATGAATTTAATAAATTTGATAAATTTTTCTTTTTAAGTCACTTTCTAAATGAAAATGTGCCTTTTATTCTTCCCATGAACTTCCCCTTAACACCAACTGAGAAAGCAAGAAAACACATAATTTTTATTGTAAACATATATTGTTAAGCAAAACAAATTCCTTCACTCGCCATGTCCAAAAAAAAGTATGTTTCAGTTTGCCCTTTGAATATATCACTCTTTATCAAGGAGCTGGGCAGAATATTTCATCATGAGTCCTTTGTGATTTGTGGTTTGTCATTGCATAGATCAGTTTTCTAAAATCTTTCAAAATTATCTTTAAAATATTGTCATCATTGTATAAATCGTTCTCTTTGTTCTATCCACTTAACTCAACATTGGTTTATATAAGTCTTCCTAGGTTTCTCTGAAACTATGCCCTGATTCATTTCTTACAACATTATAGTGTATTATCATGTTCATATATGATAACCTGCTCAGTCATTTCCCAGTTGATGGGCACCCTCTTGTTGTCCAATTCTTTGCTACAACAAAGAGAACTGCTATAAGTACTTATGGTCATATGGGTCCTTTTCTTCTTTCTTTGATCCTTTGGAGGGTATAGAAGCAGTAGTGGCATCTCTAGGTATAAGAGAATGAATAGTTCCAAATTGCTTTCCAAAATATCTGGATCCACTTATAGCTCTACGAATAGTATATAAGTGTTCTTATTTTCCAACAGTCCCTTCAACATTTGTCATTTTCCTTTTTTGTCATTTGCTTTTCTTGTGGGTGTGATGCAATCTCAGAGAATTTTAATATGCATTTCTCTAATTATTAGTTATTTCAAATATTTTAATATCACTGTTGATAACTTGGATTTCTTCTTCTAAAGAAATTCTATTCGTATAACCTATTCATCCTTTGATTATTTATCAGCTGAGGAATAGCTCTTAGTCTTGTAAATGTGACTTAGTTCCCTATATTTCTTAGGAATGGGACTTTTACCAGAGAGACTGGATGCAAGATTCATCTCCATCCCATGCCCCTCGCCCAGTTTTCTTCTTCTCTTCTAATTTTGAGTATGTTGATTTTGTTTGTGCAAAAGCTTATACATATACATGTGTGTATAGCTAGTACTGAATATCATATTTATATATTTAAATACTATATATTTAAAACTTTAATTTTTTTCCTCTTGTGAACCTTTCCATACATTGTTTAATCATGAACTCTTCTCCAGTCCACAAATCTGACAGGTAATTTCTTCCATGCTCCTCTAATTTGTTTAAGATGTCACTCTTTACATTTAAATCATGTACTTGGAGCTTGTTTTTGTACATGGTGTGAGATGTTGGCCTATGTCTAGTTTCTGCCAGACTATTCAGTTTTCTCAATAATTTTTTATCAAATACTGAGTTCTTGCCTCAGCAGCAATGGTTTATCAAACACTAGGTTATTATGTTACTTTGTTTGTGTATATTGTATTATTAATCAATCCCATTGATCATTGTCTCTGTTTCTTCACCAGAACCAAATTGTTTTTGACAGTTATGGCTTCCTAGAATTGTTTGAGATCTGGTACTGTTAGACCCCCCTTCCTTTCCACTTTTAAAAATTAATTTCCATTTTATCAATTTTCCTTTTTAGTAATTTCCTTCTTTCACCAGATAAATTTTCTTATTGTTTTTTTCAAGCTCTATAACGTAATGATTTGGTAGCTTGGTATGGTATTGAAAAAGTAAATTCATTTAGGTAGAATTAGCATTTTTATTGTATTGGCTTGTCCCAATAATGAGCAATGAATAATTCTCCAATTATTTATGTCTGTCTCTATTTGTACAAATGGTGCTTTGTAGGTGTATTTACACAATTCCTGTGCATGTCTTGACAGATAGACTCCCAAGCATTTTATGCTGTCTGTAGCTATTTTAAAGAGAATTTCTCTATGTTTTCCTGCTAGATTTTGTTGATTACACAGAGATATACTGATGATTTATGTGAGCTTCTTTTACGTACTGCAACTTTGCTGAAGTTTTTTCAATTAGTTTTTTGTTGGTTTTCTAGGTTTCTCTAAGGAAACCACAATACAAATATCAGCAAAAGAAGAAAATTTTGTTTCCTCTTTGCATATATTTACGCTTTCAATTTCTTTTTCTTGTCTTATTGCTGTAGCTAGTATTTAGGGCACTATATTGAATAGTAATTGTGATAATGATTATGCTTGCTTTACCCTAACCATGACAGAAAAGCCTCTAGGTTATCGCCATTATAGATAATGCTGGCCCTTGTTGTTAGAAAGATGTTACTTATCATATTAAGGGGAACTCTATTTATTCCTAGGTTTTCTGGTTCTTTTTAATAGGAATGTGTGCTATATTTTATCAAATGCTTTTTCTGCATCTCTGTGCAGGGCCAGATAGGTGCCGTAGTAGACAGAATACTGGGCCTGGAGTAGGAAGACGTGAGTTCAAATCTGGCTTCAGACACCTATTAGCTATGTGACCCTGGGCAAGTAGCTTAACTTCTATTTGCCTCTGTTCCTTCAGCTATAAAAAGGGGGTAATACTAGCACCTACCTCTCAGGGTTGTTGTGAAGCTCAAATGAAATAATAATTGTAAAACATGTAGCATAGTATCTGGCACATAGTAAACCCAATATAAAAGTTATTGTTATTTTTATTAACATGATATTTTTGTTGTTCTTGTTATAAATATGACCATTTATGTATATAGTTTTCCTCATATTGAACCAGCCCTGTATTCCCAGTATAAATACAACTTGATCACACATCTTTGTGATATGTTACTGTATTCTCCTAGCTAATATTTTATTTAAAATTTTTCAACAATATTCCTTAGGGTAATTGGTCTATAGTTTTCTTTCTCCATTTTGACTCTCTTTGGTTAAAGTATCAAGAACAGGTTGTATCATAAAAGAATTTTGGTAGAGCCCTTTCTTTGCTTATTTTAAAAAATTCATGTAATAATGGAATTGATCTTTAAAGGTTTGAAAGAATTTATAAATCTTTCTGATTCTAGGATATTTTTTCTTTCAGCATTCACTCAGCTTTTTTGTCTTCTGAGATTGGGTTAGTCAAGTTCTCTGTTACTTATTCTGTTAGTGTGGGCATTTTATATTTTACGAATATTTGTCAATTCATTCAGAGTATCAGTCTCATTGGCATAATTAGATAAAGTAGTTCTTGATCATTTCTTTTATTCTTCTTTGGTTGTGAATTTTCTTTTTCATTTCTCTACTTGTAATTTTGTTAGCTTCTTTCTTCTTTAAAAAAAAGTTAGCTAATATTTTATGTTATTACATTTTAAAAATCAGCTCCTGGTTTTATTAAGTCAATGCTTTTTGTTTTTCTTTCAATTTTGTTAATCTTTCCTATGATTTTTAGGATTTTATTTTGGTATTTAAGTGAAGGGTTTTATTTGTTAGTTTATTAGTTTTCTTAGTTTTATGTCAAATTCATTCATCTTCTCTTTCTCTCTTTTATTGATATCAAGTCTTTAGAGAGAGAAATTTTCCCTTAAGGATTGCTTTGTCTAAAACCCCCAAAATATGATATGTTATCCTATTGTTATTATTACCTCTAATGAAATGATCATTTCTATGCTTTGTTTTTTGACTCACCTATTTTTTAGAATTGTTATTTATTCTCCAATTATTTTTTATTTATTTTTTCAGTGGCTCTTTGTCGTATGTAATTTTATTGCACTGTGATCACAAGTTATATGTTTAATGTTTCTGCTTGTCTACATTTGTTTATGAGGATTTCGTGGCCTAATACATGGTGTAAAGATATTACATATAGTTTAGAAATATGTATTCTCCTTTCTATTCCCATTCAGTAATCTCCAGATAGCTATCATGTCTAACTTTCAGGTCCTTCATTTTTTTTAAATTTATTTTTTGGTTAGATTTATCTAGAAATAAAAGGGGTAAATTGAGGTCACCTGCTATTGCAGTTTTGCTGTCCATTTCTCTACAACTAATTTAATTTTTCCATTAAACATTTATAAACTATGTCACTTGGTGAATATATGTTTAGCATTAATTCATTGCTCATGGTGCTAACCTTTCAGCAAAATGTAGGTTCCCAAGTTTATCTCTTCTAATCAACTCCATTTTTTCTCTTTCTTTGTCTGAGCCAATCATTGCTATCTCTGTCTTCGTTTACTTTAATTAAAGCATAATAGACATTGCTCTGGACCATTATTGTGATTCTGTGTCTCTTCCTGTTTAAAAATGTATTTCTTATAAGCACCATGTTTAGGATACTGCTTTCTAATCTATTCTGTTGTCTTCCATTTTATGGGTGAAATCATCACATTAATATTCTTGGTTATGATTGTTAACTGTACATTTTCCTCCATTTTATTTACCAATACTTTTCCTTCTCTTTGTTTCTGCTCCTCATTTTATAAAGAAGATAAGGGTGGTATGAGGAGAGTGAACTCAGCACCAGTCCTCTGGTTTTGGTATATTCTGTTTCACTTTTCATAAGAAGAATCTCTTTCTCTTACCCAGAGACCAATAACAGGTTCTTATGTTTTTCATTTCCTTTAAGTCATTCTTTGAAATTTACCTCCTTAGAGTTTTTTTCCTACTTAAGACTAATCTCTCTCTTATCTTTCCTCTTTTTCTTCTCCTCCTTCCCTCCTTTTCCCCTTTTAAGTGAAGTTTAAATAAGTCTACTCCCCTACTCCTTCCTATTTTAATATATAGTCTTTTACTTGGGTACTCCAATTATGTGAGACAATTCTTCCCATTTTTCTCTCCTTTTTCAATTCTTTTAAAATCATAAAAATGTAACAGAACTACTCCCAGGCTTTCTGTCTAATTAGACTCCTTCTAGGATTTTGGTGATAATAGTATTCTGAAGTGATACATGTATCATCTCCCCACATTAAAACATATATAGTGTATCCTTGGTTAGTCCCTTATGACTGATTGCTCATTCATGTTTTCCTTTTTATATTTTATTGCCTCATTTATATTTGAAGTTTATACACGGGTCTGACTTTTTTTATGAGGAAGTCCTCTATTTCTTTAAAATTCCACCCCTGACCCCCACAGCCCATGGAATCATATTCAAATTTGCAAGGTAAATTATTCTTGGATATAAACCTATATCATTTACCTTGTAGAATACATAAGTTCAGAGCGACAGAATTGAAATTTCCCTTTGCTCTGGGATTCCTGCCCTGGTTATTCTACTGTAGTTTGTAGATGGGGCTGGAGGCTAGACCTGAGATACTGCTCTACTCCTAGGGTTAGAGTCACACTTCTGAATTTGCTTCCCCTCAGTCGACATCCTAAGGCTTATGACCATGCCTTACTCTGGAACACTACCCCCAGCCACAATTCTTTTCCTTAGTCCACTCTGGATCCATAACCTCAAACCAGGTAGCAAATGACAAAGCTGTCAGTTAGCACTTATTCCTATATGCTGTACAAGCTAAGACCCCTGTATGCTGCATCTGGAACCTCTTGGACTGATAGACAACCTCTCCTTGCATGTGAATGTTCCAGGTAGCTGTTCCTATCTAGATCCCACTGATCCGAAGTGTCTATAGACTTCTTTACCTGTCTCTCTATGCTGACCAGGTTTGGAAATATGACTTATGATTTCCTGATTAGGACTCAGTCTAGTGCATTTTCTAGATCTTTTTTTGGGGGGGAACTGTTTTGAGGTAGTCAGATATCCATCTTCTTTTTACCCCAATATCTTGACTCTTGTTGTTCTTGAGTTGTTTTAGTTGTGTCTGGCTCTTTGTGACCCCATGTGGAGTTTTCTTGGCAAAGATACTGGAGTGGTTTGCCATTTCCTTCTCCAGCTCATTTTACAGATGAGGAAACTGAGGTAAACAGTGTTAAGTTATTTGCTCAGTGTCATATAGCTAGTAAGTGTCTGAGGCCAGATTTGAACTCAAGAAGATGAGTCTTCCCAACTCTAGGCCCAGCACTCTATCCACAGCACCATTTAGCTGCCCCATATACCTCAGTTTAATAAATTTTGAGTAGATAAATAAATGACTATTTTTCTGATATAAAGAGATACAACAAATTAGGAGCTGTTGGACGATTGGTAGACTTTTTTTTTCAATTACAGGCATAAGTGCTTTATTCTTAAAAAGAAGGAGAATTTGGTGTGGTACATAGGCACAGATAGGTCTCATTTGGCTGTCTGCATTGGGATATTGCACTTATTTTTGTCTTAATTATTTCCTCTCTCTTTCTCCCAACTCCCTGCCACTCTGTGAGAGGGGGTAACATCACCAGGTATCAAGATAAAGGGTTATGGCTGGCTTACCCACTCCTATTGGTTCAGGGATGTGCTGTAAATAATATGAGGACTGATTACGATGTCCCTTTCTGACTTGCTGTCACTGTTCCTTTCACTTGAAGAAAGGTGAACAAGATGAAATATTAAGCCAGCCTTCAATCATTCATCACACACCATCTCTTTCCTAGTCTAAGTACTCCCCCTTTTCAGGAAGCAGTTGGTGATCATGCAGAGATTCATACTGGGCTTTTAAGAATATATCAAAATGAGATAATTTTGTACTTCTGTCACTGTGCACAGAAATAAGATATTTACAGGATTGTTCCTTGAAGGGATTCGGAAAGATTTTTTTTCGGTCTCTAGGTTATCAAATGCTCTAGATATGATGCTCTAGAGTGAGTAAGAGTTGAAGAATCTCAGGATAACATGGCAGTTAGCGACAATCACTTCAAGAACATCTCCCCTGGTTAAAAATATACTTCCTTCAGTCACTTCCACTGGGGTCTTGTCCTGATACTTAACTATTACATTTTTAAATATTTCATGTGTCCATGTCTTGTCATCTCACCTAAACTTTAAGGACCTTGAGAATGTGGATTGTCATGCTTTGTGTGTTTGTCATAGTGCTTAGAATAGTGTAGAGATTCACTAACTAAATATATATATTTAGAAAATTTACATCACAATCATTTTGGGTGTAGCCTATTCTCCTTCCTCTCTCCATCCCAGATCCACCTCCATCCTTGCCATGAAATTTTCCTTGTAACAAAGAAAAACAGTTGAATAAAACCATGTGACATGGCAACCATGTCTGAACATGGATCCAATATTCTACACTCATAATTTCCTACTTCTCCAAGGAAAAAAAGGGAAGTCATAGCTTTCTTCTTGGGTACTAAGATCATTTATTATAATTATACTGACTATGACTTTGTTTCATTGTTCTTTTTGTTTACTGAAGTTATGCATACTGTTTTTCTGGGTCTGGGTAGTTCTCTATCAGTTCAAAGAAATCTTTCCACATTTCTCTGAATTTCTCATATTCATTTCTTCTTATTGTGAAATAGTATTACTTTTAGGTACCATAATTTTCCCAGCTGTTCCCCAATCAATGGACTCTTACTTTGTTTACAGTTACTTGCTGCCACAAAATTATTTCTATGAATATTTTGTGTTTGGGAAATTTCTTTTATCTTTGACATCCTTGGACCAAGCAGTGGGATCGCTGGATCAAAAAGTGTGAATAGCTTCAGATTCCAGATGCACAATTGTAACTATTCTCTTATAATTCTATCAGAATTCATGTTTAGATTTTTAAATTCCAAAAGGCAAGGACCACGTCTTAATTCTCTAGGCATCTCTCTTCTGTTTCCCACAGTTCTGAATATAAGGAAATGCATTTGATAAATCGTCATTAAAGGAATAATTAGTTGCTGGGATTAATGTATGAATAAGTAGTGTGCCAGGAAACCACACTGAACTTTGTGAAAAATGGACCTTAGAGATGGCAATAGAAAGATCCATCTCAAATATTCATATTTTTGGTTTTGCTTATATGTAAGTATACTATATATATATATACACATATACATATATACACACATCTGTATGCATATATGTGTATGTGTATATATGCATATATACACATACACATATATGTGTCTTTATGTGTGTATTCACATATGTCTCTGTGTATGTATGCATATATAGTTATAATCAACATGTATCACATAAGAATTTTTCTCCTCCTATTGGTGATGCTAGCAGTACAAACACACTGAGCTGGGAACTTTTTAAAGAAAATTCCATCTCTGAAATGCAAACTTGAAAACTTATGAAGTCCTGGAGAAATTATTCAAATTTCAAGAGAAAAATTGTTCCTTTTACAAAATATTTGTTCCTTTAAACCAAAGGCTTTCAACAATTTTGTGTCATGTTTTCAAATCTATAAAATAAAATACATATGATTAAAAAGGAAATCAATTACACTGAAATATAGATCTAATAATAATAATAAACAAATTTATGGTCTCCAGGTGAAGAACCCTTTGGAAACATTCCTAATGGTTCTGTAAATAGGATACTTCTTAGTGCTTTGAGGAATTTTGTAGATCATTAATTAACATTTGACAGAAATGCTAAAAGTGGGGGACATCAGAGAAAGAGATGAAGCTAAAGGTTTGGGTATCAGTGCCAATTGGAGATCAAGAAAGAAGATGCAGCATCTTTTGAATATAAACCAATGAGAAAAGACAATTTGGTTTACAAAGTCACTTTTTGTGACTTAACTTGGCCTGGACTATCAAGTTGCTTTTGAAAACATCATCTTCCCAGCTGTCATGTTTGGCTTTTCATTTCCATTTTCATTTTTAAGGTATGGGCAGACTTGTCCCCTATATGTCAAAATGTAACACATGCATATAACAATGCAATTGTTCCCATATTTTGAGTAAATGCAATGGAAATGTCATGACTTTTAACTTTCTGACAATTGATATAAAATGTGACACTACTACACTGTCTTATTTGGTATGGGGAGTGGGGTGCATCTCATAGCCCAAGTTGAGCTATTTTATACCCTTTTGACACATGATATTTTGATTGTTTAAATGTTTTCCAAATTATTTGAATTCATCTTGATGAGTTTGGAGCTCCAATATATCTCACTTGCTGATATGCAGGAGAGAAAATTGGGAATGCCTTATCCTTAACTCAGAACTTCAAAGCACTGATACCTAGGACTCCTATACTTGCCATCTAGTGGGTGGCTGATGCACTGGCAAAGTTGTGTGAGAAGTTTAGAGAGTCTGAGCAGCACAAGGAAGTCAGGGATACCAGGGTTTGCTTTATTTGGAGCTCCAACATTTGCAGAGTGCTGGAGGTCCCTGCCTGATCTGCACAACACAGCATGAGTGTGATAGAGGGGAAAAAAGCACTGGATTTGGAGGCAGAGGACTTTGGTTTGAATCCCATCTGCCTCGTTACCTTGCCAGTTATGTGTCTTTGGGCATGTCACTTAACCTGGAGGAAGGTCAGTTTTCTTATCTGTAAAGTGAAGGGAGTTGAATTAGATACGCTTGGAAGTCTTTTATCATTTCTGGATCAGAAATCCTACGATCTTCATCCACCTTCTTGAAGGGGCTCCCCAGTATGACTATACCATAAAGGTCCTGTCCCTATCCCAGAGCTCAAAATCTGCCTGTTTCAGATCTCTCTTCCTCTATTTCTGTTTGCTTCCTTCCCATTTTTCTTTTATTTTCAACTAATAATGAGAAGAGGAAGCAAAGAAATGGAAATGAAGGGAATTCTCCATCAATTGGGGAAAGGGTGGCCAAATTTTGGCATGTGGTTGAAATGGAATACTTTTATTCTGTAAGAAAAGATAAAAGGGGGAAACTAGTAATAGAACACTGGCCCTAGGCAGGAGGACCTGAGTTCAAATCCCACCTCAGATGCTTACAAGCTGTGTGGCCCTGGATGAGTCACTTAGCCCTGATTGCCTCAAAAAGAAGGAAAAAAAATAAAAGATGAAAGGAACAGTTTCAGAGGAACCTGGAAGAATTGTTTGAACTCATGCAGAGTGAAGTGAGCAGAACCAGGAGAACAATTTAGATACTAACAACGACTTTGTAAAAACAAATAACTTTGAAAGCCTTAAGAGTTCTGATCAAAGCAAGATAACTGTGATTCCAGATGGTCTCAATAAGCAGAATGAGACATGCATTTCTGGACATGGCCAATGTGGGAATTTTTTGTTTGTTTGCTTGACTATGCCTATTTGTTACAAAGGCATTCTTTTTCTTTTCTCTGAATGGGAAGGGAAGAATAAGGAGAGAAAAGAAATACTTGTCCATTGAGAACTATTTTTTTTTTTTGAGGCAGTTGAGGTTAAATAACTTGCCCAGGGTCACACAGCTACTAAATATCTGAGACCAAATTTGAACTCAGGTCCTCCTGACTCAAGGGTTGGTGCTCTACTGCACCACCTGGCTGTCCCCAAATCTAAAATTTAAGAAATTTTTTTTTTTAAAAATGAGTTGCTGTTCTACATCACTGGAGGAGGATTTACATACCTGAGGTTCCCCACGTCAATGAAATCTCAGATGCCTGCCAAAAATTTTAAAAATGCCTTCTAACTTCTGAGCCTGAATAACTAGCTGGATTTGCAAAATGTAAGATTCGAAAATTACTTTGGAGACTATCTAAACATAGCATTTAGAGATCGAGGGGATCTTTAAAGAGTATATAATGCAGCTCCATCATTTTACAACTAAGGACATTCTTCAGCAGATGGGTATGGGCTTCTGACATATATTTTCCCTATTCTTCTCAAACCTTCTTACTAAAAGTAACCTAGAAAATAGAGAGTAAAAAGTCATTGTTTCTCGGTCCTGATTAGCAAATGGGCCGTTGTTGTTTTAGTGGCATTTATTCTGTCTGGGTCTGTCAGATCCTTAACCCCAGATTTTTGTACTTTTATCACTGTTGAATATCACATTTTCCTATTTGACTTATCATTCTCTTTTATCTTCCATATGTAAAACCAATTGGCTCCTGATATCCCAGAGTATTTACTTAGGGCTTAGTGAAGACAGACTACTGAAAGAGAGCAGAATTGGTCACCTTTCCCTCATGTCCTCTGGGGCCCAACTTTTCTTTTTCAAGAGGTGTTATCATTCTTCCTCATTATCACTCTTTTCTAAGGCTATGTTCATCCTTACTGTAACCCTCTGTTCACCAAAGTAGTCTATTATGATCCCAGGTAACCAGTCATCCATCCCTTTAGTATTATCATTTGTTGTTTAGTCATTTTTCAGTTGTGTCTAACTCTTCATGACCCCATTTGGGGTTTTCTTGGCAAAGATATTGGAGTGGTTTGCCATTTCCTTCTCCAGCTTATTTTCCAGATGAGGAAACTGAGGCAACCTGGGTCAAGTGATATGCCAGGTCGCACAGCTAGTAAGTGTTGGAGGCCAGATTTGAAGTCAGGAAGATGAATCTTCCTGACTTCAGGCATAGCTCTCTATTCACTGCACCATGTAGCTACTCCTTAATGTCCCAAACGGTGGTTAGGGAAGAAAACAACAGAACTATCCTCATGGTTTTTTCTTGAGCCAATTGATAGATAGATATATGAATTATTAAATTTTAACACTTTCAACTTGAGGAGGTAGAAGAGATCCTAAAACATACTGCTATAAATTTTTAGTATAGACAAGATTTCAAGAGATCTACAGGAGGATTCTTAGCATGTTGGGTGGAACTGCTACAGAGGATTTTGGGAGGACATGAACAAGAGCAGCCCAGTATAGAAAGGTATGGCAGGTTTATCATCTAACACTGAAAGGAACACCCTCACCCAGAAGATGACAGATCCAACAAATTCTCTAAGTTTCTGTTAGTGAATATTTCTTGTCCAGATTTGCCTCATTCATTCCAACCTGCCAGACCCTTGGCCACTGTAACAGTAACCCATCATCCCTCCTATGCCTTCTAATCCTAATTCTTGTCCAAGGGGGCACTAATGGTGTATAGTACTTTTTTATCACAGATTTAGAGAGGTAGAGGACATTAGAGGTCATCTAATAAAACATACTTATTTTATCAATAACATGAAGTAATTATCCCAACATCACACAGGCAGAGCTAGAAATTGAAGTTTTCTAACCTCATATGCAGCACTCCTTCCCCTATTCCTAATGTCTAGCTTTTGTTGACAGAGGTAGTGAAGTTGTTAAAAATGAGCACTGCTGTTTTTGAGATCATAGTAGGTCAGAATGCAAAATGTCATCGGGTGGTGGTTTTTTTTTTTTCAACCAGCCCTTGAGAAAGGGAAAAGACATTCCCAAAATGTTAAGATTTCTATTTTCCATCTGGTTTGTAAATAACTTTTTTTTCCTACATTACATCAAATATTAGCCATTTCCTTCTCACTTGAAATACATGTGGGTATAGGAAAGCATGAATCAAGACTATAATTAAAATGAGAGAAAACTCTACATCTCTGACTGCACCTCCCTATTTAGTTTCCTGAGTAACTATTGTCTGTAGGAGATATCATTTGGAAAACTAGACAAAGGACATGATCTGGATTTGTAGGTGGGAGAAAAGAGAGGAGGGGGAAACAGGATTTCAACATGTATTTGCATGGCTTCCCTATAGAGTTTATACAACTATATGCACATCTAGGCCTTGCAATCCAGGTGGCTAATAAGTGAGACCCAAAGTTGAACAGAAAAAGGAGATGGATTGCTTTTGGGATAATGCAAAGCCTTTCTACTGACTTCTAAATTCTCATGAACACAAAGACCCATCTTTTCAATATAGTTTACCAGTGTTGATATATGGTAATAAGACCTAGAATGCTACTGCCTCTGAAGAACTCAAGACAAGTAATGCATAGAGCAAGAGGTCTTCAGAATTGTGTATGTGTGTGTGTGTGTGCGCGTGCACACATCCTTCAATCCTGCAAAACATGGACCACTATAGCTCTTTGATGAAACCTATGAATCCTTTCTCAGAATCAAGTTTTAAAAGTTCAAAAAAAAACCAACCCACAAATCTGATAACAAAAATCCATTTTATTTGATCTTCTCTATGGCCTGTGCTGACATCATGTTTTGGGGGTATGCTCATACCTATTATGCCGTCTTTCCCCATTAGAATGCAGGCACTTAATTCTTATAATTCACTTACATTTACGTTTTTGTGTTTCTCTTTGCTTCTGTGTTTGTTTTTCAAAACTTATATTTAGTTCCCGTTTTTTCATTAAGAATGCTTGGAAGTAATTTATTTTATTAAAGATCAATTTTCCTCTCTTGAAAGATTATATTCAGTTTTCCTAGGTAAGTTATTGGTTGTAAATCTAAATTATTTGCCGTTGGAATATTGTATGCTATGTTCTCTGTTCCTTAATAGTGATAGCTGCTAACCTGTGTATGATCTGCACTGTGGCTCCTCTTTCTTGCTATTTGCGGCATTTTTTCTGTGTCCTGCAAGCTCTGGATTTTGGCTATCATTTTCTTGGGAATATTCATTTTGGGTCTTCTTTTAGGAAGTAACTAGTAAATTCTTTCTATTTTTATTTTGCCTTCTGGTTCTAAGAGATCTGGACAGTGTCCTTTCATAATTTCTTGACATCTGATATCAAGGTTTTCTTTATGGTAATGGCATTCAGGCAGTCCATTGATTTTATTTTCTTTAGTCCATTGATTCTTAAATGAGATCTCCTTATTAGTTTTAGGATTTAGGATTAGGATTAGATTTAGGATTAGTTTTCTGGGTCAGTTGTTTTTTATATAATATACCTTACATTTTTTTCCTTTTGTTTTTTTCTATCTTTTGATTTTGTTTTAGTATTTTTTGTTGTCTCATGGAGTTGTTAACTTCTTTTTGGTTCATTCCAATTTTCAGGGAGTCTGTTACGTGGGTAAGAGTTCTTATCTCTTGTGCTAAGATGTCAATGCTCCTTCTAAGACATTCTTCCAAACTATAATTTTTCATATTCTTTCCTCTATTGCTCTCATTTCATTTATAATACTATTTTGAACTCATTAAAAAAGAAATGCTTGAATCAGTTATTCTAGTAAGTATAATTGATTTTATGGGCAAGCTGTGATTTTCTTTGAGGTTTTGTTTGTAAATGTTTTGAGGTTATTTTCTCCTTCAGAGTTTATGTCTTTTATCTTTTTTTATTTAGTCATTCTTTGAGTGATCTCCTCTGGATAACCTGCCTTGCTGACTAAATTGGGAGCTCTGGGAGCAGTGATCTAAGATCCTCTGGGAGACTTCTATGCGTTGATTTTCTGGGGGTTAGAGAATAGAGTCTACTTTGAGCAACCTCGTGCTTGGGGCTCTGGTTACTAAATGGATAGTCCAGGAACTTTGCTACTTATTCCCTTCATAGGGACAGAATCTAAAATCAACTCTGCATATTGCTGCACAGCAGCCTTACTTCAGAGCTCTGGGTACCGAATCTATGCTTCCAGCTCTGTGCTAATGACCTAAGCCTGTGTCCCTGAACCACTCTGGACTGGCTTAGCTCTGACCTCTGGGTGCCCTTTGGGCATCTCCTTGTTGTTGGCTTGGTCCCAGAGCTGAGTCTGAGGATCAGTTATGAGTGTCCCAGTTCTGCTGGCCTAGATCAGCACTCTGGGCACTGAATTCAATATCCTGGTCCACTCCTGCTCAATAGTTGCTTGCCCTGATCATTTGCCTATGGGTCAAATATGTGGTCATTTGCCTACAGGTCAAAATTGGGCTAGAAAGATGACTCACTCTAGATTCTCCTTTAATTTCCCCTTCAATATTCAGTCTGGGATATTTCTTGGATCATGGCTGGAATAGTGGTAGAAGAAGAAAGGCTATATTACTTCCTCCTGTTCTATCCTCTTCTGAGCACTCATCCCTCATTTCATTTTTTTTCTAGATTCTAAAACATTCAAAGATCTTGAATGCTCCTGTTAATTTTCTTTGTTTTTCTCTCTTTTCCTTCTCTCTTTTTTTTTTTTTCAATTTTATACAAGTCAAAATGTATTATGAGCCTGCTATAAGCCAGGGCTTCTTGAACTCTTTCCACTCATGACCCCTTTTTGCCCAAGAAATTTTACTCAACCCTGGGTATATAAAATAGGTATATTAATCAAACATTTACTAATAATAAATCGTAAAGAAATTTATTTTAAATTTATTAATAAATCATAAAGAAATTTAAACTATTTGGTATACATGTAGTTTTACCATTTATTAAAGATGAAAGCAAATGTGCATACTAATGAGATGGATGTACTTGTTAATTTTTACATAAAGAATTAAATCTTGGCTGAATATTCGATCCTGCACAGCATAGGGCACCTTCAATGTTTTTCAGAGTTGACTGATACTTTGATTTTATAATCATCAATGCTGTGTTCAGAACCAAGGCTAGAGTGAATTCATTCGATACCACATGGGAAAGCACTGCCAGAAACACCTTGGATTCATTACATGTTTGATTTTTAATTAATTTTTGGTTTTTGTGTATTCTGAAACCTTTTACTGTTGCCAAATCTTTGGCGACCCCCCACATTCAGTTATGTGACCCTATATGGGGTTGCCACCAACAGTTTAAGAAGCCCTGCTTGTGTTCTACTATTCTGGGAGCTAAGGAAACACTAGTCATCATCAAAGTTGTCTTTAATCTCTCTAAGATTCTATTGTTCTTTCATTTGTATAAGGCTTTCTAACATAGTTCCAACACCTATATTGTTATACTAATCATACCATACCATAAAATGCCATCCCATGCCATCCCAATTACATTTAGTATATTATATTATGTGATGTCATATTGTTATGTTCTATTAAATATTATATTGTATTATATTATATTATTATCAATGTTTCTTAAAGGATAGTTCAGAGAGGATAGGGTTCCCTGAGATCCTTTCAGGGGGTGTGAGAGGTCAAAATTATTTTCATAATAACACTAATATGTTTTTATTTCAAATATGAGAAATATTGATAGATACAACCAATATAAACAAAAGTTCTTTGAAATATTCTCAGTAATTTTAAAGGCTGTAATGGGGTCCTAGCATCAGAAAGTTTGAGAATTGCTATATTACATTATGTCATGTCATGTTGTTATTGACATATATTCTAATTCAGTTCTCTATAATATTTCCAAATGCATTCCCTTTTCTCTCCTCACAGAGCCACCATTCTAATTCAGGCCCTCATTACCTATCTCAGGACTATTGCATTAACCTCGTCTCTTTACTTTGCCTTCCTTATATGTTCACTAATAACAGCAGGTGATGGTGAAGGCAGGTGCTCTTTCCTGGAGGCCAGATGACATCAGAGATATATGGTGATGCTTAAGGAAGGAGTAAAGGCTATATATATTCCAAGGAGTTGGGCCACAGTCAAATGGAAGTGTATCTGAGGCTTTGGGACTTCCACCATACAGCACACCAGCAGCATATGGGAAAATGTTCATCCAGACTATTGAGTTTGTGTTTAGTGTGTAAAAGGCAAGCAAGGTGTAATAAGCCATGTAGTAGAAGGCTTTAAAAATAAAGGAACGTTTATATTTGAAATGAAGGATGCCCGGAAGATGTGACTCTTGATCTGAGTTTTAAAGGAAACCAGAGAGGGTAAGTGAAAAGATTTGGCAAACTCTCTGGAGAAAATGATGATCCAGCAGCCACTGTTAGATTGAGAAATACTGTTCTTCTGATTCAACCATTCTGGAGAGCAATTTGGATCTATGCCCAAAGGGTAATCACATAGTGCAAATCTTTTGATCCAGTAATGCCACTGCTAGGTCTGTATCCCAAAGAGATTATAAAAAAGGGAAAAGGACACTCTTCTTTAATAGTATCACTAATGTAGAAATATGTTTACATGATTGCACATGTATAACCTATATCAGATTGCTTGCTGCATTGGGGAGGGGCATGAAAGGGAGGGGGAAATAAAAAATTTGAAATTCAAAATCTTATTTAAAAAAAGATGTTGAAAACTATCTTTACATATAATTGGAAAAAATAAGATACTATTTATGAGAGAGAGAGAGAGAGAGAGAGAGAGGAAGAGAGAGACAGAGAGAGAGAGAGATACCGTTCTTGATTGAGAAATTTACAGAACTGTAGAATTTTAACACTAGAAGGAACCTCTTTATAAACCATGTAATACATCATCAAGGTCTGATATGTAGCTATTTCTTAACATGCTTACTTTCAAAAGGATTGCTCTCAGTGGTAAATTATTGTCTCTCTTTGCTTTATCTAGACTAGTTAAAATCCTTGTTGTTTTTTAAAGATATCTAATAACTTTTCTTCCATAACTATAAATTGATTTTCAAAAAAATCAAACTGAGAGCTTTATTAGAAGTGAATTGGTAAGCTCATTTTCCCTTAATAACACTGAATTTTTCCATCTTGGCTAATTTGACAGGGGAAAAGTGATACTTCAGCATTTTTCATTTGCATTTCTCTATTAAGGATTTAGACTTTTTAAAATGACAGGAATTGCTGAAAAAAACCTTTTTTTTCTGATACTTATTGATAGAGTGTATTTTTTTTTTGAAAACTGTTCATACCATTTGGCTGTTTATCTGTTGGAGAAGGGCTCTTTAGAAGATTGTAATTTCTTTATATTGCTGGTCTTTCACATACTGTACCTTGACCCCAGCATCGTGAACTCCTCAAATACAAAGGACAAACAACAACAACAGACTTATGTCAAAGATGTTAAAACAAAGATCCTTCTCTAATCTATGTATTATTTTCTTTTCTATTACAGTCTTATTATTTGTTTTTGTGTAATTTAAAACTTTTAAAATAATTGAACTTATATGTTTTATCTTTTATAATATTCTATAAAATTTTTCATACTCTCATCCAATGTTGAGTTTACACAAAAAGAGGTTAATGACAGTAAGAAAAGACCCAAATATACAAAATACTCAATAGAGACACTATTTGTAACTGTGAAAAAAAAAAGTTGAAAATGATCTATGTGCTTAACCATTGACTAATGGCTGAACAAATTGTGGTATAAAAATTCAATCATGTTATTGTGCCCTAAGGAAGGATGAATTTAAAGAATTCAGAGGGACATTGGAAGACTTGTATTAAGTAACACCAAAAGAAATGGAGCCAAAAGAGTAAGATACACAGTATCTGCAGTTATGTAAACTAAGACTATGCTAAATGTCAACAAAACTCTTGTCAATTACGACAGACAATGTTGGTTTAAGTTTTTTGTTTAGTCATTTTTCAGTTGTAATTGACTCTTTGTGATTCCATTTGAGATTTTCTTGGCAAAGATACTGGAGTGGTTTGCCATTTCCTTCTCCAGCTCATTTCACAATGAGGAAACCGAGGCAAACAGGGTTAAGTCACTTGGCCAGGGTCACATAGCCAGTCAGTATCTGAGACCAAATTTGAACTCAGGAAGATGAGTCTTTCTGATTCCAGGCCCAGTGTTGTATCCACTGAGACATCTTGCTTCCTTGATAATAACTAATTGAAGTTAATTACTCTCTCATGCTTAATGGCTTTTGAGGAATGTGCTTTGTGGGTGGCTCATTTACGATTTTGGTTTTGTTATCAAAACAAAATTTATCACTGAAATACAAAGACTAAGGCTTATGTAACATCTCTGATTTTTTGAAATGATCTTTGCAGTAAACATATGAAATAACTAAAAAATAAACAAATATGATTAGGATCTTATGTCCTAGGAGGATGAAGGAAAGTAATGCTGTCAGTGTAATTTTGAAATCAGCAGTTCTGAAAACATTAACGTCCAAGGTTTTAATACCATCCTAGCATTCTAGCATTACAAATCCCTTCTAAATGGGGATATAAGCCAATAATCAAATTCCAGAGATATAAGACATTGAAAGAAAATCATAGGCCATTATCATTGATAAATAGTGTGCAAATAGAGCATAATCTCTACCAGTTACTACCAATATGCATACTTTGATTTTGATTGTTTACAAAAAAAAAAAAACAATTAACACTTGCAGCAGTTTACTATAGTAAATAGAGGCCTACCAAAATATAGTGAGACTACTATCAAAAGATTAACCTAGCTATGCTGAGAGGATCTTGTCTAGTAATTGATTATAATTTGTTTACTTTTTGCCACAGAACCTCATAGAGACTGTATTCTAAGGTATGAAAAGACTGAAATCTATATCAGTGGATAGAGTGGTTGCTACCGTTGAGATTACAGCTCCTTTGAAGTCATAAAATATTGTTGTGTCTTGAAATAATATTCCAGAATAAGTATATCCTTTCAATATTATGTATGTTGACTTTGTCTTCTGCCCTGAATGATAATCTCTTTTAGACCAGGCATCAGGTTTTACATTTTGTTTCCTGCCCTTCTAAGAATGCACAATAGAAACTGTAGGCCTAAATAGGCAGTAGCATGCTACCAATGATGATTTGCTTGCTTGAAATGATACAAAAGAAACACAGCAAGTGGGAAAGCCATGTATTGAGATACCAGATGATTATCGGAGTGATAAACTGGAACCCTCCAGGTGTTGAAAGAACTAGAGGAAGGTCTCCAGTATATTGGTGGAACCTCTTTGTGAGATTTGTAGAAAACTATAGATAAAAACAGGGCAAGCAGATATTAATGGGTTTTGATCTATTTTGGTCAAGATCTCCTAATTAAAAATCAAGGCTCCATCAGTGTGTCCCTTAATGTACCTAGAACAAGGCTGGGCATTTAATAAACATCCGTTAAACACAATGGGCAGCAAGGAGATGTGCTGGGTAGAGAGCTGGACCTGGAGTCAGGAAGATATGAGTTCAAATGTGGCCTCAGACACTTACTAGTCATGTGACCACAGGGAAGTCATTTAACTTGGCCTCAGTTTCCTTATCTGCATAGTGAGCTAGAAAAGGAAATTGCAAACTGCTCCAGTGTCTTTGCCAAGAAAACTACAAATGGGGTCATGTAGAGGTGGGCATGACTAAAATGACCGAAGTACACAGCTCATAAGTGGTGGAGCTAAACTTTGAATCCAAAGTCCTAATGAGTTGACTAGTGTTCTTTCTACTATAACACTGTCTCCTATAAGACTCTTATTTGTGTTTGTCATATTTAATAATGAAAAGCTAGAAAGAATGTAAATGCCCTGTAGATGGGGAATGGTTACATTGATATGCCACGTCACCAGAAAGTGTGGCATTATAAGGGTAAAACATATGTGCACACAACTAAGAATATTATCTACACATTTATTTAACCTTTATGTATACCTCAGGTAGTTCCCCAGGACTCACCTACTAAGTCTTTAATGCCCAAATTCCCATCCTGGGACCACAATGGCCTGATGTATGATTGCCTCAGTTGCCTACTACACCTCCGCCCAGTCTCAAACCACACAATCTTCTCCTCAAACTTTTCCTTATCAACCAATATGCAAATGAACCTCTGTCCCAAGACGCCCCCCCCCTTTCCTTCTAGTTCTAGAATCTTAATCAAACCAACTCTGTCATTGTTCTTGGAAAGAATGCATCATTCTCTCCTTTAACCTTCCAAACCAAAACACTCCTCCCCATTCACCGTATTTGTTTTCTTCCCCAATTAGAATGTTATGAAGTAAACCTCTTAAGGGCAAGGTCCATATATTTGTATTCCTGGTACTCAGTGTCTAACAGGTGCTCAGTGATTTATTTTTTAAATGTTATTTTATTTTCAATTCATGGACCAAAATAAGCTTTTCTATAATATAGTACCATAAATAAGACAATCACATATTAAACTAGAAATCTATTATGTACAACTTGCTATCCTTTAAAATATATAATAAAGTTATCAGGCAAATTTCTTTTTTCCCTTTTTTCTTCCCTCCCCCTCCCCCACTCCACCCTAGAGATGGCTCCTATTAGATACAAATAGAAGTGGAGAGAATTTGGAACTCAAAGTTTTAAAAGCAGATGTTCAAAAAAAAAAGTTTTTGCATGCAACTAGAAAATAAGATATACAGGCAATGGAGCATAAAAATATGTCTTGCCCTACAAGAAAGTAAGAGAAAAGGGATTGGAGGGGAGTGGGGTGACAGAAAGGAGGGTTGACTGGGGAAATGGGCAATCAGAATATATGCCATCTTGGAGTGTGGGGGAGGGTAGAAACGGAGAGAAAATTTGTAATTCAAACTCTTGCGAAAATTAATGCTGAAAACTAAAAATATTAAATAAATAAATATTGAATCCAATTCACTTGCAAGGCAAGGCATCACCTTCCAGATGACATGGTCCTCTTCAAGAATGATGGACAAACAACAGCAACATGTTGATAGAGTACACAGATGAGTCCTTTTTCAGGCAGAAACCCCCCAAAATAAGAATAAAAAAAACCCTTCTAAGAATCTTCATTGTTTTTCTGATTAACAAGAGTTTGCTTCCTCTCTTTTTTTCCTCCCACCCTCCCCCGATTAAATGATTAAAAAGAAAACCTCCATAACAAATACAGTCAAATGAAACAAACAAACAAAAAAAGAAACAGAGGTCTTGGGGAGTAGATTGGTTTTATTCTGAGGGCTTGAAGAGGGGAAAGAGAAGAGATTAAAGGAGGAATATAACACGATAGAAAGGAGGAGCAAGGAGGAGGAACTTGCTTTTTCTCATAAATGGGGTGTGTAAGAAAAAGAGCAAACATGAAGTAGGCATTGGATAAAACCCATTATTATTCAAATTGAACAAAGTAGGATCTAGTAAACAGAGTTTGGTGTAGAAATATATCAAACTCAACAGGGAACAAAAGCAGGGAGAGGGAGTTGAGGGAATGTAATACCATGGAGCAAAAAACTGCAAGCAAAATAAACTTCTTGATCCTCAAAGTGGGAATTAAGGTGAGGAGGGAAAGAAAAAGAAAAATCAAAGAACTAGAATCTAAATGGGAGCCTTAGACAACTGGGGGAGAGGGTGACTGGCCAAATTGTGGTATGGGAATGTACTGGACTTCCAGAAATGAATCTTGGATAGTATGAACTGACAAAATGAAGGGAGAAGAGTCAAGAGAACAACTGATACAAAGACAGCAATATTATAAAGAAAATGTCTTTGAAAGATTTAAGAATTCTGAACATTGGAGTGACCTGTTATATCTCCAGACAACCTGGAGCATGATTTCTACCTTGTGACAGAGGGGTGATGGACAGAAGCCGCAGAGACATATATTTTTGGACATAGTGTGGATTTGTTTTATATGACTATGTTAATTAGTTAGAATGGCTTCTCCCCTGCCCCCTGCCTAACTCTTTCATTATCTTTGTTTTTAATTGGGGGGAGGGGTTGAGGTAGGATGGGTTAGCAATAGTGGTTCCAGAGAGATGGACAGACAGACAGACACAGAGAAATACAGAGAGAATGTGACATTTTCAAAAACTGCACAGAAGAGAGCAGAAGTCCAGAAGGAAACAGATAAGAAAACACTTTTGAAAGTAAGGTACAGAACTTATATATCTAAAAAAAATATTATGAAATGGAAATTCACAGTCTCCAATAGAATTATCTTTTTGTGTTCTCAGTGTATAAAAATACCCTTATTTTGTGCTTAAGTTAATATTAAAAGATTTTTTTAAAGGAAAGAAGCAAAAAGAGAAGAAAAGGAAGAGAGAAGTTGTATTTCTGTAACTTAGATAATAAGACTAAATAACTATTGGGTCTATAACTGGAAGAAGCCTTAGAGATCATAGTCCACCTCTTTTGTAGTAAAGGATGTTTTCTTAATATTACAAGACAATATTACATTGACAAACAGATCAAAATTCAAAGAGTATCTCATTTCCCTTTTTTCTTCTTTCTTTCAGAGACCAAAAAGTCAAATTTAGTTAAAAAGCAGCAGAGGTCTACAGGAAAGTACATGCCATTTCCCTTCCATCCCCTCTCTCTAATTTCTCTTCCGATGGCCTACCATAGGTTGTAGGTATGAGCCTCCCAATGTGGCAAGACTTCAAACCCAGATTCAGGAATAGACTGTATGTCTGCTATTTAAGAAGCTGCAAACTGAAATTCATCACCAGAAAATCATCCACCAAGTGATGATGTTTTGGGGGAGAAGAACAGCAATTCATGAAGACCATCCATTAAGGTATAGAGGGTTGCAATCTACATCTTGGAGGGAGAGCCCATGTGAATGAAATCACACATCTTTCAAAGTGCTGAAGTTTCCTAAATCTATGCCCTTATGGCACAGTGATAAGCAATTGGAGCTACTGCTGTGATCACCTGTTGGAGAGAAGGCTGTCAGGGAAATGAACGGAGCTTCCATTGGCAATGAAGTTGCCAGCAGCAACGGGCAGCTAGAAGAACATGAGCTAGAAGTTGGGGGGAGGGGTGGCTACTGCTAGCTGAGCACCAGCAAGTATGAGCCAATTTGGGAACTAGGACTTTTGATCTGAAGGCCAAGAACCAAGAGAGGAGGATTACAGCCCAAGAGAAAGAGCAAAGGCAATGGAGATCATAGTCTCTTAGAGAAAGAGGAGGATAGCCAAGCCAAATTGTCTCTGGATACGTATCATACCATGACATTGAATTAAATCATTTGGTCCAATGATTTTGTGGGATTGGACTTAGTCAGAGAAGGGAATTTCAGGATTAGAAGTGAAATACTTTTGAGTTTAAAGTTGTGGCCATGCCTGTGGACATTTAAAATGGAATGGAGATGGAGTTCCTTAGAGAAGAGGAGGTCAAGGAAATGGGAAGACAGTTAACATAGATATAGAAGTTCCTATAAATCCTGACAGTGAACAAAGATGAAGAGAAAGTCAACGGGCCAGGTTCTGAGCTCTCTGAGGAAGACAGGAGAGTGTCCTGTTCATTGGTAAATAAAACCAATGAAGGTCGAGAGGGGCTACCTAATTTTTGTATTTATCTCTTGAGGTTTTCAGACTGGTAATTTTGACTTATAGAGACCTAATGGCTTCTCCTTTAATAAGGGTATCTTTTCTTTTATCCCCTTACCCTACTACTTCCCTGTTGGGTAAGAGAGAATTCTATTACCAACTCAGTGTGTATATACATTTTCCCTCTTCGAACCAATTTAGATGCGTCAGGTTCAAGCATTGTCTGCCATCCCCCTTCCCACTTCCACCACCATCTTCTCCTTCACTTTAAAAGCTCTTCCTTGCATGCCTCTGATATGTGAGAAAAATTTCCCCCTTCTTTCTTCTCCCTTCATATTTCTCCCAGGTATCCTTCTTCCTTGCATATCCATTTTTTTTTTTTTTTGCATCATCCCAACATAATCAACTCACTCCAGCACACTCTTTCTATATAGAATTCTACTAACTGCCTAATAATGATCCAGTTCTTAGAAGATACATGATCATATAAATTATTGAGTACCTTATGATTTTTCTTTCATGTTACAGCAGTAAGGCAAGATTCATGGCCATGAGGATGACCATGAACATGCCTGAATGGTTCAAAATCAGAAAGTATAAGAAATTCTCTAGGTAGAAGGCAGAGGAAGTAAAACATTTATTTAGACATGAGAGAATCCAATCCCAGGACCAGTAATTCCAATTCCATATAGTAGCAATAATATTCCAAACCCAGTAAGCCCACCTCAATGTAGCAACAAGGAAATTATAACACAATAGTATAGCAAGGAACCAAGTCATCCTGTAACCTTCCCCCCCCCCCCCTCCACCTGCTAGGGCCTTCCTGTAAACCAGGGCTGTCTAAAATGCAGCCCTCGGGCCACATGCAGCCTGCCTACAAGCATAGAAATTTACATAAATGCTTTAGTAAACAAAGCGGAGCTACTGCAGAGCTCTTACTAAAATGGCAAATCAAAATATATTGTCTATTGTTTCAATAAAAACCTAAGTTTGGACACCCCTGCTATAAACAGTCACTCATGAATCCTAATTCTTTGATCAGCACTGTCTTCTGCAGCTCTGTAGACTCCGAGTTTCTGCTCCTTCGGCTGAACTCCAATTCCTGTAGCTCTCGCTGCCTCAATGTTGTCCTCTTGATGTCTGCTTCTAAATCCTGCTGCTCTCAGTTCTGCTGCTCTACTGCTCTCAGTTCTGGGCTCTCTTTTTATACAGTCCTAGCCAGCATTTGATTGACTAGAACTAGGCGCACATACTATTAGCTCTGGTCTTAGCAACTCCTTTTAGGGCCCTGAGGGCTTCAGGAGATATTGGCTTAACTAACAAAAGGGTGTGGGTGGGTGTGGGCCTAGGGCCTCACACCTAGTTAGTGAAAGGGTGTAGACCAGCCTCTAATCAGGTCTTCCTTTGTTAGCCCTACCTGAGGCCAATTCAATGGGTGGGAAAGATGTTTCATTTACTGATTGGCCTTATACATGTTTACCTTTTTATGTTTCTCTTGAGTCTAAATTTGAAAGTTACATTTTCTATTCAACTCTGGTCTTTTCATCATTAATGTTTGGAAGTTCTCTTTTTCATTAAATATATGTATTTTTTTTCCCATTGAAGGATGATACTCAGTTTTGTTGGGCAAATTATTCTTATATGTAATCCCAATTTTTTTTTTTTGCCTTCTGGAATATTATATTCTTAGCCCTTTACTCATTTAATGTGGTAACTACTAAAACTTTTATGACACTGAATGTGGCTCCATGGTATTTGAATGGTTTCTTGCTACTTGAAATATTTTTTCTTTGACCTGGGAGCTCTAGAATTTATCTGCAATATTCCTGAAAATTTTCATTTTGGGATCTCTTTCAGGTAATCTCTATTTTACCCTCTGGTTCTAGGATATTGGGACAGATTTTTTCCCCTTTTGGTAATTTTTGTGCCTCTTTAACCTGTTAATTCTCTTTTCATAATTTTCTTGCATCACTCTCATTTCTTCCCTTCCCCAACTTTTCCTCTATCATCCATCTCTTTGTTTACCTCTTCCAGGAATTCTTGTTTGACTTGGGTGAAATTAATATTTTTCTTTGAGGCTTTGGTTGTGGCTGTTTTCACTTTGTTGGCTTCTTCTGAGTTTGTGTCTTGGTCTACCCTGCCACCATAGCAGCTTTTTATGGTTAAGTTTTCTTTTTTTGTTATTTGCTTATTTTTTGTAGCCTATATCTTGACTTTGAACTTTATGTTAAAGTTGGGCTATGATCACTTAGGAGTGGGGAGACACTGTCCCAAACTTAATGCTTTTTCATGCTGCTGTTTTGAGAGCTAGCTCTGGAGGTCCACAAATTTTCAGTGCTTCCAAGGTGGTGTATTCTGAGGAGAGGTGTCATCATTTCTCTCCTAGTCTCCATACCAGTCTTTACCCAGGAAGAGTCCTTCTCCCCTGCAGCCATAAGCATACCTCTTGGCCCTGGAGCTGTGACCAGAACCCCTTATCTCTTGCAGCAACAAGTGCTAGTGTTCCTCTCCACCTTGGAACTGCAACACTGAACTATGTATGGGAAGTTGAGTTGTCAATGAGAGCCAGCTTCACCCAGTGCCAACAAAGACTCCCCTGTAATCTCTTTCTGACAACTTGTCCAACCTTCTTACCATTGTCTCTGAGCTGACAGCTCCCAAAGTTATTGGTTCCACTGTCATCAAAGTC
The DNA here is from genome assembly GCA_028646595.1 of Phalanger gymnotis. Classification (NCBI taxonomy): domain Eukaryota; kingdom Metazoa; phylum Chordata; class Mammalia; order Diprotodontia; family Phalangeridae; genus Phalanger; species Phalanger gymnotis. The sequence continues at coordinate 336,367,258 of CM053623.1, read as the reverse complement.
TCCAAGGCCTGCCACTCTTGCTGGTGCTGCCTGCCACTACATGTACTCTGCCTCACCCTGGTTTACTAACCTTTCAACCTCTTAACTTGTTGTAAACTTGAAAAATTCTTCACCCTGACCTTTTTGTGGCTCTGCCACTCCAAAATTTAATTTGAGGAGTTTTTATTTTAAAGTTGTTTCAAGAGGAATATTTTAAGAGTTCATCTGGGTTGCTGCCTATTCTCTGCCAGATTTCAATTTCTGTATAACTTAGTAAATGGTCTTTGACAGATGCTAAAGTCCCACCCCCCAAAACAAACAAACAAACAAAAAACCCCAAAACTATAACCCTTGGCCAGAATTATGAAAACTAGATATACTGATGAACCTATCATCGAATCTGTACTTGGAGCCATTTCAACTTGGTAGGACCTCCCAGACCTTGTGCTCACCTGACATGGTCTTTGAAAAGCAAGGCCATTTCCCCTCAGTGATTAAACATCTGCATATACACAAACACATATACCCACACGCCATGTATACACACATAACTGTGGATGTGAATGGGATGAACTTACCCATAAAATGGAAAAGCAAAATGGATTAGATACCAGAATCTAACACTATGTTGTTTACAAGAGACTCAATCGAAATAGAAAGAAATACACACAGAGTTAAAATAAGGGGTTGCAGCGGGGTTTATTATGCTTCAGCTGAGGTAAAAAAAAAAAGGCAGCAGTAGCCATCATTATCTCAGACAAATAAAAGCAAAAATAAACTGAATTAAAATAGATAATCAGGGAAACTACATTTTGCTAAAAGATACCATAGACAATGAAGTAATAATCACAAATTTTTCAGGAAATTTCTCTGATAAAGGTCTTATTTCTCAAATATATTGGGAACTGAGTCAAATTCATAAAAATAGGAGCCATTTCCCAATTGATAGATCATCAAAGGATATGAATAGGCAGCTTTAAAAAGAAGAAATCAAAGCTAGCTGTATGAAAAGATGCATTAAATTGCTATTGATTAAGCAAATACAAATTAAAACAACTATGAGATACCACTTCATACCTATCAGAAATGACGAATGTTGGATGGGATGAGGGAAGGTAGGTACACTAATGAACTTTTTGATGAAGTAATGGACTGATCCAAACATTCTGGAGAACTATTTGGAACTATAGCCCAAAGGCTGTAAAACTGATCCAGCAATACTACTGCTTGGTCTATACCCAAAGAGATTTTAAAAAAAAGAAAAGAACTCATATATACAAAAATATTTATAGCAGCTCTTTTTGTGATGGCAAAGAATTGGAAATCGAGGGGAGGCACATCTGTTGGGGAGTGGCTGAACAACTTGCGGCATATGATTGTAATGGAGTACTATTGTCGTATAAGAAATAATGAGAGGCATGATTTCAGGGGGAAAAAAACATAGCAAGGCATATCGTAACTGAGGTAAAGTGAAGTGAGAAGAATAGGGAGATCATTTTTGCATACTAGCTGCATTGTTGTAATGATAATCAATGGTGAAAGACTTAAATCCTCTGATTAAGACAGTGATCCAAGGTCATTCCAAAGGACTCATGATGAAAAAATGCTGTCCACTTCTAGAGAGAGGAGTGATTAACTCTGAGTGCAAACTGAAGTAAATTTTCTTATATTATTATTGCCTTTTGACATTATGGCTAACATGGAAATGTGTTTTGAATAATTTCACATATATAATTGATAAAACTTTGCTTGTCTTCACAGTGGGTAAGGAAGGGTGAGAGGGAGGAAGAGAATTTGGAATTCAAAATTTAAAAAGAAAAGAGCGTTAATAATAAATCATAAATTTGGGTAGGGGTGGGGAGAAATCTGCTTTGGTGGAAGGACTATCCACACCAAAAAAAAAAAATCACAGATCCTTGAAGCATTCATATACAATGCTTTTTTGTATGATGAAAGGTTTCATTTTTTAGAAACCATTCTAGAGTTTCAAGTAAAGAGTAAGTGTGTTTAATTGTACTGCTAGACATCTACCTTTTGAATTCTGCATATTTCATAATAGAATAATATTAATGTCCTGCCAATTGTGTCTAGACCATTACACAATCTTTTTAAAAAGAGGTTGAGTTTTTAATAAGCAGTACAAATAGGATCGAATGCAAAATACATCATTCTACTTTAAATTAGAAAACTGAATCTGAGAAATACTAGTATAAAATATAATAAACTAATACAAAAAAAGCATCAGTCATGTCCCCTTCAGGGTACTTTCTATCATCCTAAGCAACAGGATCATAAGATCATAGATTGAGATCATCAATAAATTTTAATACACTACATATATCAATTGTCACTTATAGCTAAAGAAAAAAAAATCTAACCAGAAGTTCTGCATTGAAGTAATGTTTATAGACAACCTCAAAACTGTGAGATTATAGCAAACTGTGTGTAATAGAGATATATGATCTTTTTCTCTTCTACTTAGCATATGGAAATTTTTTTTTTTGGTGTTTGTTAAATTCAGAATAAAAAGTGAAAAAGTAAAATAAATTTTTTAAAAACTGTGATTCTTCACGGCCTCCCTTTGCCCCCCTTTCTGCTACTTGTTCATTATTTCTATTGTAACAGAAGGGGCCACCCAGCACTGCCTTTCATATGGCAAGAACCACCATGTTTGTTAACTTTTTTACCAAGACTCTAACAGAGCAGATGTTTGGAGGTAGATGAAGTCATGGACAGGTCCTGAATAATTACTAGCTGCATGATCCAAATTTTGCTTACTAACATGCTTTGAATCTCATTAAATGCACATTAATACACTCTGTGAAATCTCAGCAAAACTCTGGATGTTATGTATTGAGATAGATCTATATGCAGTGAAATATTCTGTTGGTGGTAGCAAAGGGAAAAGTGGAAGTGCTCGGTCAATGAAACAAAGAGAGACAAGAGCCATACCTGAATCCTTCTTGTAGGCTTCCAATATGGCTTGCCAGTCCACTTCCTCAACCTTACCTTCACTGTTTCTCTACTGCCTTTTCTTCAAGAGGACCAAAAGCAAAGTCCTCAATCTGCATCTGTTTCTGTGTCATCTTGACCTAAAATAAGACTTGAAAGCTATGATGCTTCTTTCCTTCCCTTCAAAAGTAGTTTCTTCCTCTTTACTCACCACAACCATACCCATTACCCTTCCACCCCCACCCTCACACACATACACACCCATTTCTTTGTGTGCTTGAGCTCCATCTTCAATTACCTATGTGCATTCTTGTAGGGAAGATGTTAGGATTCAGGGACTATGTGTTAAGGGGCCCCTCTTCTGGGTGACTTACATTTTTTTTTTACCAGTTCAGACCAATTTGACAACTGTACCTGGAATTCGAGTCAATTTAAATAATTGTTGCCATGCTAAGCTGCAATGTTTTTTGAAGGATGAGAAAGTATAGTCACCTTCAAAGTTTATTAGCTGGGAGAATGGCATTTGTCACAGACTTCTCCTTAGGTTTTTTGAAGCAGTTTTCCCTGATATCACCACTGGGCCAGGCAAGACAGTGTCACCAACAACAGAATCCTGGGATGTAGTAATGAAATCAGTACTAAAATGGTGTTTGTTATAGCAGTCCTAAAATTAGATATCAGATTTAGAACAGACAGGGATAATGACAGTAATTAATGTTTCTATGACTGTCTTCTGTGTTTCTGAGCATTCCATCACTTTAGACACCATAACTTGAAGGAACCCTGCTTTTTTTCATTTCCATTTGGTTATAAAGTATTTATGTAAATTAGTTTCAATATATCTCCATAGAATTGTCATTTGTATAGCTGCATATAACAAATGATATGAGATAATTCAGACATAAAACTCAACTAAATAATCATAATTCCTATTAATCAAAATTGGGACACATTTCACAAAATGCACATGAAATTAATAAAAATTTGAAAGTGTCTCTCACTTCTATATTGCTGTCTTTTATTTCCATAATGATGGTGACTGAAAACAGGGCATAAGATATTAAGAATCACATAGTTTTGAAATCTTATACAAAAGTCTCTAATTCATATAATTATAGAGTTGGAAGGAACACAAGAGGCCTCCTCTTTTACAGATAAGGAAACTGAGGCATAAAGAGGTTATATGAATTACCCAGAGTGCTATAGCTAGTAAGTTGTTCATTTAGCTGTTTCCACTCTAAATGTGCAATCCTAAATCAGCTGGTTGTCATACTAGAAAGGAAATAATCTCAAAAGTACCTAAAGAGTGACATAAAGATGAAACCAGTTGGATAAAACCTCATTAGAAAATTGGATTCCTCTTTCCCAGTCAATGGCTTGCATACTTAGGCTTTGTGTGCTTGTGTCTTATCTGTTGCTGTCTGCTAACTAAATTAAACCTTGTCCCCCAAAATGAGGACAAGTAGCTTAACTTTGAAGGAAGTGGGCCAGGGTCCTATACATTCATGGTGGTCTCTTTGGAAAACTCCCTATTTTGCTCCTCATCAGAATTGTTTCTTGAGAATTTAGGTTGAATTTCCCAGGCGTCTTGGCCTGACTTCCCTCACAAAATTTTAGTCCATGGGATGCTTTATCTTAACCTCTTTACATCTCTCCAAAAATCTAAGGTACGTATCAGACTACATTCAGTTTTCTTTTCTTTCTTTATCACAAATTCTAACATAGAATGATCACTTCCTCACAAAATTCCCACAGTTTGAACTTCAGAAACTAGTTCTTAGTTGATAGACCTTAGAAATAACAATGATAAGGTGGAATGTGTTCAGAAAAGGGTGTCCAGGATGGCAAAGGAGTCGAGATCATTCCATGTGGAGATCAATGAAAGAAATGGGGATGTTTAATACAGAAAACTGAAGATTAAGGAGGGATATATAACTCCACGTATTTGGAGGGTTATCAAAGAGGGGGTAGACTTCTACTTGTTGGTTCCAGAAAATAGAAATGAAAAGAAGTTGAAAAGAGACAGATTTAGGTCTGCTCAACTCTGGAATTACATGTTAACTTGGGTTGAACAGGGGAGAAATAGAGCTTGAGCCCCTATCTTGTGTTTATTCTACAATAGAGAGGCAAGGACCATAAGCCTAAGAGGAAAATAATTAAAATAGAATAGCAAAGTAAAAAAAAAAAGGGGGGGGAGAGTGTATAATCTCCCACGCATTTGTGTGTCAGTGAAAAGGGAACAAATACCTGAGAAAATAATAGCCTAAGGTGAGGAATATTATGGTGGAATAAAGAAACCCGGTAGTTACATCCAGACAACAATTTGTTTATCAATGCCTGTGGTTTCAGAAACAAACTGGGACCAAGGTTCACAGTAGCCAAGGACCCAGAATATTAATTTCTACAGTTAATATACCATTTGGAAGGAGTAAAAAACAGGAAAAATGGGATTGTAGTGATTGAGACACCTGGTTGGAGGGGATAGAGAGACACTGAGGGGAAAGGGAGAGGGATAGTTTTGCAATATTCCTTAAGTTGGGTTACTGAAAATGTGAGTAATCTTGTGATTTATCCAAAATCAGGTGACTTGAATGCCGCTGAAGCTCAGCTTCACAAAATGGTAGATAAAGACAAGAGTCATTAATGTTAGGTTTTAATGTAACAGGAAAGGCTCCAGTGAAGCCTGCTTTGGGTTGTGCCAGAGACAGTCTGTTCTCCCTGAGTTCTCATGGTGCTGCCTCTAAGCAATAAACTGTGTCTTGATCCTCCTATTAGTTCTACTTCCTGTAAGTCTTTGAGAGGTCTCAGAATGTCCTTGCCTCTTCCTCTCCGATCATCCTCTGTAATGTCATCTGCTGAAGGTTTACCATATGTCCTCACTCTCTGACTCTACAGCCACTGTTCATTGCTTTCTTCTCTTTCTGTACCCCAATGGGGCAACCACACAGATTTTTAGTTGCCATTCATTGGAGATTCACCCTGCTAGCTGATGGTTCCTGGGGCTGCTCTCCTGGTAGTTTGAGAGAATTACTGATGCTCATTTAGATTGAGTGGTCCAGGGGCTGACATTCTAGTCAACACTTTGATCAATCCCCAGAAAAACCACTCAGGCTGATGTTGGTTGTAAGACTTCTCTCCATCCTCTTCTGAATGGAAGGTTCCTAGGAGGGGAGAATGGATTCTTTTCCTCTCTTTTGTTCTTCAGGGGAGATCACTGGTAAATTTGGAGAGAACAGTTTCAATTGAATGATGAGGTTGGAAGCCAGATTGCAGGTTAAGAAAAGAGTGAGAAGAAAATCAGACGTGGCAAGTGGAGATGGCTTTTTCAAAAAGCTTAGCTGAGAAGAATAGGAGAATTATTGGCTAATGGTGAGTAGGGATGGTTGGATCTAGAGTGGATGTTTTTAAAGGCAAATTTAGATATATATCTATGGGCAACTAGGTGTCAAAGTAGATAGAGTGCTGGGCCTGGAGTCAGGAAAACTCCTCTTCACAAGTTCAAATCTGGCCTCAGACACTTAAATGCTGTGTAACCCTGGGCAAGTCTCTTAACCATGTTTGCCTCAGTTTTCTTAACAGTAAAATAAACTGGATAATGAAATGGCAAACCACTCTAGTATCTTTGCCAAGAAAACTCCAAAAGGTGTCAATCACAAAGAGTGGGACACTACTGAAAAATAACTGGACAAAAAAGCAACACAAAATCATAGATTTAAGTCTGGAAGGAATCTTATAGAGCATCTACTCCAACCCAACAGTCATCGGACAGATAAATAAACCAGGAAAGAGAGGTTGAGTGACTTGCTTACTATCACACACCTAGTATCTGAGGCAGGATTAGACTCGAGGTCTTTCTGTCTCAAAATCTGGTACCCTATCTACTATGCCAGGATGCCTTTGCCATTATTTTTTGACATCCTCACTCTGTAATGATTTACTTTCTTCAAACCAAATTTTACACTACTCTCAAAGATCAGTTGAAGACACAAATGACTATGGATAAATCATTTTACTGCTCTAGGCTTTAATTTCCTTATCTGTAAAATGAGGTGGCTGCATTCGATGACCTCTAAGGTCCTTTACCTGAAGCAATGATCCTAAGATGCTATAATCTCATGATCATACTTCTTACTTCTCTATATACTTCCCAATGTCTTACATAATGTGGGATATTATAGTTATTTAAGAAACAGAAAGAACAAAAGACCTAGATTTAGAGCTAAAAGGGATGTTAGAGGTTATTGATACAACCTCTCATTTTACAAATGAGGAAGCTGAGACTTGCCAAAGTCACAAAGCTAGTGTCAGAATTGGGCTTCAAATTCAGGTCTTCCTGATTCCAAGTCCAGCATTCCATTCACTGTATCATATTGTCCCCACATCCAGGATTTCAACAGTGTGGGTGTTCCGTCTATGAACCCAGTCGAGAAGCCCTTTTTACTTTAGCAAATAGTCTTTGACCAAAAAAAAATATAATAATCCACTCTGTCCCATCTTTGGTATTGTATAAGCCTGCGTATAGTTTATTAATCTGGTTCTTGGATGAAAGACCATCCATCATGCTTACTCAAGGCCATTCCAGCTTGTTAGAATCTGCCAAAGCTTATGGTCTGTTGACAGCATTTGAAAATCTAGTGACATTTCCACATTATACAGAAGCATCGGAACTTAGTGAGAAGACACAAACTACTCAATAAATTTTTATCAAATAAATGAACAGATGAATGAATGAATGGAATTGCCATTTATTTTGTCCCTCCAAAGCATCTTTTTTATAGTGAGAGGCAGAGGAAAAAGAATACTTAACTTGGGAGTCAGAGGATCTCTGTCTCTGCCATTTGGGCAAATCCCTTAATCTCTCTGGCTTTCATTTCTTTCTCTATAAAATGAAGGACAGTGTAACTAGATGGTATGTGAGGGCCCCTCAAGGGTCAAATCTGTGATCATATGATATATGATCCTATGTTCTCACCTGACTAAACTCTGGCAAAATAAAGCAAATGGCAATGGCCAGGAGTGTTGAATGCTCAGCCTCTGTAGGAGTGCTGAGAAATGCAAATGATAAAAGAAACAGACTTTTAGTTTTATTTCTGAACAAACCAAAAGTCACTGTTTATGGCTAGTTTGGACTGTGTTTGGTGTTTGTGCACAATTATGGCTGTGTCTGATTCCTGCTCTGTCTTCATGCTTCTGTTATTTTCAAACCTAAAAGTCAATTTCCCAAATGTAAGACCCTCCTTCCTTTGCATGGTTAAGAATCTCATTTCTCACTCATCTTTCAGAATGGGGTGGGGTGAGGAATCCCACTGGCAGCAGATCTCCACAGAAAAATTATTTTTTGAGCAATCAGAAATATTTAGGCATTCCCTTTACCAGATGAGAAATTGGCCTTCGCTTCTGACTTTGTGTGATCAATAATGACCCTTTGACACTTTTTTCTAGAAGCTCTAAGCATTTACTTCATCATCTGGGACAAAGTCCAAGCTGGCTAATTACATTCGGCCTATGTAAAATCCCCCCTTGCCATTTCAGCATGCATTTCTACCTTTTCTCTTTTGTTCTGCTACTCCATGAGGACAGCTGTTTTATTACACTAAATTGATTGCTTGAGTGAACTTTGAAGAGCCCATTATAGGAATATCGGGAGGCTTAAGTATTAATTGCTGCAGATTCTTGTATAGCCTCAAGTGAAGAAAGTTAAAGATTATTGTGGCTACCATCTCTATTGGCTTCTGGTCCTCACGGTGCCATTTTTTAATCTTATCAAGAAATACCTTGATATTTGAGGCCTCATTTTCTCTAGAAACAAATTAGAAATAAAGTGATGAATTTATTAAAGGACCAGCTTTATTCTCAGGAAATTTGAGGAACTCACTTAGGAGAGTACATTTTTCCTTTTGAACTACTAAGGCCAGAGCAAATGTTTTCATTCTGGGTTCCATTTTGAAATATCCATTTTCTCCTCCCTTACATGCGAAAGGGGGTCATGTACATGTGCATGAGTGTGCATATGCAAGATTCTCTTTTTGTGGCTCATCCTACAATGGGATGGTTGAGCCCTACATGTTATTTACAAAGTATTACTTAATCAAGTGCCCTACAACTCTGATACATAGATCAATTAAATACATTGAATGTATTTTTATAGGAGCTTGCTATGCTTAATGTTTCAGTCAAAACAGAAACCTCGGTTGAATCATAAGAAAAGTTTCATGACAACTAATCTTACTTTAGAATAAACACAAACCTGAAAATCATCTTTTTAGCATATGGAGCTGGTATTTACCAAGTAGCTTATCTCAAGCTCCCGAATTTTTCTTAACAAAGAAAGAATGACTGAATGAAAAGCCAAGTACCTTAATTTTCGCGGTTCTGGATCTCAAGGAATGGAAAACCAAGCATACTCAGCTCTAATCCACTTACATGCTTTATTAATAGCATACAAGCCAACAGCAGGACATTTATTCATGACAAAATAACAAAGGGAGGCATGTTGCCCTTGGGCCCCATTCTTGTTCTGGTTCTAGGAAATAAAGCTACAAATATCTTTAAAAAAAATTAGGAAATAAGATCCATTCAGAACTATAGACAGATTTAAAATGGCCCAGGGAGGTTGAGGTTTAATACTGAGATAGATAAAGGGAGTTGTAATCTTTTATAAAGAAATTAATTAATAATGTGTACACTTCAAATATCCTTAACTGTTTAAGTCCTGAGTAGATCAAACATGATCGGATTGGACTGCCACTGGTGTATGGGTCCATCAGTCATTATGGTTGTATGTATCTAACTGTCTCCTCTCTTCCTTCTGGGGAAAGTTTAAAGTCTGTATCACCTGATTTATAGACAGATAAATTGGTAGATATAGAGATATACACACATTTTTGTGCACATATACACACTTTTTTTTAGAAGATGGGAACTACACTTTGCCTGTTTTAGAAACTAGAGACTCAAAATTTCCCAATGGCTCTAACCTTATCAAGGATAATTTGCTCCATTGAGTGGGTGATCTTAGGATGGTCAGAGTGCAGAGGGAGGACTTTCTCCTTTGGGTCTACAAAGCAATTAATAGTGAAAAAAGTGGCTAATAAGTAAATGTAGATGTCACCAATTCACTCAGCTAGTCCATCTACTTGAATGTCAAAAATTTCATTTCGATTAAGGAAGGTTTTTTTTTTTTTGAGGAGAAAATTCCTGTTCTTAAAAACTTGAAATTCTGCCATGTAGAAAAGGTATTATATTTGTTCTCTTTTGTGCCATGTGGCCAAGCTTTGAGTCATACTTCTAAGTTACAAATTTTGGCTTGATATCAGGAAAACAATTAGTGTTGTTCAAAAGCAGAATGGAGTGCCTTGGAAGAGTTTGATTCCCTTTCTGTGGAGGTTGTCTAGGGAAGCATCATGAATGCTTATTGGATCTGCTGGAGACAGGATCCTTTTTCAGTTACATATTGGGCCAATTGACCATGGAAGTTCTTTCTTATTCTGAGCTTCTGTGGTTGTGATGCCATGATTCTCTTATGATGAGCAAAGGAAGGGAAAAAAGATTATTGAAATGAAGTGATACCCACACAAAGCTCTGAAAGTTGATTGTCAGTGCAAGCATTTATACCTTATGGCAGATGCTACACATCAAGGCTTGATTTCTTGTTTTGTTTGTTTTCTAGATTTAAGGAAGTGATGGAGAAAATGTTTACGATGCACATTCAACTTAAAAGCATATCCTGTGTATATCCCCTTCTCCCTCCAAGAACTGGTTGTTAAATATTTACTAGTACATGATTGGTGACAAGTCATGTCAGCCTCATGCAATAATTATTGCTGTTCCTTTGGGGAAGATGAGGAAATCAAGAAAGTAGAGAGGTCTATTGGTTTGTGTATCCCAAAGGTAGATTAGTAACTTTCATATTTTCAGTTAACTTATTGCACTTCCAAATCCAGTTCAATGTCTTGCATATGGTAGATGCTTAATCAATGCTTGTTGACCTAGCTTTCAAGAGATCACCTGGGGAAGCTTTTTGGAAAGGAAATGAAACACATGGGAATCTAGCAAAAAAGTGATGCTGTCCATATTGAATTCATTGTTTCAGATAAAATAGGAGCTTAAAAAGAAAGGGCAGGTTCTAGGCACTGGGCCAAATTCTTTACAAATATTATCTCATTTAATCCTCACAACAATCCTGTGCATAGATGATGTTATTATCATTATTTTATAGTTGAGGAAACTAAGGCAAAAAGAGGTTAAATGATTCAGCCAGGGTCACACAGCTAGTGAGAGTCTGAAGTTAGTTTGAACTCAGGGCTTCTTGACTCCGAGCTCAGCTGTCTATCTACTTCACCACCTTGCTGGATGTCACTAAGAAAAAAGGACTCTTAATTCATATTAATTATGAGGAGAATTTAAGCACAGATAAGGATTGTGTACATAAGCTGGTCTTACAAAAAGGCACAAAGAGCCTAAATGAAGTATAAGTATTGTGCACCTAATCAGAGATTACAACTACCTGACACTAGGGTGGAAATCTTTAGGCTACAGGGTGAATCTGGCTCTCAATTTAGCTCACTCAGGTCCATGGGGAAGTAAGTACCAAAAAATATCATTGTTATTATCATTGCTTATAGTTTCAAAAGAAAAGCTTTTTGGTGTTAAAATGATATTATAAAATGTCATGAGAAGTTGCTATTACTTCATGAAATAATATCTTTATTTTCTATAAAGAAAGGGAACAAAAGGAAGAATAAGAAAAGGCCTAGGAAGCATTTGAAGATTTCTCAAAGCTTCACTGAAAAGTATTTCTCTATTGACTAGAAATTCACTGTGCCTGAAATTTCCATTATTAACATCATTCTTCAAGGTCTTCTGGAACCTGGAATTTAGGCTAGAACATTATGTTACATACGAAAGATAACATCATGACTATCTAGCAGAATAATAGCAGGGGTCGGTTTATGTTACCATTTTAATATTGGTAGAGAGGAGAACCTTGAGAACAAAGCCAAAAAAAGTTTGGAGGATAGTAGAGGAAGCCAGGAAAGATGTGGAGAAGGTGTTCTAAAGCTGGGGTCTATGAACTTCTTTTTTAAAAAATGTATACTTGTATTTTAACGTAATTGGTTTTCTTTGTAATTCTAGATATTTTATTTTACACATTGAAGGACTCTACCCTGAGGGGTCCTTGCTGATGCATCCATTCTGACCTGTCCCTGATCAGTACAACGGATCTTGAGGAACCCCAGCCCAGCTGTTCACTTTATTTGTTGTTCACTCTCAGGTGTGTTCTGCCTCCACACCTTCTGACTTGCCCTCTCAAGGATGAGCCCATCATGAGAAGGCTTTGATGACTGGTTGGTCCCTGGTCAGGACCACAGAATCTTGAGGAATCACAGCCACACAATTCACTTCACTTTCTTTTTAGGTCTGCTTCCTTCTGCTTTAGCTCTATACTATCTGTGTTGCCCCTTGCATGAATGCATTTCCTCTCTCCCCTTTTGTTTTCTAGCTCCCCTTTATGGTTTGTTTTCCCATATTAGAATGTGAGCCTCTTGAGACTAGGGCCTGCCTTACTTTCTTGATCTTATTGCCTTAGCTATTAGTGCAGTCTGTGGCACATGGTAAATGTTTAATAAATAACTTTCTCTCTTCCTTCCTCTAGCTTTCTCTCTCTGTGTGTCTCTGTCTAAAGTCTGTCTCTTCTCTCTCTCTCTCTCTCTCTCTCTCTCTCTCTCTCTCTCTCTCTCTCTCTCTCTCTCTTTCTCTCTCTCTCTCTCTGTCTTATCTAAAAACATAATACTGAGAAAGAGGTCATATATTTCACCAAAATGCCAAATGAATCCATGGTGTACACACACACACACACACACACACACACCCCTTCTGATCTGGAGGAAGCAAGGAATGCTGCCCATCTGGAGAAGTCTAGCAGAGTAAGAGCACTCCCTGTCAAGCATGACACCAGGGATGGAAGGAGTTAATTGTCAACAGGTTCGAGATAAGTGAGGATAGATTTGTCTATTTGATAACTTAGTTGTCTAGGGCCAGTCTTATGTAGACCAATGGGGTTGAAAAGCAGATTGTGTTGGAAATGTTAATTTCATCTGCTCTTATGTTTATTGAAAGAGCTAAGACTTGAGACTTCCAAATAAACATTATTTCATCAGGATGGGCACTGCCCCAACCAATTAAAAATTCAATTCCTTCATGCCTAGTGTATACTTTTAGTCTTAATGAGTGATCAAAAGTATTTATCACCTGAAGGCCAAACTTTAGGTGCTGAACATTTTCCCCTGTCTCCTCTTTTCCCCTCCCCACCACTCCCAATGGCTGCCTCACTGGGCTCATATTCAGAGCTTTTGTGGCTTAACTGGATCTGCCAGAGCTTGTGCTCTTCTGACACATCCCTGGAGAAAGTATCATCACCTTTATACCAAAAAGAGTTATCAGAGGAGTCTTTGGGCCCAGGGTTTATTTACATGTTCTTCCAAATCTTGAGCACTGCTAATATAGCTAACTCACTGTGACTTTTCAGAAGATTATTAGCAACTGGGCTTGTCCTGATTAAATTTTGAATCTTGGAATTCTTTTTGTAGTATCACTTTCTCTCTTGCATAACATCAAGCATGTCTAGGATTCTTAGTCCAGTGGAACTAGAGAGGAAAAAGTTTGATTTGTGCTCAAACCAGTTTTTTTCTGTTCTAGGGCTAGTGGCAAGCAGGGTCTTTAAAATTAGCCTAACCCATCTTCCTTATACCAGTCTGAGATGGATGTAGGTCGTTTACAATAGGAAACATATATTTGTTTACTGTGGCCTCCTGTCCGCTTGCCTTAGCTTCAGCCTTACTGGTGGCGTCTTTTCACGTTGTTCTCGCCCTCGGTGCCCTCATGCCTTCCCTGGCTGCCTCCATTTGCTCCACCGTGACACTGTATTTGGGCCTGGCCTTCCAAGCACTGTCTTTGTGTATGTGCTCCTTCTCTGACAAAACTTACCCATGTCCAGATCCCTGAAGACTTCGTTACCTTTCATGAATATGAAAGCATGGGAGGAAAACATTTATGTGGAAAGATAATAATGGGGAGCAGGGTCTAGGGTAAGTAGTAGCTATTGCACTTTGCTCTTCTGTAACTATGTAACGCATATGTAACTAAAAACAATGCTCAGACCTAGAAGATCCCAAGGAAAGATAAGATAGTGAGATGTAGTAACTCTTTTGTGAAATGAAAAGACTAATAGGTAATCCTTCTTTTCATGCCGTTTTTCCTTTTTTCCCTTTTCTTTTTCAATTAATATTTTATTGATGGATGCCTTTTGAATCAGTCATTTCTGTATATATTCACTTCTACCCACTAGGTCTGGGTTCTTTCATAAGAAATTTTTAAACAATGTCAAAACAATGTTTAAACAGCAATGTTAAATTAAACAGAACAAACAGATGCAGGAATTAT
>CM053623.1:336328388-336352385 GCA_028646595.1 Phalanger gymnotis | reverse complement strand
CTCCCCCCCTCCCCAAGATGGCATGGAATCCCATATAACTTCCATGTATAACTTGGCATCAGCAATGCCACTTCTAGGGCTGTATCCCAAAGAGATCACACAAGTGGGAAAGGGAGCCATATGTACAAAAATATTTATAGCAGCTCTTTTTGTGGTAGCAAAGAATTGGAAATTAAGGGGATGCCCATAAATTGGGGAATGGCTAAACTATTTGTAGTATATGAATGTAATGGAATACTATTGTGCTACAAGAAATGCGGAAGATACAGACTTCATAATAACCTGGAAAGACCTACATGATATGATGCTGAGTAAGCAGAGCAGAACCAGGAGAACATTGTACACAACCACAGATATATTGATTCTGTGATGACTAACTTTGATAGACTTGTCTGTTCACAGCAATAAAAGGTTCAAAGACAACTCCAAACGAGCTATCTACATCCAGAGAAAGAACTATGGAGTCTGAATGCAGATTGAGGCAAACTACTTGCTCTCTTCTTTCTCTCTTTTTTTTTTTTTTTTTTTGGCTCTGTTTCTTCTTTCTCATGATTCATTCCATTGGTCACAATTCTTCTTTACAACTTGACTATTGTGTAAATAAGTTTATGTATGTATATGTAGAAGATATATCAGATGTCATGCCTTCTTGGGTGGGAGGGGCGAGGGGAGGGAAGGGACAAAAATCCGGAAATCAAAAACATGCAGAACTGAGTGTTGTAAACTAAAAATAAAAAAATATAATTAAAAAATAAACCATGCATACCCTTTGACTAAGGAATACCTCTACTAGGTCTGTACCTCAAAGAGTTTAAAAAAGGAAAAGGAAAAGAACCTACATGTACAAAAATATTTACAAGCACTCTTGTAAAGGTGGCAAAGAACTGGAAATTGAGGGGCTGTCTGTCAACTGAGGAATGGCTGAACAAATTGTTGTATATGATTGTAATGGAATACTATTGTGCTATAAAAAAAGGAAGCTGGATGTTTTCAGAAAAACTTGGAAAGACTATACATGAACTGATGCTGAGTGAAGTGAGCAGAACCAGGATAACACTACATAGTAATAGCAACATTGTTCAATGATCAACAATTATAGACTTGGCTCTTTTCAAAATACAATGATGGAAGACAATTCCAAAAGACTTGTGATGGAAAATGCTATCCATATCTGAAAGAACTATGGAGTCTGAATGCAGATCAAAACACTATTTTCACCTTTTTTGTTTTTTTGTTTTCCTTTCTTATGGTTTTTCCCTTTTATTCTGATTCTTCTTTCACAACATGTCTAATGTGGAAATATGTTCAACACTATCATACATGTATAACCTTTATCATATTATTTCTCGTCTTGGGGAGGGAGGATAGAAAGGAAGGAGGGAGAAAATTTTGGAACTCAAAATTTTACAAAAATGAATGTTGAAAACTATCTTTATATTCAATTGGAAAAAAATAAAATACTACTAAGTGCAATGAGACAACTATTTGTTCAGAATACTGTAGAGAACATTCTTAGTTCTAGTAGAGTTGGACTAAAATATCTAGGAAGTTCCTTCTAATTCTAAGATTCTTTGGTTACCCTCAACTCATACATCTGGGCAAAACTTTAGCCAGCATGTAGTTGAACTCCTAATTGGGTAATATCTGTGTGCAACCCCTACTTTTCCACCAATTAATCTTGGTAATGAGTTGGCAGAAGGTTATATAAATATAATGAAACTGAAGCTTGGCAACATTTAATCATTTCCTGAGATCACTCAGGTAATTAGCAATAATGTTGGTACAGGAACTCATCTCACCTGACTCCAGGGTTGGTGTTCTTTCTACCGTGCCACACTTACATCTGGTCTTATCTTCCTATGGATCTGGCCAGTTGAGATTAGAGTTGTACAACTTGACCCATGATAGCAGTAGGTGGTAATCTTCCTAGCTATTGATTGCCCTCCTTTTGTAGGCTACTTCTACCACCACCTCTGCTCTCACCGTTTTTCGAGAGCAAAGAGAAGTGAAACCTGCTGATTTAGCAGCAGAGAAAATTTTGAATTTGCCTTCAAGAGTCTGCTCTTTTGGGATCACCTGAGCTTGAGATGATTTGTTGCTTTATTACATACCACTTCTGAAGAAAGGTCTTTAGTTAGAAACAAATAAATTAGGCTAGTCTCCTTAATTTTCTTTCAAGCACTTTATCTGAATTGTGCCTACTCCAGAGCACTGTGGTTTCATGAAATGTATAAGTCTCTTTGAGAAAACTGAACAAGGATAAATTGTTTAATGTTAAACTTTTTCCATGCATTAGACACTGAAATAGTATTTTTAGATAGTAAAAAAAGATATTAAAAATGTTCACAGACTCCAGGTACAAAGCCACCATAGATTATTCATTTCTATGATGCAACGGGAAGGGGACTTCCTAAATACCATGACTAGTTGAGACATGATTGTAGACTGTGTTTTGCTTAACTTTATTCTAAACCCCTACAGAAAATTTTCCTCTCTAGATGTTAACTATAACTTAGAAGAAAAAAGAGGAGGTATTTGGGGTCAATTGGGCAAGGAGAATAGCAGAATATTTTGTTCTATAAAATCATGACAGTTGATAATGGTAGTGTTTGTGGGAGCGGGGTAAAGGTAGCAAAATTATGGTAGTAATATGCATTAATAATATGCTTTAGTATTAGTAATGTATATTAGGATTTGGTAACTGACATGGTAGTAAAAATTATACTAGCCTTTTTTCTTGGGAGGGGGAGTGTTATTTTGACGGAATGGTAAACTGAATGGCTGAGTGGATGTGAGTTCACCTAACCCACCATATCCAGATAACCTTAGACCATACCTCACATCTCATTCAGCCATGTGCCAGAAAACCAGGTTAAAGTATAGTAAAGGTTTCCTTTTTCCTCACCATAACCCTTTCTCTGTTAGCAAAAGACTTCATGTAGTCTCAGGGTAGAGAGAGTCAAGACTTGGCATCTGAAGCCCTGGTTTTCAGACCTTCTGACCCTTGTTAGTCGTATATGGTGTTCCTAAAGTCTGGACACATAGGCAAAAATGCATATTTTCAAGAAATGAATGAAATTTTCAACAGCATTTTATTTAATTGTAATATCAACAAATAACATCTTCAATATGATTTCCATCATTTGTAGTGCAAAGGTTGATGTGCTGCATGCAATATTCACGTGAACTCGATGCACATTGCCATCAATTTTAGCACATTCACTCTTTATGTGTTCAATCAAGTGTGTTGCATCTGTGATTTTCATTGAGTACACCTTCCCTTTTAGCATACCCCAGAAAAAGAAGTCTCTGAACAACACAGAGTCTTCAGTGAAATGGTTAATGAGATGTTAATGAGATTTCCTATGTGTCCAGACATTAGAGACAACCTGTAGGATGATGGGCAATTCACCTACCTCCTCTCCTCCATTTCTTCATCTAGCAAATAGAGCTAATAATATTTGTACTATATATTTCACAGTTATGAAGAAAACACTTTGTAAACCTTTAAGTTCTTATTTTAATGTGGACCATTAGTCATCCTTTCACTTCTAGGCAGTAGTATGCTTAAACTAGTAGTGGCAGTGAGTGTTTTGGGTCACAGGTTGGGACCAGGTTCCTCTGTGGGTCTGTGGCTGTCCCATTCATCCTAGAACCCCAGAAAATCCAAAGACAAGTCTATTAGAGAAAAGAGAGAGGGAATAAATGAATGAATGAAAAAAAATTATTAAACACCTACTATGGGCAGAGCAAAGTGCTAGATTCTAGGCATAGAAATAAAACAGAGACAGGCCCTGCTCTCAAGGAACTTACAATCTAATAGCAAGGAATAATAAATATAAATTAAGGGTGAATTTTATTCTGTGGATTACTGATCTTAGCACAAGAGGTGAAGAATGGGGGCAGGGAGGTGGAGATGGCAGTATTTGTGAGTCTGTAGGACAGATGATAAGATGACTTGGTAAATGCTCGTTTCCTGGTGGAAGTCTAGATAAGATATGAGTCATGTTGTGGGACTGCCTGGATATAGTGTGTTAGCTTTATTCCGGCACCAGTCAGGATAGCTCAGCCTGTAGGTAGGTGACCAGTGAAGATGGAGTCAGACATGTGAATACTGGAAATCAACAGGATTTTCTAACTGATTGGAAATGGAAGGTGAGGAGAAAGGAAGAATCCAAGGCAGATACTAGGTTTCAGAAATGGAAGATCAACAGTAAGGAATTTTAGAAGGAGTTATAGTTAATTTGAGGTGCAAAAATCTGAATTTGTCTTAAATTAAGGAGTAGAAAGCAGAGAAGAGCAAGGATTTTGTCTTTCTCATTTATCTTGCTCATATTTCAATTCAAATTGCCAAGACCAATTAGTAGAGAAGCTGATGTCGGGCACCTAATTATCTGTGAAGCATGACAACCATAATCCTTTTCAGCACTAGAGATCAGATGTCCCCCAAAAAGCACCTGTGGCTTAAGGTCTCTGCTAGCCCTCTCTTCTCTACCCTCCACTCCTCTAAAAAATGACAGTCTAGTAATAGAGCAGATATGGTTAAATAGGGAAAAACCTTCCCCAGTCTTCAAATGAAACCAAATTCATGGGATAGCTTAGAACCCCTGAGGTTACCCGCTGGAACCAGTTTACCCGCACACCAGTGCATTAATACCCTGGGACCAGAGGAAACTTTATATATGAAGGATCCTTGATTTGAAAGCAGAAGATCTGAGTTTTACATCCCAACTCTGCCATTTATTAACTGCGTTACCTTAAGTTAATTAACAGCTTTGGGCCTTAGTTTTCATCAGTTGAATGAGAATTAGAATCCTATTTACTGTGGAAGAAATCTTTGTTATACTGTATCTTTGTTTTCAAGTCTATCAGACACACTGTGTGTGTGTGTGTATTTAGCATTTTAAGGTTTGCAGAGTGATTTACATAGATTATCTCATTTGATCCTGATGTATATGTGTGTTTGTACACCTATTTCCACATACAGGGTGTTCTAAACATCTCAGTGCAGTTTTACATGTTTTTGTTATTTCAGTCATGTCTGACTCTGTGACCCTATTTGGGGTTTTCTTGGCAGAGATACTAGAGTAGTTGCCATTTCTTTCTCTAGCTTATTTTACAAATGAGGAAACTGAAGTAAACAGGGTTAAGTGACTTGCCCAGGGTCACACAGGTAGTAAGCATCTGAGGCCAGATTTAAAGGCCGCCTGCCTCCAAAACTGGTGCTCTATCCACTGCCCAAGGTTATCTACTGCATCCTGGGCCATTGCCAGCCAGTTTTCCTGACTTTTGTCTTGCCCCTGGACTTCAATAACTCAGGAAATGAGAGTGAGGCTTTGTGCAACTCTGCCTCACTAAAATCTAATTTCATGCATAAGTCAATCATCCTGTGACATCATTGGTCCTCTTCAGAAATGAAGGACAAAGAACACCAATTGGGGGGAAGCTGACATGATCAGTCCTACACTTGAGAAAAATCACTTTGATAGTTAGAGTGAATGGAGAATGGATTCTAGAGGGGAGAAATTTGAGGCAGAAAGACATATATTTACTACAAAGGACCTATGAAAGAAGACAATATCTGCATCCAGAGAAAGAACTGATAAACAGAAGTATGTCAAGGATGAAAGGATGATTGTGTGTGAAAAAGAGAGAGAGAGTCTAATGGAAGCCATCTGTGATGGAAGGGAAGAAAAAAAAAAAGAAAGGTACATGATAACTTCGTTATGTATTTAAAAGGAATAGCAAGTTGTATATAATATATTTGCAATTTCATGTGCTATCATCACTTTTATTGTTCTACTATTTTACGGAAACACTTGTTTTCTTTCATAAATTAAAATAAATAAATTTTTAAAAAAAGGATCTCAACATGAGAGGTAAAAATGATGTGCCACAGGATGGTGGTTGTGTGATTTGGAGATAAGGGGGCAGGTAGGAAAGATGTTGTGAAGGCAGAAACAGTATTTCACAATGGATTTGACATAAATAGGGTGAGGGAGATGACTCTGTGGTTATGAGACCCGGTGACTGGCAGTATGGTGCTGTCTTCAGCAGTAATAGGGAAATTTAGGTTGGGGAAAAGATAAAGTTTAGATTGCGATATGTTCAAGGAGATGCCTAGTTCATCCACTTTGAGGTATCCAAAAGGCATTGGATGAGTGATGTGAAATGAAGACTTTGGCAAGGACCAGACAAGGACAAAGCAAACTGGTGACCATGTAGTAACAGTGGGACAGACACTGGAGCTAGAGTCTGAGGACCTGGGTTCAAATCCTGCCTCTGATATGTCATACTTGTTTGATCTTTGACAAGTCACTGTCCCTCTCTGGGTATCAGTCTCCTCTTCTGTAGAATGATTGGTTCTTTCTAGCTTGAAATCTCTAATCCTATCACCCAATATAATCAACTGTTAAAAATTCACAGAGGTGAGAGCCACTTCAAAATGGATATGACCAGACAGTTTTCAAATGAAAAAACCCCACAAACTTTTAATAATCCCTTGAAGTAATATGCAACATCTCTACTAATCAGAGGTGCAATTTAAAACAACATTGTGATGCTTCCTCACAGCCCTCAGATAATTAAAAGTAAATACAATTCTAAATGTAGACAAGAATATGCAGAAACAGGCATGTTCGTTTATTATCGGTAGACTTAAAAATCATCGAAATTTTTGGAGAGCAATCGGGAAGTTTTTAGTTAAAGTTACAAAAATGCTTATGTCCTTTGATTCATTAATTCCTTCTGTGTGCAAATAAAAAAGAAAGCTGTCCAAATATTTTTGCATTTATTATTTTAGAATCTGAATGTAAGCTGTCTAATACTAGAAATTGTCTAATAATAGAGAAATGGCTAAACAAATATAGGACATTAATATGTGGAATCCTGTAATGCAGTTTCGACAGGCAGGCATAAGGAACACAAAGAAATATGGAAATACTTTATAACATGCAAAATGAAGAACAGCATGCACAGAGGATGAACAGGCAAAGATTACTAATGAAAATTTAGTCACTGAAAAATGGATATAATAGAGAAGCATGTATTGCATTTAATTTAAATAATTATGAATCAAATTTAATTAGGTACATCATTGATGTTCAACATTGTTTATTAATAATTAATTTAGTAAAGCAAAAGTAACCCTCCTCCAATTGTTACTGTTACTCCCATATACATATACAGAAGTCCTTTCTTTTGTAACAAAGTTGTCTAGTTTTTATTAATACATCATCATTTAACATAGAGAATTAGAACCAAGGCATACATGTTTTCTAAACCTGTAGGACTAACAAGAATTTGGCTTTCTGAAAACAGTTAATGATCCTGTTTTCTACTCTCACTCAAAGGCATTTCAATAATGTTTGATGGAAATCTTTCCAAGTTTACTCCTCTGTAAAATGTAGAACTCAGACCAGGTGATTTCTTAGGCCCTTTTCCAGTTCTAAGGTCATGTAAGTGCCAGTTGACAGGCAAGTTTTTATCCGTGTGAATGCCTGACCCTTTTATTAAATCTTATTATCTCAGTGACTTTTGTGAAATCATTTGACCCCTTTGGGCCTCATGTTGCATGAAGTTGTTGGACTCAGTGATTTCCAAAGATCTCTTTCAGCTTTAAATGCTGTAAATGTGCCTCAGGAATAAAGCAAAATTTCAGCATTGAGTCACACCTAAAGCAATTGCTTGCCTTGTGAGAAGTAAAGGTACTTGGGAGCTTCTTCTGACAGCCATGAATTTTTACCCATAGATACTCACAAGGACCTACAGGGTGTTTGCTCTGGGTGACCCTGGTAGGAATATGACCCTGTGCAGTTTGGGTCGGAGAAATTTAGACTTATAGATATAATTGCTACATGTCCCATGTATTTTTTTCTTTAATTAGGGCAAAACATAGTCTATAGAGTCTACTCTCATATGGGTGGAGCCCATGGGTGGAGTCACGATATTCAGCTGAGCCATTAAGTGGTTAATGTTAAACATCTGAGAACTGGAACTGTTACCCAGTGTCCTTTGGCTCCAAGTAATATTAAGATGATTAGCTCATCTCTATAAAAAGTTTTGTGTCTTGCAAAGAGCTTTGCATACATTCTCCTGTTTTGTCTACACAACAACCTGTGAGGCAAGTATTGTAGGTACTATTATTATGCCTGTTTCGAAGGTGACATCAGTGATCAAAGATAAGAGACTTGTTTGTTGTCATGTTAGAGAAGTGGAGTATGAAGCCAGGTGTTACATGACTGCTTATCTAGCTTTACCTTTAAGCTAGAGATTGTTTCAATTCAGATTGAGTTAGGAGAGAGCTGAGGTCAGTCAACGGGAACATTGGGACTTGGGCAAAGAGAAGGGAAGAGAAGAAAAGGAAAAAATGGAAGAGGAGAGAGAAAGAGAAGAGAAATGGGAAGATAGAGTGAGGAGGAGAAAGGGAGAGAGGCGTGTATGGGAAAGAAAGGACAAAGGGAAGGGAGACATATAAGGGCAAAGAAGTGATAGAAGCACGAGTGAGGAAAAGACAGGGGAGGAGGAAAAACATCCCAGTGGACAGAATCTCAAAAGGAGATGGCGGAAGCAAGCCCAAGGAAAAGAAAGGATATGATATGTCTCTGACCTCCCAAGCTTTCCTCATCTTTAAAATGGAGGTAATAACACATTTGCCAATTCCTTCTCCGGCTCATTTTACAGATGAGGAAACTGAGGTAAACAGGGTTAAGTGACTTTGCCTAGGGTTGCCTGCCCAGCTAGTAAGTATCTGAGGCCAGATTTGAACTCAGGAAAATGAATCTTTGGGCACTTTGCCCACTGCACCACTACCCAACAACAACCACACTTCACTAGGTTGTTCTGAAGATCATAGGACATAGTATGTGTAAAGTTCTTTGTTTACTTTAAAGTGCTCTATAAATATGAGCTGTTGTTATTATTAGTCTTTGTTGTGGTTCACGAGCAAGGACATTGCTAGTTTATAGCTAGCAATTCTGGAGCAATGTGGGAGCACAATAAGTTTCAAATGACTAGAGAGCTAGAACTGAGAGGCAGCAGCAAGGGTTAGGCGTGGCAAGAAGTTAAGAATGAATAAGATCTATTTCTATTGCTTTCTCACATAGCATCCATATTTTCACAAGAATTATTGTGATTTCTAAATCCGATCATTCTTCTGTGTTGTTCTGCTGCCCTTCTCCTCCGATCCCCACCTTTCTCCTGTACCAATAGTGCTTTAAAAAGTTTTCTTTTTCTTTTTTTAAATACTATTTCACTTTTCCCTAATTTCATGGAAAAACCATTTTAAACATCCAATCTTAAAAATTTTGAGTTCCAAATTCTCTCCCTCCCTCGCTTTTCTCCCCCCTCCCTGAGACGGTAAGCAATTTGATATAGGTTATACATGTGTAACCATACTGATAGTGCTTGTAGTGAATCCTTTTAAAAAACCAGTTTAGGGAGAGTGACTTTGAAAAGGAATCTGTTATGTGGAAACCTAGGGAAAGGGGGAAGAGTGGCAATAAAAAAAAATCTTGGAAAGAGTCAAGGAAGAAAAGATTGGGGAGAGGGATGATGGTTTTCTTAAAAAATGAGAAGACTATTAAGTGCAAGAGTGATTGGATTTGACTGCAAAGGGAAGAATGTAGCAGATGGAGATTGCAAAGGATCAGATAATTGCATGATGTAAGGGGAAAACAAATAACAGAACCATTAGAGCTAAAACAATTAGAGCTCTCTAAAACTGGAACAGGCTGCCTGGGGAGGCAGTGAGTTCCCCTTCAGTGGAGATATTTCTGTAGACCCTGGACAGTTATTTGTTGAGGATGATGTAAAGCCAATTAGATCCGGATGAGAAGTCCAAAATCTTGCACCCCCTTCTGGTCCTCATCTAGCCTACTTAAGAGGGAAAAGAGGGAGGAGACCCATGCCAACCACAAAACTGAGGCCTTTCCTTTAACCCCAGGGACTTTAATGGAATGTTCCCATCCCAAACTCTTGAATAATTTCCCTCGAGAACTATTTTAGTCATTTCTAAGATGGACATGACTAAGCTTCCTTAGACAGGTGAAGCTACTGGAACCCTTCTCAGAATCATGTTCAGAATTCCTAAGGTGGGGTCATGATGTCCAAAAGGTTAAGAACCCGTGCTTTAGATTAAGTGTGAAAAAGCCCTTGAATGAATGGGAGTAAAGAAGTTGCATAGATAGGACTGACTGAGGAATCTTGGTCATGCCCACTTTATAAACTAATCAAGTTAGCTCAGAAGTGAAATGATTCAAGAGTTTGGGATGGGAACTTTCCATTAAAGTCCCTGGAGGAGGAATAGGATTAAAAGTGGGGGCATGGGGAAGCAAATTCTGTTCCCATCCTCATTATTTGTGTGTGATTATTATTATTATTATTATTATTATTATTATTATTATTGGTGGGCAGAAGAGGGTTGGATTGTAAAATTGTAAGGTGCTTAGAGGATCTCTAATTAATGACCTTTGTAAATGCATTGCTGACAATCCTCTGTATGGACTTTTACGAAGTATTCTGGAAGAGAGAAATTGCAACAAGGCACTACCTCCTCTATGTAAACCCTTTTGGCAAATTTCCTTTGGCTTTACCAAAACTGCTTGACAGAGTTGATTACAGGGGTTAGGAGTGTGCCCCCATCTGGAAAGTCTGTGTGAAATTTTTTTGGCTCTCTCTTTGTATGAGAGAATTCTGAATTATTATGGTATGAAAAGATAAAATATGTTGATATCATATGATAGTATGCATATATTTTATTCCTAAATTTTTTCTGTGTCATCTGCTGGCCTTTGTGTGGCTTCTGCAAAAAAAAACTCCCCCAAAATTCCCATTTAATTTCTTATGCCAACCCACAATATATTAAAACCATGGTGGGGAAAGTTGTGATGTAGAAGGGGTAACTATATTTCTTATTTACAAACAGGAGAGGTGAGGGGGCAGAGTGGATGGAGAGCTGACCTTGGGATCAGGAAGATCTGAATTCAAGTCTTGCCTCAAATATATTATTAGTATGATCAGAGATGTGCTGATAGATGTTTAACAACCTGCTATCTGGGGGAAAAAATCAGGATGCACCTTAAAGCTTTTTTTGCATTATTAACTTTTTCTCCATCCTTTCCTTAAGTTTGAACAAAGTTCAACAAGCAATCAAGCGCTGATTTATAGTCTTACGAAGCATGTAGATTTATGAGGTATGACTGCTTAGGCTCAAAATTTGGCAGTCAGGGTGGAGCTGGCTCCTGCACATCCTTGTCTGTGATCTTGGACAAGTTACTAAACCTCCCAGTGCCTCTAAGCAGCTCTCTAAGACTACATGGCTACCGAGAAAATGCTGATGATCTGTATTGGTAGAGGGAGCTTTTTCCCTAGAGAGTTCCCTATGCTGATAAAATTATGAGTCTGGACCAAACCAAAATAGTCTGAAAGAAGGGGATGTGGGAAACCACTGTGGCAACAAGAATTATAAGAAGGACTGGATTCCTGTAGTTTGCATTCTCCAGGGAGCTCCAACTGAGCAAAGTCATACTCCAAAGAACATTTCTGATATCCTTACTTAAAGAATTTCCATTAATCACCAAATTTCATTGTAAAAAAATTCAAACCCATACTTGTTTTTTTTTGGACTTCACTCCCAGGTGGTCATATCTCCTTTTCTCTTTGCTTGGAAAAATGCCTGTCTTGCTGTCTGCCAAGCAGAGGAACAGGCTTTTGAATCTGATTTGATTTAAGGTTGACAAGTTTGGTGCTGCAACTGAGACTGCATTCAAGGCTCCTGTGTTTCAGGCTTTGCAATTTTGGAAAACACTTAGCATCTTCTGTTCAGGGAACCTGTGTGACTCGAGACTTTATGGACTAGCTTCCTAGAAGGCAGTGTGCAAGGGAGTGCTCCTTCTCTGGTACTTTTTATGGGATGCAGAGAATTGAAGAACAATTAGGATGAAGATATCAAAGGAATGAGCAGAAAAATAAGGAGCTCAAACTCAGTGTAGTTTCCTGTCCTTCAGTTGCCAGAGAGTGGGGTGCCAAGATGTCCTTTACTTCGCATTGGCAATAAAGTTGGATTTTAACTTAGGAGGACCTTCATTTGAACACTTCTTTAGCTAGGTGACCCTATGCAAATCGCTTAACCTCAGTCTGCCTCAGGTGCTTCAATGGCAAGATTGGATGATAATACCACCTATCTTCTTCAGAGTTTATTGGAAAGATCTAGTCAAACAATGTCTGTAGAGGGCTTTCAAAGCCTTAAAACACTGGACAAATATGAGCTGATATATTCTGTTAATACTATTTATGGAATTGGTGAATTACTGAGAGGTTTACTCTAAATCTTTGTGGAATTTGATTTTCCTATTCAGTTTCATTCTGAAATTGGCTATAGGCCTAGCTGAGGTGTGATGGAGGTGGGGAAGGAGCATTCCTTAAGTGCTTACTTCTGTACCAGGCATTGTTTTAATCACTGAAGATGCAAATACAAACAAAGAAGGTGGTCCCTGTCCTTAGCGGACAAAATTGGGGGTGTGGTGGGAAACGACTAGGAACACAAAATTTTGTCCAAAGTAATTTTCTTGCCTTTGCCCTGTTTCTTTAACTTGCCTTCCTAGGATTGTGTAACCTAGAATTGGACTTCCAGAGGTCTGTGTAGTCCACTAGAAAGAATGACTAATTGAGCATTGGAGGACTTCAGTTGAAGTCCTAGCTATGCTGACTGGCTTTGGGCAAGTCTATCTCACTTCTGTGAACCACAGTTTTGTGATCTATAAAATGATGAGATTAGATGCTATCTAAGGTAGGAAAAATATGTTGTTGTTCAGTCATTTAATCCTGCCTGACTTTTCGTGACCAATTTGGGGTTTTCGTGGCAACGATACTGGAGTGGTTTTACATTTTCTTCTCCAGCTCATCTTATAGATCAGTAAACTGAGGCAAACAGGATTAAGTGACTTGTCCAGGGTCATAACACTAGTAAGTGTTTGAGGCCAGATTTGAACTCAGGAAGATGATACTCCAGGTCTTTGGAATAATGTTCTTAAGCTCTTGCCAGGCCATCATCATGTTCCTTCCAGATTAATTCACATACTTACACTGGCACACCTTGTTCAAGAGTGTTTAGTGCCCAAAGCTAAGGCTGCAAATATATCCTCCTTTATTTAAAAAGAGATTCTTCTGTGTGACTGTGTGGTATAAGTGGTCCATGGAGTTAAGAAGCCTGGATTTGAGCCTGAACATGCTTTCTAGCTGGATGCTTTTGGAAAAGTCACTTTACTTCTTGTTGCCTCCAGAAAACTCCCAAGCTCAAAGTTAGAGAGAATCAGCCTTGATAATAGAGGGACTGAGAAGAAAACACTCAGGAAAGTGACTTCTTTCTATTGCCTCCAAATCAGGGGTATCCCCAGTGATCCCCTCACTAGCAGACAGTATTTCTGATGACTGACCCTCCCATAGGTTCATAGGAAATAGATTCAAGTGGAGGTTAGTGGCTTCATTGGAGGCTATCAGTAACCAAATTTAGTTGCTTTAGTGTGAATCATTTTTACATTCTTGCCAGATATTGTCCACCCAAAATGTGACTCTGGGGATCTTGCTTGAGCCTGGAAAAGTACTGAACTTTACTGAAAAGAATTAGTTGTAGGAATTTACCCATGACGTGCAGTTCTCATTCACATTAGGGATATGGAAATTCTGTAAAGCATCAGACATGTTTTTTCTTGAAATGAACTTGTGACTTCTAAGAATTGGGTTTAAAGGAATTCATTGAGTGAATTTCTCTTAAGGAAGGCATGTCAGAGTGGATATGAAGTCAGAGTACCTGAGGAGTATCATCAACTGATACTGAGAAGGGACTTTGGAGGCTGTCTAGTTCTGCCTCTTCAATTTGACATATCTGGAAACTGAGGCCTAGAGAGGTTAAATGACTTGTCCAAGGTCATATAGTGAGAGAGTTAGGACTTGCATCCAGGTGCTCTCCTAACCTATTTTGGGCGAGGAAAATGAAACCCACAGAGTGCGAGTGACCTAGCCTGGGTCAAGCAGGTAGCAAGTAGCAGAGACTTGGAGTTGAACCAGGGTCCTCAGACATTGGGTTAAGATCCTTCCTTCCTTCCTTCCTTCCTTCCTTCCTTCCTTCCTTCCTTCCTTCCTTCCTTCCTTCCTTCCTTCCTTCCTTCCTTCCTCCCTCCCTCCCTTCTTTCCTTCCTTTCTTCTTTTCTTCCTTCTCTCTTCTCTCTCCTTTCCTTCTCTCTTCTCTCCCCTTTCCTTCTCTATTTCTCTCTCTCCCGTTTCCTCTTCTTTATTTCTCTCTCTATTCCTTTTTTCTCTCTTGTTTTCTCTTTACAAATTGTGTTGTTGCAATTTTTTTTTTTTGGTTTCCTGCAAAGAGGTCCTTTCTTCTCTCACTAATCTCATTAACTCAAAAACCTAAACCTGGGATCATATGAGAAGTTTTGTGATTTATATTATATAATTTCAAACAGATTGCATCTGTTTTCTGAGGACCGATTTAGCTAAATATGATCCAGGCAGTCATCAAGTAGCTAGCTGGCTACTTGGTGGTGATTTCTTCAGCCATGGCAACCCATGAACCAACCCTACATAAACCAACCAACCACCCACACTCTCCCTCCCATGCTGCCCCCTTCCATGGTGATGGTGTTGTGACAGTGACACAAAAGGGAGGCCAAGTCTACTAAAAATCACACGAGTTTTAGATCACTAAATTATGCTATTAGTATTCCTTTAAAAAATGATATCTTTTATTTCACGTTGCCTAAATTTCCTCTCGTCCCTCTCCCCCCCCCATCCCATATAACAAAGAATTTTTTTGAAGTGGAAGAAGAAGGTAAAATAATTGACAAAATGACCAATATATGGGAAAAATCTAAAAATCGATACCAGTATATTCTGTAGCTGTGGACCTTTTACCTATGAAGCAGTAGGAGGAGGTGTGTTCTCATATGTCTTCTTTGGGGCCATGTATGTTCTTTGCAATTTTGTAACATTTCTATTCCTTTGTTTTGTGATCGTTCTTTCTATTTACTTTGTTGTAGTCATCATGTCCATTGTTTCCTTGGCCCTGCTCCTTTCATTATGCATTAATTCATGTAAGTCTTTTATCCCTTCTGTGCTCATCATTTGTCATTTCTTACAGAATAGTAATATTCCATTACATTCATGTACCACAATTTATTTAGTCATTCTCCACTCAATGGACATCTACTTTGTTTCTACTATTTTTGTTAGTACAAAAGGTGCTTCTATAAATGGTGTGTATGGAGACTTTCTTTTTATCAGTGATTTCCTTAAGATATATGCTTAGTAATGGAATCCTTGGGCCAAAAAGGATGGGAATTTTAGTCATTTTATTTACATAATTCTTCAAGGCTTTCCAGATTTTTAAAATAATTTACAGCTTTACCAACAATGCACTGATGTACCTGTCTTTCCACAACCTCTCCATCATCAATTAAATTTTTCTTTCTCTGTCTCTCCCCTCCCTTCTTCTGCAAATGGTAGGCAGTTTGATATAGTTTATACATGTACTGTCATGTAAAACATATTTCCATATTTTTCACAGTTGTGAAAGAAGAAACCGATCAAAAGGGGAAGAACACCGAAAAGAATAAAGTGAAAAAAAATATGCTTCAATTTGCATTCTGCGTCCATCAGTTTTTTATCTGGATGTAGATAGCATTTTCCTTATTGAGTCCTTTGTACTTGTCTTAGAACATTTTGTTGATGAGAGATGCTGAGTCATTTATAGTTGATCATCACACACTGCTGTAACTGTACAATGTTTTCCCGATTCTAATTATTTCACTTGGTATCAGTTTGTACAGATCTTTCCAGGTTTTTCCAAAATCTGACTGTTCATTTCTTATTGCACAGTAGTATTCATTACATTTATATAACATAGCTTGTTCAGACATTCTCCAATTGATGGGCATTGTCTCAAATTTCCAATATTTTGCCACCATGAAAAGGGCTGCCATAAACATTTTTTGCACATGTAGGCTCTTTTCCCTTTTTCTTGATCTCTTTGGGAGATAGACCTAGTAGTGGTATTGCTGGATCAAAGAGCATGCACAATTTGGATGCCGTTTGAACATAGTTCCAAATTGTTCTCCAGATTGGTTGTATCAGTTCACACCTCCATCTACAACGCTTTAGTGTCACAGTTTTCCCACATCCTGGCCAATAATTATCATTTTTGTTGCGTTAGCCAGTCTGATTGGCATGAGCATTTCTTTAATCAAAAGTGACTTAGAGAGCTTCTTCATATACCTGTAGATAGCTTTGATTTCTTCATTTGAATACTGCCTGTTCTTATCCTTTGACTATTTGTCAATCGGATAATGGCTTGTATTCTTAAAAATTTGACTCAGTTCTCTATATATTTGAGAAATGAGGCCTTTATCAGAGACACTTGCTGTAAAGATTTTTTTCCAGCTTTCTACTTCTCTTCTAATCTTAGTTGCATTGGTTTTGTTTTTACAAAAACTTTTCAATTTAATAGGGCCAAAATTATATATTCCATATTTCATAATGCTCTCTATCTCTTGTTTGGTCATGAATTCTTCCCCTCCCCATAGATTCGACAGGTAGGCTATTCCTTGCTCTAATTTGATTGCTTCATTTTCTGTGTTACCTTTTAGCAAGATGTAGTCCCCTTCCTTATCTCTTTTACTTAGGTCTATTTTTTGCTTTTATTTTGTCTAAGATCAGTATTACTACCTCTGCTTTTTTTTTTTTATTTCAACAGAAGCATACTAGATTCTGCTCCAGCCCCTTGCCTTTACTCTGTGTGTATCTCTCTGCTTCAAGTTTATTTCTTTTAAGCAACATATTGTAGGATTCTGGTTTTTGATCTGCTCTGGTATCTGCTTCTGTTTTATGGGATAGTTCATCCCATTCACATTTACAGTTATGACTACTACCTGTGTATTTCCCTCCATCCTATTCTTCTTATTATTTTTACTCTTTCTCCTTTCACTCTTTCTCATCTCAACCATGTTTTGCTTCTGTCTACCACTTACTCTGATCTGCCCTCCCTTATGTTAGTCCCACCTCAACCCCCTTTACTTAGTCTTCTTCTCCCTTCCTACTTCACTGTTGGGTCTATGTTCAACGTATTGTGTATATTATTCTCTCTTTGAGCCAATACTTATAAGAGTGTGGTTCAAGTGATACCCGTTGCCTGCCCTCCCATCTTCCCCTCCACTATAAAATGTCTTTCTCACCTTTTCATGTGAGATAATATGCCCCATTGTACCTCTCCCTTCCTTCTGCATCCTTTGTACTCATCTTTCTTATCCCTTAATATTTTTTGTCATTTCCTTAAATTCACCTATCATCTATGTATATTCTGCCTATGTGTGCTGTTAGTGATACAATTTTTAAGAGTTACAAGTATCATCTTACCATGTAGGTATATAAACAGTTTAGTTCTATTGAATCCCTTATGTTTCCTTTTCCCTTTTTACCTGTTAATGTTTTTCTTGGGTCTTGATTTTGGACATTAAATTTTTCATTTAGTTCTGGTCTTCTTCTTATGAATGCTTGAAATCTTTCTGTTTCATTGAATGACCATTTTCCTCCTTGATGTATCATGCTTAATTTTGCATGGTAGGTGATTCTTATTGTAGTCCTAGAACCTTTGCCCTCTGGAATATTGTGTTCCATGATCTCTAATCCTTTAATGTTACAGGTGAAAGGTCCTGTGTAATCTTGATTGTAATTCCCTGATTTTTGAATTGTTTCTTCTGTCTACTTTCAGCATTTTTTCCTTGACCTGATACTTCTGAAATTCAGCTATAATGTACCTTGGCGTTTTCATTTCATTCTGGGATCTCTTTTCTGCAGTGATCAGTGGATTCTGTCAATGCTTATTTTGCCCTCTAGTCACTAGAAAACTGCCCTCAGGGCAGTTTTCCTTGATAATTTCTTGAAAGATGCTGTCCAGTCTCTCCTTTTATTATGATTTTCAGGTAGTCCAGTGATTCTCATATTGTCTCTCCTGGATGTATTTTGCAGGTCACTTGCTTTTTACATGAGGTATTTTACATTTTCTTCCATTTTTTCATTCTTTTGAATTTTTTTGATTGTTTATCAATGTCTCATAAAGTCATTAGCTTCCATTTGCCCAATTCTGACTTTTAAGGAATTGTTTTCTTCAGTGGATTTTTGTATCTCCTTTTCCCTTTGGCTAATTCTACTTTTCAAGTAGTTTTCCAGACTGTTGACTCTTTTTTCATAATTCTCTTGCATTACTTTCATTTCTTTTCCCAATTTATCTTCTATTTCTTCATATGATTTTAAGGTCCTTTTTGAGCTCTTCCATGAAATCTTTCTTGGCTTGAGACTACTTCTCATTTTACTTTGGGGTTTTGCCCATAGATGTTTTCACATTGTTGTCCTCTTCTGAATTTGTTTTTTGGTCTTCCCTGTCACCATAATAACTTTCTACAGTCAGATTCTTTTTTTAGGTGTTGTTTTCTGCTTGACCTTTTTTGGGGGGGGCCTCTTCCCTTTCTTTTAAATTTGACTCTGATCTCTAGGTGGCAGGGACACTGTCTCAGGCTTTTTATTGTAGTGGCTGCAGTACCTGGTGCTGCACTGATGTTGCTCTGAGGCCCACGGGGAACTCTTATGTCTGGTGCTGTGCTGAGGGTGTGACGTGAGAGTTGGCTAGCACTAATGGAGGCTATAAGGGTCTGGCAGCTTACCTGGTGCTGAGCTAGGGTCCTAGTAGTGATGTCTGGCATGTGCTGAGGCCCAGTGGGGGTGTTTCTGCATAACACACTGCACTGAAGCAAGTGGAGTCAGGCTTCTGGAGTCTGCCTGATTGCCCAGGGCTACATTGAAGAATTGTGGGATGGTGCTGGCTGGCTGCTGCCTGTTTGTTTAGGCACCAGTAGAGTAGGCATCTACCTGTTTGAATGGGGCTGTGCTGAAGCACATGGAGGTCTGGCCTCTGGAGGATGCCTATTTCCCCAGGGCTACACTGAAGTGTGGGGTAGTTTTCAGAGTTGGAGTCTGCTGGTTCCCCTGGCTTTGCTAAGCCACAGGGAGGTCCTCATGTTGGCTTCACTAAGCAGAGACTCAGGATCACCCACTGGTTTGCTGAGGTAGGGCTTGCTGGAATGCTTCCTGTTTTTGGGCTGTGGGGCTCCCCGTTCACCTGAGTGAGATGGACCTTTCTAGCTGATCCTCCAAGTTTCTTGGGCTAAAAGATCATTTTACCCTATCTTTTTTGCTGGTTCTACTGTTCCAGGATTTGTTTGGGGGCTCTATTTTATGGTTGTTTGGAGGTGAGTATGGGAGAATTGCAGAGGTTTACTGCTTACTCCACCATCTTGGCTCCCAGAAGTCCTGCAATTCTTTCAATAACTGTTTGTTCATATCCTTTGACTATTCATCTATTGGGGAATGGCAGCTATTGATATCGTAAATGAAATGTCTGAATCCAATGACCAATAAATGGATCTGCTCCTGGAGGAACTAAAACATTACTTTTATGATCTTAGTATAAATAAAACCAAAAACAAAAAGGAAATTGTGGTAAAATGGAAGCACAAGTTCTAGAAATTTACTGCCTTGAGGTCATAGTCTTAGAGTTGGAAGATACTTAAAAAATTATTTAGTTCAATCTCTAACTTAAATTTCTTCTTTTTTTATTGATACAAAACACTTTTTTGTATTTTTTTTAATTTATGGAGTAAGACAAATATTTCTATAACATAGTATAATAAAAAAGATGATTGCACACAAAACTGCAAATCCACTATGTATAACTTTCCATTCGTTTTAAATATATAATAAAGTTGTCATGTAAATTTATTTTTTCTTCTCTTCCCCCCTGCCCTAGAGATGATAATCATCAGACAACAGGTATATTTATGTAAAATTATTCTATTCTATAGCCTAAAATTATTCTCCTATTTATTTTCTATTCTTCTATGATACATCTTGTATTTATCTCTGGATGCGGATAGCATCTTTCTTCATATGTCCTTTATAGTTAATTTGGATATTTATAATGGTCAAAATGACTTATTCACTCAAAGTCGTTCTTAAAATAACATTGATGTTACTATATACAATGTTCTCTTGGTTCTGCTCATTTCACTCTTCATTATTTTATGCAAGTCTTTCCATGTTTTTCTAAAATCATTGAGCTCATCATTTCTTACAGCGCAGCAGTACTCCATTGCAAACATAATACTACAACTTGGTTAGCCATTCCTCAATTGATGGGCATCCCTGAAATTTCCAGTTTTTTGCCACACAGAGAGAGCTGCTATAAACATTTTAGAACATTTAGGTTCTTTTCCTTTTCCATAATCATCTTTGGAAATAGACCTAGTAGTGGTATTGCTGGGTCAAAGGGCACTTTAATAACTCTTTGGGCATAATTCCATATCGCTCTCCAAAATGGTTGGTTCTATTCACAATTCTACCAACAATGAATTAATGTCCCAATTTTTCCACATCCCCGCCAACATTTGTCCCTTTCCCTTTCAATCATTTTAGCCCACCTGGTAGGTATAAAATTATATTTCAATGTTGTTTTAATTTGCATTTCTCTAATCAATAATGATTTGGGGCATTTTCATATGACTATAAATTGTTTTGATTTCTTCATTGGAAAACTGCCTGTTCATATCCTTTATGTTCTTTATCCTGTCCCTGACAGGGTCCAAGGTGCCCCCCAAATATGTCTGATCTGCCTGGAGAGCAATTGTTTCAGGACAGCTCTAGTTCCCAAAGTTTTTTAGCCTTGTAAAATTTTAACCTTGTAATGTAACTTATTACATTATTCCAACTTATTTTATATTTCAAATAAACAAGTTTCTGTTTACAAGAAAAGAACGTCCAAGTATTGTTCAGCCAGTTATTGTAGGAGACACGACCATGATGGGGATTGAATTGCATTTCCTGTGAAATCTGGACTTTAGTTGGGAGGTAGGGTTAGGTAGAGAGAAGATAATGGATAGAAGGTTATCTTTGGAGAAGCAAATACAACAGCCTGTGCACTTGGTTTTATTTCGCATCCAAAGGCAACAAGGAGGATCATTTTTGGGGGGCATTTGGTCATCTTGCAGTGCTTGTAAGTATTTGCAAAAAACCCTAATATTAAAACATCTTTTGAAGAGGATGAAAAGATAGAGAATCTCAACAGGAAATTATTCATTACTGATGCACTAGTCATCTCTGTATGTGTGCAATCAGTCCTCTGACTTATTAGAGCCAAAATCAAGATAATAAATCTAGAAGAAAGAATAAAAATGAGAAAAAGAAATTATATGCAATTAAAACATTTCTAACCTGATCTATTAAATATTACTGATGCTAAGTAATAGGAAATAGAAGAAAGGAAACTGACAAAATTATGACAGTTTCAGAAATAAGTTTAATCAATGTGAATTAATTGCCCCACTGGGTGACCAAAAGAACCTAAACCCACTATAGTCAGCAAAACCTTGGACTGCTTGCCGAACAGAGGAATAGTGCAGTCAAAACCCCCACTAGTTTAGAATCTAAACTTGTTTGTTAAATTTTATAGAGGAGGAGAGTGGGAGATTATGAACAGTATTACTTCATAAAACACTGAGAAATATGGGAAGAAAAAGTCAGTTTAAAGGAAGCTTTTGAAGAACCTTGGAGGACTTATTTTTGGAAATGTTTTGCATGACTATGCATATTTGTATCTTTTTTTTGAGGGTGGAACACAGGGCAATTGGGGTTAAGTGACTTGCCCAAGGTCACACAGCTAGTAAGTGTGTCAAGTGTCTGAGGCCAGACTTGAACTCAGGTCCTCCTGACTCCAGGGCAGGTGCTCTACTCACTGTACCACCTAGCTGCCCCCTGGAGGACATTTAAAGATAAAATTGGGAAGAGGATAACAGACAGAAGGTTTTCTTTGTTAATGGCAGTAGAGTCTCTGCATTTGGATTCAACATCACAATCTTGGATATGCATAGAGAAGCCATGGCCTTGGCACTGGAAAACATGAAGCCAGGAAAAGCAGGCGGATTGAACCAAGTAAATATATGAAAGCCCATGCTAGGAGGAGCAACAGTTTTGAGGGTCTTAGGAAGTGTGTCAAGAGAAACACAGACTATTATTATACACCCTTCCAAGAGGTGACCCAGAGAATATTAATGATTTCTGGCCCACGTTCCTCCTTTTTTATTTATACAAAATTTTATAAGGCTCATCTACATACACCTTGAGGGCCTCCTCAGTGAAGATATTAGAATGAAACTGGCAGCTTTTGCCAATGATATTTGGAAGCAGGTCATATTTTTATCCTTATGCAGCTGACTGAAAGCCATAAAGCATAAATGATCCCACTGTGCGTATTCTTTGCTGACTAACATTTGATTTGGTAGAGCAAAACACCACCTTGAGGGCTCTTCTCTAGCAAGGTTGCCTTCCTTCTATATGTCAAAATTGCACCATATTCCTTGGGACACATAAATAATAGATAACTGTTTATTGATGTGAAGTGTTATATAAGACAAGGAGATGTAGGCAGCCATTGTGAAGACTATCCAGCAGCATTCCCTGGAAATGATGTGGTCCACGATTTGTTTCATTTAAAAATTACATTGGGTTCACTGCATCTAGCCTCAGAACACTGTAGAACCTTTTAACTGATCTCTGAAAACAGTAACAAGAGTATGGCCAAATTATCCAAAGAGGAAAAAAAAAAACTAAGGGAATGAAAAATGCCCTAGAGTTCAGGACGTAATATGTAGTTGAATGGACAACTTGTAGAGCGAATCTATCAATATATATACCACATATGTTAATGTACATATGTGTACCGATAGAACTGTTATCTTTCTCATCTTTATTTTTTTCTCCTTTCTTCCACCCCTTCCCGGTTCCTTTTCTTTCTGCCCCTTTCCTCTTGTCTCTTTCTCCTCCTCCTACTCCTTCTTCCCTCTCTCCCTCACTCCCTCCTTTCCCCCCTTTTCCTTTACTCTCTTTCTCTTCTTCATTCTCTCTTCCTTTCCCTTTCCCCTTTCTTCGTTCTTTCTCTTCTACTTACCATAGAGTTTCTCCCAGCTTTCTGCTTTTCTTCTAATCTTATGTGCATTTGTTTTGTTTGTGCAAAAGCTTTTTAATTCAATATAACCAATATTATCTATTTTACATTTCATAATGCTCTCTATCTCTTCTTTGGACATGAACCTGTAACTCATTTAACTTCTCCTTTAAGAATTTGTATGCGGGAGTGGAGCCAAGATAGAGGCTGGAAAGCAGGGAATTGCAAGAGCTTCCCCCCAGGTCCTTCCAAACACCTATAAAATGGCTCTGAACAAATTCTAGAGCTGCAGAACCCACATAATAACAGAGGGAAGCAGGGATCCAGTCCAGGAAAGCCTGGATGGTCATGGGGAAGGGTCTATCGCATGGAGCTGGGAGCAGAGTGGAGCAGAGCCCAGTGTGGGCTGCACCAGGACCAACCACACTGGGAGCCAGGCAGGACAGGCCACATGGCCCTGAATCATTGAGCTGTGGCAGTTACCAGACTTCTCAACCCACAAATGCCAAAGACAACAGAGAAGGTTAGTGGGGACAACTGCTAGAATAGAGTGAAAGGAGTGCAAGGTGGGCCCCAGACCCAGGAGCATGGAAGTGGGGCAGCTCTGGGGCTGCGTCCAGCTGCAGTTACTTCCAGCCCCAGGCCCACCAAGTGGGAGGAATTAAGTGGCAGATTCTAGTGGGAGCACGAGCCTGCTCAGATCTGAGTCACGGTCCAGTTTGGGGGTTCTTGGGCGGGGGGGGGGGGGGAAGACTGGTGTGGCAGAGCTTGCTGTGTAGAAGTAGCTTGAAAACAGCAGCATAAGGCCCCTAAAGCTTGGGACAAAGTACTTTCTATTCTACAAGCAGTCATACTCTTACAGGCTCAAGAGTCAAGTAGTTAGCTGGGAACATGGCCAGGCAGTGAAAAGGGACCCAGATTCAGACTTTGGAATCTTTTTTTTTTTT
>CM053623.1:336285187-336327888 GCA_028646595.1 Phalanger gymnotis | reverse complement strand
CCCATTCTCTTTTTCCTCCCCCTATTTTTTCCTCCCTTCCCGCCTCTTTCTCCTCAAGCCTTCCCTCTCTTCCTTTCTGTTCCTTAGCCATTCCTCTACCCCATCCCACACTTTCCTTTTTTCCCTGGATCTTCAATTCCCTTACAGCAGGTATATACCATAGAAAGGGGCTACCACCTTTCCCCCGTCTTTGTTCCTGGAGGACAGCCTCCAGTCCTGAAACTTTTTGTCCTGTTAAACTATTCCTTCTCCCCTCCTCTTTCCCTGGCCAGCTCTAGCCCTGTTATCCAGAGATCCCTAGGCTCAGTATCTTGGACATCATGTCCATTTATAAGGAGCCTCCACCCGGAATGTTTGTTGTGCCTGATCCCCTTGACATGACTAAGATTATCCTATCCACCCACCACGGGTCAAACTGATGACAACCGGCAATAAATGATGACAACCGGCAATAACACAGTGAGGTTTAACCCCAACTTCTACCGCAATGTGAAAGTCTGTCTGAGTATTCTGGGTACTTGGACTGGCCCTGCCTGGAGCCCAGCCCAGAGTATCTCCTCTGTGGTTATCTCCATCCAGTCACTGATGACTGAAAACTCCTACCACAATGAGCCTGGCTTTGAGCAGGAGAGACACCCAGGAGACAGCAAAAATTACAATGAGTGTATCTGACATGAGACCATCAGAGTGGCAGTTTGTGACATGCTGGAGGGAGAATGTCCCTGCCCTGAACCCCTAAGGGGTGTGATGGAGAAGTCCTTTATGGAGTATTATGACTTCTATGAGGTGGTGTGCAAAGACTGACTACACCTCCAAGGCCAGACAATGCAGGATCCTTTTGGGGAGAAGCCAGGCCATTTTGACTACCAATCTCTCCTGACTTGCCTTGGGGCAATTCGTCTGAAGGTGCAGGAGAAATACCAGCAAGGACAGTGCTGAAATAGACTCTGATAGCAGTTCATCTGAAACAGAGACAGATACGCAGGGGAGCTCAAGGGCCTAGATGCTCCCTCTACTCCATCCCTGGGATGGAGCGGCACCACATCTCCCTCCAGCCCCAACAGCATCCTGCCTGAGGCAAGAACCAAGGACACTCAGACCCCCCAGGGTGGGAGTGGGCTGTTGTTTGCAACCTTCTTGGCATCCTGGTACCAAGGACCATTTTCATCCCATGCCTAGGGCCAATCCCAAGGTACTGATACAGGAGAGCCTACAGCATGGTTCTCTGGCAAAAAACTGATAGACATTTCCACTGGGGCGGTTTGTTAGGGATAGAAGGCAAAGATTACAACTCCCAGAGGGGGTTGCCCAGAATAGTCAATGGGGATACCAGGAGGGGAGGGCAGGGTCAAGGGAGTGGGGAGGGTGTCACATGGCCTGTCCAAGTGGTTGTCTGGGTGTCTGTCTTTCAGTCTTGAAGCTGGGCCTTCCCCTTGCTTAACCCAGCCTGGCCTAGTGTAACCTCCTGGACCTCATTTCCTGTCTGCCACCATAATTTTGTTTTCCCTAATTTATAGTCACTGTTCTAGACAGACCAAAGAGAAGGAACAGTGGTGGAGTCTGGGTTACTGGTCAGAAAGCTTTATCTAGCACCCAAGCACCTTTTTCTCCTGCCTCTTCCCTACTCTCTTATGCTGCCCTTAGATGGAGATTTGATTGAGACCAACAAAAGGTCTTTGCAAATCCAGCGCAGGCGCCATGGAAACTGAAAATACTGTTTGTTACCACAATCACTGATTCTCATGGAAAAGTCCTCAACACTGGCAGCTGCTGTCCATTTGGGGTTGAAACCATTACGAGGGAACGGTTCTTCTGAATTCTCATCCAAACAAAGATATTCTTCCTTTGGAGTGACAAGGGGATTGACATTTTTTGAGGAATGGATTGTCCAGCTATTCTCCAGTCTATGGTTCCCTCACAACTTCACGGTACTTTGGGACCTGGGGGAAACAGTGGCGGCCAGTAGCAGAGGGGAAACAGGACTAAGACTGGAGGACTTTATTCTGGGCTGTGCACGCTGCCAAATGTTGACTCTTGGCAGGAGAACGTCAGAGGGGAACTCATCCGCTGGCTCAGTTGGATGCTTGCAGGGCTAGCTCTCACTCTCCCTAGCTTTATTTGGCTGTAAGGATCCTTCTGGCTGGTTAACAGAGAAAGACATGCTTTAAGCACTCACTGTAGTGCTGGGCATCTCCCCTCCCTATTTTGGCTCTGCCTCAAGCTTCCTATTGTATTATGTTTCACCCTAGGGACATCATCCACACAGCTCTCTAGCTAACCCTAAGGCTTTGGTCAGCATCCTAACTACCTGTGAGGGAGAATGACTGGATTCTGTGGAAGAGAGAGGTCAGAGTTTAAAGGGCCTCTGCCTCGTGAGTCAGATAATATATACTTTAGATCTGAGGTTCTAAAATAACCTAGAACTATATTTAACCTAAACACTTACCATTGTGGGGATGGAGCTTATTGGGCAACAGGGGGAGAATTCTTTGGAAGAGATGTAGGGCAGGAAGCAAACAGGGTAAAATAGGCTTGGGGAGTAGGAAGAGAACCACAGACAACCATTAGTCAAGATTGGTTGTTATTCCATTCAATACAAATTTCAAGGCTGCTAGTCTACCCAGATGCATAGGTCTGGGATGAGTGCTAGACTCGGCCCCCAAACTCCCTCAGTTGGAGCAGGCACAGGGTTGTGAATGAGTGTTCTTGGTCTTTAGATGCAGTGTTGTCTTTCTGCCATTTAAGTGTTTCTGCTTCCAAGTGACAATCTTCTCCCTGATCCTGCCATGAGCAGAGCACCTCTCCTCTGGCATTGTGGCCCAATTTTTATGCTCTAATCTTGAGTTGAGAAAATATATGCACAGAAGTCACTCAGAGAGACATCTTTATATCTGACTGTACATAAATGGCAAAAGGAAAAAAAAAATTAAGCACCTCCTAATGCTAGGCACTGTACTAGGTACTGGGGAGTCAAAACCAATTGAAATAATCTCTGCTCTCAAGGAGCTTCCATTCTACTGAATGATCTCTGAAGTCCCTTGAACCCCTAAATGCTGTGACCCAGTTGTGCTTCTTTATTCTTTGCTTCTGTTTGAGTAACTCCTTGAACTAAGAAGTCGGAAGTGATCCTTTAGAAACTAAGGTTTCTTTTTCCAATTGGAGATATGTTATTATGTAGGGTGGTTCATACAAACACTAAACGTATCACCATTATATTGTATGGCAAAATTTAAAGGTAGTAACTCCCAAATATACTTGGAATTTTGGTCCTTTTATTTCCCTTCTCCCCATATGACTTGAAATGAGGTCAGATTTCCTCATACTTTTTTCTAAGATATGGTAAAATTTTCTGCCTTCTTGAATGTTACCATCTTTATATATAGAGTCCCAGGTGAGAAAGACTTGAGGAGCCTTACTAGATGTAGATGGTGCTGGTGTTCTCATTAATTCTAAGTGCATGCGGTTGGGGCAATGGTAGCAGCATCTGAGGTCGTTCTGGAGAAGGGCTGAGAGCTGATACAACTATTTTTTTAAATTTGGTTTCATGCGGTAACAAAAGCTGAGCATAGATCTGCACTTGGTGTCACTTAAATTTGAAGAGCACAGGCTTTTATTGGTATTTTCCCAGTCCTCTAATCATGCACACACATGTCCACAACAATTGTGGTTGACAGAAAATAGAATGTTAATTCTCTGTAACAAATTTGCCCACTAGCAATAATACTTAGTGTTCTTAGGTGCCAAAAGAAACGTTTTTTTTTTCTCTTGTGAGTGGATAAAAACTAAGATGCTCCTACCACAATTTGTCTGTAAGCTATGGAGGTACAGGCCCACCAACCTGAAGATGGTTTGCATCACTCTCTTGCCAGTCATGGGGCATGTCTAAAACATGATTCCTACCACTCCCTTTACCCATAATCACTCAACACTCTCTTACTCTACTCTGACCTTTCTTGCCAAAACCCAATGAGTAAGCAGCATTCTCCTTTACTTCTTTGACAGTAGGAGTTGTTGCTGGGCAGCCATCGTTAGAAAAATCCCACTTCCCTCATTGGAAAAATCTCACTTCCCTTACCAGTATATGAGCATCTTGCCTCCCATGTTAACTTAGAGCAGCCAAAAAATACAAATCTCACCCACCTTTCATTTTTCTTTGGTAGGAGGAAGTGACTTTTTTGGTATTGAATTTCATCTGCTACATTTATCTAGCTACATTGATGAATTAATGCAATAATTATTAACCGAGTCTTAATTATAAGACTTCCCTGTCACCTAGGACAGAGGTGTTACAGTGGTATAGTGAATAGCGGACTGGACTTTGAATCAGGGATACCTGAGTTCAGATCTAGCCTCAGATACTTCCTAGCTGTGTGACCCTAGGTAGGTCACTTACCTTTTGTCTGCTTCAGTTTCCTTCGAATATAAAAATGGGAATAATAACAATGTCTCCCTCTCAGGGTGGTTGTGATGATCAAATTAGATAATGTTTATTTAAAAAAGTGCTTAGTATAGTGACTGGCACACAGTAGGTGCCATATAAACTCTTACTCCTGACCCCGCCTCCCACTTAGGATGTAGAA
This sequence comes from Phalanger gymnotis, assembly GCA_028646595.1. Lineage (NCBI taxonomy): Eukaryota > Metazoa > Chordata > Mammalia > Diprotodontia > Phalangeridae > Phalanger > Phalanger gymnotis. Next base: position 336,323,308 of record CM053623.1, on the reverse strand, counting down.
AAGATTTAAAAAATGAAATTATAGCGCTTACAATGACAAGCTTGTAGTTATTGTGCAAGTAGCAGTTAGTCAAACTGCTGAGTGCATTTTATAGAATTCGTATTTCTATTTGTTTTTCCAAGGAGTCAGGAAGTAATTGCTTTTCCAAAGAAACTTGTGCTACTGAGAGTTTTTAAAATAGGTATATAGAAATGTTTGCATTGTTGCATAATTTTATTGCTAGAAAACTTATGTCTTGACACTTTTAAAAATTGGAAATAGAATTTTCTTTTGTATCTAAAAATCTTTCTGAGAGTTTCAGGAAGTTTTGGATCCATTTCAAAGATATAAAAATGCAAGATCTTTGAACTTGTTTGAACAAACAATTGGTTGACATAGAAAATACAGACATTCTTCAACTGAACTTTTAAAAAATATTTACTTAATTGGTAGAATTAAATAATGGATATCATGATTTAATAAGCATAGTAAACTAGGCACTTTTCCCCATAGGGACCTACATATCTTCCATTATTCTGAGGTATCTTTTTTTAAGCTATGAAAGTCATTAGAACCAGATATCGAAATAAAACAAACTTAGAATTTGTTAACCAGAAAGCATTTATTAAGCACCTAGTGTGTGCCAGCCACTGTGCTAAGCCCTGGAACCAGACTTTAGAATCTTTATATTAAGTGTTAAACTAAAGAAGGAAGGAAAGAAGCATTTATTAAGTACCTACTGTGCGCTAAGCACTGTATTAAGTGCTTTATTAATATTATCACATTTGATCTGTACAACAACCCTGGGAAGTCTTTGCTATCATTATCTCCAGTTTGTATTCAGAGGCTACATGATTTGCCCAGAGTCACATAGCTAGCAAGTTTCTAAAGTTTTTGAAAATAATAAAGTATATTCAATCAGATTACTCTCACTAGAAATATTGTTAATTACATAGTTGATAATAAATGACATTTTGGTGAACAAAATGTTTTTCTATCATTAAATATTTTATTAATTTTTTTAATCAGAGAAGTTTGAAGACCACCACTACTGTCAGTACTTATAGATCAACTCATCTTTTCAAAAAGAAGATATGGATTACAATGGGTAATTAGTCTCTTCATTGACAAACATTTGGCATTTCCATTGGGCATCTCTGTAATATTGACTAAAGCCGATTTTCTTTCTAGATGTGCTTTGGTTTTTCCTACTCAGTTGTGTCATTTCCACTTGTGACATCATGGCTAACTCAGCTTGGCTGCATGTCTGCCTGTGTTTATTTTTGGATGTAACAGTTTAGTTCTTCAACATAACCCATACCTTTCTCATGTTGAAAAAGAATGAATGAGCTAGACTCCTCAGGCTTTGCAAGCAAGCCCAGATCACCAACCTTAATGGATCACAACCAATTTGGTGTCTTTTTACTGATTTTGGAAGGGTCCCCTGCCATTTTAATTCCTTGGTTCCTGCTGTCTTTGGATTAAGTTCTGAAATTAGTGATGAATAAACAAAGGCAGAATTTTCCAATCTCATAACAACTTCACATTTAAATAGAGCTCTAACTAATAATTTTCACACTTGTGGGGAGTGGCAGCAACAAGAAAGAGTGATGGGTAAGCTTCCTTTTGCGGTAAGGCTGGCAGGGAGAGAGAAGGAAATATTACCTGGAATGTGCTTGCCATGTGGTTGGGGCCAGGCAAGGGAGAAAGCATGCCTCAAAACCAGTATGGTATTGTGGTAGCCCTTTAAATTTCCTTCCCAGAAGGTTGGTTTATGGTTCTGAACTTCAGTAGCATCTTAAGGTTTATAGAATTACTTACTGCCTCCCAACCTCACCACTGAATCAAGACACAATTATTAAGACTTTCCTATCTACTTACTCATCTAGGGACTTATAAACATGGAAAGAAGCTGTGAATCCTGAAATAGTCTTTGGGAGGTGTTCTCTATCCCCAGCAGAGTGACTATGTCAGGCCAAGTGGGGAACCATTTCTCTTCCTTAGTCATGGACCACTCATAGCTTGACTTCCTAGTTGTAGATCAAAGGGTCAGGAACTTGTGGCAGGATACTGTAACTCTCACTTAATCATTCCTAGCTGGACTTGGAGTAGCTATTTAGAAGACTGCTTTCATTAAATAATCTGATTCCAGCAGGGCTTACACAATTTTCAGGTTGTTGAGTTAGGCACTTTCCAAAAAGTTGTTTTTAGCTCTCAAGAAGGTATTTTTAGTACACTGAAGCAATAATTTGCTAAAAGGCCTGGATGCAGCTTCCCAAAGTGCCTTCATCCCCAAAGTAAGTAGTTTACATACTGGGAAAATAATTTCAATAATAAGATTGAGTGCCTTAAATTGGTATGACATCTTTTCCCAGAGAACTGAATACGCTTTTGTATATTAGAGTGAGCTCTTTGTAGGAAAAATGTTAAGGTAACAACTATGCCTTGTCATTTTATAGTATTTATTCTTCAATTTTAGGAAGAGAAACAGAAGTTTGAAGATATAACATGGCCTAGGGAAAAAATCCATGAACTTGGAAGTCATAGACCTGGGGTCTAGTGTCTGCCTGATCCAGCATGTAGTACCTGTGTGAATTTGGCTCTTCGCCTTGCTAAAACTTGAGAGGTTTCTTCATTTGTAAAATAAGGGAGAGCTTGGAGGAAAAGATAATGAATTCTGTTTTGGACATGATGAGTTTGAGATGTCCAGGAGACAGTTGGTGATGCAAGTCTGGAAGTCAGCAGAGAGGTTAGTATAATTACATCTGAGAATTATTTTTGTAGAGGTAATAATTGAATTTGTAGGAGCTAATGAGGTTATGAGAAGTAGCTAGGTAGGAAGATGAGGCTGGAGTCAAGAAGACCTAAGTTCATATGCAGCCTCAGACACTTACTAGCTGTGTGACCTGGGGCAAGTCACTTAACCCTGTTTGCCTCAGTTTCCTCATCTATGAAATGAGCGGGAAAAACAAATGGCAAAACCCTCTTTATCAAGAAAACCTTAAATGGGGTCATGAAGAGCTGCACGTGACCAAAATAACTGAATAACAAAAAATGAAATTACGAAATTATAGTATAGAGGGAGAAGAGAAAAGTTCTGGACTTTTGGAGGACACTCAGAGTAAATGGTCCTGAACTGGAGGAAGATCTAGGAAAACAGAGTGCAAAAGAACTTTCAGATAGGTAGGTAGGAGGAAAACCTGATGGGAACTATCTTATCAAAACTGAGAAAGGTTTTCCTCTGCTAAGTAGAGATAGTGACCAACAGTATCAAAAGCTGCAGAGAGATCAAGAAGTATAGAGACGGAGAAGAGGCCATTAGATTTGGTAACAGATCTCTTTGAGACAGGAAGTTCATTTGGATAATAGTGTTGGAAGCCAGCTTGCTGAAGGTTTAAAAGTGAGTAAGAGAAGAAAAGGTAGAGAGACCTATTGTGGATGACTTTCTCAAGGAGTTTAACTATAAAGGGGAGGAAAGACATAGGACAGTAGCTAGCTGGGATGTCTAGACCAAGCAAAGGGATTCTGAGGATGGGACAGACATGAGCATGTTCATAGGCAGCAGAGAGAGGATGATTAGTTGAGAGAGTTAGGATGATAGAGGAGGTAATCTGCTGCAGAGGATGGGATGGAGAGGGATCTAAGGGTACATATAGAAGGGTTTGCCTTGGCAAGAAGAACCACCTCTTCATATGAGATGAGTGAAGGAGGCTCTTTTAATCTTATTGGCAATAAGTAAAGAGACATCAGGCAGAGTAGAAAAGAGGGAGTTCTCATCAAATGACTTCAAGTTTTTCACAGAAGTATAAGGTAAAGGTCCTCAGCTGAGAAGGTAGGGAGGTATGCTATAGGCATCTTGAGGAGGTAGGAAAAGATTTTGAGTATCCACTGTGGAGAGTGGGACAATGAACCAATTGCCTTGCTTCAATCAAGGCCCAGTTGAGATTAGGTAACAAATTTATGGTAGACCCATGATTTGGTGATTTTCTTCAGCTCTTCCACAATAGCATGGCAATGGGAGCAAAGCCTAAAATGAGTGATGGAATTAATCCAAGGTTTATAGTGGGATAGGGTGAGAAGGCAAGGAACTGGAATGTGGGAATGGTATAGAGCTGAAATAGTTTACTAAGAGGTTGAGATAGGGAAAGAGAATATAGCAAATGCAGGGGTGATGGCCTGAGAAAGACCTGACAGATTGAGAGATTAGAAGTCCTGGTGAGGACGAAGTACAGGGCGTTGGGTCATAATAAAGAGGGAAAGATGAAATGATAAAGGATTGTGATCAGATAAAGGAATTTGGGATTTTATGAACTTTGAAATGGATTATTTGTGGGTGATGGCAAAATCAAGACTATGATCACCTTTGTGTGTAGCTGAAGTGTAGTGTGAGAGTCAGTCATGAGAAATGAGTAGATTGAGGAAATGGAAAGTTAGGGTATTTGAGGACGTGTCAATGTGTATATTTGAATCTCCTAATATGAGAGCAGGAGTTGGGGCTATAAGAGAGACTGTGAGCCAGGCCCTGACCTCACTGAGGAAAGTAAGAAGAATGTCTTGTACATCCGTAAGATCAGCTACCAGAACCTTGACTGGGTGGTAAATATGGATTGAAGAAACTTCAAAGGAGGAGAGATGACTGAGTGATGGTGCTAGAAGTAGAGCCTGGAGATAGCAATATTTTGCTGTTAGGAATACTTTGACTTTTCCATAATAGCCATTGAATTGAGGAAGTAAAAGTGATGGAAAGGGTGGCCAAGGAGATGTACTCGGGAGGGACCCAGGTCTCAGTGATGGTCAGAAGCTAGTATCAGTGAGAAAGGAAAGGGTTTAAGATAAAAACAAGTCTGTGAATTGTGAATCAGGCATCCCAGGGAGCCCAGCGTCTGTGGTAGGATTTGAACTCCTGTCTTCCTACAAGTCCAGTGATCTAAACACTATACCACATAGATACTAGCTGCCTTGTCACCTGACCAGGGTAGAATGCAGTATAACTATTATTTTTTTTATCTTCATAACTTAGCCTGGTACCTGGCACATAGTAGGTAGCTTATTAAATATTTATCGACTGACTGCGCTAGGATAATGTGAGCTTTTTTAGCTTCTATATTACATTGTTATTCATACTGACCAAAAAGACCATGGAAACACTTCCCCCATCCTTTTTTTGAACAGAAACTATGATTTTTGCCATATTTCCCCATCCAACATTTATGAAATTGGGTTTTTGAAATCAGGTATAGAAATATAAGTTGTAATTAAGATACTAAGATGTCAAGGCTCTTCTGAGACCGTCTTAATCCAACACATAACTGAAGATTCTACAAAATCATAACCAAGGGTCCATTCTTTTGCTTAAAGAATTTTTTTGAAGCATAATCCATTCTCTACCCCAAGTTTTTCACTTCCATTTTTGGGTATTGCCAATCACTAGGAAGTTTTTCCATACATCAATCCAAAATTTGCCTCTTTATACCTTATATTAATTTCTCTTGGTTTTCTTCTCTGGTACCAAGCAAAATAAATATGATGCCTCTTCCACAGATATCATTCAATAAGCATTTATTAATCATGTACTCCATGACAAACATTGTGTTGAGAACTGGGGATTCAAAGAGAAAAATTTGCAGTTCCTGCAAATGCTTGCAGGCAGCCTTCATTTACCTCTGAAAGTTTTCCCTTTTCCAGGCTAAACATTCCCCATTTGTTCAATGGATCCTTATATAATTAGATGCCCCATTGCACTTCCAAGTAAATGAATTCTTGGCTTTGCACCATGGATTGGGACCTAAAGATAAACTGCCATGAATTGGAAAAATCCAATGTTAAAAGTTACTCCGGTTAAAACTTAGTGTGAAGGTATTATCTAGAAAAGAGTAAAAAAGGAGAATTACCATACATTTATATACAATGCAAATATGTATTGAATGTGGAGGCAGCTGGTGGCACAGTGTTGAGCCTGGAGTTAGGAAGACCTGAATTCAAATCCAGACTTAGACATTTACTAGCTGACCATTGAATCAACTGGTAGTTGGGGTAGGTTTGTTCCACCACATTTTGATTTCTTCAGTAACGTTTTTCCCCTTTCTCTTCTGAATGAATTGAGAAGGAGGGGTTAATCAAATTTCAAAATCATCTGAAGGTTTAGAATGATTTCTCCTAGTTCTCCTAGATCTGTTATTTAGCTGGCTCATCAACATTCTACCCATTGCTTTCCAGCTGGTGACTTTTGTTTCCTGATTCTTAAATATTCTACCAAATCTTACTATCATCCCCACATCTTTGGGCTGGTTATATGCTAAATGAGAGTTCTACATAATTCATTGGGCTTCAGCCCAATTCTTAACATTGTGAGCTTTGAAATGTGAACCTTGATTACTCTTAATCTCTATAGCTTGACCATAGTAGCCTGTCACTAACCTTAGTCCTTCTACAGCAAAATTGGTCTCAGCTTGCATATAAGGATGTATGTAGCCCAATCTCAGGCATATTTTTTGTACATGCCTGGGATTAAACCATTGAACAATATTGCTTTTTAAGTTTATCAGTTGGCAGACTGATATAATCTACTTGCCAGATTGTTCCCAGAGCCCAACCTTTAGTGATGGATGTGGGTAATGGTTTCAGTAATGGTCTAGATTTTTAGCAAACAGGATAAAACAGTATGGTGAATTGTATTAGTATTTTCAATATCCTTAGTCTAATTTTTTTTTTCTGTCTAAGACTAGTGGACTCTGTCCAAGGTTACAATTTTCTCATGTGTCCATTTCACTATGGTTCCATCCCTCTTACTATCCTCCTTTACCTTTGTCTTCCTCAACTTACTAATATAATCCACCATGATCTACTTTGCCTCATCTGATTTCCTTTTGATACAAATTGAAATGTGTCCAATCTTAATCTGCACACTTGCATTTGCTATGTCCTCCAACAATTCTCTGCTCCAAACCAGGAGGGAGGCGATGCCATGACATGCAAGTGAATTGAATTTAAGTGAGGGAGGGCTGTACAAAGTCACCAGCCTCACCTTCTCCTCTGAGCTATCTGGGTCCAGTGGCCAGATATAGATCAAGACAACTGGAGAGGGCCCAGGATGCAGTGGGAGACCTTGGCCTTTTCAAGCTAAGGTCTTTAATGGGTCTCAGTTTGACTCTTGTCCAATTCCTCCATTTAGCTAATCCTTTAACAGCAGCCCGAGTAAGTATGAATTACAATACCATCAAGGTTTTCCCTAGTGGTTCTGGTGACAACCAAACACTGCCCTTAATTTAGCCCATGAGAATGACTTTCCAAGTCCTTCTTTGACCATTTGCTACCCAATGGATGTGCTGAGGGCATTTCTTCACCACTTCCTGGCTTGTGGAGCGATAATAGTGCTTCTGTCCATGAATCATGAATTCCTTTTGTCTGTCACTGCTTGACAGGTCGGGGATTAGTCAGCAAGGGGTTTGCCTACTCTGGTGACATCCCTTTCTGACAGCTTAGTTGGCATATTACTCAACAGCATAGGTCACTGTCTCCTTGAGAAGACAACTCATCCTGGTTTACCTAGCACTGGATCTGTCAGTTATAAGCCATTTCTACTTGAGTAATGAGTGCATAGTGACTATTCCAATATGATTACCAGAGGTGATATTGACCCATGCTAATACAGGAAACAATGGTCATAGTATCAGTGGTGTACCTTGGGCCAAACCGTCTGTTTCCTTAATGATGTGATATACTGACAAGGATATTTAGAACAAAAATAATAATGTATTTGAGCTAAGGACCAGTCATCTTTTTGGTCTAAAATCCTACTGGCATATAAGGCTTCCCATTATTCCTCTCTGTGAGCCAGTGAGACTCATAGAGTCTCACTCATATCTTCTAGTCTGAAAAAAATCAGAACAGGAGCCACACAGCACGACATAGCCTCTTTTATCTGCTCCAGTGCCTGCTGGTATTTCAGACTCTTGTCAAAAGTTTTCGATTTCCTCATGAACCCAGTCATTGGGGCTGGCATCATTACCCAAGTGTAGGATGTTTTTCCAGAGACCGCACAATCCAACAAATCTCTATGTTTCTTTTTTATCCTTTGGGGGTTTCAAGGCTAAGGTGTTGATTTTATTGTTTTTTTGGGGGGGTTGTTTGTTTCTACCACTGGTTGGGGAATTGATACTCCCTTCAGGGTCCAAATAATATGTAGAAACTTAGCTGATGAAGTACCCTTTCCATAATTTCTTTGGGACAACTATCTTCCTTTCTTTAATCTCTCAGTAATCCTTTCTGCAACTTCCCCCACATCTTACTTATTCATCTGCCTTTACTCATACATCGTCTATGTAATATTGTATGAAGCAAGTACCTTTGTCAATTTCAGTTAGATCTTGTCTACACAAATTATGACATAAAGCTGGGCTATTAAAAGATCCTGGGGCAAAATACAGGAAGTGTATTAGACTTCCTGCCATGTGAAGGCAAATTTTTCCTGACTTCCTTAGCCACAAAGAACTCGAAATCACTTAAGTCAGTAAGCAGCAACTAAGGTTCACTGTGTCCTTTAATTTAATCACTTCCTAAATATTAGGAAGAGTTCTTTTTATCAGTTCAATCTTGGCATTAAGTCTCCTGTAGTTCACTGTAAATCTCTGTTCTCTTCTGGCATTTTACAGTGGCCAAACCAGAGAATTTTAAGGGCTAATCATTTTCCTAATTATGCTTTCCTTTTTCTGTTTCACATCTTTCACTATTTTGTGGGCATTTCCTCATCTTCTTCTTTGCTTCTACAGTAAGGGGTATTTATAGCTTGCTTTGGGGCACCCAGGTCTACTCGATCCCATAAGACTTTTCCCATCAGTAATCGAATATTAATTTTTGGTTTCTGCCATAGGGCAAAATTTTTACCCAATATATCAATTCTAATTGCTGCTTCTTCTAAACCTGAGATGGCAACTACTCTATAGATCTCCTCAGGCCAAGCTGTGATTTTTTAGCTTTCTATGTACTTCCCAACCTGGGGTTATAGAGTTTCTAAAATCATTTATCCAAGTTTGGCTCATTTTCTCTTACTGAATCTGTAGCTTCCATAATGTGGTCATTTGTGAACTAGTATCTAATAGAACCAAAATGTGGTGGTCTGTTCCCTTATTGTGTCAAATCACTAGTGTCGTATAGGGCAGATGTCCTCCTGTAACAACACAAGGGGGTAGCCAAATCCCTATAGAGAAATCAAGTCCCTCATATGTCAGAGTTCAGATCCTAGTTTCAGCTTGGTTGACCTGCACCCAAGGTCACAGAAATCTAAAATTCCATAAACTTTTGGCAATGCTTTTCTAAATCTTGGGCTTTCCTTTTGACTCAAGCTGGAGATTCTGATACAGCACAAGGGTCAATACTTTGTATTTTTGCAGTTTGGGTGAAAACTCACTAGTTCTAATATTCTTGACATTGGGAAATCAAATTTGAATTGAATTAATTTTTTTATTACTTTTAAAAACACATTTATATACTTATTGCCTTTTTGAGTCTCAAGTCTACAGTTGTCAGTATCTATCTCTATTTGTCTGTCACTATCTCAATTTCTTTTAACTCTTTCTCTTTTCTAACTTTGATCAACCCAAGACTGATACTTGCAAATCACAGAATTAAACTTTTTTCACATTTTAATTCAGTATTCCACTTTTTTTTCCACTACTGCATCCACAAACACTTAGCACAATGTCTGGCATGTGGTCAGAGTTTGGTAAATGCATATTAACCAACTCTATTTCTCTATTTCCAAATCACATCCTAACCCATCCTCAGAATTAGTTTCCTTTTACTTTATTGGAAGATTGTCAAATGTGATAATAACACAGAGTTTCTGCAACCTCTGTTACATATAGTGGTTTTTAGTGGCATATTTTGGCACAGTCAATTTTCCTGTTATTGGTACAACCCACTAATGTGTTTACCCTTGTTGTTGGTTGTTGCTATTGGCATCCCAGCCACACAACAAAATAACCTCAAAAGTGCGTGGCACCTGAATTTTCCATTGTTAAGTGGGGTGTATGCTAGTAGGATTTAGGGGAAGGGGAGACATGGGGCATCATTTAGTGGTCTAATTCCTTCGTTCAGTAGATGATCCTGATGCTCAGAGTGAGGAATGCTGGCTACAGTCATAGCTTTACTAAAGGAGAACACAATCTTCTTGAAGGTAGGGGCTGTTTTTTCACTTTATAGCCCTAAGGCATTGAATCACCCTGGCAAATGAATGAATGAATCAGTGAATGAATAACAGAATATATATTTGAATTTTGGTCCTCTTCCACTAAATCAAAGTGTCCTTCTACTCAGTTTGTTGGATGTGTATTAAATCCTTGTTATATGCTTGGCACTGTGCTAAGTGTATAAAGGCAAAATGAAACAGGCTCTGCCTTTGATGAGCTGTATTTCCACTGGGGATGAAGGGACAGTTGGGGAAACAATGTATACATAGAGAAGTAAATATGCCACATATTTTGTCAACTTTATTTTTAATGTTATACTTTTTGTGGACATTATTTGTTTTAACATAACTTTAATTTCCCCCAGTATTCCTTCTCTTCCCTCTCCTATAGAGTCATTGCATATAACAAATAAGAATGTGCACATATATAAGTATATACATAGATATAGGTAAATGTGGATGTATGAGTGTGTGTGCGTATGTGATATATACAGGGCAGCTAGGTGCTACAGTGGATAGAAGACCAGGCTTGGAGTTCAAATCCAGCCTTAGATACTTACTAGCTGTGTGATGCTGAGCAAGTCACTTAACTGTGTTTGTCTCAGCTTCCTCATCTGTAAAATGAGCTGGAGACAGACATGGAAAGCTGCTCCAGTGTCTCTGCCAAGAAAACCCCACAGACCAAAGTCCACGGGGTCATGTAGAGTTGGACATGACTGACTGAATGACAATAATACTATATACATATGTGTATGTATATGTGTATATTGTATCATCTATTAAGAGGGAGCCATATGACACAGTGAGAGGGTGCTGAAATGAGAATCAGGGCCCTGCAGGTTTGTTTCTTGGCTCTGTGGTTGAACTGCCTCTGTGACCCAGCCCAAGTAATTTAGTCTCTGGAATCTTGATTGGCTCATCTGTAAAACAAGAAATTTTGATCAAATGATGTCTAAGGTCCTCTCTGGCTTGAAATCCTGTGAAGCAGAGTGTCTGAGAGAGAGACAGACAGACAGACAGACAGAGACAGAGACGGAGAGGTGCCAAGGAAGGCCAGTCCCTTCAGGATGCTCTTTGAAATAAATCAACAATTATGGGTTAAGAAGGCAGAAGTTTCCTAAGCCAAGTTTTTAACACAGAAGTGTTCATATTGTCTGGAGCTCATCAGCTTGTCAGTTTACTTCTCCAAGAAGTTAATAGGCAGCAGTATTTTCATGGTGCTACTAGGTGGCAAGCAGAAACAGCTTTGTCCATTTCTGGTTGCAGTTCTGAGTCTGGGTCAAAGCCAATGTCTGGAGCAGAAAAACTGAAGGCTAATAGAAAGCCACAAGTGGTCAGATATTACATGACCAAAATTTATTATGAAAATACTTTTTAAAAGTTTTATTAATGTCTTTTGTTTTCACACCATAGTTATTTCCTGTTATGCCTATGCCCCAACCCCACCCTGGACTATCCTTCCCTAGGAACATAAGCAGAAGCAGCCAGCCTAGTGATGGTATTTGGTGCTGTCTGCCACATTCCATACCCTCACTCCCCTACTTCTCTGGTGAGAGGAAGAAGAGATGTGTACTTCTTTGGGGCTAAAAATAGTCAATCCAATGAAGCAGGGTTCAGTTGTTTTTGTTTATATGATTGTAGTCATGGAAAGAATGGTTATATGGATATGATTTTGTTGTTGTCTTTTCTTTTAAATCTTGATCATTTCCTACCTCCACCCCTACCCAAGAAGTCTTCTCTTGGGACAAAGAATAAAAAAAGAAACAGGGAAAAATTTCAGCCAAAATAATCAATACATCAGCTGTGTTTGATGATATATATATATATATATATATATGAATGATATTCTGCACTCGTAGTTCCTCACCTCAGCATTTATTATTGTTCAGGCATTTTCAATCATGTCCTACTTTCTGTGACCCTACTTGGGGTTTTCTTGGCAAAGATAAAGATACTGGAGTGGTTTGCCATTTCCTTCACCAGCTCATTTTACAGATGAAGAAACTGAGGAAAATGGGGTTAAGCAAATTGCCTAAGGTTACCCAGCTACTAATTGTCTGAGGTTGGATTTCAACTCAGAAAGATGAGTCTTCCTGATTCAAGGCTGGGCACTCTATCTACTGAAACACCTAGGTATCTTTCCACTTCAGCGTATGTAAATAAAAACATAAGATAATGTGACATAACATAACATAACATATAACATAACATGCATTTTATTGATGTTTTAATGTAACCTTAATTTTCCTCAGTATTTCTTCTCTTCCCCCTCCTAGAAAGTCATCGCATGAAACAAATAAGAATGTGTATATGTATATATATGCACATGTATATATTTATATGTATATATTTGTATTATAGAATATATTGATATAATTATAACATAAATAATTATGTATAATTAATAATTATACAATATTGATATAGTCATAATTATTATGCATAATTAATATATAGCAATATAGTTGTTATGTATACAGAAGGGCCATTAACTTTGAGGGAAAATATTTGAAGGCATGGCATTGAGGAACTCTCTCATTAGAAGCGCTTCTGTATTTAACAGATTCAGTTGTTGTATTTTTTTTTTAAAAAATATCTCTTTTTTATTATATGACCCTAAGTGCAAAATCTGACCATAGGGATGGCAACTCGGGCTCCTGTGTCTCTGTGAGGGATTGCTAGAAAGCAGCAGAAAGGTTTGGAATTCAGTTGCTTGCCAGTAGGAGCTGTGAAGTATAATTAAACTGTCGTCCTCACTGATAGGTTATTACCAGCAGGTAATAAGATATGTGCATCATTGCAAATTGTTGTACAGTATTTCATGCAGCAACAGACGAGGTACATCTTCTGTGGCAGCTCAGAGTGATCATTCGGAGATTGTTGCCATTATGAGGGTTATAAATCACCATCTACACTTTAATAGTCAAACAATTATCCATCCTGGCAGTGCTAGAAAATTGTTTTGTAATGAACGGCTGATTTTTAGGATGAAGGATGGTATTTTTAAAGATCATATTTGAGAAATATCAGGAGAATTCAAAGAAGTATTTGCATTTTCAACATCTACACGTGGTGTCTGTACGGTACAGTGGAAACATTGGAAGTCAGATGACCTAGGTTCAAATCCCACTTCTTCCATTTAACTCCAGTGTGACATGGGGAAAGTCTCTTACTCCCCTTGCTGTAGTCAAATGAGGGGGTTGGACTTAATGACCTTTAAGGTCCATGCAGCTATATGATATGTGACTGGTATGGCTTAATGTTCAAAGTAGAATGAAGCTGTACCACTGGTTTTCCAGAAATGTTATTTTAGGTTTTTATTTTTTGTTTTTTTTTAAAGAAATGATTATACATTTAGTAATTGAAGGTTAGACATTACCCATATCACTCTCTTCATTTTGCAGAGATGGAAACTGAAGCTTGTAGATGTTAAGTGACTTACCTAAAGTAACGCAGATATTAAGCAGCAGATCCAAGATTCAAACCTAGGTCCTCTAATTCAAAATACACTGTACTGCCAGTACATCAGTGGTGGGCTCACCAGGGCAGAGCAGAACTGTCACTGTACTTTTAACAAAAGAAAGACATATTGGTGCCACAGGAGTAGGCTAGAGGGTGTGTAAAATGGATGACTTTTACAAGTCAGGAACAATGACACGGCCCTTGGTAAAACACACTAATGAATAAAGCAGGAATAGTGGTAGAACTTGACAAATAAGACAAACATATAGAACATAGACCTGTCTACTATCTTTTCCCCCCTGTACTTGATGTTTGCCTATATTCCCTCTTCTCTCTTAACTCACACAATCACAGCTCTTATTTCCATAACACTTTAAGGCTTACGATCTGAATTGAGGTATCTTGGAGTTAGAAGGGAAATTCAAGCCATTTGGTGAAAGTCACATCTGGACAGTAACCCCCTAGACAGCATCCCAAAGGAGAGGTCTCCCATTGTGCGTGTGTGCGTGCATGTGTGTGTGTGTGTGTGTTGGTGATGGGGGGACCCACGTCCATTCTATTTTTGAATACAATGTCTCTCCATAATTTCCACCCATTATTCTTGGCTCGGCCCGCTGGGACCAAGCAAAATAAGCATAATCCTTCTTCTTTTCAATAATTGTCAAGCTTTTTGGTCTCAGGACATTTTTTACACTCTTAAAAATGATTGAGGACTCCTCAATGAGCTTTTGTTTATATGCCTGATATTTATGGACACTTGCCATGTTAGAAATGAAAAACATCTTAGTATTATTATGAAAATATTTTTGACCTTGCACACCTGCTTAATGGGTCTTGGGAACCCTTTGGAAACCACTATTCTAAATTGTTGTTTAGATTCTTGAAGGCAGCTATCATATCACCTATCAGCCTTTTCTTCTCCAGGTTGAACATCCCTAGTTAATGTGGCTTGATGTTGAGGTTACTTGAGGCTGCTTGTGGCTGTTGAGGCCACTCTTCTTTGAATATTCTTCAGCTCATCGATGGCTTTTCTAAAAGGGGACACAGGAACTGAGCTCCCCCACCACCCCGTAGATTCAGAAAAGGACACAATGTAACTAGGTTACCATTTCCCTCATACTGTGTCATCTCCCTTGTGTAAGTCAAACATCACATTAGCTTTTAGTGGTGCCTTATCATACTACTCAATCACATTGACCTTTGTAGTTCATTGAAGACTCCAGTGTTTTAAGGTGAATTGCTGCCTAGCCATACCTCCCCCATCTTTATTTGTCTAATTGATTTTAAACCCAATTGGAGACATTACATTTATTCTTACTAAATTTCATCTTATAATTGTCCAATATTTTATCTCCTTGCTCTGTCATTTTTTGTATACCCATTCCTTCTACTTTTGTGTTATCTACAGATTTAATAAGCATATCATTATTTAAAAAATTAAATAGAACAAAGCCAAGGACAGATAGCTGGCTGGTGCCCTTCCCTAAGACCTCTCTCCAAGTTGACATTAAGCTATTAATTACCCAGGCCTCTTAACTATCTTCTAACCCACATTTGCCTGTCTTCTTTTGTCAAATCCTTTGCTTACATTTTAGTAAGTCCCTATATCAAAAACATTCTTTTGATTTAATAGTCTAGCATTTCTTTCACAAAAAAGGTAAAAGGTTATTCTCTCATGAGATGTTCTTGATGAAGCCATGCCATCTTTGTAGTCACCGCTTTCTTTTCTATTTGTTCACTAACTCTTTTTTAATGTGTTTTGCAGTTTTGACAGGAATAGATGGCATGCTCACTGATGTATATTGTATAAACACAACATTCTTTTCTTCATTCAAAATTAAGGGTGGAGCCAAGATGGCAGAGTAAAGGCAAGGACTTCCCTGAGATCTCCCAAATTCCCATCCAAACAACTTTAAAATAGTAGTTCTAGGTGAATTCTATAGTGGCTGGATCAATAGGTGGGTGGAATAAGGCAATTTTTTTTAGCTCAAGACAATTTGGAGTTTTGGCAGGAGAGGTCTAACTCACTGGGATGAGAGTTGAGTAGAGTCCAGTGCGGGCCACACCCTGTCAAGCCAGCCACAGGCCTTAGTGATGACTGAATCAGTAGCAGCAGCAGCTTGGGGAGCTCTCAGCCCACAGATGGTAAATGGGTCAGGCAACTGGTCAGAAAGAGATTACAGGGGATTCTTTGCTAGCACTGAGTTCAGGATTCTGTTGCATTGTCCACATGCAATGCAAATTTTAGGTCACATTCCCAAGGTGAGGAGGAGCACTAACACACTAAATCATGATGCCACAGGGGAGTAGGACCCTGGTCACAGTTCCAGGGTAGAAAAGAGTGCTTGTGGTTGCTCACAGACCAGAGCACAGGTCAAGGGAGCAGTGACTATAACTCTCATTAGATCATACCACCATGGAAGAACTGAAAACTTACAGATGACCAAAACTAGCTCTGAAAAATCACGAAAAACCTGAAGCTTAAGACAGTGCTTCCTATACACCAAGAATAGAGCCCAACTTTGAGATCAAGTTAAAAATCAAGAAATAGGATAGAAAAATGAGCAAACAACAAAAAAGAATCTGACCATTGAAAGTTACCATGGTGACAGGGAAGATCAAAACAGAAACA
Organism: Phalanger gymnotis; assembly: GCA_028646595.1. Lineage (NCBI taxonomy): Eukaryota > Metazoa > Chordata > Mammalia > Diprotodontia > Phalangeridae > Phalanger > Phalanger gymnotis. The sequence goes on along the minus strand of CM053623.1, from coordinate 336,307,049 downwards.
CAGAAGAAAGCAATGAAGTCAAAATGGCTACATCTAAAGCCTCAAAGGAAAATGTGAATTGGTTTCAGCCTCAAAAAGAATTCTTGGAAGAGCTTAAAAATGATTTTTTTTCTTTAAAGTTTGATACCATTTAAATTTTTCACTAATTACTTATCAGGAAAAATTTTAACATTCATTTTTATGAGATTCTGTGTTCCAAATTTTTCTCCTTCCCTCCTCTCCACTCTTCTGAAAATGGTAGGCAGTTTGATATATTTTATATATGTGCTATCATGTAAAACATATTTCCATATTTGCCGCAGTAGTGAAAGAAGAAATAGACCAAAAGAAAAAAAAATAACATGAGAAAGAATAAAGTAAATGAAAAAAATATGTTTCAATCAGCATTTAGAGTCCATCAGTTCTTTATCTGGATGTGAATAGAATTTTCCTCCCTAAGTCCTTTGTGCTTGCCTTAGATCATTGTGTTGCTCAGAAGAGCTGAGTCATTCATAGTTGATCATCACACAATGTTGCTGGTACTCCGTACAATATTTTCCTGGTTCTGCTCATTTCACTTTGCATTAGTTTGCATGTCTTTCCAGCTTTTTTGAAATTGGCCTGTTCGTTTCTTATTGTACAATAGTATTCCATAACACACATACCACACCTTGTTCAGCCATTCCCCAACTGATAGGCATGCTCTCAATTTCCAATATTTTCCCACCATGAATAGGGCTGCTATAAATATTTTTTCACATGTAGGTCTTTTTCTCCTTTTTATGACCTCTTTGGGATACATATGTAGTAGTGGTATTGTCATTACTGGATCAAAGGGCATACACAATATGATTGCCCATTGGGCATAGTGCCCAATTGCTCTCCAGAATAGTTGGATCAGTTCACAATTCCACCAGTAGTGCATTGGTATCCCAATTTTCCCACATCCTCTCCAGCATTTATCATTTTTCCTTTTTTGTCATATTCGTCAATCTGATAGGTGTGAGGTGGTACCTCAGGGTTGTTTTAATTTGCATTTCTCTAATAAAACGTGATTTAGAGCACTTCTTCATATGCCTCTAGATATCTCTGATTTCTTCATTTGAAAACTGTCTTCACATACTTTGACCATTTCTCAATTTGGGAATGGTTTGCATTCTTATAAATTTGACTCAGTTCTCTATATATTTAAGAAGTGAGGCCTTTATGACAGATACTTGTGGTAAAAATTGTTTTCCAGCTTTCTACTTTCCTTCTAATTTTGATTGCTTTGGTTTTGTTTGTACAAAACCTTTTTAATCTTAATATAATCAAAATTATTTATTCTACATTTTGTAATGCTCTCTATCTCTTGTTTGGTCATGAATTCTTTCCCTCCCCATAGATTCAACAGGTAGACAATTCCTTGCTCTTCTACTTTGATTGCTTCATAGTCTATGGTACATTTTATCAAGATGTAGTTCCCTTCCTTATCTCTTTTAATTAGGTCTATTTTTACTCTTACTTTATCTAAGGTCAGGATTGGTACTCTTGCTTTTTTCTTTTTACTTCAGCTGAAGTTTAATAGATTCTGCTCCAGCCCGTTACCTTTACTCTGTGTGTGTCTCCTTGCTTCAAGTTAATTTCTTTTAAACAATATATTGTACAATTCTAGTTTTTGATCTACTCTAGTATCTTCTGTTTTCGTGGGAGAGTTCGTCCCATTCAAATTCACAGTTATGATTAGTACCCATGTATTCTCCTCCACCCTATTCTTCTTCCTCTTTGTCCCCTCTCTCCTTTCACCCTTCCCCACCTCACTGGTATTTTGCTTCTGTCTACCATGTCCCTTGATCTGCCCACTTTACTATCAGTTCCTGCATTGCCTCTTCCCTTCTCCCGCCTTTACTTAATCTCCTCCCTACTTCTCTGTTGGGTAAGGTAGGTTTCTATAATCAACTGATTGTGGATATTATCCCCTCTTTGAGGGAATGATGAGAGTGGGGTTCAATCAATGCCCATCATCCACCCTCCCATATTCCCCATCCACTGTAATAGGTCTTTCTTGCTTCTTCATGTGACATAATTACCCCATTCTACTTCTCCCTACTGCACCCACTCTACTCCCCTTTGTCATCATTTATTTTTTATGTCATTCCTTCAAATTCACCTTTAACCATACCTCTTTCTATGTCTATCCCTTCTAGCCATACTGTTAGTGGTACAATTTTTAAGAATTACATGTTTAATCTTTCCATGTAGGGATATAAGTAATTCAGCTCCATTGGATTGCTTCTGTTTTCTTTCCCTCTTTTCCTCCTTTTGCTTCTATTGGGTCATGATATTGGGAGTAAAACTTTTAGTTTAGTTCTGATCTTCTCCTAGTAAAAGTTTGAAATCTTCTATCTCATTAAATGACCATTTTCCCCCCTTGATATATTATACTTAATTTTGCCTGGTAGGTGATTCTTAGTTGTAGTCCTTGCTCCTTTGCCCTCCAGAATATCATGTTCCATGACCTCTGATCCTTTAATGTGGCAGCTGCCAGATTCTGTGTGACACTGATTGAGAGTCCCTGATATTTGAATTGTTTCTTTCTGGCCACTTGGAGTTTATTTTCCCTGATATGATGGTTCTGAAATTTGGCTATAATATTCCTTGGGGTTTTTAGTTTGGAATCTCTTTCCTGAGGTGATCAGTGGATTCTTTCAATACCTATTTTGCCCTCTGGTTCTAGGATATCAGGGAAGTTTTCCTTCATAATTTCTTGAAAGGTGCAGTCCAGGTCCTCCTTTTGATTATGGCTTTCAGATAGTCCAGTGGTTTTGATATTGTCTCTTCATGATGTATGTTCTAGATGAGTTGTTTTTCCAATGAGGTTCTTTACATTTCCTTCTATTTGAATTTGTTTGATTGATTCTTGATGTTTCATAAAGTCATTAGCTTCTATTTGCCCAATTGTAACTTTTAAGGAGCTGTTTTCCTCAATTAGCTTTTGTACTTTCTTTTCCATTAGGTCAATTATACCTTTTAAGGAGCTGTTTTCTTCAGTGGATTTTTAAATCTCCTTTTCCATTTGGCCAATTCTACTTTTAAAGCATTTTCCAGACTGTTGACTCTTTTTTCATAATTCTCTTGCATCACTCTTATTTTTTTCCCAAAATTTTCTTCTACCTCTCTTATGTGATTTTTAAGCTCGTTTTTGAGCTCTTCCATGAGCTCTTTCTGGGCTTGATACCACTTTTCATTTTTGTTTGAGATTTTCTCCATAGGTGTTTTGATATTGTTGTCCTCTTCTGAGTTTGTGTCTTAGGCTTCCCTGTCACCATAATAGGTTTCTATGTTCGGATTCTTCTTTTTTTTTTGTTATTTTTTTGTTCATCTTTTTTTTGGGGGGGGGTGGAAGGTGGGCCTTTTTTCTTTTTTCACTTTAGAGCTCTGCTCCCAGAGTGGAAGGGTCACTGTCTCAGGCTTCTTGTACCATGAGCTGCAGACCTTGGCTCTTTATCTGGTGCTGCACTGAGGTTGCCTTGAGTCCCACAGGGAACCTTGTGCCTGGTGCCATGTTGAGAGGGTGGAGTAGGGGGTGGTTGGTGCTTCTAGAAACTGTAGGGGCCTGGCAGCTTACCTGGGGCTAAGCTGGGCTCCTAGTGCTAGTGTCTGGCCTGTGCTGAGGCCCAGTGGGGTGTTTCTGCATTTCCCCAGGGCTACACTGAAGCACGTGTTGTTCTGGAGGCTGCCTGTTTGCCAGAGACAATGCTACAGCATGGCATTTGCTTAGGCCCCTCTATACAGTTGGCATCTACCTGTTTCCCTGTGGCTTTGCTACAGCACTTGGTGATCTGGCTGCTGGAGGCCGCCTGTCTGCCGGGAGCTGTGCTGCAGCAAGTGGAGGCCTCATTGCCTGAGGATGCCTGCCTGCCAGGGGCTGCACTTAAACACATGGTGTTTCTTGAAGCTGGAGTCTGCTGATTCGCCTAGCTATGCTAAGGCATGTGGAAGGGTCCTAGTGTTGACTTTTGCCTGCTCCATCACACTGGGGCTTGGAATCTCCCACTGGTTTGCCTGGTGCTTCCTGAACTGCCCTCTCCCTTCACCTGAGTGAGATGGACCTTTCTTGCCACTCCTCCAAGTTTCCTGGGCTCAAAGATTGTGTCACCCCATCTTTTTGCTGGTTCTGCTGTTCCCGGATCTGTCTTGTGGCTCTATTTTATGGCTGTTTTGAAGTGAGTATGGGAGAGTTGTAAAGATTTATAGCTTACTCTACCATCTTGGCACCTAGAACTCTCAAAAATGATTTTAAAATTCAAATAGGAGAGGTAGAGGAAAAATTGGGAAAAGAAATGAAAGTGGCATAAGAAAATCATGAAAAAAAGAGTCAACAGCTGGGTAAAGGAGGCACAAAAATTACTGAAGAAAATAATACCTTAAAAACAGACTAGGACACATACCAAAAGAAGCCCAAAAATTCAATGAAGAAAATAATGTCTTAAAAATTAGAATTGGCCAAATGGAAAAGGAGGTTCAAAAGCTCACTGAAGAAAATAATTACTTAAAAAATTACAATTGGGCAAATGGAAGCTAATGACTCCATGAGATGTTAAAAAAACAAAAAAAAATCAAAAGGATGGAAAAATAGAAGGAAATGTGAAATATCTCATTAAAAAACAAACAAACAAAAACAACTGAGCTGGAAAATAGATACAGAAGAGATAATTTAAGGATTATTGGACTGCCTGAAAGCCATGATAATAAAAAGCCTAGACATCATCTTTTAAGAAATTAACAAAGAATACTTCCCTGATATTCTAGAACCAGAAGGTAAAATAGAAATTAAAAGATTCCATCACCGCCTCCTGAAAGAGGTCCTAAAATGAAAATTCCCAGGAATATTTTAGCCAAATTCCAGAGCTCCCAGGTCAAGGAGAAAATATTGCAAGCAGAAAAAAAGAAACAATTCAAATATCATGGAGCCACAGTCAGCATCACACACGATTTAATAGCTTGCACATTGAAGGAGCCAGAGGCAGTTTTCAAGTCATGTAATCAAAGCTATCTCATTTAAAAATGCTCAAAATTTGTATTGATTAGAGAAATAAAAATTTAAATGATTCTGAGATACCGCGTCATGCCTCTGAATGGCTAATATGACAGAAAAGGAAAATAAGAAATGTTGGAGGGGATGTGGAAAAATTGGGACACTAATGCACTGTTGTTGGGGTTGGGAACTGATCTAACCATTCTAGAGAGCAATTTGGAGCTATACCCAAAGGTCCATAAAACTGTACACCCTTTAACCAAGCAATACCACTACTGTATCTGTATCCCAAAGATATTTTAAAAAGGGCGGGGGGAAAGGACTTATTTGTAGAAAAATACTTATAGAAGTTCTTTTTGTGCTGCCAAAGAATTGGACATTAAGGGGATCAACTGAAAAAAATGGTATATGACTGTGATGAAATACTATTGTGTTATATGCCATAATGAGCAGGATGATCTCAGAAAAGCCTGGAAAGATTTACATGAATTGATACAAGTGAACTGAGTAAGCAGCAACAGGAGAACATCACACATAGTAATAGTAATACTAGGTGAGGATGAACTATGAAGGATACAGGAGAACATCACACATAGTAATAGTAATACTAGGTGAGGATGAACTATGAAGGATTTAGTTATTCCCACCAATACAATAATCCAAGACAATCCCCAAGGACTTATGATGAAAAATGCTCACCATCTCCAGAGAGAGAACTGATGGTGTCTGAATACAGACTGAAGCATACTTTTAAAAACTTTATTTTTCTTGCTTTTTTTTTTTTTGGTCTGTTTTCTTTCACAACATGATTAATATAGAAATAGGTTTTACATGATTACACATGTATAGTCTATATAGTATTTCTTGCCTTTTCTGTGAGGGGTGTTGGAGAGGAGGGTGAGAGGGACAAAATTTGGAACTAAAAATTGAAAAAAAAGTTAAAATTTTTTTACATGTAATTGGAAAAAAAGGAAAGTATACAGCCCAAAGAATCATATCTCAGCTAAAATAAATTTTAATGTGATTTTGTTGGGAAAAAAGAAGCAAAAAGGAAACTAGGACAATAATGGTCATTCCCTGGTTCTCAGGTCCATCTCTCTCCCTCTCTCCCTCTCCCCCTTCCCTGTCCTCCTCTCCCCTCACTCCTCTCCCCCCTCCCCCCTCTCCCTCTCCCTCTGCCTCTCCTCCTCTCTTTTTCTCTCTCTCTCCCTCTTGTTTCTCTTTCCCATAATCTTTGAAATACTAATAATAGCTAAGCAGTCACATTCAACAGTTCTTTGCTAAATGGGGATCTGGTTTGCCTGAACTTGATAAATTGAAGTCATTAAAGAAAGTCAGCCATATTTTTACTCTTTCTCTACACATGTTGGATTTCAATTCTCCATTGGTTTATTTTTGTTGTATCTTCTGCCCAAAGAGCATTCTCCTTGACAGAAAAAACTATCCCAATAAGAGTGGAATGTCTTGCTTTCTCTCCATTTTCTTTTTTCTTTGTCTCTTCTACCTAAACCAGTTGTCCTACCTCTCTTTAAAGGCTCCATATTCCCCCAGTATAGCTCTGATGACAAAATCCATTTTTCTGTCCTTAACATTTCTTGTCAGACAACACACTTTGAATTTTAGTGTGTCAAACATGATTTTTTTTATCTTCCATAATTTTCCTTTGCTTTCATTTTGTCTACACCTTTTAAAAAATATTTTTGATGACTAAGAAGTTACTTTGGCATTCACATCAGTCTGTTTAGACAAAGTCTTTCTATTCCTCCTCAGAATTATTTCTGTTTGTCTTCAGAATTTCCTTCTTGGGATTTTCCCATGCTCACTGGGCTGCTTTCCCCCGTGGAATTTTGGCCAGGGGATTCTACCCATCCTTTTCTCAAACCCTTTGGAATTTTTTCTCCCCAAATCTAGTTTGCATTTCAGAATATGCTTGACTTCTTCTACTTCCTTAACACAGAGTTTTAAAATGTACTAGTTACTTATCCTTCAGCTTCTTGTTGAGCAGGTAGGGGGCAAAGTAGATAGAGTGCTGGACCTGGAGTCAGCAAGATTCATCTTCATGAGTTCAAATCTGGTCTCTGACACTTGCTAGCTTCTTGACCCTGGGCAAGTCATTTACTCCCTGCTTGCCTCAGTTTCATCATCTGTCAAATGAGGTAGAGATGAAAATAGCAAACCACTCTAGTATCTTTGCCAAGAACACTCCAGATGAGGTCATGAAAAGTTGGACACAACTGAAATGACTCAATAACAACAACAGGTTTTGGTTATTTCTATTACTCTTGGTATTTATACTACATGAGGTTCAGAATAGCATTATTTTTCTCACTCTCTCTTCATCCCAATCTTTTGCAGCATAAAATCATCATAAAAGCAATCTGGTAGTTTGTAGGTTGTTCTGCTTTTGACTGAGAAAACTGGCAGTTTTCTGGTAATTGACATCTCACATTACTTCTTCGTGTTTCTGTGATAGGCTTGTGGCACATAGCCTACACTCCTCATTCCACCCCTTTTTCCTCCTTCCCTTTAGACAATCTGTAATACTCTCTCGTGAAAATGTTGCTTCAATATTAAGTCTATTACTCTTCACATAGATGTTCTCTATTGTGCTCTCTTTCCCACTAAGGTTCCTAAATTTCTTTACCTGAACATATATTTCTGACATACAGTGAGACTTTAATTTCCCCCTGCTTTATCCATTATTTTTCTTTTAAAGAATCTATCTTCTTTCTGAACCGTGTTCAGGCATCAGTGCCATCCCATCAAATCTCATTTATGCCCTCAAGGGGATATGATTAGTAAACCTTTCCCCTGAAGATAAAGACCTGTTTTCAATCAGTTTGGTCATCTAATAGCTATAGACCCTTCTTTGTCTGTCTAGCAAGCTTCTCAATCAGAAGACAGAATGCTCTGTATAGCTTTTCTGATCAGTTTTGTCAGTCATTGTGAAAGCTCTTCCCTCATCAGGCATGTTACACTGGAAGGTACAGGGACCTAGGCTGAAATTAGTTCTGTCCTTTGTCCTCTTCTTAGAGCTCTTTTATTAGCTACTTTTGTACTGAATGCCTTATTGATTGCTAAACTTTGAACTCTTTGTGCCAGACTGCCCTTTACTGGGCTCAGAAACCCATTTTTTGTTCCAAGGAGTTATTAAACTTCCAGACTGACATAAATTTCCCCAAGTCTCTTTTTCCTCAAATCAAAAAGGGATTGAGAGGTACTATGGTAAAGAAACTGTTGAATTTTACTATGTCAGCCCTTATGTTTTATGCAAAGTAGCAGTGGCTGTCCAGTCTAGAAAATTGTGTAAGGCATTTGACCTCTGCCCATGTTTCCCAGAAACATATAACAGTTTCATCTTTCTCTGTGACCTTTCTGCATTATGTTTCAGTAGAAATTTTGCAGCCTCAGAAAATTTTGTGTTGAACACAAATTTTCTTAATATGCATTATTAACATTATGATAAACACAAGAAATTAACACAGGACATTGGCAGTCATACTGTATGTATTTATGCGTTAACTGCAAGCACTTCCAAAAAACTGAATGCAAATATAATCAAAAGCATATGTGATAACACATATATTTAAACTAAAATATCCAGCCATAATGTTATATAACTTCATATAAGTATGTATGTATTTTATATATGTGTGTATATGTATGCGCACATATGTATATGTACACACATACATGATCACTCTCACCATTTGCTGCCTTTACTCCTACACACATGCTGCTAAACAAAGATGGACAAATTTGCAAAAACATTCTGACTGGGTCCACTACAGATTTATGTTACATAACATCAGCTGGGCCCTCACTGTTGCTAGGCAATCCTACTATACCTCCCTTCCCAACCCACTATTGCATTCTCCACAGTGGCTCTTCCAAATCTTATCATCTTTCTCCAAACCTCCCCTGGCCCCCCCCTCCTCTTCCCCTTTCAGCTGAGAACTTTGTTCATATTTTACAGAAAAAAATTTACGCTATTTGCTGTGAGCTTCTTCTTCATCTTCTATCCTAACCCTAACCCTTCTGCCACTTTCTCCTCCTTTGCTCCTTTCTCACATGAAGAGGTGACCTTATTCCTTACAAAGGCTAACTCCTCTACCTACTTAAGCTATCCCATTCTATCCCATCTCCTCCAATATCTCTATCATTCTGACTCTCTGATTTATTTTCGATCTCTTCCTCTCTACTGGATCATCTCCTACTGCCTACAAACATGCCCATGTCTCCCCCATCCTCAGGAAAACCTTCACTTAATCCTCCTGTCCCCTCTAACTATGTCTCTTCTGCCCTTTGTGGCCAAACTCTTTGAAAAAGCCATCTACAATAGGTACTTCCACTTTCTCTCCTCCCACTGTCTTCTTAACCCCTTACGATCTATCTTCTGGCCTCATTGTTCCACAGAAACTCTTTCTCCAAAGTTACTAAATATCTCTTACTTGCCAAATCCAGTGACCTTTTCTCAATCTCCATCTGCCTCAACTTCTATGCAATTTTTGACACTATTGATTCCTTTCTTCTCCTTGTTATTCTTTTCTCTGTAGGTTTTTGGGACACCATTCTATTCTGGCTCTCCTCTTACCTGTCAGCCTACCCTTCTCAGTCTCCTTTGTTGGATTTTCCTCCAGTTCTTCCTCTTTACCTGTAGACATCCTATAGGGTTTGGCCTGGGCCCTCTCCTATATTACTTCACTCATTTCCCATGGACTTAATTACTCTCTCTATGCTAACAATTCTCAGATCTACCTATCTGGCCCTAATCTCTCTGCTGACTTCTGCTCTTACATCTCCAACTGCCTTTCAGATATCTTGAACTGAATGTCCAGTTGACACCTTGAACTCAACATATCCAAAACTGAGCTCATTGTCTTTCCCCCTAAATTCCGTCCCCCAGCTTCTAACTTCTATTGTTTCAAGGGCAACACAATCTCCTCGGTCCCACAGGCTCACAACCTAGGTATCCTCCTCAACTCTTCACCCTGTCTCACCCTGGTATCCAATCTTTTGCGAAGACTTGTTGATTTTACCTTTGCAACATCTCTCAAATAGTCCTCCTTCTCCCTTCTAGCACGCCACCACTCTGGTGCAGGTCCTTCTTACTTTGGGACTATTGCAATAGCCTGAAGATGAGTCTGCAATAGCCCAACTTTGACATAAAGTTCAATGGCTAAACAAGTTGTGGTATATGATTGTGACAGAATACCACCGTGCTGTAAGAAATGATAAGCTCAATGATCTTAGAAAAACATGAATAGGCTTGCATGTAGTAATGAAGAGTGAAAGAGCCACTTCAAGTGAACATTGTGTATAGTAACAGCAATCTTGCTTTAAGAAGAACTTTGAACAAATAAGTCATTTTGATTATTATGAATGCCTAAATTAAGTACAAATGACCTATGAAGGAAGCTACTATGTGCATCCAGAGACAGAGCTGATAAATAGAAGTATGTATAGAATGATTTTACATGTTATATATGTATATATGCATATATGTATGTATTTGTGAATTACAGCAATTTTCTCTGATAAAGGTCTCATTTCTCAAATACATAAGGAACTGAGTCAAAATTATAAAAATGAGAGCCATTCCCCAGTTGATAAATGGGAAAAAGTACATGAGCTGGCAGTTTTCAGAAGAAGAAATCAAAGCTATCAATTGTCACATGAAAAAAAAAGATGCTCTAAATCACCATTGATTAGAGAAATGCAAATTAAAAGAACTCTGAGATTTCACCTCACACCTATCAGATTGGCTAATGTGACAAAGGTGGAAAGTGACAAATGCTGGAGGGGTTATGGGAAAATCGGGACACTAATTCATCATTGGTGGAGTTGTGAACTAGTCCAACCATTCTGGAGAGCAATTTGAAGGGTGGGGCAGGAGAAAGAGAGAGAATTTGGAACTCAAAGTAAAAAAAAGCTGGAAAAATGTGCAAACAACAACAAAATAGGAATTGACTGTAAAAAGTTACTGTTATTTGCCCTTAATTTTTGAAAAGGACCAAAGATATCATGAATAGTGATGTCTTGACTTGCAAATGAATTGGATTTAAGTGAGGAAGACTTGTACAGTTGTCAGCCTCACCCTTTCTCTTCTAGAATCATTGAAGTCCAGTGGCAAGACAAAAGTCAGGATTACTGGCAATGGCATGAGATATAATATATGACCTTGGCTTCTTTGATGCCTTACCAAGCTCTAAGTGCTCCACGGTGCCTGCTTCAACTACTTTCCTGCCTGTTGGAACAGCTTGTTCTCATCTACCCACTCTACTGGGAGAAATCTTCACATACTTGGGGTATGCATCCCCCAAATCACAAACAGGTTTAAAGCCCGTTGGTTGCTCTCACCTTGGTTTAGTTTGTTTGCCAAGACAGTTTTACTGGGAAGTGGCTGCTGCACCTGCTACAACTTCTTAGAGGCACAGGTGAGAGTTAGGGGACAGGTGGACACCAAGAGTATATGAGCAGCCCAAAAAAAGTTTCAGCAAGCCCACTGACCAGAAGTGCTAGTTCTCTCTGAACACTCCATACAGTCCCAAAAGCTACTATGAAGGCAGGGAAGAATATGACCTAAACTGAAGTCTTATTTTGAGAAGACAACAATGTGAAAACAGTACCAATAAAGGTTCGAGGAAAAGTGCTAATTGGACCAAAGCCCATTAATAATTCCTGAAGAGTTAAAGAGATAAGAGTGGTGGAAGAAAAACTGGGAAAAGAAATGAGAATGATGCAAGCAAATTATGAAAAGAGAATCAATAGCTTGGTAAAAGAGGTACAAAAATAGGGCATAAGGAAATAATACCTAAAAAAACAGAATTGGACCAGTGGTAAAAGAGGCACAAAAATTCACCAAAGCAAAAACTCCTTAAAAAGCAGAACTGACCAAGTAGAAAAAAATGGTGCAGAAGTATACTGAAGAAAATAATTCCTTCAAAATTAAACTTGGGTCACTGGAAGCTAATGATTCCATGAGATATCAAGAAATAATCAAAAACAAACTAATGGAAAAAGCAGAGATGTGAAATGTCTCACTGGAACACAACTGACTTGGAAAAATAGATTGAAGAGAAATAATTTGATAATTATTGAACTACTTGAAAACTATGATCAGAGAAAGAGCCTACATGTTGAATTTCACAAAATTATCAAGGAAAATTGCTCTGATAACGTAGATACAGAGAGCAAAGTAGAAATTGAAAGAATTTACCAATCCCGAAAGAATTCCAAAAATGAAAACTCCCAAAAATATCATAGCCATATTCTGTAACTCCCAGGTCAAAGGGAAAATACTTCAAGTGGTCTGGAAGAAACAATTCAAATATCATGGAGTCATTGGCAGGATCACACAAGATTTAGTAGCTACCATGTTAAAGGAGCAGAGGGCTTGGAATATGATATCCCAAAAAGCAAATGAGCTAGGATTACAACCAAGAATCACCTATCTGACAAAACTGAATGTAATCCTTTAGGGGGATAATGAATATTTAATGAAGTTGAGGACTTTCAAGCATTCCTGATGAAAAGGCCAGAGCTGAATAGAAAATTTGCCATTCAACAGATTACTCAAGAGAAGCATAATAAGATAAAAAAGGAAAGTAACCATAAAGGATTCAATAAAGTTAAACTGTTTAAGATCCTATATGGTAAAATGATACGTTTAACTCCTAAAAACTTTACCATTATTAAAGGACAGTTAAAAGGAATTTATATAGATGGGGCATGAGTGTTAGTTGATTGCATTGGAATGATTCCACACCCCCCCCCCAAAAAAAGAGTGAAGAGGTGAGAAAAAGGGATGCATTGGGAGAACAGGGAAGGAAAAGGTAGAATTGGAATTTTTTTCCATATAAAAGAGGCACACAAGGAAGAGATTTTACAATGTAGGGGAAATGGGGGTGGTAGTGGCAGGCAACACTTAAACCTCACTCTCATCAAAATTGTTTCGAAGAGGGAAGAATTTATATACACACACTCAGTTGTATATAGAAATATGAATTACCCAGTAGGGAGATAGGAGGGGAAGGAGATTAGAAAAATGGAGAGGGAAAGATAGAGGGGAAGGTTGACTAAGGGAGAAGGGAGGCAGTGGTTAGAAGCAAAATAGTCATTTGAGGAGGGACAGGATGGGGGAGAGAGAGAGAGAGAGAGAGAGAGAGAGAGAAAAGATAATGGAATGAAAGGGAATACAAAGTAATCAAAACTATGAATGTAATTGAATGAACTCACCCATAAAATCGAAGCAGGTAGCAGAATGGATTGGAAACTGGAATCCAACAAAATGTTGTTTTCAAGGGACTCATTCAAAACAGAAAGATACACACAGAGCTAAAATAAAGAGCTTTATCAGAATCTAATATACGTCAGCTGAGGTAAAAAAAAGTCAGGGTTAACTATTATGATCTCAAAGCAGAAACAAAAACTAATTAAAAGAAATTATCAGAGAAACTACATTTTGCTAAAAGGTGCCATAAACTATGAAATAATATAAAAAATTCTTACAGCAAGTTTCCCTGATAAAACCCAATTTCTCAAATATGTTCTGAGTATAGCACTAGATCAAATTTTTGAAAATGAGTCATTCCCCAATTGATAAATGGTCAAAGTATATGAACAGGCAGCTTTCAGAAGAAATCAAAGCTATCTATAGTCATATGGAAAAGAAAATTGCTCTAAATCACTATTGATTGGAGAAATGAAAATTAAAACTGCTCTGAGGTATCACCTCACACCTACCATAAATGACAAATGCTGGAGGAGATGGGGAAAAAATTGGCATACCAATGAACCGTTAGCATAGTTGTGAACTAGTTTAATCATTTTGGAGAAGTTTGGAACTATACCTAAGGGGTATAAAACTATGCATACCCTTTGATCAAGCAATACCATTACAAGGTCTGTATCCCAAAGAGATCAAAGAAAAAGGAAAAGTACCTATATGTACAAAAATATTTATAGCAGCTCTTTTGTGATGGAAAAGAATTAAGAACTGAGGAGGTGCTCATCAGCTGGGGAGTGGCTGGACAAGGTGTGGCTTATTGCTGTGATGGAGTACTATTTTGCTATAGGAAATGATGGGGGGGGCGCCAGGGGTATGTTCAGAAAAAAAAAAATCATAAAACCTATATGAAGTGATACAAAGTGAAGTAAAAAGAACCAGATGATCATTGTGCATGGTAATTGCAATGTTGTGATGATGATTGAATGTAAAAGCCTTGGCTACTCTGATCAAGACAATGATTCAAGACAATTCCAAAGGATTCATGATGGAAAAAAAAATGCTATCCATTTATAAAGAAAAAATTGATGAACTTTGAGTACAAACTCAATTAAAATTTTCTCATTTTATCTTTCCTGCTTTTTTAAAAAAATATGGCTAATATGGAAACATTTTCACATGATTTTGCATATATAATTGATATCATTTTGCTTGCCTTCTTGGTGGGTGTGAGAGAAAGCGGGAGCGAGGGAGAGTATTTGGAACTCAAAATTAAAAAAAAAGGTGTTATAAATAAATAATGAAAAATTTTAAAATGTTTAAAAAAGAATGGGAAGAAATATTTCTTTGGTAGTTTAATTGATATGGTACCAAATAAGTAAATTACCTTAAGTAGAATTGTCATTTTTATTATATTGGCTCGGCCTACCCCATAACCAATTGCTATTTTCTCAATTGTTTAGATCTGTCTTTATTTGTGTGAAAGGTGTTTTGTAATTGTGTTCATACAACCCATGGGTTTGTCTTTGCAAATAGACTTTCAAGTATTTTATGTTATCTGCAGCTATATTAAATGGAATTTCTCTTTCAGCTTCTTTCTGCTGTGTTTAATTGGTAGTATATAGAAATGCTGACATTTGCGTGGGTTTATTTTATATACTGCAACTTTGCTGAAGTTGTTAATTCTTTCAACAAGTTTTTTTTAGTTGATTTTCTAGAATTCTCTAGGTATACATCATATCATCTACAAAGTGATAGTTTTGTTTCCTCATCTTATTTTTTATTCTTTCATTTTCTTTTTCTTTTCTTACTGCTATAGCAAGCAATTCTAGTACAACATTGAATAACAGTGATGATAATGGACATTCTTGCTTCACTCCTGATCTTAATGCTTGCTTGTGGATTTAGATAAATACTATTTATCGTTTTGAGAAAGGCTTCATTGATGCTTATGCTTTCTAGTAGTTTTAACAGGAATGGGTGTTGTATTTTTTCAAAGACATTTTTTTGCCTCTATTAACATAATCATATGATATTTGTTGTTTTTCTTACCAATATGGTCAATTATACTAACAGTTTTCTTAATATTGAACCAGTCCTGCATTCCTGGGATAAATCCCACCTGGTAATAATATATGAGCTTTGTGATGTATTGCTGTAATCTACTTGCTAATATTTTATTTACAAAATTGTTACAAACTTTTTGTATCAGTATTTGTCAAGAAAATTGGTCTCTATTTTTCTTTCCCTGTTTTTGCTCTTTCTGGTTTAGGTATCAGAACCATAATTGTGTCATAAAATGAATTTGATAGGACTCCTTCTTCAGCTGTTTTTTCACTTAGTTTATAGAATATTGATATTAGTTGTTTCTTAAATGTTTGGTAGAATTTTATCAGGAATATTATTCAGGAAAGGTAAATGGCTCAATCCTTCACCTTTGACTAAACATAAGAATGGAATAAACTTAGTTCAGTTCCTTTTTTTGCCTAATGTTATCAATACAAAAATTTCTCCCTATTTGAATCATCATCTTGCTTAGGTTTTATTATGTTTTTTGTAACAAGTATCAGACACCCTCAGAATCTGCTTTACTTCCTGTTGATTTCTCTTCTCATCATTTGCCATAGAATTCAAATAACTCCCTAGTAGGCAATATATTATTTCAATGCATTATCTTTGTGGTCTCAAACCATTCCTTTTTTTTTTTAGTGAAGTCTTTTTTTTTCATTGATAAGCATTGTTTTTCCTCTCCCTTTTGTCCCCTTCTTCCCTTCCCCTCCACTAGGAAAAGAAAAAAAAAAAGAAAATCCTTGTGATAAATATGTATTGTCAAGCAAAAGCAATTTCTGCATTGATCTTATCTCAAAATATGACTCATTTTGTACCTTGAGTCCATCACCTCTCTATCGTGGTTCATCAGTCCTCTGGAATTATATAGTCATGGTATTGATCAGTGTTCTTAAGTCTTTCAGAGTTGTTTGTCTTTAGAGAAGTCACGTGATATATGCCAGGTACTATGTTAAATGCTTTATAAATATTAACTCATTTGGTCCTCACAACAACCCAGTCAGGTAGATGCTATGATCACCATTTTACAGTTGAGATGACTGAGGCAAGCAGAGGTTAAGTAACTTGCCCAGGGCCATATAGCTAGTAAGTGTCTCAAGCTATGTTTGCACTTAGGTCTTCTTGACTCCAAGGCCAGCACTTTATTTATGGTACTACCTAGATGCCTCTTTGCAGTGTTGTTTTTTTCATTGTATAACTTGTTTTTTTATACTTCACTCTGAATCAGTTCATACAAATTTTCCCAGCTTTCTCTGAAACTACCCCTTTTAGCATTTCGTACAGTAGAGTAATATTTCATTACATCCATATTCCATAACAGGTTTAGTCATTCCCAAATTGATGGACAATTGATCATCCTCCTATGACTAGGACTCCAAGGACAACTGAGGCAAAGACAGCTGGTTTGATGCAACAAAATTCATATAAACCAGGACCACACTTTCATGTAGATATTCCAAACTCTCAGTTACACTTGGCATTTGACTGTAGTCAAACTAACTGGATATCATAGATAGTCTTTCCTCCTTCTCTGGATTCCATGTATGTGGCCTATGCACCAGAGCACCTGTAAACACTAGAATTTTCCTTGATTGATAGTGTATCCTGAATACATAGTTGGCTGGTGCTATTACCCATCTTTGACATGTGGCAGGCAAGTTGGTGCTGGCCAAAATAGAGGTGAATAAATTATCAGTCTGTGCTTGAAATTTATCCCCGTTCTTGTGGTGTTTGTATTGTTTTGGTAACAATCCTCCTTAAAGCCAAAACTACAGTTTTCTCTTACATATTACTCATAATCTATATATTTGTGTATAGATATCTGAGAACAGGGACTTTATGATTGTTTCCTTTCTTGGGTTTTGTTTCTTGTCAATTTGAGGATTTCTGTACTATTTTTGTGTCGCCGTTGCAATTCTCTGTGTTATCAAGTTAGATGGATATAGACATAGAAGAAGCAGCACATATAATGAATTAAAGGGTTGTCACTTTTTTTCCTCCCCCTTGTCGTGTAAGTTAAAAGCCTTTTCATTAGATTTTTCCAGGCTTCTAAAAAATACACTTTTTTTTAAAAAACGTGCCCTTTTTAGGTGTACTTCTCTCTGGCCAAGAGCTCATCATTCCTAGATTTTGAGTTGTGGTCTAGAAACTACCTCAAAACTGGAAAAGTCAAAGTAGAGTGATCACATGTTACTTTGAGAGTTTCTACCTGCTTAAAGGGAGTTCAGATCTTTAGCCCCAAATGACTTCTTCCTTACACTGTGCTGAAATTTGCCCCTCACTTGTCAATAATCATTGGTGCTAGTTATTCTCTCTAGAATGGCCATTCCGAACAGATGGACTGACCTGGGCTAAGACTAAGGTCTAAAAAGAACCTGGAGGTGTAATCTCAGAAACTCTCTTGGTCATCTGAGAAATTTTAAAGAACACAAGAACTGCTGGAAGATGGTCAAAAGCTGACCAATTTTTGTAAAAGAGAAACAAATTAGGTTCTGGAAGCCATAAATATGTGATCTTGTTCAGTTGTTTCATTCAGTTAGGTCTGATTTTTCATGACTCCATTTGGCATTTCCTTGGAAAAGATACTGGGGTGATTTCTCATTTCCTTCTCCAGCTCATTTTACAGATAAGGAAACTGAGGCAAACAGGGTTAAGTGAGTTGCCCAGGGTCACACAGCTACTATGTGTCTGAGGCCAGATTTGAATTTAGGTCCTCCTGACTCTAGGCTTGGCACTCTATCCTTTGTGCCTCCTAGCTGCCCAGGTGATCTTGACATTGTAGTAGATTTCTAAAAAATACGTTATTAAACAGAGAAAAAGAGTGATAACAGCTATGATTCATAAGAATAATTCATAGTGAACTAATCCTTTTTGCAAATTTGAATTTTGAATGGGTCTCTACATAGGCGTATGGTGGGATTGCCATTAAAGGGGCATATCCAGATTTCAGCGAGGCATTTGACAATGTCACTAATAGCTTTAGTAAGTTGAAAAAGTAGGCGTGAAGTGATAGGTGAATTCTTAGCTAGCAGAGAAACTATACCCAAGTGCATTGGCTAGTGGGTGGGGTCTACAGGAAGGTATTTACTACTGGTGTTTTACAGGGCTATGTCCTTGGTCCTGTTCAAAGTATTTTTTAGTAGTTATCTACAAGAAGACCTAGAAAGCAGGAATATACTCTTTTTGTCAGATTAATCTGCTTAAGTTAAAGCACAACTCAGATAAAGTCACTGCCTGACCTGAAAGCCTTTGCTGATTGCCTAATGCTACTGAATTACGTCAGAACTCCTTATCCTGGATTCACGACCCTCTGCTTTGCAGCACTATCTTGGCTTTCAATGCTTGCCTCCCATGATGGTGAGGAAATACTATGACTCCTTTGTGAGCTCCAGTGTCTTATTATTGTGCCCCTTTACCTGCCCTTAGCTTCTCTCAGTGACTGAGCTCTCTATGACTTACACATCCTGTTTGTTTCCTCCTTGCTTCCTTTGCCCAGGTCAGTCCATCTTTTTGGAATGGCCGTTCTAGAGAGAATAACTAGCACCAATGATTATTGACAAATGAGGGGCAAATTTCAGCACAGTGTATGGAAGAATTTTCTAGCTATTAGACCAAAATTGCAATGGGCTGCTTCATAAATTAGTGGACTTGCCTGTCACTGGACATTTTCAAGGAGAAGTTCATCATAGTATCATAGATTTAGAATCTGGAGAGACCTTAAGGTCATCCGATCTAACCTCTTCATTTTACAACTGAGGAGAATGAGGCCTAAAAAAGCTAAATGACTGGCCCAAGGTCTCTTGGTGGAAGATCAGGATTTGAACTCAGGTCTTCCGATTAAAACTAAATGTTCTTCCCCTTACACCACCCATCTAGGGTGTAGATTATTTTTTGTATAGATGAGGAAACAGACCCAGGTTATACAGCAAGTAAGTAGAAGAATCAGGCCTTGAATGTAGTTGTTTCTGTTTGAAGTACAGTATCTACCACCATACAATTTGGCTTTTCTTAAATGAGTGTACTCTCAGTAACTGATTATTAATTTGGCATTTGATAGCAGTGGAACAGGAATGGGAGAAACAGAAACAGATACATTTCTGATTGAGATTTGTATAAGAAGGAGTAATAGAGTAATAGCAGCTCTTTCCTCCTCCATTCCTCTCCATCTCTATCTCTGTCTCCTTCTCTTCCTTTTCACCTCTTCATTCTCTCTCCCTCTTTCCTCTTTTCATATCTATCATGTCTCTTCTATCTGTCATCTCCTCAAGACTTATAGAAATTTAACCAGAAAACGTTGTCCAGTAAGCAAGGTTGTGGATGGGTAGCTTTCCCTAAATTTAACGTGCATAGGATAGGCACGTTTGCTAATAATTGTTTGCTCTTCGTTTTGAAGAGAAGCAGTGGCATCATGTGGTGGTGTCTTGACTCGAGTGTAAATTGGATTTAAGTGAGGTGTCATTGCACAAAGTTGTTAGCCTCACTCTCTCTTCCAGAGTCATCTAAGTCCGGTGGCAGGACAAAACTCAAGATGACTGGTGATGGCCCAGGACACAGTAGATGACCTTGGTGTCCTTGGTGTCTTTTATGCCTGACCATAGCTCTAAGTGCTCCACAGGGCCTGCTTCAGCTGCCTTCATGGCCGTTGGAACACATTGTTCTCTTCCTACTATGCACCCCTGTAATCTCTGCTACCGGAGAGACTGAGGCTTATGGATCACTTGAGCTCAGAAGTTCTGAGTTGTATTAGGGCTAAAGCTAGTTGAGTGTCTGCACTAAATCTGGCTCCAGTATGGCCCTGGGAGTGGAGAGTCAGAGGAGGCTGCCTTAAAAGGGGCAAAGTTCAGCTAAGAAGAATAGAATAAGCTTAATATACCACTTCTATGCTCCTTGTCATCAGAGCTCTTTATCAAGATTTGTAGGTTCTATCCCTTAGTGAGGCCAAGCTTCTTTTCTTTCTTAGTGAAAATGTTCCATGTCCCTTTTTTAATTGGATGTGACTTTCCTTTATAACAGAGAATTTGCAATTATAAAATGTTAAGTTTTAATTCTCTGGAAGGGACTTAATGCCACTGACCCTATGAGAACTATCCAGAATTCTTGTTAATGTCTCTGCCTCTACATCAACATTATTTTGCATTTGCTTGATTTCTGTTTGTCTATGTACATGTTGTATCCTCCCCAGTGGAATGTAAGCCCTTTGAAGGCAGGATTTCTTTCATTTTTGTCTTTGTATCTTCAGATAATGCTTAGTGATTTGCACATGGTGGTGGTTCTTAAGAAGTTTTAGTCATGTCTGACTCTCCATGACCCCATTTGGGTTTTTCTTGGAAAAGATACTGATACAGTTTGCCATTTCTTTCTCCATTTCATTTTACAGATGAAGAATTGAGGCAAACAAGGTTAAGTGACTTTCCCAGGCTTACACAGCTAGTAAGTGTCTGAGGCTGGGATTTGAACTCAGATCCTCCTCACTCTAGGGTGAGTGCTCTATCTATCCACTGTGCCATCTAGCAACACTATGGAAGGCCCTTAAACATTTGTTGAATCACTCTGTATCAATCACTTTCCTCATCTATAAAATGAGTTGGTTGGACTAGAATGACCTCTAAGATTCATTCCAGCTCTTAATCTATGATCCTATTAGCTCTTCTAGAGAACAGCAAAATTAAGTTTATTAATTATTTTAAACAAAGCAGTGAATAAGTTAGCATATTGATCCAAGTGTTGGCTGCCCTAACTTTGAAAATTTAATGTGATTTATCTCAAACTTGAGTACAGTCTCTCCTCGATGTTATACTTCAGTCTCTAAAAACCTGTGGCCTTTGAAGAAAAAAAAAACCGTGTCATATGAATACAAAATGTGATAACAGTGAACCTTGTATCATAAATACTTATGAAAACTCCTATGGGTTCAGTTATCATCTTTATGTAAATGACTTTCAGATCTACATATCTAGCCAGTCTTTCATCTGAACTCCAATGCCACATCATCAACTGCTAATTGGCCATTTCCCATTGGATATTCTCTAGTCATCTTAAGCTTAGTGTTAACTCATTCTATTTCTTCTCAAACTACCCCTTTTTAGAATTTCCCTACTTTTGTTGAGGGTGCCCACCATCTGTCTTTTCAATTACCCAGGTTGCAATTTTGTTGTCATCCCCAACTCTTCATTCTCTCTTATGCCTAATATCCAGTCAGTTGCCAGGTTCTCTTGGATCTACCCTACTTACCACTAGGCATCTGTTCCCTTTTCTCTCCTCACTGGCCATTATCGAGCGTGAGGCCATCATCACTTCTTCCTTATACAACTGTACCTTGCTCATATTCCAAACAGATGTCAGAGTCATATTCCTAAATCATATTCCTTACCATGTTACTCCCTGGCTCACAAAGTTCCCGTGTGCTCTTTTATTTCAAAGATCAAGTGCAAACTTTTATGTATAGCATTCAAAGCCTTTTCTGGTCTGGCTCCAGCATACCTTTCCAAGCTTGTTATACAATAATCTCCTTCATGCTGTTCTATATATACATTTCACCTCCTGTCTTAGTGACTTTTCCTTTTTGGAATGTT
>CM053623.1:336232070-336284687 GCA_028646595.1 Phalanger gymnotis | reverse complement strand
GTACCACCTGATATTGAGATTTTTCTGGACTCTTCCCCCGGCTACTAGTGTCGCTTCTTCCCACATGGAAATTTATTTGTATTTACTGTTTATATATTTTATATTAACTCTATAGGTATATGTTGCTTCCTCAATAGAAAATAAACCCTAATACCCAGAACTGTTGGGCACATAGCAGATGACTAATAAATATTATTGATTGTCAAATTGAAGTCCCTGCTATATGCATTGAATCATTCTAGATATTGAAAAGATAGAAAAATATAGTTTCTGCCCTCAAGGAGCTTACAATATAATAGAAAGACATGAGGATTTCTCCTCCAAAATCTGATACATACATTAACTGTAAACATGAGCTCTATTTTGGAAAATTCCTACAGTGCCTGGCAGATGGTAGTTCCTAAATAAATGTATATTGATTGATTCTCAGGAACTCAATAGATGAATTCAAGAGAAGATATACCCACTGAAGCTTTTGTGTGCTGAGAAAATAAAATAATTGATTTTCTATTTTCTGTTCTGTAATTGATTCTATTCAATAACTGCCTCAGCTGTGGGTTGTTTTTTTTTTTTTTGGTCTCTGAGTTAAGTTTAGAAGTTCATAAGTCCAGAAGTTCAGTTTTCCCTCTCTGAGTTAGTTTAAAATTCAATTGTCCTATAGACTCAAAGAAATACGTTACCTCTACACAGCCTTGCATGCCCATGTACAATTAAAGGAGATCTGTTATCTCACTAACAAGCCTTGCAAGATGCAGGTGGGCACCAGGAAGTCTGTTATTGCTGTGACACTAACTAGCCATGCAGGTGGACACCACCAATAAGCTTTCCATAGCAACAAGGTGGAAGGAGGGTTTGTTGCTAGCCTTGTATTCCAGACTTCCATCCAATCAGATTGTTTTCCATCATCTATGATATTTCAGAATTTGTAACCAATCATATTGTACTCCAGCTGTGATGCCTCCTGTTCTCTTGTACTTCCCAAAGCTACATAAAGCTAGTAAGCCCATACCTTGGTTGGCTGAGGAGTTACAATAACCATTTTATTGGTAATTACTAATCTTATCAGTAAATTGAACATACTTGGAACTTCAATTTACACCAGTTTCAATCATGACAGTGCTCTGCTTATCCTTGTCTTAAATCTCTCTTGTAACAAGATCCTGTACTTGGAGAATCAGAACTCTAAAGCAGAGAACAATATTCAACACCTAATTATCATCATATTCATTTTTTCTTTTCCTTTTAAATTCTATAGAATCCAATACCTGATGCAGCCATCTGGCTCCATGGAGTAAGGTTGCAGCATCATGCACCATGCTGGTGATGTCACGGGCACCACGGAAGACAAAGAGAGCACACAGCCGGTCCATTGGGGGTAGGGTAAGTGATGAAAAAAAATTCTTTGATACAATGCAAAAAATTTTTATGTGGCTGAACACTAATGAAAATTTGGTGATTGGGATACTAGAACATCTTTTAACGGCAGATAGTATAATGTTCGCACATGGCAGGGAGGAAACAGAATTAGGATCTTGTCACTAATTTTACTTGGTCTCTTTCTGAAGAATGAGAACACTGGGTTTGAGGTACAGAAACAATTCCCTACTTTTCAATAGACTATGTGTGAGTATTTCTTACATTGGGGTTGGAATTAACCTGGAATCTTTTAACTTTTTGCCATTTTTTCTAATATCTTGCTACTGTATTTCAAGCTAAGTGGTTGATGCTTTTTAAAAAATAATCCTTCATATTTTATTTTATGCATATAAAGGCATTATTCTGAGAAAGAGTCCTTATGCTTTACCAGATGGCCAAAGGGGTACATTACACACACACACACACACACACACATTATGAAGCCCTACTCTAGGACTTCAAACTTTGAAAAGACAACGGGGACTTGTGAGATCTGTTAGAAGTTGAAGGTGCAGATGTCTGAACAATTTTGGATGAGCAACCACAGGGCAGGCCATTGAGAAAATGTCTCCCTTAGCATTTTCCTCTCTTCCTAACTACACTGTCTAGACTCTTTTTTAATCATCCCCTTTACCAGGCAATAGTTGGACACAGTTATTGATGTACACACATTTGGCAGCCAAGAAAGTGACTTCAATCTTAGTCTTCATATGAGAGGTACAGCATCTGGGGTACCCTGCCCTGGACAGACCACACTTAGAGCATTGTGCTCACCTCTGGGCACCATGTTTTAGAAAGAACGATGACAGACTGGTCAGTTTTCAGATTAAGACAGCCAGAGGGGTGAAAGGCCTGGAGTTCACGTCACAGGAGGATTATTCGGAGGAACTAATGTTTTGCCTGGAGATTTGAAGGCTGAAAAAGAAGGGAATACTAGCCTTCTTCCCAAGCCTTTGAGGGGTTCTCTCTTGGAAACTGGATTAAGATCTTTCTCTCTGGCTCCCAAGAACACAGCCAGGAGCACTGGGTAGAAGTTGGAAAGAGTTAAATAAATGACTTAAGGTAATAAAAAACTGTCTATCAGAGCTTTCCACAAATGGTTTGGGCTGCCTGGGAATGAAATGGGTTAGGGCTTTCTGGAAGTCTTCATGTAAAGACTGGATCTCTACTTCTTGTTGTTGTTAAGCATTCTGATTCAGCTTTGGATTAGGCTAGATTTTCTCTAAGAGCCCTTCCAGATCCCTGATGCTATTGATTAATATATTCGAATCACTTCTTGGCATTATCATCCATGTGAACTTTGAGAAAATCAAAGAAAAGATGCCAAAAATGAAATCCCATTGTCCTGAACTTTAAGGCAACCAAATATTTTGTGATCATGAAATTTTGCCCTATTGCCAAGGTAGCAGGACCTGGAAATAAAGTAACTAATGGCTTATCTCCTTGTGAATGAGCAAGTTAAAACCTATGCTTTGAACTGATTAAGGAAAGAAAGAAATATAGATCACATTCCTCCTATGTCCTGGATCATTTTTTTGAATTAAATATTTTTGGTTGTTTGGGAACTAAGACAGATTTTCTCAAGGTAATGGTTCACAAATCAGAGGTTGGAAGGGATGAGAAGAGTTACAGAGAAGTTACTTGTTCATATTTAAAATTCCAGAATATTGGAATTGGAAAATCATGAAGTTTTGCCTCTAGTTAACCTGTGAATGTTGGTTAAGGAGATTTCCCATCCCCTTTTCCTGCTGCCAATGCAACCACCTAATTTGATAGCCTACTCTAGGAGTGTAACTCTTTTGGTGATAGCGGCCAGAGAAATCAATATCTGCGTTGGCCTTTTGCCATTGTTCTCTATCTTTGTCTGACTACATCTGGAGTGTTATATTTAGTTCTTGGCACAATATTTTAGGAAAAACAGTGATAAGCTAGAAAATGACAACAGGAAGACAACCAGGATTAGTCAATCAATCAACAAGCATTTATTATGCACATGTTATGTGCCAGGCACTATGCTTGAGTGCTTGGGATATAAAGTAAAAAAAAAAAATGGAAAAAATACAGCAACAGATCCTGCCCTCAAGGAGCTTACATTCTAAAGGAAAAGACAACATATACATTAAATAGGTACATATAAGAAGTATCCAGGGTAGGTGGAAGGTTACCTTAAAAGGGAAGGTACTTGAAGCAGAGAGACTGGGAAAACATTATTAAAAACCTTTTAGTTCTTACCACTTGAAGACACTTCATTGGAGCCAAATAAGAAAGTGCTGTGTTTTGGTTTTTTTTTTTGGAATTTCTACTTGGAATTAGAAATATTATTACATAGAAATATCAACATAAAACATATTATGAGAATTATAATATGAATATTATAATATATAAAAATATTATTATATAAGACCTTCTACCCTATTGTAATAGTATTTATTGTAGTAGAATTTCATTTGTAGCTTCTTTTTCTTTCTCCTGTAGCATAGGCATCTTGCCTTTTTTGTTGTTATACAGACAAATGTTTATACACTTGTAGGATCAGAGGATCATAGAAGCTAGAGAACCTCAGTGACCATCTAATTCAATCCCAACATTTTACAGATGAGGAAACTGTGGCCCAGAGGAGTTAAGTGATTTCTCCAAGTTCACACTTGTCTGGAATGATGGGAGGCATAGGGTAGGTAGGTATAGGATTGAGAGCCATGGCCCTAAAAGAAGACAACATTAGCTCATATTAAAGCAAGCTCACAAAGGCATTGATTGGCATCCAGCTTATCTTTATAACTCCATTTTGAACACCATTCACCTTTAACAATTATTCCCTTTAGATTTAGAGCCATATACAGAATAAGCAGGCTAAATTTTGCCTCTGAAGACTTTGGCAATACAAAGGTTGAATTTATGTAACTATAGTTTTGAGAGTTAGTATTTGCCTTGAATTAAATAATGACTTTAAAATATATTTGTTTTACTGAGCTCCTTTGAAATGAAAAGGAAAGGACAGATATTTCGTGGTATGTTAACATATCTGGTGCAAAGGATCATGAATTTAGGGATATTAGGTCATCTAGTCCAACCCTTTCATTTTGCAAATGAAGCAATTGAAGTACAGAGAAGTCAAATGATTGCCCAGGGTTAAGCAAACAGTAGCAATAGTATAGCTGGGATTTAAACCTAGGATCTCTGCCTCTAAATCCAGGATTTAGTTCTACTTTGCTATGGGTTCTATGTACAATAGTCACACACACATCATATCGATGAATCTTTTGCCATGAGTCCTATGGCATGTACCCTCTTTATTTAAGTCAATAAGCATTCATATTCAAGTCAGTAAGCATTTATAAAATACCTACTATGTTCCAGGCACTGTGCTAAGTGCTGGGGATACAAAGAAAGGCAAAAATTGTCCTTGTCCTCGGGGAGCCTTCATGCTAATGAAAGAAACAACATGTAAAAAATTATGAACATGCAATGTGTGTACATAAACATATATACTTATATATATAGGTACATATACATATGTTCACAATTGTTAATGTACATGCACATATATCTATCTATATTTGTATATAGTTAGATATACAGATAGTAAATTGGATAGAAAAATCAAAACAATAAAAACAGGCAGACATTTTAACTTTAGACAGAAACGGTTGTGCATTAGGCATACTGTAAAATCTCGGATTATTAATTCGACAGTGTAACACTTAAAATATCTGTTATGTCACTGATGTGGATCCTTGCTCTGATTTTGTAGCTTACAAAAATTTAGTCTATCGATAACTTAGTAAATGGTGGAAAGTTGCTACTGTCCTAAAAACCATTCCCATTGTCAGTCAGATGATGAACTTCTCCTAATTACCTAGGCTGGTCCTCAGATGTAGACATATAAAACATTACTAAATCTATACTCAAAGCCTTTCCACCTTCATAGGACCTGCCTGAACTGTGTTGACATAACCCCCAAGAACCTATGACAAGGCATCAGAGGAGAACTTGAGAGGAAGATTTTCCTTCCAAATAAAAATACTCTTTATGCTGTCAGAAATGTGAGAATAGAGTTTGGGTGAGTGTTTCAGGCTAGAGATGAAGATTTAGTTATTGTTAGAATGTAAATGAATAGTGAAAGTCATGAGCGAAAATGGATTCTTCAAGGGAATTTATTTTAATTCAATTCAATGAATAAGCATTTATTAAGTACCTGTTATGTGCAACTGGGAATACAAAGACATAAACAAATCCCATTCCTGCCCTCCAGAAGCTGACATACACTGGAGAGGAACAATGTGTATCCAGATAAGTTAATAAAAAATGTATCTTTTCTCTTTTTTTCCTCCAAAACTTAGGCTCCTTCCAGTTATTGGAAATTGGAAAGGCAGTGATGATGAGAGGTCTTATGTTGGAGGTGAAAATTAAGCTGAGCACTGAAAGAGGCTAGGAAATATACCTGAAAGTGAGGACAGAGTATATTCCAAACATCCCTTATGGAATGAAGACAATATGAATTTCATGAAAGGCTTTGTCATTTGGAAAAATAATGGGAAAAAGGTGAAAAAATTATTATCCAAAGATATGATTCAGTAGAATCATTCTCCATTCCCTGAGAATTTAGTAAAGCAATTTTGTAAGGAATACTATTAACTAGAGATGCAAATGAGAAAAATTTAGATAAAATATATTGTTTGGATAAAATAGATATCTTTTTAAAAAGTGTGAAACAGAGTTTGATCATAATGAAGTCAGGAAATCCCAAATGCCACAGTACTCTGAAAATGAACACAAACGAGGACCTGGCTCTGCAGCCTCAAAGAGCCAAAAACAGGCATTTGAATTATGAGCATAGGATGGAGCCTGCTGACATTTATGCTTCACTAGGTGCAACAAGCTATAGGAATTATGACCAGCAGGTCACTTAGTGACAAGAAATGTGGCTATATACTATATCTGTGGAAGTTTGTGGTTTCTGTGCATTAAAAAAAATTGGCCCCAATGCATGGCATTATGGAAAAGTATTACAAAACAACAGCCTGAGTTCCTTAACTCGACCCAATTTAACTAAAATCGATAGAAGTAATTTGGAGGAGCCCATTAACTGGCTATAATTAATGAACCCATTTATCTGCTCAATTTGGGTAGATTACTAAAGAGTGTATTTTCCTAACTGAATTTTATTGATTGCAGGTTGAGCTGAGGTGGTTTGCTTTTACAGTAGATTTATAAAGAAGATAAGAAATCACTTTTTGTTCCCAAATATTAACCCAGAAATTTCTTTCAAAATGTCAATGCTTACATTGATCTCTGTTTATAATGCTACTTTGTTGAAACCTTCACATTTTGAAATAACATATAATTTATAAAATTATAGTTTTCAGATCCCAGGAAATGATATTCTGATTGTGGGCTTTTAAAAAGATCTCATCTAGATTATTGTGTTCAACTTGTTGAGTCTTTTCGTCCCTCTCCTACTCTTCATGACCCCTTTTGGGGTTGTCTTGGGAAAGATGCTGGAGTGGTTTCCTATTTCCTTCCTATTTTATAGAGGAGGAAACTGAGGCAAATAGGCTTAAGTGACTTGCTCAGGGTCACACAGCTGCTAAGTGTCTGAGGCTGGATTTGAACTCAGGAAGATGAGTCTCCCTGATTCCAGGTTTATATTCTTCACTGGTTATCCTTGGCTTCTATATCTTTCTGATTGACAAAGCAATCGATTGTCTGTTGTCAATCTTTCCTCCGATCTCCTGTCAAATTGATCTTCATAAGCATAGGCACCTCCTTATTTGCTTAACTCCAGTGGCCCCCTATTACCTACATTGTCAAAGATAAAATCCTCTGTTTGCTTTTTAAAGCCCTTCAAAACCTGACCCCTTCTTATCTTTCCTTACACCTTCTATGTGCTCTACAATCTAGTGACACCTATCTTCTTTTTGTTCCTCCTTCTCCTGACTCTATACATTTTCAATGGCTGTCACTGTGCCTGACATTCTCTCTCTCCTTATCTCCCCATCTTGTGACTTCCCTGGCTCCCTTCAGGTTCCACCTAAAATTCCACCTTCTATAAAAAGCCTTTCCTGATCACCCTTTAATGCTCCCACTTTCCCTCTAAGGTTATTTCCATTTTGTCTAATCGTTATCTTGTTTATACTTCGTTATTTTCATGTTTTCGCTCCCATTAGACTTTGAACTCCTTCAGAACATGGATTGTGAGTTCTTACTTTTTTTTTGTATCTCCAGTGCTTAACACAATGCTTAGCACATAGTAGGCACTTAATAAATGCTTCTCAGAGTTGACTTTTGTTAACCTCATTGTGGAGATTGAGTTAAATCAACTAAATTTCTTTATGAAATAATGTATTCTCTTTGCCCTCTGAGAAAGAGTAGAATAAAAGCAATAAATAATAAACCTTTTATTGATGAGTCATTCCCAGGAGCACTGATTGATGTGCTGTGATGTAATACATAGATTCATTCCTTTAGGACTTTATTGTCCCTACAATAAATGGGCCAAGGACAATTGGGTTTATATATATGTATATATGGAGAGACAGAGAGAGACAGAGAGAGAGAGAGAGGAGAGAATCATTTGTGTGTGCTTCATGGTTTTCTCTGTCACTCCCCTTTGTGGTTAGCTGTTGTTACTGCTTGCTACTTACAGTGTAAACATCTTTAGCTATCCATTCTTCCTGACACATATTTAGCATTTAATAAATGATTTCCCTCTCTCTCCTTCTCTCCCTTTCCCTGCTTCCCCCTTCTCTCTTCTTTCTCTCTCCCTTTTTCTCCTCCCCCTCTTTCTTTCCTTTTCCCCTGCCCCCCTATCCTATGTGTACAAAAAAGCATTGGTATCAGCTCTTCTTATGATGGCAAAAAAACTGGAAACTAAGTGGATGTTCATAAATTGGAGAATAGCTGAACGAATTGTGACATATAAATATGATGGGATATTATGGTGCTGTAAGAAATGACGAAGAGAATGGTCTGAGAATAACCTGGGAAGACTCGTATGAACTGATGCAGAATGTAGTAAACACAACCAGAAGAACAATTTATACAACATTGTAAAAATGAACAATTTTGAAGACTTCTGCATACTGATGAAGAATGAAATGAGCAGAACCAGGAGACCAATTTATACAATAACAACAACATTTTGCAGACAAAAACAACTTTGAAAGCTATTAGAAATATGATCAGTGCAATGAAAAGCCATGGCTCCAGAGAACCAGTAATGAATACACTATACAAAATGAATCATATGTTTTTTTAAACATGGCCAATGAGATTTTGTTTTGCCTGATTATGCATATTTGTTACATTGAATTATTTTTTTCTTTTCCAGTGTGGTGGAGGATATGAAGGAAAAAAAATAAATTCCTATGAATTAAAAGATAGAACTTCAATTCAAAAGTGTCAAAAATATTTTTAAGAGTAAAAAAAGCCAAATGCCATCTTCATTTCACGGTGCGGGGGAGGGGGTTGTGGAGAAAATGTTTTGTAAAACAAAGCAGTTCATAAATATGAGCATTTTCCATTATCAGATTATTCAATTATCGTATTTTATGTCTTTGAATAAGAGATCATACAGAGGAAAATATAAAATATCCGAGGCCCTCTATGTAATTCCTAGAATTTATTTTTTGCACTTGAATACACCAATGGACTCATGACTTCAACATCACAATTTTACCTACCATCCCTGTATTTTTTCAACCCGTTTGCTCATTGCAGCGTTTTTCTTGTTCACATTCTTCCAAAGCTTAGCTGAGCAAGATCTATTCAACATGGCGGTGTCCTTTCTCAAGGCATTTTAATATTCTATTGAGCCCAGTGCATAGCACAGTAATTGGGCTGACTGCATCTCATGTCCCTGGGTGTCTGTATGACCAAGCCACTATGTCTTCTGGTCATACTTTGTCTTATTGATATCTTTATTTAACAGTTGCTGTCTTCTATAGACTGTGTGCTATATAGTAAGGATGCTATAAATCCCGAGGGTGAGGATTCTAGTACATCATTTTGGGAATAATATCACATCTCAGTGACTGTTGCCTGTGAAAGAAGGAGCAAATCATGTTGCACTTTTAAGTGGAGCACATTTTGGGCCTTCGTTCAGGATGTTGATTATCGGGTCACAGCACTATAAATTGAAGGGGGCCCCTAGGTGGCACAGCGGAAAGACTACTAGGCCTGGAGTCAGGAATCCAGCCTCAGACATTTACCAACCCTTTTTGTCCTCACAACACTCTGGGATGGAGATACTAAAAGAATTATTGTCCTAATTTCCAGGATTGATTTTTTTTATTTTTACTTTTTTTTGGTTGGGATTTCATTTGCTTGGAGTATAGAGCTGTGATTTCATTGTGTCAAGAACTATTGATGAGGGTAGTATCTCTACCAATGCTTGACATCTATCATTAAAAAATTATTTTATTCTAAATTTACAAAATAAAATGAGCGTTTCCATAACAGTAGAATAGAAAAAAGATGATTGCACATGAAAT
Source organism: Phalanger gymnotis (assembly GCA_028646595.1). Lineage (NCBI taxonomy): Eukaryota > Metazoa > Chordata > Mammalia > Diprotodontia > Phalangeridae > Phalanger > Phalanger gymnotis. The sequence continues at coordinate 336,274,779 of CM053623.1, read as the reverse complement.
CTATGATGTACAACTTGCTATTCCTTTTATATACATATATATGTATATATATATAAAATGAAGTTAACATATAACTTTCTTTTTTTTTCTTTTCTTCTCTCCCCGCTCCTGCCCCATCCCACCCTAGAGATGGTTACTATTAGAAAAATGTGAGTGTGTGTGTAAAACCATTCTATACATACTTCTCTTTATTAGTTCTTTTTCTGGATGCAGATAGTAGCTTCCTTCATAGGTCTTTTGTAGCTAATTTGAGTATTTATAGTAGTCACGATGACAGTCACTCAAAATTGTTCTTAAAATAACATTGCTGTTACTGTATACAAAATTCTCTTGGTTCTGCTCATTTTGCTCTTTGTTATTTCATGCAAGTCTTTCCATGCTTTTCTAAGATCATTGGGCTTATCATTTATTACAGCACAGCACAGTAGTATTCCATCACAATCATATGTGACAACTTCTTCAGCCATTCCCCAATGAATGGGCATCTCTGCAACTTCCAGTTCTTTGACACCACAAAGAAAGCTCCTATACATGTTTTAGAACATATAGATTCTATCCTTTTTTCCCTAACCATCTTTGGAAAGAGACTTAGCAGTGATTGTTGAGTCAAAGGGTATAGGCACTTTAGTTTGGACATAATTCCAAATTGCTCTCCAAAATGGTTGGATCAGTTCACAGTTCTACCAACAGTGAATTGGTGTCTCATTTTTTTTTTCCATATCCCCTCCAACATTTGTCTCTTTCCCTTTCAACCTTTTTAGGCATAAAATGATGTCTCAAGGTTGTTTTAATTTTCATTTCTCTAATCAATAATGATTTAGAGCATTTTTATATGACTATAAATTGTTTTGATTTCTTCATTGGGAAACTACCTATTTATATCCTTTGACTATCAATAGGGGCATGACTTGTATTCTTATAGATTTGATGAAGTTCTTTGTATACTTGAGATAAGGGACCATTATCTGAAATTTTTTTCAATTTTCTGCTTTCCTTCTGATCTTGGCTACATTTGTTTACTTTGCACAAAAAAAATTTAATTTAGTGTAATCAAAATTATTCTTTTTATACTTCACACTGCTCTCTGTCTCTTATTTGTTCATAAACTGTTCACCTATCCACAAGTCTGATAGGTAATATATTTTACATTTTTAAATTTTCTTGTAATATCTCTCTTTATATCAAGATTGTATATCCATTTTGACCTTAGCTTGGTAAGTGATGGTCAATGCCCAATTTCTACCAGACTGCTTTTCAGCTTTCCCAATAATTTTTACCAAATAATGAATTCTTATCCTCAAAACCTAAGTCTTTACACTTATCAAACATAAGGTTACTATAGTCATTTACTGCTGTAAATTGTATGTCTACTCTGTTCCACTGATCTACCTTTCTATTTCTTAACCAGTGCCAGATAGTTTTGATAATTACTGCCTTATAATATAGTTTAAGATCTGGTACTGCTAAACCTCCTTCCTTTACATTTTTTCCTATTCATTCCTTTGATATTTGACTTTTTGTTCTTCCATATGAATTTTGTTATTATTTTTTCTAACTCAGTAAAATAATAAAGAAGAGATTAATAAAATTGAGTGTAAGAAAACCATTTAATTAATAAATAAAATAGAAAAAACCATATGAAAACTTATAAAAAAACCATAAAATAACCATTGGTTAATACAATTTAAAAAAGAGAAGAAAGTCAAATCACTAGTATTAAAAATGAAAAGGGTAAATATACCACTAATTCATTCATTCATGTGTCCCTTCCTTTCTTCCCTTTGCTTCCCTCCCTCCCTTCCTTCCTCCCTTCCTTTGCTTACTTCCCTTCTATCCCTCCCTCTCTCATTTTAGTCACATTTTGAATTCTAAATTATCTCCCTATCTCCAGCCCCTCCCCCACCCATTGAGAAGGCAAGCAATATGATATCAGTTATACATATGAAGTCATGCAAAACTTTTCCATACTAGCCATGTTGGAAAAAAGCAAGAAAAAAATTAAAAATATATGTTTCAGTTTGTATTTTGAGTTCATCAGTTCTTTCTCTGGAGGAGAGTAACATTTTTCATCATTTTGAAATTTTATTTTGAAATTTTCTTGGATCATTGTGTTGATTAACCTAGCAAAGTGTTTCACAGTTGATGATCATTACAATATTGTTACTTTGTACAATGTGCTCCTGGTTTTGTTCTCTTCACTTCAGGTCATATAAACATTCCTAGGTTTTTCTGAAACCATCTTGCTTATTATTTCTTATACAACAATAGTGTTCTATCCCAATCATATACCACAGTTTAGTTAACCATTCCTAATTGATGGGCATCCCTTCAATTTCCAATTCTTTGCCACCACAAAAAGAACTACTATAAATAATTTTATACATATAGGTACTTTTCCTTTGATTTCTTTAGGATACAGACCTAGATGGTATTGGTGGGTCAAAAAGTATGCACAGTTTTATAGCCCTTTGGACATAGTCCCAAGTTGTTCTCTAGAATGGTTTGTTATTGTTCAGTTGTTTCTCAGTTGTCCCTGACTCTTTGTGATCCCATTTGGGGTTTTCCCGGCAAAGATACTGGAGTGTTTTGCCTTCTCCAGCTCACTTTACTGATGAGGATACTGAGGCCAACAAGGTTAAGTGACTTGCCCAGGGTGACCCAGCTAGCACATGTTTGGGGCCAGATTTGAACTCAGAGATATGATACTTCCTGCTTCTAGGCCCAGCATTCTACCCACTGAGCCATCTAGCTGCCCTGAATGGTTGGGCCAGTTCACACTTCTACCAATGTTATTTGTCATTTTTCTTTTTTTTCATGTGAGCCAATCTGGTAGATGTGAGATGGTACATCAAAGTTATTTTAATTTGCATTTCTCTAATCAATAATGATTCAGAGTATTTTTTCATGTAATTATTGATAGCTTTGATTTTGTCCTCTAAAAGTTTCCTATTCATGCTCTTTGAACATTTATCAATTGGGCAATGAATCTTCTTTTTTTTTAAAATATAAATTTGGCTTAGCTCCCTATATGTTTGAGAAAATCAGAAAAATTTGCTGTAAAATTATTTCCTCCTACCCCAATTTCTTGCTTTCCTTCTAATTTTCATTGCATTGGTTTTGTTTCTGCAAAACATTTTAATTTCATATAATCAACACCAGCCATTTTATTTCCTCTTAATGTTTCTATCTCTTGTTTGGTCATAAACTCTTCCCACATATATAAAACTGAAAGTAAATTTTTCCATGCTCCCTTAATTATGATATCATCCTTTATGTCTAAATCATGTATCCATTTTGACTTTAACTTTGTATATGGTGTGAGATGATGGTCTATGCCTAGTTTCTACTAGAATGCTTTCTAGTTTTCCCAGCAATTTTTGTCAAATAGTGAGATCTTGTCCCCAAAGTGTGGATCTTTGGGTTTATTAAAAGTTCTATTACTGTGGTCATTTACTATTGCATATTATATACATAATTTATTCCACTGATCATGTACATAGTTTATTGCATTGATCCACTACTATTTCTTAGCCAGTACCAGATTTATTTTATTTTTTGGCAATTATTACTTTGTAATATAGTTTGAAATATGATAGTACTAGGGTGTCTTCCCTGACATTTTCTCTCCACTAATTCCTTTGATATCCTTGACCTTTTTGTTCTTTCAGATAAATTTTGTTATTATTTTTCTAGCTCTATAAAATAATTCTTTGGCAGTTTGATTAGTATGTCACTGAATAAATAAATTTATCTAGGTAGAATTGTTACCTTTATTATATTGGCTTGGCCTACACAAAAGCAATTAATATTTCTCCAGTTGTCTAGATTTGTCTTTACTTGTGTGGAGTGTTTCAAAATTGTATTCATACAGTTCTTGGGTGTGTCTTGGCAGATAAACTGCCAAGTATTTTATTTTGTCTACGCTTATTTTAAATGGAATTTCTTTTTCTACCTCTTCCTGCTGGGTTTTGTTTATAATATATAGAAAAGCTGATGATTTATAGGGGGTTTATTTTATGTCCTGCAAATTTGTGAAAATTGTTCATTGTTTCCATTAGTTTTTTATTTGATTCTGTAGTGTACTCTAAGTAAAACATCATGTCATCTACAAAGAGCGATAATATTGTTTCCTCATTGCCTGCTTTTGTTTCTCCATTTTTTTTTCCTTTTTTGTCTTATTGCTATAGCTAATGTTTCTAGCACAATACTGAGTAATTGTAATAATGGACATCCTTACTTCACCCCTGATCTTCCTGGGTAGGCTTCTATTTTATTCTCATCACAGATAATGATTGCTCTTGGTTTTATATATAACTATATCTATATCTATCTATCTATCTATATATATACTACTTATCATTTTAAGATAGGCTTTAATTTATTCCTATGCTTTCTAGTGTTTTTAATAGGAATGGATATTGTATTTTTATCAAAAGCTTTTTCTGTGTCTATTAGTATAATCATATGATTTTTGTTTCTGTTATTGATATGATCAATTATGATTATAGTTTCCTAATATTTAACCAGTCCTACTTTCCTGGTATAACTCCCACCTGGTCATAGTGTGTGATCTTTGTAATATATTGTTCTAATCTCATTGCTAGTATTTTATTTGAAAATTTATATCAATATTCATTGGGGAAATTGCTCTGTAGTTTTCTTTCTCTAATTTTGCTGTCCCTGGTTTAGGTATCAAAATAATCTTTGTGTTCTAAAAAGAATTCGGTAGGCTTTCTTCTTAATCAATTTTTCAGATAGTTTTATAGTCTTGGGATTAATTGTTCCTTAAATGTTTGGTAGAATTCACTTGTAAATCCATCTGATCTTGAACATATTTTCTTAGAGAGCTTCTTTATAGCTTGTTCAATTACTTTTTCTACGATTAGGTTGTTTACATATATTATTTCCTCTTCTGTTAATCTGAGCAATTTATATTTTTGTAAGTATTCATCCATTTCACTTAGATTGCCAGTTTTACTGGCATATAATTGGGCAAAATAACTTAATAATTGCTTTGATTTCATATTCACTGGTGGTACAATCTTTTGATTTTTGATACTGGTGATTTGGTTTTCATTTTACTTTTTTTAAATCAAATTAATGATTTATGTATTTTATTGGTTTATTCATAAAACTAGCTCCTAGTTTTGTTTATTAGTTAATTTTTTTAAATTTTATTAATCTCTTTTTAGCATTTCTATTTTGGTGTTTAAATGAGGATTTTAAATTTGTTTCTCTAGTATATTTTTTCTTTTTCATTTGCATGCCCAATTGATCTCTTTCTTTTTTGATGTTTAGAGATATAAATTTTCCCCTAAGTATGGCTTTGGGCATATCCCACAAATTTTGGCATGTTGTCTTATAGTTGTCATTATCTTTAATAAAATTATTCATTTTTTTTCTAGGATTAGCTCTTTGATCCATTTGTTCTATTATATTATTTAATTTTCCGTTTTCAATATAAGATTCTATGACCCTTTATTGAATGTAATTTATATCACATTATGGTCTGAAAAGGGTGCATTTAACATTTCTGTTTTTCTGCATTTGGCTGTAAGGTTTATATTCTCTAATACATGGTCAATTTTTTTGAAGTGCCATGTACAGCTGAGAAAAAGGTATACTCCTTATTACTCTCATTCATTTTTCTCCAGAAATTTATCATATCTAAGTTTTCTGATATTATATTCATCTCCTTAACTTCTTTCTTATTTATTTTATAGTTAGATTTATATAGCTTGAGAGGAAAGTTGAGGTCCCCTCTCAGTGTAGTTTTACTATTTTCTCCTTTAACTCATTTACCTTTTCCTTTAAGACTTTGGGTAGTTTGCCATTTGGTACAATTATGTTCAGTACTGATATTACTTCATTGTCTATATTACCTTTTAGCAATATGTAATTTCCATGATAATCTCTTTTAATTAGGACTTTTTTTCTTCTTCAGAGATTGTGATTGCTACCCCTGGAATTTAGTTATTCTATTCCCGGCAATTTTCATTTTGAGATCTCTTTTAGTAGGCAATCAGTGGATTTTTTTCAATTTCTATTTTACCCTCTGGATCTATGATATTAGGGCAGTTTTCCTTTATAATTCCTTGAGATATTATGTGTATGAAATATGATGTTTTTTGTTCATGGTTTTCCAGTCTCCTTGATCTATTTTCTAGGTCAGTTGCTTTTCCAATGAGATATTTCACATTTGTTTTTTTTTTGTATTTTCATTTTTGACTTTGTTTTAATTGTTTCTTGATATCTGATGTAGTCACTAGTTTCCACTTGCCTATTTCTAATTTTTAAGTAATTATTTTCTTCATGAGCTTTTGTATCTCTCTTTCTAATTGGCCTTATTTGGTATTTTTTTTTTAGGAGCTCATTTCTTCAATGAGGTTTTCTACTTCTTTTACTCTTTCACCAATTCTGTTTTGTAAGGAGGTACTTTTTTTTAGTATCTTTTGTACCTCTTTTACCAAACTGTTAATTGGCTTTTTCATAATTTTCATGCATTGCTCTCATTTCTCTTCCCAATTTTTCCTCTATCACCCTTATTTGATCTTAAAAAAAAATTTTTTTAGCTCTCCCAGGAATTCTCATTTGAGTCGTGTCTAATTTGCATTTTTCTTTGAAGCTTTGCTTATGGCTTTTTCGAAATTGTTATCTTCTGAGTTTGTTTTGAGCTTTTCTGTCACTGTAGTAAATTTTTCTGAGCTGGCTCTTTGTTGTTGTTATTTGCTCATTTTCCCAGACTATTTCTTGACTTTGAACTTTATATTAAAATTGAGCTCACTTGTCTGGAGGAGGCATGTCCCAAACTTCAGGTTTTTTCATGCTGCCATTTTCAAAGCTGATTTGGGGGTTGAAAATTTTCCATGCTTCTAAGATAACATGATCCTTGGAGAGTAGTGCTGGTCTTTTATCTTTATCCAGGAATGGCCCCTGATACCTTACAGCTACAAATACTATTATTCCTCAGGGCCCTTTCTCCCTTATGACTGAAAGAACTCCTCTCTATCCTGGAACTGCAACCCCAAAATGGGTATGGGCCAGGGAGTTGCTAAACAGCACCTTATCCTGCAAACAATGCTAGCATAGGGGTCCTCTGTAATCTCTTTCTGCCCAATTGCCCAATCCCTATACCATCTCTGTATTGAGAGCTCTTGAAGCTGCTGCTGTTGCTTCCACCAAATTCCACAGCTGATGTTGCTGCTGCATGCACTCTGGGTCAGCCCCTGCCCTAAAGTCATTGACTTCTCTTTCAGCTTCTTAAGTTGTCTTGGGCCAGAAAGATGTCTCACCCAAACATTTTGTTGCCTGTGCCATGCCAGAATTTAATTTGAGGCCTTATTTTAAAGTTGTTTAGAGAGAAATGTTGGGAAAATTTGGCTGTGGTGTCTCCTCTCCACCATTATCTTGGCTCCATACATTTCAGATTTCCAGTGTTTTTTTTTTTTCTCCTAAAAAATTTACAGCTATTTGCAACCAAAAGTCCACTCAGGAAAACTATGATGACAATCATTTAATCAATAAACTTTTATTAACTTTCTGCCATGTGTCAGCTGCTGAACAATAATAGGTTATTAATAATAATCAAAGATGCTGAACAATAACAAAAATCACTCCCAGTGTTATAGTGCCTTACATTTTACAAAGCACTTTATATACATGACCTCATTTCTTTCCCAGCCACACTGGCAGGCCATGTTCTCAGAGCACAGCTGCTGTGTATCCCATTGAGGTTTTAGGGGTGTCCCTAAATGGATATGGTGGAATTCTCTTACTAATGCTATAGATCTTGAATCCTAACTAGTATGCTTCTACTCATGATTATCAGTTTATATGAATTAACAAGACAACTATCCTTTTTATTATTATTTTTATTATTATTTATTATTTATTTAATTAGCCTTAATTTTCCTGTTTCTAAACAGACATTTACCGTTGATACAAAACATTACCTTTCCTGAGTCTTTTGACAGACTCTTCCCCAAATACAAAGAGAACCCAGAGGAGTGTGAGGTCAAACTTAGAGAGGGCATGGGGCAGTGGAGTAACTGATAGAACCCGGAAGTCTTTTTCCTGGAGTCCTCAAAATGTTTCTCTTATGGTGTATCATTTTGTGCTTGGCTCCTTGTAGAGCACTGGACCTGCTTTTCCTCCTCATGTTTAGTCCATTCTTGGCTGATGATAGAGATGGTGCCATTTGCCCTTCCAGGGATGCCGTTAGAACTCCAAGGAAAAGTCTGAAACCTCAGAACTCCCACAAGATAGGAGAGAGACGACTGAGACGAAGGCTGAGGCTAGGGTTCTTCTCCCCCAGTCAAGTGATTCCTTCTCAAGGGCCTTGTTCTCTCAGTCTCTGTTCTTCCAGACACTCGAATCCTCAATTCCAACTAACTCGCTGGTTTTACACAAGCCCCACGAGGCATGACCAAATATCTCCACCAATCTGAATAGACTTCCTGTGCAACATGACCCCAGTTGATCCAGTGACCTCCAAAGACATAGAATTGCTCGTTGTCAAACCTAGTTTAAAGCCTGTCATTGATTGGTTATTCAGTAGAAGTGCCCATGTCTTGTTTATGTCTAATGAATAACTGCCATTTGTTCTCACCTGATTGAGGTATCTGGGCATAGTTTCCTGTCACTTTAAGGGGGATAATTAGTGTGATAATTGGGGGTAATTAGTGTGATCCTGACTCTTACACTTAAAATAACTCTGTGAAATCAGTTCCACTCCAAACACCTTCATGGCATTATGATCCTTATTTTACAAGAAATTGAAGGACCAAATTTATGAATTGTCCAGAGGTCACACAGCTGGTAGGCAGCCCAGCTAGAGCTTGAATCTAGGTCCTTTGATACCAAATCCCTACCTCTTTCCCCTGTGCCATTTCCAGATGGTAATTGTCAAGGTTGTAATAACATTTCTCTCTTTCCTTTTGATGATATTACTTATCCAAGCCATAGTGGAAAAAAACAAAACAAAACAAAACCAACAAAACAATGAAAAAACCCAAATAGTCATGAATTCTCTGCCTAGAGGTTACAACATTTGTTCTGTTTACTCTGGTTCAGTCCTTGATTGCCTGTGGGAACAAATTCATCCCCACAGAGCAAAGATGTGAAAGAGTAATTTAGAGCTTGAAGGCAAAGGAACTGGATTCTGAAATTATGTCCTCAGTCAAACATTAAAAATGAAAAGGTATAGCAATTTCACAAATGGCCTTAAGCCCCAAGCCACTTGCCAGATATCCCACAGAGCCCTAGCAAACATCCATGGAACACAGTTCCGAAAACCTCATGTGAGGACGCTTTGTCTATTTACTTTGTATCCCAAATTCCATTTCTTATCCTTGCCAAAAAAATAAACAAAATCTTTGTGATTTATCCAACTCTATCTTCTTTATGCTATATGTCAAATTTTTGCTAAACTTTTCTTTATGCTCATTTTGAGCACTATCCAATTTACTCCCCTATGTCATCTGCCCTTCAAGCCCCAAATTTGGGGTACTTTTTGATATTTTTATCTCTTACCTTCCCATATTCAGACCATGGTCAAGGTCAGCTGCTTCCTTCTCTAGCCCATTGTTCAACTGGAACCATATTTGTCTGTCATTATAGTGGAAAAACCCCTTCCCTAGACTTTAGTAATTGTCCATCTACACTACTGGGGCAGTGGAAAGGTCATGGTGTTTGGCCTCAGAATACTTCCAGTAGGGAGGGAGGCTAATGATCCCTTGCAGACACACGAATAAGTCATTGGGGGTGGGGTGGGAGGACTTCAGTTTGATCATACAATAAAAGGAGGCAGTTGACCTAGATCAGTGGTTTCCTAACTTGTTCATGCATGTCTATCGATAAGTTGTTTTTTTGTTTCTTTTCCTCAGGAGGAGTACACAGATCAAAGTGATAGGTTGGGGGTGGGAAAGAAGAGGCAATATTCCCAGTGATTCTTGGCAGCTGCTTCAGTCAGGGATAAGTTACAACTGCCCTGTGGGGCTGATGTTCATCTCAGAAGAGGAAAAGTTGGATCAGTACATATCTGACAGGTGGAGTGAGGGAGGATTAGGCTGTAATGGGGAAGGTGAGGTGTGGCTATGTTGGAGATATAACCTATAATTAACTATCACAGGGTGAGATTCCACCCATCTTTGTTCCCTCTAATTGGTTAAACACACAACCCTTGGAGTCATGTCATGGCCCCCCACTTTGAAGACCAATGAACAAGATAATCCCTAATGTTTTTTTTCCAGCATCAAGATTTTCTGCATTCTATGAGCCCTGGTTCAATGACTTACTGTGTAGCCTTCAGCAAGCTATAAAAACTACCCAAGCCTCAGTTTCATCATCCATAAAATCAGCATTGTAATGTTTGAACTATATACCTCATAGATTTGTTGGGAAGAAAACAGCTTTGTAAATTGCAAAGCACTGTATAATGTGAGCTACAGTCATTTGAAATTGTTGGGTGCTCTTTAAGACCCATCCACATCAATCAAATCTGAAAGCCAGCCCCCTCCTGTGAACCTTTTTAGAATCTCTTTCTCTTCTCCACCATAAATCCCAACTGACTCCTTTTCCTCAGTGCATGTTTTTACTTTTCTAATTTTTTCTCATGTATTTGGTCAATTAGAATGAGGAAACAGAAATCCAGACAGCTGGTGTGGAGAGTATTTGGTGTTCTGACTAAATTTGTAGTCGTGGGATCTTAGTTCAAATCTCAGGTGAGGGAGCTTTGCTCAGCTAATCAGCTGGAAGTGCCCTCCCCAATTCCTAACTTTGCCTTCTATGGCTGATTAGTTCTCCTCTTTTAATTCTTGAATAACCTACAAATGTCTCATTTCATTCCAATATCAAATTTAAACTAGCAGGGGACTGGCCTGAGCAGACCTTACCCAGAAGAGTCTTTAAAGCTCTTCACAACCTGGTTCTTTCCTACCTTGTTGGTTTTCTTACATACCCCACTCCATATACTCTATGATCCCAATACACTGGCCTCCTTCCTATTCCTCATGTATACCATTTAGTGTCCTTTCTCTGGGTCTTTGTACTTCCTCCATGTCTGGAATCCTCTCTCTGCTCACTCCCTCTCTTCAAATACCTGACTTCCTTTAAGTCTCAACTCAAATTGAGACCTCCTGCAAAAAGTTTTTCCCCATCTCCCCATCCACTAATGACTTCTACTTTAAGGTTATTTGCCATCTACTCTGTATGTAACCCCCTCTGCCTCAGTTTCCTTATCTGTAAAATGAGGATAATAACAGTACCTACTCCATAGGGTTATTATCAAATGAATTAACATATGTGACCTCAAAGGCAAACTTTAAAGCCCTAGCTTTAAATTCTACAAATACCAACTATTCTTATAATAATTTTATAATCAATATATTAATATTGTCATATTATATTAGTAACATTTCCATGAGGGTCATAACTGTATTTGCTTTTTCTTTATTTCTCCAGGGCTTAGCATAATTTCTGGCACATAGTAAGTGCTTAATAAATGCTTATCGATTGATTTTTTTACACTTTGATATCTATTAGTTTTCTCCCCATATAGAATGTGAGCTCCTTGGGAGCAGTTTCTCTACTACAGTGATAAGCATTTATTATTTGACGTGCAAATCCAATAAGCATTTACTCTTTGGCCATTGTATGTATACCTCGTACTTCAAGTAGCTCCAATTTTGGCAGTGTGGATGCTCCGTCTACTGAGCCATGTTGCAACCCCTCTACTACTAGGCAGTTACAGAATATTACCTCTTTGACGGCCGCATCTTTGTATCTCAGTACCTAGCATTGTGCCTTGTATATAATAAATGCTTAGAAAATGTTTATTGCATTGGATTGAATGCTGTTTGAGAGTAGCTTCAACCCCCAAATTCATTACTGTTTGGTAAGGAACTCTTTCAAACTTATATAGGCTGGCCCCCAACCCATGGACAAAATCTGTCTCTGTGCTTGGTCTGTGATAACACTCTGAAACAATCTCTTTTAAAAAAAATTTCCTTTCGCTCCCGCTCTCCCTCTCTCCTCCTCTCCCCCCATCCCTCCCTCCCTTTCCCCTCTCTCCCTCCCTCCCTCTCCCCCTTTCCCCCTCTCTGTCTCTCTCTCCCTCTCCTTCTCTCTCTCTCTCCTTCCCTCCCTCCATATATATATATATATATATATATATATATACACACACACACATATATATATATATGTATGTATGTATGTATATTTTACATCAAAGACATTTCCATACATGGAACCCTCCCTTTTATTAAAGACAAAATAATTTAAGCAAAATCAACTACCACATCTGACAGCATGAGCAACAATATACCTATAGTATCTTACCCTGAGAGAGGAGGGCAACAGGTTTTATTATCTGGTCTTCAGGTTGAAGATAGGGCATTACGATTTAATTATGAGTTTGTAATCATTCTGTATATTGTTCTCTAGGTTCTGATTTTTTCACTCTGTATCACTTCCTGTAGGCCTTCCCATGTTTCTCTGTATTTATTCTTCATAAACACTATTTTATTTGATGGCAATAGTATTATATGATGTTTTTCAGTCATTTCCCACTTGACTGGCAATCATTTCATTTCCATTTTTTTAATACCACAGAAGTGCCATTATGAGTGTTTTAGAATATGGGGTAATCTATCTGTCTTTGCACACCAGTGGGATTACTGGCTTAAAAGGCGTGGAGATATGCTTCTTCTATAAAATTTTTCATTGGCCATTATGTTGCAAACTGTTTATACCTACCATGAGTCTGTCCTTTCCCTTCCATTGTTTGGGAGATAAACAAATGAGTCAGACACAGACTGTCCTCTAAGCAGTTTATAATCTAGTAGATTATAAATATAAACAAAACTAGTTATGACACAAAGTTAAGTAGAAGTATATAGTATTCATACGAAGCAGTAATATCTGAAGAAGAGAGTACTTTGAGCTTAAGGGTCAGAGAATTTAATACCAATAAACATTTATTAATTATCTACTTAGTACAGAGAACTATGTGCCAGGGAAGATACAAGACATGGTACTATCCCTCCTAGACCTTAGAGAGGTGACATACACATGCCACTGTAATACTAAGAGTCTAGACTAGACTATGGTGACTAGACCTGGAGTTTTCTTGGTAGAAGGGACTCCCAGGTGATGAAACTCCCTTTACAGGAGTGAGCACCTGCCCCAGATCTTCAGCAGCTCTGTAATTTATAGTCTAAGAAAGTAGCTCAGAGTAGAGATTAAGTGACTTGCTCCAAACCACAGTCACTATGTGTCAGACAGGACTTCAATCTAACTTTTCTTGGCTCTCTCTCCGTTACACTGTGATCTATTTGTAATCCATAATAATAAATGCTAAATCAGACAAGGGCTACAACATTATGTCATTTGTGGGGTCTGAAGTATAAGGTTGAAGGGAGTAGGCAGAATTTAAAGTGGACCTTGAAGGGTGCTTAGCATTTCAAGAGACAAAAATAGGAGAGGGTATATTGCGGGTATTGGGAGTGATAGGAGAGAGACATTAACAAAGGTGGGAAGGGACTGGGTGATTTAGGGGAACAGTGAGTAGCCCATTTTGGTTAGATTATACAGGAAATAACATAGGTGGAAAAGTAGATTGAAGTCAGATTGTAGAAGACTTTGAATAAGCCCTTCTTGCTCTGATTTTTCTGGAGCACATTTGCCTGTATCACACTCTGTTATGTAATGTTTTGATTTGTGTCACTCCAGTAGGTTCTATGAGCTCCTAGAGGGAAGACAAGGTCATTTTTTGTTTTTTTGTGCTTAGAACATAGTACAGTGCCTTGCACATAGTAATCACTAAATAAATGTTTGTGGAGTGGAATCGATGGATTTAATTGACAATTATTGGAATGGCTTTTAGGAGGGCTATGCTGGGCAATTTCTGAGTTTAGTCATTACATAATTAATGCAATTAATTATGCCTCCATTACATAAACATCCTTTGTAGTGAATAAAGTACCAGGAATTCCTGGTTTCAAATCCTGCCTCAGATACTTGCTATATGTATGACCTCAGGGAAATCACTCCACTTTTCTGAGTAGTTTCCTTATTTATAAAATGAAGGGATTGAACCCAGTGAACTCTGAAGCCCCTTCTAGATCTCCTATGAGCCGCTAGAATGTCTGCTTTTTCCATAACTCAGTGTAATATATCAGAGGTATAGCTGTTAAGTAAAGAATATCACACACCCCACTTCTTGGAGCTTCTGTTGCACAACTGAAAATTATGAGGTTGAACGTTGGCCAGGCACAGAAGAGAAACAAATAAACAGTAAGCCTGTGAATACTGCTCCTTTGTTAATTTGTTAGTTTTAAGTGATGATAGATGGCATGTGGTTCTTCCTTGGAATTGGGGACAAAACCATTATAGAGTTAGAAATTTCCCACAAATCACTGGGGCAGGCTTTGAGCTATTTTTGTCTAGTAGGAGAATAAATCGGAATTCTGCTGCTTCCAAAAAATGTAGAGATAAAGCTGTTTCAATGAGGTGCTGGTTTAGAGGGAGTCTTCTGTATTTACACAAATAAAGTTTGAGTAGTAGTTGTTTTCATTGTAGCAAAAAAAAAAACCCAGAAATAAAGAGGGTGCCCGTCAGTTGGGGAATGGCTAAACAAATTAGGGGATATGGACAGAATGGAATATCATTTCTCCTTAAGAAACAATGAAGGGGCAGTTTCTGAGAAATCTGGGAAAATTGGAGTGGAGAGATAGTGAATTGAGCAGATCCAGGAGAATAATAAAACTTGCTACTGTGGACATAGCACCATGCCAGACACCACGCTAAACACTTTAAAATTATGTCATTTGAACCTCAAAGCAACGCTGGGAGGTAGGTGCTGTCATTATCTCCATTTCACAGATGAGGAAACTGAGGCAAACAGGGTTAAGTGATTTGCCCAGGGTCATACAGCTAGTAAGTGTTTGAGACCAAATTTGAAGTCGGATCTTCTGGACCCATCCCTTTATCACCTGTACCACTTGGTTCTCCAAGTATATTTTATGCACTTAAAAAAAAAAAACCAACAACCAAAAATCACAGCACATGCACCAGCAAGTATCCTGTAGAGAAGAACTTGGAAACACTTAAGAACCCTGACCAATTGCAGCAACAATCCGGTTGCCAGCTACTATGGCTGTGTAAGACCAATAACACCAGCATACAGAAGGGCTGCTAACACAGATTCTTTGACCAGATTTTCTAAGCAAAGCAACTTTAAGGGGTAAACAGTCTCAGTTCAATCAAATATACATATGTCATTCACTTAGTTCAAGGGGAAAAGATCAGCCCCCTTAACTTCAAGACAAATACAAACAGAAATTAGAAACATCAACAGACAGACCTTGTCTGATTCAAATCACAATTCATAATTACCAGAGAAGCACCAACATCTGTCTGGGTTATCAAAGCCGGGATTTGGGGTTCAATGGCTTGCCTAGAGTCTCATAACCCATATACTTTCAGTGAGTGTATCCCCAAAAGTCAAAGACCAAGCTCAGAACTTATATACCTGTCTTAGGGCTCTGGGGCACTTGATTACCTTAGTGCTAGAAGCACTCTGACAAAGAACAGTGAAAAGTCCCATTTAGGGTGTAGATAAGTTAGTTAATCCCTAGTACCACCGTATACAAGATTTCCAAGTCAATGATTCCCAATTGTCTTAGCCCTGAGAAACATTCCAAGACTAGATCCTACTTTACCAGCCCCATTCAAACAAAGGCCAGAATCATCAAAGGCACTTAAGAAAAGAACAGCAAAAAGCTTCAGCCTGATTACCCCACTACACCCATGCAGTGACCAACTAGAAATCCAAAACAGTAATCTATAATTAGAATCAGATTATTATATATTATACATATAATCTATTATCGGAACAAATAATCTACAATAAAATTAAAAACTACAATAAACAATAGTGCTACCTGTTTCCTGACAGTGTTGATGAACTCCAGGTGAAGAATTAGATGTATGCTTTTGAAATGTCAAATTGTGCATTGGCTTTTCTTTGTTCATGCTCATCTATTACAAGTGTTTTCCTTTTTTAAAAAATTGAATAATGGGAGTCGGGAAGAAGGGAGAACCTAGTGATGTCAATCCTCCCCCCCACCCCCAAAAAAAGGAAAAACAAAAGAGGGCTTCTGAAGCAATTTTTAAAATACAAAGATGAAAAGGTTGTTCAGAGGGAAAAAGACAAGTAAGAGAGCTTTGAAAGTTACATGTTGAGTTTATCTTATATATTTACCAACTGTGTGACCTTGGGAAAATCACTTGTTTACCTCTGTTTCCTCATCTGTAAAATGGGGATAATAAAAGCACCTAGGTCCTAGGTAGGATTAAATGAGATAATTAAATTGAATGCGGATCAAATGAGATATTTCTAAAGTGCTTAGCACCGTGCCTGGCACATAGTAGGAGGCTATATAAATGTTTATTCCCTTCTTCCCACTTCAGAGTATTAGGGACAGCAAATGGAAAGGCTAGGGAAGTGGTGAGAAGGCATATTGTGCCATATGTGAAAGGACTAGCTTTGGGGTGCCATTAAAAGCAATTTGGTTAGATTGAAAAGAGTTGTGGAATAGGAATAAGGAGACCTGGCTTCTACCATGCACTGAGATCTTAAGTATAAAGAGTAACTGGCCGTGGAGTCCAGTCCTAATAAGCATGCTGATAATATTATGAGCATGCTGATGTATAATAGAAGTATTTTGGCCAGATCTGGAGCATGAGCAGACATGTTCTATTTCTGGTCTGTGAATGACTTGGCAAGAAAGTGCCTCTTTGATTGCTTATGGCTACGGAGACAGAAAAAAGGATTGGGGGGAGGGCACTAGCTGACCAGAGAATCCGTCCTATCTCTTTGTAAGACTTCTTCCTGCCCAACTGTCATTTGAGAGAAAAAAGCCTTGGGATCTCCCTTTGAGGCCAACAAGTGACTTATAAATACGGGCCTTGGTTCTTGGTCCCATGTTTCTTCTTTTGTTTTAGATAAAAAAAAAAAAGACTAGGAATAGAAATCAGAGATTGGGGGCTTCAGGAGATCAGGAGAGTCAGCCACTCAAGGTTCAAGAGTGACATCCATGTTAGTCTTTGTGGCCAGCCCAGCTTCCCAGCCTAAAGAGATGACTCTTGGGACTGATCCAGCCTAGCAGTAGCTGATATAGGGACTCATCCAGCAATAATGTGACATTTGAGCATGAAGTTGGTGGGCCAAGGCTGTATTGAAGTCATATTAAATTTGAGCTCACTCTTCCTAGGCACCATGGTTTTATAGAGGGCAGTGCTCTCCCACAGTTAGGGGAATATGTCTGGACCACTGTGCTCTTGTTCTATCTTCAAAGTGCACATTCACAAAATTCACAAAATTCACATTCACACATTCAAAAGGAACATTTTAGTTCCTTTTATAAAAGCTAGTTGATATTAATTGGTTAAATGGAATTGCGGCACTAGTCTCTAGACCTAACAGAGAGAACAATATACTTCAGTGGGTACTTGAGCCTATAGTATTAGAGATACTCCAACCCTTCAGGGGCTCCTCCTAGAATCCTGAGGGGGAGAGGTAATCAGCCTGGGTCTGGTTGGGCAAAGCCAAAGAACATATTGATTATATAAGTAAACGATTTGATCTCTTGGAATTTTAGTTGCTTTCCCTATCTTTGAAATGAGGGGCTCCAGAGGTGGATGCATTTTAAAAACCTGCTGTTTCTCTTTATTGGCCCTGGTGTGAGGTGAAAATTGACTAAATTTTGTGTGTGTGTGTATGATTTCATTTTCTGTGAGTACTGAGAAATGCATTTGTTAGACCTCTGGAGAGTTCATAAAAAAGAATTATGCAGGTATCTTTATATGACTTATAGAGAAAATGACCAAGTGATGGGTGTGGTTTTCCATATTCAATAAAACTGCTCTGTATTCTCCACATGTGAACAGCTTTCCTTTTATTTCACTTTGTTACTACGGCTCTTCTAAAAGGGCAAACAACAGACATGTTTCCTTTCTTATATAACCAGAAGTGACCCTATGACGTATCATTCAGAGGCTGCTCATCTCTGATTTTGCACAGCACGAAAACCAAAATGGATATTTTAGCTATCTTCACAGAATCATGAAAATATAGAAGACCAAAATGGCTTGCTGAGGGAAGCCTGGTGGCAAGAGAACAAAGGTGACCACGTCCATCTTTATGACGCATATTATGTGCCATTCTGCTTTCACAGTTTTAATGCTATTACCCCAAAATAGATGGCTCCTGAATACAAGTCAAGGCATCTTTACAATTAAGAAGTCTTAAAATAAACAGTAGAGGCAGCATGGAGTAGTAGGGTGCTGTCCTTGAGGCTGGGATGGACCTGAATTTAAATATCATCTCTGATATATAACACATGCATTCTCTGAGAGGCAACTTTATTTTAATGACTGTTTTGTGTCTTTGACATCCAGGGCATTGTTTATGCAGAATTCATCCTACGTGATTTTTCAGCCCATCAGACTTGTTATACATAAATTCCAAAGCTTTTTAGCTGTTCTGTACAATTAGGCAATTCTTTAAGGTTATAATTTGCAGAGAAGCTGCCAACCTAAGTTGGCAGAGGGAGTCCCTCTCACCTGAGAGTTCCTTATATCAGTGAAATCATTGGTTAGGTTTCTATTGCATTTCCTCAAATAAACAAGTGGATAAATATGTTAGAATGGAATGGTAAGCCCCATTCCTTATTTGGGGGAGGTTACTGTTCTATACAGCATGTGCATAAGAATTACTTATTAATAATGTTTGGTAAGAGAAAAACAAAATCCAAGCCAGCTCGTTTTCATTTGGGACTTGAGGAACAAAGGGAGCTTTTGCAGCGTGTGAACCAATACCCATGTATACATCTCTACATAAAAGTAAGGATGCTTCAGTCAGGGCAAAGGCAAACAGCTGTTTATCTGTTTTCTTTGGGTTTTATTTTCTTTTTACATGGCCGTTCTGTCAGTATGGGGCTTCATAAAGCTCTAGGATATTGATAGGGAACTACCGAGTCCATGTGCTTTGGAACCCAACCCAATGATTTCCGAGCTCAATAACATTATTTTATGATAGCTGGAGGGAAATCATGAATTGGAGCATTGGAGGCAAAGGGGCTAATGTCTCCAGCTCTTTGTCCAGAAGCCCGCCGTTGCCTATGTTTTATGTCTCTCAACTCCTGAATGAATATCATATTAAGTTTTTATTTTTATTTTTTGTTTGAACATGAGATACATATCAGATGGCTCTACTTCTGTTGAACTCTTGATAGAAAGGCTTATTGTAAGACTTCCTGCATTGAGATTGCTTTATGTCCTGGCTATAAACCAAAATACTCATTAAATCTTATTGGATATCGTATTTACATGAGACCACCCATCCTCTTATAATAAAACAGCAACCCTGAAACTTCAATATTTTTTTTTCCTCAGAGAGATTCTTTGCCCTCACCAAATCTTACTGCTTTGGTCCTTCATGTCTTTAGCAATACTTACCAAGGGCATCTTATGTTGCAGCCAGAGGCGGTGGAAAGAATGATAGATTTAAAATCAAAGAAGGCCAGTGTGACTCCAAGGTGCTCCTTACCACCAAATATGATTTTCAATAAGTCATGTGACCTTTCAGAGGTGGGGGTGGGGGTGGGAGGTAGAGGGAAGAAAAAAAGAAATTTGCATGATACATGGGATATACGAATATTTAAAAGAAATAGAAAGTTATATATAGTAGATTTGCAGTTTCATGTGCAATCACTTTTTAAAAATTATACTATGTTATGGAAATGCCTGTTTTATTCTCTAAATTAAAACTAAAATAAATTTTAAAAAGAAATAAGAGGGTTAGACTTCATGTTCTTGAATCAACTTTTCAGCTTGAAACCTTATAATCATATTTCCTTACCTAGAGGGCATTTCTTTCACTTGTATTCCCAGAGATCCCCTGAATCAGACAGTCTCCTGGCCCTGTTTCATCTTAGAGAGAAAGTGAAAGCATTCCAGTCAGTATTTGCTTTTCAGTTTCATCTTTGGACTCTTTTTTTCCCCTTTGGCTGGTATGATATTAGACAGATAAAGCATTTAGTAAGAGATTTCTTTGTGTCAGGCACATTGTAATTGAGAGAATCAAATGTTATCCCCATTCTGTAATTCCTTCTCTTCCCCCTTCTACTATAACCCACTGTACTATATAAATCATCTCATACCCCGTGTGCACCCCTTAAAGATGAATTTCATTCAATTTTTAATTTTGATTGAATTTATTTTAACTTTAAATAAATAAATTGATTTTCATTGACTTTTTATTTCTATGAGCTGGTGCAGACTTTCCTATTGTTCCTTGCCCAAAGTTACTAATCTTGTGTTTAGTAAAGCTTTCTCTCCTCCACCCTCCCCATGTTGCTGGTTGCATTGTCCATGATGGTCTGCCCCCAACTGAACTCATTTCTTCATGCTCTTCCACCTACCTTACTACCACATTACTGCCACCACTTACTATCATAAGGCAGTGGCGAAGTGCCACAGACACTTCATCATCATCATCATCATCATCATCGTCTCCACTACTGCAATGTAATTCTGCACATTGTCACTGTTCCATATAGACTGGAATGGGGAATCTGCAGCCTCAAAGCTTCACAGAACCTTTTATTAAGGGGATTTGTTCTATGATGTTCAGATTCTGTGAAAGGGCTGCACTTGAGGACCTAGAAAGTCACATGTGGCCTCAAGACTGCAGATTCCTCACCCCTGGATAGACTCTCTTTCCACACACAACTGCTCACCAAGCATCAGAGGAGACCTTTCTGATTCTTTGCTGTTCAGGTCCCCTGGGGTCTAGCCCAATGCTGTGACACATAATAGATACTTAATCAATGTACATTAAACAAGCTCTTCCATATTTAACTTAGTCTTTCACTAGTGTAGTCAGTGTTCTTGAATGTGACTTGCCATCTGCTGTCATGGTGCCTTCCCATAGGCTGTCTCCTAGACCTTCAACCCTCTCTTCACCTTCATCTATTAAAATCCTAGCTTCCTTTAAGACTTGGCTCAAGGGCCCCTTCCTATAAGAGGCCTTTACTAATTACCTTAGGTATTCATACTTCCCTCCAAAATTGTGTCAGGTAGGTGGCTCAGCTGATAGAGAACTAGGCCTGGAGTCAGGAAGCCCTGAGTTCAATTCTTGCCTTAGACACTCACTGACTGTGTGATGTTGGATAAGTCATTTAACCTCTTAATCCACTGGAGGAGAAAATGGCAAACCACTCTAGTATATGTGCCAAGAAAACTTCATGCAAGGTCACAAAGAGTTGGAAACAAATGAATAATACTTCTGTCCAAAATTACTTTGATTTATTTTGTTTCAGTTTAGACACAGTTACTTGTTTACATATTATATCCGCAGTAGAGAATATAAACTCCTTAAAGCTAGGGACTATTTCCTTTTTTTGTCTTCGTACCCCTAGGAGTTAATCCAGTGCCTGGAACATAGGAAGCATTTAAGTAGGATTGAATTGAATTCTTTCCCTAGAACATCTTTTGGCCCCTGCCCTGTTGAGATATAAAAACTTTTAGAATTTTAATAATATATGACATAATACAATGATACATATGATACTATATGATATATAATATACTTAGTATTTTAATATATTTTCTTATATTTATGTAACTTTTATATATAACAATTTTAATAATTTGTTTATATATTATATGTGTGTACACACACACACACACACACACACACACACACGCACGCACACACACACTCCTTGAGAGATGGGGAATAAAAAGAAACCCAGAAGCTTTAGTCTATAGCAGGGGTGGGGAACCCATGGTCTTGAGGCCACATGTGGCCCTCTAGGTCCTTAAGTGCCACCCTTTGACTGAATCCAAACATTTATAAAAGGATTTGATGTGTGAAGTTTGGATTCAGTCAAGGGACTGCATTTGAGGACCTAGATGGCCACATGTAAACTTGAGGCCTCAGGTTTACAGTGTTTTAAAAAGATCAAGCTTCCCCATAGTAAAAAGAGACAGTACCATGATCCCTATATTTTCCACGTTCTTATCGTAGACAACCAAGCAAGGCTAGGCTCATTCGTCGTCTTTAATGGCTGAAGGATGTTCAGATGTTGGAATTATAAATGAAAAAAAAATTCGAAAACCTCTTGATGTCTAATTAATTATATTGTTTTCTCAAAGCACATGTTCTTTTCTTACTCAGTGATGGGTGGCCAAGGTGGTATAAGTGAAATGAAGTGGTTTGGTTTCATTTCTCCCCTTTTCATCTAATTTTATGTGAGGTTGTTTGTAGCCAAGACAGAAGAAATAGTTTTCCAACAAGTAATTCTTCTCCATAGTCTGTGTCCCTATTGTAGGTCTTTTCCTTTTCTTTACCTTCATTTCATGCTGGGCAGTAAGTCCATAGCAGAATTTGTTCATTGTTAATTGGCTTGGCTAGGTGGTTGGTTGTTAATGAAGAAATTCTGTCCTTCCCATTGATTTTGATCAATGTGTCCTTGAGCCACTGAGCCATTATTCTTTCCTTGGGAGCATCCTACAGACTAAGCAGACAGACTAATCATTGCAATTTCATTCACTAATTACATGGAGCATGATTTGATCTTGGCTAAATCTACAGTGGAATGAGGTTCTTATAAAGGAAATTTTATTGTGTACCAAGTCAAGACTCATTCATTTAGGACCCTCCCATGTAGAACTGTTTGGTCATTCTACTGGGCAGAAGTTGCACTTTTTCTACTTCTCTGGATTTGTTTGGAATCCTTGAGTAAGAGTTAACTCTAAAATTTTTTTGAGGCTTTTTCTAAGTGAATTTTTAAATTTTTTTCCCAATTACATGTAAAATATTTTTAACATTCATTTTTAAACTCATACTTTTGAAAGAGGTCTTTTTCCTCCACTGACAAAGGGGACAATCCTTTGATGCCATCTCATTCTATGTGATGCTTCTCTGTCTTTCCATATATTTCCCCTCAAGTTGCCATAGCAACACAAGATTTAAGATGAAACAAAAAACATTTAAATGGATGTGTTCCCATGCTCATGATTAACATCCCACTTTTGTCTTAACACATCTCTCTTCACAGAGACACTCCAAATCCCTCACCTCACCACATCCCAAACTATTTCAAAGAGAAAATGGGCCATGGGAAAATATAGCTCGCAGTGTGTTGCTTCAGACTTATAAACAGTCAACCCTTCATTTTGTATGTAAAGCATGGCTAGGAAAACCATGTATAATTAAAATTCCTAGATAATAAGAATAATTGATTTTAGTGTGCAGATTCAGTTTTCTCTTCCATCAAGAGACAGTGATTAAGTTCTCCTGACTTTTTAAAAATAGAGCTTGAAGTCCTAGCTCCCTCCACAATTTAGCACAGTTGGTAGTCTCTATAAGTGGACTTTCATCAATAACCTCAGTTGTTAATATTCCTTTACATACCGCCTCCCACCCACATTCGGTCAATTGTCAGTCAAAGCATTTACTATGTGGTAGGCAATGTAGCTGAGGGTGCAAAGAAAGGCAAAAACAGTCATGAGGGCATGAGTGATTTCTCTTCAACCAACTATCAAATTTTCCTTTGTGGAGTCATTCAATGCACACCTAGTTTACACCTTTGAGAGATTAATTCTGCATCTCAAAGCATTATTCCCACTTGATAGAGGTATCAGAGTAGAATATATTTTAAATTACTTTTTTGTATACTGAAGGATATAGGACTCCCCTTGCACCCCGCCCCCCCCACATATATATACCACATATTATTATTAATTTTTCTTCAGTAAGTCTCTCATTAGACCCAATTCTACCAAGAGCCTCTTCAACCAAAAGTTACATTGTTACTCCCTTTCCCTGGCAGAAAGATACAGAGGGAGATCGTTTGACTCTAATATCCATTATATGGTCATTATGATTACAGAATTAACTAAGTTATATCCAAACCATCTTAACTAGTAGTCTGACCAAAGACTCTTTAACGTCCACTGCACCCTAAAGAGATAGCCAGTCTTCCTAGAGATAGGTATCATTAGCTGGTAAGCCTAAATGACTTCTATTTCACTGGAGGTATTTAGTCATGGCCTGGAAAGTACCTTGTCAGGTATGGTGTAACCTCTTTGAGGTATGGGTTGGACTACATGGGCCCACAAGATCTCCTCAGCTCTGGCATCCCATGGTTTTGTGAGCCACATGAAACAGTTGTCAAATAAAGGAAATAGCTACTCTGCATTTAATAGACAAACAAGTGGATGAAACAGCTGCTCCAAGGTTTTCTTCCAGCTATGTAAATAAATGTCACCATTTAGTTGATCTCTGGCTCCAGGCTGTCTTTTCTCAACTCTATACGGTACTTGGTTACTTTCTGAGAAATCTTTGATAATCACTCCCTTTATTGCATCATTTAGTTTCTCAAGAGTCTGCCTTGGTTCCTATTATCTACTGTATATAGTATGTCCAACCTCTTCTGCTGGCCATCCAGGTCCTCGTCCGACCCATCTCTAGTGCCTGGCACACAGAAAGCATACTTGTTCATTGATCGATGTGTGTTTATAATATTGCGCATTATTTCCCAATATAAAGCAATTAGAATGTTCTCTTCACTGGCCTCTTAGCCTTATGAGCCTTAAAGCACAAAACCTGTCGATCATCAAGTATTAATTAAGTGATTATTATTAAGCATTAAACAACAGCTACCATTATATAAGGTGTCCCAAAAGTAGTTTTAAGCTCAAATAGCTTAAATTCGATGAATTTAATCAATTAAAACTTAAAATGTACTAAGATTTTTTAGGCTACACTATGCTTATGTATATTTTAGAGACAGCTTAGTTTTCTGAAAAGAACAGTGAGATTGGAAACTAGGACACTTGGGTTCTAGCCCCAGTACCTTGCTGTCCAAGAGGCAGTTAAATGCCATTGGGGAGGAGGAGGCGGCACTGGACTCCGAGGGAGGAATACTTGGGTTTAAATCCCACTAAGACTTTGACTACTAAGTGACAATTGAGGTATACAATGTTGTTTTATTTTGAGATAAAGTTTCTCATCTTCTTTTCTTTGTCAAAATAGTTCATTGCATCAATTGATTCCGCTTGGTCCTTCCAGGGATTTTAAAATTCCAGTCCTTCTAATGGTCCCTCACACAGCCTCGTTTTCTTCATCTGTAAAATGGAGATAAAACTGTTAAAGCACCAGCCTTACAGATTTCTTATGAGTTAAAATTTGCAAAGTGCTTCCAAATCTTCAAGTGCTATATAAATGCCAGCTATTATTAGGTGTGAGACCCTAACTAATTAAATTCATTTTCTTAGTTTTCTCATCTTGAAAAATGAATCAAATAATCTACAAATCACTTCAAGCTCAAAAATTAGATGATCCTCTATCCTCTGGAGGGTTGGACATTCTGGAAACATTTGGTGAAGTAGAAAGTGCTCTGGGCTTGGAGGCTCAAAATTGGATCTCAGCCTCATAGTTATAATTAGCAGTGTGGCTTTAGATATGTTCCTCTTTCTTTCCCTTGGTCCCCTTTTTAAAAACATTTTGCTTCAACTCAAAAGACGTGCTCAAGACAATAATCAAACAACACCAGGAAGAGAACATTTCCCCCAAACTTTGATGCAAAACTACTTAATGAAGTGATTGTGACTGATGGTACATGTTATCTTCCGTTTTGGTACTTCACCATTAGCAAAGATGTAGGAGATAATGTGTTTAAAGTACTTCGGAAATTTTAAAGTAGTATATATAGGAGGATTATTATACTTTCATAATCTAGGATCAACATTGTCCATTGTATTTAGCTAAATTTTTTTGTGCCTCTTAATGCAGTCATCATTTATTCTATTGTGGTAATTGTACAGTATATAGTGGTCTTTTGTCTCTGCCACCTGCCACTTTTTACAAGTCTTCACATATTTGGGTTAATTTTTCACATTCATTGTTCACTATGGCATGATTTTTTCATTGCATTCATAGATACAATTTCTTTAACTGTTTCCCAGTCATTGACTAAATGGTGTGGGTCCAGCTATCGACTTGCACATAATGATGCAATGAAAAAAAAAAGTGAGCTCTTTCTTACTGTCTTGAACTTCAAAGTAGAAATTTACTTAGTAATGGAGCCACTGAATCTGAGTATTAAAAAGGTAGTGACTTTTTAATATAAGTTCCAAATTGTTTTCCAGAATGGTTAGAGCAATTCATTGCTCTACCAACAGTCAATCAGCATTTCTGTCTTTTCCACAACTTCTCCAATGCCCAAATTTTCAGATTCTATTATCTCAATCAACTTAATGAGAATGAATTTCTACCTTAGAGATGTTTGGATCTACAATTCTCTCATGATGAGTGATTTTAAACATTTTTTCAGATGGCTGTTAATAGTTGATATCTCTTTTTGGGGAAAATTCTTTTGTTCATGTTCTTTGATTATTTGTCTAACATTTAATGGCTCTTTTTTTTTTAACCCTAAGTAAAAGCAGAATGCCTTTATTACAGATAGGAAAAGGACTAACAGTATTTAACAATGATACCTAAATCTATATTACTTAGCTGGAATTTAATCACATTTCAACAAACAAGAGTTAGTAGCTCTTAATTATATAGGTTAGTGCCAGTTCCTTGTAGATTTTGAATATAAGGCTCTTGTCAAAGATATTTAATTCAAACACTTGTCCAAAAAAAAAAAAAAACCAAACAACCTTGGGCTTTCTTTCTTATTTTAGCTCCACTGATTTATTTGTGCAAAGGACAGATGTGACCAGAAAATTCTATATTCAGTTCTGGGGATCACATATTAGGAAGGACATGCATAATCTTAGAGCATCCAGAGAAGAGAAAAAAAGATGGTAAAGGCCCTGTGTTGATGTGGTTTGAGGATCATTTGAAAGCTGGGGGGGTGTTCTGCCTGGAGAAGAAAAGACTTGGGGAACATGATAACTATCTTTAAGGATCTGATAAACTATGAAGTTGAAGCTGAATTAGATTTATTCTATTTTTTCCTAAAGACAAAACTACGAGGAAAAGTTGAGGATTTCAGGAAGGTGAGTATAGTCTTGATGTCAAGAAAAATTTCCTAACATAGGGTGTTATCCCTAAATGGAAAAAAAAAAAAACCTTTCTGAGCATGTAGTAGATTCTCCCTTATTATTGGTCTTCAAACAAAGCCCAGGTGACTACTTGCTAGGCATATTGTGGAAAGGATTCTTTTTGTGAGATAGATTGGATAATAGAATCTCTGAGGTCTCTTGTAAGTCTGCCATTCTGGGGTTCTGTGAAACTACATTTTGTCTTTTGTAAATCTCTAGCCATGCTTAGATTGTGAATTTCTCCCCTATTCACACTTGTGAGAGGTCTAACTACTTTCCTGAAAAATTTTAATTATGTTTGAAAAAACACACCACAAAACTCTTTTATCCCTTTGGATTTATGATGGTGCATGTTTGGTAAGATGCTGGTCTAAACCCATCTTTCACCAAGCTAATACTTTTCAGGTAGTTTTGGATGATTGAGATTACAATCTGCTGTGGAGGATGAGAGGGCATGTGATTTAAGTGCTCATGTGAAGGAATTGGCCTTGACAACAAGAAGGGCTATCTTGTTGGCAGAGAATTAATGGAGAGAGTGAGAGAGAATGCCCAGGGCTTTTGAGATATTTTTCTTCCTAAAATTTCTTCCTGGGTTCCATTGGTACTACTACTAATTTTTCTATATTCATTTGATAATCTGCTACTTAACCTATTATCTGGAAGAGTACTTGCTAACACTGGTCCTAGAGACAGAGTAGGAATATTTCCTGCCCTACCCCCCAACTCCATCACTTTCATATCTCCCCTTACTTCCTCGATTCATCAGATTTCCTCTTTAAAGTAAAGTCTACTCAACCAAAATTATGATGACTTTAGTATGCCAAACTCAAGATCATTCTCAGGAAGGTTAGAAGTTGGAGGACAAGGGATTAGGACAAGAGTTAAAGGGATTAATTATTGGGTCCAGACAAGGGGAGACGGGTGAAGTAGAGCTGGGGTAATGAGAAAATATCAAAAAATGGAGGGATTGGAGGTCTCAGTTGGGGCAAAGAATAGGTTATGGAGGGCGGGGCATAGGGAGAGGTGGAATGATGGGAGGTTTTGGTTAGATAGGGATATCAGCGTTTCTAATTAGGGAAATGAAACCCTTGTGGGCAATGGTGAAATCTAATAGATGGACCCCTTCTGTGTGGTGGAGGTGGGATTTATGAAGGCTGAGGAATCAGGAGGTTTGGGACAGGGGTGGGGAACCTGCAGCCTCGAGGCTATTTGTGGTCCTCTAGGTCCTCAAGTGCAGCCCTTTGACTGAATCCAAACTGCACACACCAAATCACAGGTTCCCCACCCCCGGGGGTATTTGGTGCAAATCTCCATGAATAATAAAGTCCCTCTTATAAGGGCAGGAGTTAGGGAGGAGCGGACTGGAAGATAGTGAAGCAGATGCTGAACTCCTTGAAGGAGGAATTGAGAATGATCTGGAGTTTGTTACACTAAAGCCACCATAATTTGAGTTGAGTGAAAAATTTTGACTGAGTAAACTTTAAAGAGGAAATTTGCTGAATCAAGGAAGTAAGTGGAGATATAAAAGCGATAGGGCCATGGATGGGGGTAGGGCAGGGAGTATGCCTACTCTGTCTCTCGGACCAGTGGGTGAAGTGTTAGTAAGTACCCTTCCAGATAATTAATAGGTTAAGTAGCGGACTATCAAATGAGTACAAAAAAATTAGTAGCAGTACTAATGGAACCCAGGAGGGAATTGTAGGAAGAAAAATAGCATTTAAAATGGAGATAGCACAGTGGATAGAGTGCTGGAGTTGGAGTCAAGAAGACTTGAGTTTGAATCTTGTTTCAGATACTAGCTGTGTGACTTTACTCAAGTCATTTAACCTAACAGCCTCAACTTGCTCCTCTGTAACATGAAGATAATAGTAACCCTTGCCTCCCAGGGCTATTATAGCCAATGAGATAACAGGTAGAGAATGTGCTCTAGCTAATGCAAAAATAAGGACCTTATGCTAATCTAAGGTATTAGAGGAAGTGTTCATTTATGTCAATAAATGCATCAACTCCCAATCAGATAGTAGGTCATATAATTGCTTCTATAGCCCTTAGTAATAATCTGTTTAATAGTCCTCATCCCAAGTGATATTATCTAATGTATTTGCACTCAGTATTTCGGTATAGAATATTTTCAGTCCAGGGATTAAAATATTGTGTACCATATATTCATCAAGCTTCTACTACTCATATGTTGAAGCTGTGCTCTTCCATCATCGAATGCCAGCAGAAGTGCAGGATACCTGTTGCCCCAGTTAATTTGGGTCAGGTTCATCTAGGGGCATGCTGGTAAATGTGTAACAACCAGCTCTCCAGAAGGGGAGGAAAACTTATAAGCATGACATGGTTATAAGTTCAATCTGAAGTATTAATATTTTTCTCCATGGTTTTCTTAAGTGCATATAATCAACAGAACAACAAATGGAGCCCTGATTTCTGAGAGAGAAATGCTCACAGGAGCTGGCTCTAGCATGTCCTTGGCCAATTCTATGTAGAGTGGGAAAAATCTGCCATAGATGGACCATTTAGTAAACTATAGCATGGTCTTTATTCAAAGTCCCCACCAGAACATCAGTTGCTTTTAGCCTGTTCAGGAGACATCTGGTAATAGATTCCTTAGATGGTTGACACCTCTTCTTCCCCCACATCCAACTCCAGTAGCTTCTTATTACCTCCGACGTCAAATGTGAAGTCTACTGTCTGGCATTTAAAGCTCTTCACACCCTGGCCTCTTCCTACCTTTTCAACCTTCTTAGATTCTATACCATTGAGCATTCCACCATCTTGACCTATGTGCTGTTTCTCACTCATTACCCCCTATCTTTTCAATCCTTGGCCTTGCACAGTCTTTTCCCTGGGGATGCTTGGAATGCTTTCCTTCCCAACCTCTAAATCTTAGATTCCCTGGCTTCCGTAAAGATACCTCCTGCACTACCTGCTCCAGGAGGTCTTTACTATTTCCTCCAGCTGCTAGTGCCATTTCTCCTTAGGCTCTGTCTCTCTCCATTAGAATGTAGGCTCCCTCAGAGCAGACACTATTTTTATTTCTTTTTTTAAATTTTTTTTTTTTTACTATTTTTCTTTGTATCTCTACTTCTTACACAGTGTCTGGCACAAAGTAAACATTTAATAAATGCTTCTTGATTGATTGATTAAAAATTTCTGCCCCCCCCCAAATTAAATGGAACCCTTTTAGTTTTGGATTCTAGAATTTCTAATTCAAGGTTGTTAAAAACCTAGCTTTCATTTTTCTGCTTACTTACATTGTCTTGTTTCTATCCCTCTCAGATAAGAATATTCATTCTTTTCTTCATTAGACCCACAATTCTTTTCTATCTGGTTGGTACATTGGAAAGAATATTGAATGGGAAGTCCGAGGACCT
Organism: Phalanger gymnotis; assembly: GCA_028646595.1. NCBI lineage: Eukaryota > Metazoa > Chordata > Mammalia > Diprotodontia > Phalangeridae > Phalanger > Phalanger gymnotis. Next base: position 336,244,273 of record CM053623.1, on the reverse strand, counting down.
GAGTTCAAGACCCAAATCTGCCAGTTACTACTACAGATATAGTCATTCACTATCTCCAGGTCTCAGTACTTTTGTCTATAAAATTAGGAGGATTGAAATTAATGAACTCTGAGGAACCCTTCCAGCTCCAAACTTTGATCCTAGGAATGCTTTCCAAAAAGCCCAAACTAATCAATCAATCACTCAAGTTTTTATTCATATATGTACCATGCTCTATGGTAATTCCCTGAGCATTCGAATACAGTCAATCCTTAATCAGAAGGGGAGACAACAAGTATACATGTAAGCATATATAGAATAAATATAAAGAGAATGAATAGAAAAAGATACAAGGTAGTTGGAGGAGGAAAACACTGGCATTTCTGGGGAAGGTAAGAAAAAGCTTCATGTAGAAGAAAAGGAATGTTTGAGCTGCATATTGAAAAAAGAGAGGGATTCTATGAGACTGGGCTATGGAAGAAGTTCCTTCCAGGCATGGGACATGGCCAGGGCAAAAACACAGAAACAAGAGATGGAGTGAAGAAAAGAGAGATGGCCAGTTTGGCTGGGTCACAGAGTGTGGGAAGAGGGCAACATCCAATGAAGCTGAAAGGGTAGGTTGGCACAAGATTGTATAGGGCTTTAAAATCAAAACAGAGAAGAGGTATTAAAAATTTTTGAGCAAGAAAATAACATGAGCAGATTGGAATTTAAGAGAAATCATTTTGGTAACAGTTTAAAATTTTGACTGGAAGAGAGGCTTCAAGAAAATGAAGAGGCCATTGTCATAATCTGGGTGAAAGGTAATAAGTTCTTGAACTAAGGTAGTAGCTCTGTGAATAGAGAAGGGAGTCATATGCTGGAGATGGTGTGGAAGTAGAAAGAAGATTTGGCAGCTAATTGGATGTATGGAGTGAGGGAGAGGGAATAGTTGAGGATAACACCATGGTTACAAACCTGGGAGACTAGAAGAATGGCCGTGACTTCAACCAAAATGGAGAAGTTTGCGGAATGAGTGGACTTAGGGGCAAAGAGAATGAGTTCTGTTTTGGAAATGTTGAATTTGAGGCACCTCCAAGACAATCAGTTTGAAATGTTCAATAGGCAATTTGTAATGCAGGACTAAAGCTCAAGGGAGAGACTGGAACTGGATTATCACCTGTAAGTCATCTGCATAAATATGCTAATTAGATCTATTGGAACTGAGGAGGTCCCTAAGAATGAGAGTGTAGAGAGAGAAGAGATGGCTTATATGTGTTTCAGAGTTATTTTTTTTTGACATTTCTACATATTTCCCCACTGAGTCATCAGATGTGAAACTGTCAGATTGCCAAGCATAAGTTCTCCTTTCTCCTAAGCTGTCTTTCCAGTTTGATCTCTTGCTGGAACTTGGACTCAGCTCTTGCCTATGAATACATGATATGTGTATGTGTATAATTTTAATCTCTTTATGCCTTACTTCTGATTCCTTTCAGGTGTTCAAATATTTACAACTAGATGCAGGAATAATTTGCTATGATCAGATGGACAATCCAATTCAATCTAAAGCATTCATTCACATTGACCCACACACATTCACACACATTGACACCACAGTTAATTCAATCTTTCTCACTCTGAAAATGAGATAAAATGGAAAAGGCAGTGAAGTTGAATCTTGGCTGTCACTTTTGTGACTTTGAACAAGTCACTTCACTTTTCTGGGCCTCAGTTTCTTCATCTGTCAAGTGGGGGGATTGTTCTTAATCCCCCCCAAGAAGCAGTCCATGATCCTGTGATTCAGAAATGTTCCTTCTAGCCTTCTGAACCTTTTACCCCTATCTTTGCTACTTTGCAGAAGTTAAAGCCACAGTGCTAAATTGAAGGGGAAAAACAGGGTAGAACATGTCCCCAGAGGCTCTTTTCATATCAAAAGCTGGCATATGTCACTTCTCCTGAAACAACTTTTCTAAGCCTGTCATAAATGGAAGCAGAAAAATCACAGTTCAATATTGAGTGTGACTAAACATTCCATACCCTTTGGCTTAGCAATTCAGTTACTGGGATTATTTCTCAGAGAAGTGAGGGGCAGAAAAAAGGTGTTTTTTGTATGTACTGTGTGTATATATATATATATATATACACACACACACACACACACACACATATGCTTACATATATATGTGTGTATATATACATATAATGAGGCATATAGTATAATGATTGCTCAGTTGTTAGAGCACTGGACCTGGAGTCAGGAAGACCCAAGTTCAAATCCAGCCTCAGGCACTTACTAGCTGTGTAACCCTGGGCAAGTCACTTAACCACTGTGTTTGCCTTAATCTACTGGAGAAGGAAATAGCAAACCATTCCAGTATCTTTGCTAAGAACACCCCATGGACAGTATTGGCTTGTATGGTCCATTGGGTCACAAAGAGTTGGACACAACTTAAACAATTCATATGTATGTGTATATATAAACATATGATATCTATAATATAAAATATATAATGTTTATATATTACATGTGCATAGTATATGAGAGTATGATTACATGTATGCATACATATATAAAATACCTTTGCATATGTTCATTTGTATACATATGTTTATATGTCTGTATATTAATAGTCCTCTTTGTAGTAGAAAAGAACTAGAAACAAAGGTGCCCGTTGGATGGAGAATGTCTGGCAACACAATGACATGTGAAGGTAATGGAATAATTTAATAAAACAAGGAATGACAAATATGGAAAACTCATAGAAACGTTAGAAGATTTGTGTAAATGAATGCCAAGTGAAAGTAGAAGCAGCAAAAACAAGAAATAAAGCAACCTCGATTTTGTGTGTGTAAATGAGATCACAAACAGGAATTTGAACTGTGTGTAACTGAAAAGCTAATGAAGGTTCTGGAGAACAGAGAGAGAACCACGGCACCCCCTCCCAGGAGAGAAGCAAAAGACAACGAAGATAGGGCACTGTATACATCATCAGCTGAAGTCACCATATGGAGTGGCTTTCTTGTGTTTCTTTTTTCTCAAGGGATGATTCGATCTGCAGGGGGGTTGGGTCTGAAGTGACTTTGCTATCAAGTCATTTCAACTTTGTGAAGATAGAAGGCATTAATAAAATATATTTTTAAAAAATAAAATCATTTAAAATAGAGTAGGGTTAAAAATGTACCATAGTATAACAGCTTAGAACATATGGTAGATCTTAAGATCTTAATATCTTGGTAAACTGGTGGATTCTGTGAGGAATAGAATGTCCTAGATAGAATATGAAAATACAGAAGAGGTACAAGAACACATACCAAAAAAAGGTGGGGTGAGGGAAGAAACAGCAAAACCGAAGTTTTTTTCTTTTTTTGGTATGCCTGCAAGTGAAAATAAAAAGATGCCATCTAGCAAACAAAAAGAAACCAAGTAAGTGGTTAATGACTGGAGATCAGCTCATCCAATATTTTTTACATGGAGATAATGCAATATTCCTATGACATTAGAAAGAGCAAATATGAAGAATTCATAGGATCATGGGAAGATTTATATGAAGTAAGACAGAGTGAAGTAAGCAGTACCAGGGAAACAATGTATACAATAACTGCAACAATGTAAAAGGACAAAAAAAAAAAACCCCAAAGCTGAATATTGTATAATTTTAATGGCTAAACTGAGCTCTAGAGAAGGGTTGAGAAAAAAAAAAGTGCATCTCTTTCTTTTCATCTCAGGAGTGGCTATGAGTGAGGAATATTATGCAAGTTGTCAGCTGTAGCTAATGTGTTGATTGGTTTTGCTGAAATGATTTTTTTTTTTTTTTAAAAATCTTTATTTTGAGAAATGCCTTTTTTTTGCTTAGAATAGGGAAGGATACAGTCAGAAATATGTATTATAAAAACAAAAAAAGTATTTTTTTCAATTATTAAGTATTTATTTTTTCTCCCTTCTACCTCTCCATATCCCCTCAACCCCACCAAAAAAAAAAAAAAAAAAAAAAAGAAGAAACAATTGTAATGAGTAAGTGTTGTCAAACAGAAAAATTCTCATATTGGGCCATGATGAAAAATATGACTTATTCTTGTTTCATCACTTCTCTATCATTTCATTGGTTCTCTGAGGCATTGTTGATAATTGTGTTGATCAGAATTCTTAAGACTTTTAAAATTGTTTTTATAATGTTGATAGTATGTTATTGTTCTGCTCACTTTACTCAAAATAAATTTGTACATGTCTTTCTAGTTTCTCTGATGCCATCTTTCTTAACTTCTTAAGGCATAGTAGTATTCCATTATAGTTATGTGCCATAATTTGTTCAGCCATTCCTCAATCGATGGGTACTTCCTTAGTTCCCAGTTGTTTCCTATAACAAAGAAAGTTACTATAGTTTTGTATTCGTGGGTCCTTTTCCTCTTTCTTTCATCTCTGTGGAAAGTACTTCTAGTAGTAGTACTGCCAAGTCATAGGCTATGTACAATTTAGTTATTTTTGGAGCATAATTTCAGATTGATTTCTAGCTAGCTATATCAATTCAAAATTCCAGCAGTGTATCAATATGCCTGTTTTCCCAAAGCACCAATGATATAAGTCATTCTAGAAATGCTCAAGGCAGAGGTGGGTCCTATCTGTACTTACCTGATACATTGCCTGCTCACTCAGTCTTTGAATCAAAACCACCTGGAAGTAGCAAAAGTGTCCATCTTGATTTAACTTGTTCCCTAAGAACAATGAAAAAGGAGTTTTTAAGTGGTTAAGAAGCAGTTGCCAAAACAGTGTTGTTATTGTTTTGCAAATCACTGCAATCTCTGATTAATTTTCATGTGGTTTTGTAATTTCTGGGTTAGTTCCTCCTGTATTACTTTTGTTCTCCTTGAAAGAGAGGCAGTGGACCTCATTCATCAAGTGCAGTATCAGACATACCTGGAGTCAAGAAAACCTTGGCTTAAAGCCTACCTCAGGTACTTAGTGAGTCAATAAACATTTTTAAGTGCCTATTGGGTGCTAAGCTCTGTGCTATGCTCTGGGGATACAAAGTAAGGCAAAAGACAGTTCCTGCCATTGAGTCATGGTCTAATTGAGGAGACAACCTGTAAACTATGTACAAACAAAATACAGACAAGATAAATAGAAACAATCAACCAAGGAAAGGAACTAGGTTTAAGGAGGATCAGGAAAGGCTTTTCATAAAAGGTGGGATTTTACCTGAGACTTGAAAGAAGTGAGGAAAGCCAGGAGGGAAAGACAAGGAGAGGGAGAATGCCAGGCATGGGGGACAGCCAATGAAATTTCAAGGAGTCAGGAGATAAGAATGCTTTGTGCTAGGAACAGCAAGGAAGCTGCTGGATTTGGATAAAAGAGTACTAAGAGTGGGGGTAGGAGGGCTTTGAATGTCAAACAAAATTTTTGTTTGATCCTGGAAATGTTAGGGAGCCACTGGGGTTGATTGAAAAGGGAGATTGGCATGATCAGACCTGCACTTTAGGAAGATTACTTTGACAGCTGTGTGGTAGATGGACAGGCTTGAAGCAGGGGGACTAACCAGCAGAGGCTAAGGTGATGAGGGCCCACATCAGGGTGACGGTTGTGTCAGAGGAGAGAAGGGAGTTTAGATATTACAGAGGTAAAATTGACAGAACTTGGTAACAGATCATATATGGGAAATGAGAAAGACAGTGAAGAGTCAAGGGTGGCACCTAGATGGTGAACCTGGGTTACTGGGAGGATGGTGGGAAGTTAGGATGAAGAAAGCATCTGGAGGGAAAGATAATGAGTTCAGTTTTGGATGTGTTGAGTTTAAGGACATCCCGTTGGATATGCAAGTCTAGAATATACAAGGAGCTGGGTAAGTCACTTAAGAAACACCAGTATAGAGGTGATATTTAGATCCATCGCAGCTTATGAGATCAAGTGAAAAAGGAGAAGAGAGGCCAGGACAGAACCTCTTTGGGGGTTTCCATATAGTTAGTGGGTATAACCTGGGTGAAGATCCACAAAAAGAGACTGAGTGGTCAGACAGGCAACAAGAGAGACAAAGAGAGACAAGAGAGTAAAGAAGGTATCAAGAAGAGGGTGATTAACTGTGTCATTCACTACAGAGAGGGCAAGAAGAATGATCAATGAAAAATGGCCATTTGATTTGGCAATTAAAAGATGTCTGGTAACTGGAGAGAGCAATTTCAGTTGAATGATGAGATTAGAAGCCAGACTGTGGAGTGAGTGAGAAAGGAAATGAGGTTTCAAGGGAGAGGTGGAATGACAATAGACTGAAATCATAAAATGGGATTTCAGAGTTCCTGAACATAAAAGTGGTACATTTGTGGTTGATGCCAAGAGCATATCCATGACAAAGTGGGGTGGGGGTAGAGGGATAGGTAGTATGAAATAAATTGAGGAACCATGAGAGTATAGTGTTTGAAGGGATATCAGTTTGTATATCTAAATCTCCTTGAATAAGGGCAGGAGTTCAAGAATAGGAGAAGACTGTGAGTCAGGCAGTAATCTAATTGAGCTAATAAGAGCAGTGTCTTGCAGGCTGGCAGAAATCAGCTCCCCAAATTTTGGTTGGGTGATACGTATGGATTGAGTGTACCTCAAAGAAGGAGAAGTCACTGAGTGATGGTGGCAGACAGAGAGCCTGGATTCACAATATGGCGCAGGGAGTATTCCAACTCCCCTACCATAACCAGGGAGTCGGAGGACTAAATGAAAGTGCAACCAGTGCTAGAAAAGGTGGCCAAGGATGGCTGTGTCTTCAGGAGGAGCCAGGTCTTGGTGAGAGCCCAAAGATGGGGTTAGTGAAGGATGGAGAATATGGTTTTGATGATGACGGCAGTAGGTCCACAACTGGGAAATGTAGGTTGGTTGGTTGTGGTCCTTCATTGTGGAAGAGAACCAAAATGATATCACTATGTTAGAGTCAAGTTATAGTGTGCCCCACTGGCTGATCAAACCAACATGAGCTCAGAGTGCTCTACCACCAGTCGGGTATAAGTAAATAGTCCATGTGAACATTGGGGTGGATTCTTTAAATTTGTGCATTTCACATTTCTTTTGAGTTACTTCAATTCTGCTTTGCTCACAGAGCACAGGACCTTCTCTGATGAGGACCGTGCTGGGAGGTCCTGTGCCAGTGTCTCCCATGTCACCAATCAATTCCAAAGTTAAGAGAGACTTCATATGTATCCTTGTATTGTTTCTTTTGACCACCATGTGAGTGCTTGCTCTGGGGAAGTTCTCAATAAAATAGCCTTTCAGACAAGCATACCATTTGGAATTTGAACAATGTGGGCCAGCCCATTTTAGTTGTGTTCTCTATAGTAGAGAATGGAGTTTGTTAATCATTGATAAATGAATTCAGGTAGATTGTCAACATCACTAGGACTTTGACCTTTGGGTAGAGTCAGTTAAACTCTATGGAGTTCAGTTTCCTCATCTGTAAAAGGAGTGCATTGGATTTGATAACTTATAAGGTCTCTTCCAGCTTAAATCTAGGATTCTATCCTTTGCTCTGTGTGGACATAGTTTTCAGGAACCCAGGATTATTATACCCCAAGGAAATCTGCAGGTTTCCAGGTATGCCAAAATAGTCCTCACAGCAGTCTGTGATCACAGTCTAGAAATAGAGTGTATGTATGTCCATCAATTGGGGAATTGCTGTTAAAAAAAAGCAACATATTAATGTATTGTTATGTTGCCACATTGGAATCCCTCTATCCTGATTGGCATTCACCTTTACTAGACCATTATTTCAGGAAAACCCCAGCCACTCCTATTCACTTTATTCCCTACTCTCTGCCCTCCTTTTACTCTCAGACTCTTCTGGAACCATGCTTGAATGAACTCTGTAATTGTTGTTTCAAAACACTCATCATTCCTATAACTTTTGGGATCAGTACACTTCTCCTTGATCTTTGTATGGTATGTTGTGCTTCCGTTAGAATGGAAACTCCTTGAGGTCAGGAACTGGCTTTACTTTTGTGCTTGTATTCCCAGCACTTAGTATAGCGCTTGGCTTATTGTATGCATTTAATTTTTTTCATTCATTCATTCAAACATAGAACCATTTTTTTAGTGATATTCCTTAAGTTTGTGGCTGCATCAGAGCATATAATTCCTCATGCCCTCACTTTAGCTTCCCAGCCTGCTGAAGTGGTTAGCAGCAGTAGCAAATAGTGTCCTCCACAAGTTTTGTCCTCTGAAAGCTTGTTAAAACCAGTTGGAAGAGCTATGCATGCCCCGGAGCAAAATTTTCAGCAAACAGAATGTAGTGTAATTCTGTTCACATCTCTTCACCTGCCCTTAGCAAGCTGTCATAGGTTTAGCCTGGCTGCTTATGATAATGGCAGCCCACCATGGAGGAAATTAGGCAGAGAAAAAAAAATAACCTTGCATTATCATCCTCAACATTGGGGATAGGGGAGTATGTGTAAAGAAACATTATGAGCTAAATCTGATAACAATTATTTAGCACAGGTGGCTGGTGGTGAAGCTCAAATGCGTTAATCTATGGGAAAGCATCTTCGTAAGAGTAAAGCGGTTTAAATTATGAGCTGTTATTATTATGAGCAATCAGGGTTTTGTCCAAGAAGAAAAATAGCTGTGTGGTTGCTGAGAAAAACACTAGGAGAGCTAGCCAGAGCTATAATATAATCCTACCAGCGAGATTTTCCTGGGGACATATAGCCATGTTTTTCTGGAAGCTTTGCATAGCCTGAAGACAAAACATGGCCACATTATTGCCATATAACAGGGATATACCCCAAAAGGAGAGGGTTACAATTCTTCCCCATATTTTCTTCTCCCTGATTTCAAGGACATCAAATTATCTCTATCAGACATAGAGTGGCTGAGGACAGGAATTATATTGGCATCCTTCTTTTGGCAAGGTGGAACAAAAATACTTTTCGATAATTAGGATGCTTAGCAAATCCCAACATGCCCTTATAACTGCTCCCATCTTATTGAGAGTTCTAGGTTAATCATTTTAAGTGAAAGTTGATTTGCTTCTATATGTCTTTTTTATTATTGATTAAATTCATTCTAAGTAACTTCCATGAATTTAATAGGTGGCTCTCTAAAAGCATTTCTAATCCATTCTTTGGCATTCTCACATTTGGAGAGAGAATTACCCTTAATTTTTTTTGGTAAATTGTATTAATTACAGTTAGAAATCTTTCACATAAGAGAACTTATGAATTCAAATAGAGATAAAACAGATGCAGAATAGATGTATATAAGTAGTCACTACTCTGAAAACATAAACAAATAAAAATGTTAATTTAAGGTAAAGAATGGGGCTACCAGCAAACTATGGGCAGCTGCTTTCATGGATTTAAATTTGTTCTTAAAGTAACAAAGAAAACTAGAGTAAACAGTGATTGATGGCAATTAAGGCAATTGTGGACTTTATTTTCTCTTAAGACTTGCTCCAGATGATATTTTATACTAAAAGTAATAGACAAACAATAAATTAGTGTTTAATATTGATATTATTTAACATGGAAGGTATAATTAAGAGACAGTCTTGTGCTTTCTTAACTCTCAGTTACCCCAGCTAATTCTCCTACCATTATTTACCTGATGTCAACCTTCTGAATCATAGGAATAGTGCTTAGGAAAACTTAGTTTAAAGAGGGTGTATGCTGTGAAAAATTAACTCTATCACATGATGACAAATGATATACTTTATCACAAACTGATAGGACCAGACCTATGATTTTATGGGTAAAGGGATCTCCCGGATAAGGAAGCTCTATCAATGTAGTAATTCCTTTCTCTGCAACTTGTAGTCATACCTTATTCTAGGAATGTTAAATTTGACATTCTTATGTCAACACCTGTCTACCTGCTTTTACTTACACTAACACTTACTGGCTTCTTTAGATGCTACTAGGTTCACAGAGTGTCAGCATAAGCTAACAGATAAATCCACCCACAACAAATTTCACCTAAGGAGGTAAGGAAAAAAGAAGTTGAACTTGTGTCATTTTACACAATCTCTCCTTAGTTTCATGGCCTGAGTTGGTCATTTTCAGGGCAAATGCACTAAAAGTAAAACAAACTCACACTCATCTGACCATTATTTTCACTGAAACAAAAACAAATGTAGAAAACTTGTCAACTTTTATTTATGCCTAGAATAAGGTATGACTAAGTTGACGAAAGCAAGTGTCTGTAAGGTTAATGGGGAATAAGATCTTCCCCACCCATCAATAGGCCATAGGTGGAGCCCATTAAGGGAAGCTTGCTTGCTTGTAGGAAGGTTTACACAGATTTTGTTATTTTCTAATTAGGCGTTGAGCCTAAAGAGTATATATTCTGAGAGGTGAGCTTTTGAATTGGGGGGCTGGCTTATGAGAAAGATGTTGTGATTGTCTAGTCAAGACTCTGAGTGGCCATATGTTCAGAGCTCCCCAACTCCTCAAAGTTAAAGGCTCCCTCGATTCAGTGGTTGATTCAGGCAGTAGAACCATGTCTGTTGGTCTTTATTATTCTTCGTATCTTTTTTCTATGTAATTAAAGAAGATCATTGACCCCTTTTAAGTTGCTTTCCTTAATAAAGCAGATCCAAGAAACTGCACTAGCAGCCATCCTGGGTGTGCTAGTTTGGTTGCCATTACAGTCTGAGACTGGATTTGCAGTCAGGTCTTCCTGACTCCTGGCCTAGCACTCTATCCACTGTACCAATTGGCTGACCTTTGTTTACACAAGGCTGAAGGCTTTGGACCTGACCTAGGACTCATTATGTACCATCTGATTTAGAACTTTTACCATTTTTACCATTTAAATCCTCCCCTACATGGGGCATTTCACCTTTTAATGGGACACCCAATCAATTATCTCCATTTTCCCAGTAGAATAGAAACTCCTTGATGGCATCTTGGTGGTGTAGTGGATAGAATGCCATGCCTGGAGTCAGGAAGACTTCTTCCTGAGTTCAAATCTGCCCTCAGACACATACTAGCTGTGTGACCCTGGGCAAGTCACTTAACTCTGCCTCAGTTTCTCATCTGTAAAATGAGCTGGAGAAGGAAATGGCAAACCACAACAGTATCTTTGTCAAGAAAACCCCAACTGGGGTTGTGAAGAGTCAGGCATGACTGAAAATGATTGAATAACAAGAAGAAACTCCATTAGAACAGGGACTTTTCCCTCTTTGGTCTTTGTTTCATTACAGAATAGAGGTATTTACTAAAATGCTTATTGGGTTGTATTACCTTTAGGAAGTCATTTTCACCTCACTGAGCTTCAGTTTCCTTATCTGTAAATGAGGATAATTAGATTTGCAGAGCATTTAAAGGAGTAAATTATATATTGTCTGTAAAATTTGCCAGGATTTTCTAAGTCACTACTGTGAGAATTTTTGTTTGTAGATTCCAGGGCAATCAGATCTTTAAAACCTAGAAGGCTGCATGGACTCTCAGCTGTCAGGGAGGGCAGTATCACACAGTTGAAAGGTTACTGGCCTTGCAGACCTGCCTTTGATCTAAGCTGTGTTTCTTCTCACCTTTGTGACCTTGGGGAGATCACTTAACTTCTCTAGGCCTCAGTTCCTTGTTTTGTGAAAAGAGGGGGTTGGACCAGATGAACTCAGGTCCCTTCCAGGGCCAGATCCATGAAAGTTTAATTATCTGTATGTGAATTCTCTGTTTTGTGAATCAGCTATCTATAGAAGAGAGTTGCTTTTTATCTGCCTCTTTCTACCTTTAGTCAATTATGCTTCTAGAGAAGAGTATTACAGCTGACGTAAGCAGAGTGTAATTACAAAGGTTCAAGTCTTGTAAGAAATAAATAAGCAAAAGAATGAATACACAAATGAGTGGATGTGTTACTAGTAACTTGGGGATTGTTTATGCGCTTTCTAATGCCTCTTACAGGCAGCTGGAAGGCACAGCTGATAGAGCTCTGAGCCTGCAATCAGGAAGACATAGGTTAAATATAGCCTCAGCCGGGTGGGCGGAGCCAACATGGCAGCTGGAAAGCAGTAACTAGTGTGAGCTCCCCACCAAGTCCTTCCAAAAACCTATAAAAAATGGCTCTGAACCAATTCTAGAACTGCAGAACCCACAAAGTGGCAGAGGGAAGCAGGGCTCCAGCCCAGGACAGCCTTGATGGTCTCGGGGTAAGGTCTGTCCCACACGGAGCTCCCAGCTCCCAGCTGAGGGGAGCGGAGCTGAGCAGAGCCCAGCGTGCGCGGCGTGAGCCGACCAGACCGTGGACCGACCAGACCAGCAGCCAAGTGGAGAGTGCCCTA